>OX596011.1:75833705-76496205 GCA_951394025.1 Heteromyza rotundicornis
GCCGGCGCCTACTGCTCCACCAAGGCCCTGTGCATGCAGCAAATGAGGAACATCCAGGACTACCACATGAAGACTTTGGGCTGGCCTGATATCGGTTACAACTTCCTGATTGGCGGTGACGGCAACGTGTATGAGGGTCGCGGCTGGAACGTTCATGGCGCTCATGCTGTCGACTGGAACGCCAAGAGTTTGGGCATCTCCTTCATGGGCAACTACAACAGTAAGTTGGAAGACTAAATGATGCATTGGTCACGTGCCTTTACTTACATTCTTTTCTCCTTTCTTCTTCTAGACGACAAACCCACCGCTGCTCAAATCACTGCCGCCAAGGGTATCTTGGCTGATGCCGTCTCCAGGGGACAGATCAAGTCTGGTTACATTATGTACGGTCATCGTCAAGTTAGTGCCACTGAGTGCCCCGGCACCAACTTGTGGAATGAGATCAAGAAGTGGCCCAACTGGAAGGCATAAGTCTCTTTTGCCTATTGTCACGCATGAACACCCCTAATTTGTTTTGATTAAATACATACAGCATTCAAAAATACTTCCATATAAAGCTTTTCACTTATTGATATTTTCTCTGAGGACTTATAGGCTTAAGACACTGTCTCACAAAATCAGGGACCTTAAACAGGTTGTAGGTATTGGAAAACTAAATATAATGGCTACTATGAATTTCCAATATCCAAAATCCGGAGTTAGGACAAAAGAAACTGTTTTTTGGAGGTGCATTGTTATATTTATATGTAGATCAAGCTTCTGGTTACGTGTTCCTTGCAACAGCACTTTTTCATATCCTCGACAAGGATGGGTGTTGCCCATTTCTTTCATTGCACAATTCTTCTCGATTCCGTAGATTAAATTCATCTCAGATAGACTGCACAGAAATTTAAGACTTCCATCCTCTGACTTCACAAAATCAATTAACGACAGACTCCACCTTAAATTTTTCACAGTTTTGCCTTCTTGTTGGGTGCGGCGTTTTGTGGCGAGCTGACAAGAAAGGGCCTCCACAAAATTCACCAACTACTGCCAATGTTGCAGAATACCATTTTTGGGTGCAATCAGGATACACCATCAGCAATTCTGTGGTTTGACAAACGCTGATCCGGACAAACCACTTCAATAATTCTGGGATGTTGATGAAGGTCCACCATCAAAGGCCTTAAGGTCAACAGCAGATGAGAAGTGCGAAGAATTCATTAAATCAACCACCATCCGCAATTGCGACGGATGTTTTGTTGTCAACTAACCAATACCGAGTTATCTACAGCTATTGGGTAACTTGAAAGTTAAATATTATTAACTCAATATCAAATCATCCCCGTATCTCGTTAATGAAGCTATTGACTTGCGGAAGATGATAAAGAGCAGTATGCAATAAGGGATTTTTATGTTGATGATGTAAATGACCGGCAGCGATTAAGTTATCGAGAAGCAAAATCAGCTCTTAAATCTTTACTCGCACCAGCTTGTTACGCAAATGGCACGGGAAGACTTGTTTCCAATATAAAAAGCAGGGTTCTCACTTTTCTCCTATCGGAGTGGATCAACTACTATCGCGTTGATTTATAAATTTATACTCCTTACCCCGTTTGTAAATTTTCTACTATACTCAAGGTTAGGTTAGGGTATATCGGGATATGTTTGTTATTACATCATCATAACATAGGCCACTATGAGCTTTACTCATGGTATAGTAGTGGAACTATTGTAAGAAATCCACTCCTCAAAATTTTGATGTGAATTTCATACGATGCAAATCTACTAGAATTTCTACTACTTACTCTACGCAAGATATTTTTTCTACTCCTCTTTCTTTACAACATCTTGAATTTTTAAATTTCAACATCAAATTCGGGTCCAATGGTAGTCGTGGCTGTTGACCGATTCGGCTCATTTGCATTACCAACTTATTTTAGGACCTAAAACCCTATAAATCCAATGTTTGGACGGCCTAGCTTACATGCAGCTCCTGCAATCGTGTTAACCAATAACTAGTTGGCCTCCTTCTTGGGACAACAAAGTTCCGACCAAAGTCCTAATAATTGAGAATAAACAAATTCACAATAACAAACTTATCAATGACAATTCATATCAAAACATTTCAAAAAGAATTTACAACTTTTTCTTATCACACTTCTGAAAAGTGCAACGATATTTGGTATAAAAGACCCGGAACAATAACGATTCAACATCAGTCTTCACTGAAACCAAAACAAATATGGTCTCCAAAACCGTCTTCAGCCTTTTGGCTGTCATTTTCTGCGCTCAGGCCGTGTTCGCCGTCAATGTCATCTCCAAAGCCGAATGGGGAGGCAGGGCTGCCACCAGCAAGACCTCCTTGGCCAACAACTTGGGCTACGCTGTAATGCACCACACTGAAGGCGCCTATTGCTCCACCAAGGCTCTGTGCATGCAACAAATGAGGAACATTCAGGACTATCACCAGAAGACTTTGGGCTGGGCTGATATCGGTTACAACTTCCTGATTGGCGGCGATGGCAACGTGTATGAGGGTCGTGGCTGGAACACTCATGGTGCTCATGCCACCGACTGGAACTCCAAGAGTTTGGGCATCTCCCTCATGGGCAACTATTTCAGTAAGTTGGAAGGCTAACAAAAAACAGCATCTCGTCATATGATCATTCTCATTTCTCATTTCTTCTTTCAGAGGACACGCCCACAGCTGCTCAAATCGCCGCCGCTAAGGGTATCTTGGCTGATGCTGTTTCCAGAGGTCAAATCAAGTCTGGCTACATTCTCTACGGTCATCGTCAAGTGGGCAATACTGATTGCCCCGGCACCAACTTGTGGAACGAGATCAAGAAGTGGCCCAACTGGAAGGCATAAGTCGCTTTGATTTTCAAACATGCTTACATCACCGAAATGTGATTACAAATAAATGAAAAAATTAAATTGAAAATGTATTATTTTATTGTGTTTATGTAACTGCTGCATACTGCAAATTGGAATGATCTTCACAGGCATTTATACCCGCCAGAAACGACTTGGCCATCACTGGTCTAGAAACATGTCGGTTCCCACATAATCAAAAATAAATTTGATGATACCTACTTTACTTTCAAGCAGAGATGCGCATTTCAGAGCACAATTGTGCTATTCTCTCTCTCTTCCTCACTACACTGCAAAGTGAAGCTATCTTTTGGTGTGTAATTTTACACACAACACACATTTTTAAGTGTATATTTATTTTGATAAATAAAAAAACACACATTCAAGATTTTGACATGTTTTATTAACACGCGTGCGTGTTTTTTAAAAGCACTTGCAGTGTTTATACACGCAAAGTTGTGTGTAAAATGTGTCTACAAGTTTTACACACTTTAGGTGTGTATGAATAACACATTTCACTTTGCAGTGTAAGCATCTGCCAATCACTTGGCGCACCACTGCATTAAAGTTACACATACTAACCCATATCACCCACAAAGCCACGGTCAAATTGAGAGAGGGTACCGAGCTTTGACAGCACTCAAATCGTATCAGAATCTTAACTGGGTGGATGTACTTACCTATTGTCATTAAAAGACTGCATGCAACTGTTATTCAGGGTATTGGTTCTTCCTACACTCAGGGAAAAAAAACATAGTAAAATCAAGTACGATCGTATTTACTCCTTCATTTTTTCAACTTAATGGAAACAACTTTGAAATAAAGAGAAAAATACTTAAAATAACTATTGTCAACGTTGAAACAAAGTTGAACGATTTTAAATCAAGGTCTGGCAAACTTAATATAAATTGCAAAAATTTCTGAAATAATCGGAAAACAACTTTGAAATAAGTTTGTTTATTTTTTAATTTAAGTTTTAAATTGAAAACAAGTTTGTTCGTAGTTGTTTCTAAAATTTCCAACTTTACCAGACTTTCATTAACGTTTCTACTTGTTTTAAGGTGGTTATTTTTGATTTTAGGTTGTTTTTTCTCTGGGTGTATATATAGGAAGTATACTGAAATGATTTTTGGTACGAATCACGGAATTCCTGGTGAAATTTTCAATGATACCAAAACTCCACATTACACCAGCTTGGATAGAAAAATTCCGTGAGATGATGCAACATTTTAAAGCAACTGCTGCACTGCGACATGATCAACAGAAAACATTTTTACCTACGAATTTAAGGAATTGCTGTCTGATGAGAGGCTGTTCGGAAACCCCTTCAACAACAGACAGATAAGATCTTAAAAATGTTGTTGTCTGGAAAGGAAAAGGTCATTTCAGTGGACCGTTTGAAATCAGCTTTTATATTGGATATCGTTTCTCTAGGTACTGTGGACGTTGAAATTTTTTTCATTTACTTCTTGTTAGAATTAGTTCTCGGCAGAATTCGGATGGAGTCGTAAAACATGTGATTAAGTTGAAGTTCTGGTGATATTTTGGTTTTTTTTAATTGATGTAATTGTGTGCAAAATATTACTTCATTGTGACAAACTGCGTAGAAAAATAGGTTAGAGAAAGCCTTAGATGTTGAAAAATTCTACAAAAGGACACTTTATAAAAGAATAGGGCCGATTTTGCCAACAAATACACCCTCAATTTCAGAAAACTCTCGTTTGTATTACAAAATCGGCATACACTTACGTCAAAGTCCTCTGGGCTTTCGTCGTTCCTACCCTGTTTTTTATTCCACACGATCTCAACCAGATATCTTATAGGTTTTAACATTGCTATAAATTATATACGCCATAAAAACAGCAAAAGCATTCCTTGAGTAATTTTCTCATAGCACAAATATTTCGGAAAACCCATCAATAGTCAATTTAGAATCTGGAATTCCCATCGCCTGTGTTATCTTCGCAAGGCATAGCTTAACCATAAAAAACGTCACGATGAAGTTATGGTTTTACCAGTTTTATTATGATCAAAATTGTCGATAAGAAATTGTTCACAATTGAAAACAAAAGCAAAGTTCTTAAAATAAGAGGCGCGTGTAAGGTTTATAATCAATGGCGGGATTATTTACAACTGTTTAGAAATTAAAAAGTTATTTTTAATACATTTTTATTCAATTGTAAATCTTTAACGGAAATCGTCATTACAATAATTTCATTGACACTTCTAGAATGTGAGAACTTTGATAAGATATCCTTTATCGCTGGTAAAAACAAGATACCAAAATGCTCCTTATCACCGTGAGGAATAGTTGTGAAAGAATTGGTATAAAAAGCCCGGAAAAATTTCGAATTCATATCAGTCTCCCAACTGAAACCCAAACAAACATGGTATCCAAAATCGTCTTCAGCCTTTTGGCTGTCATGTTCTGCGCTCAGGCCGTGTTCGCCGTCAAAGTCATCTCCAAGTCCGAATGGGGAGGCAGGGCTCCCACCAGCAAGACCTCCTTGGCCAACAACTTGGGCTACGCTGTGGTCCACCACACTGCCGGCGCCTACTGCTCCACCAAGGCCCTGTGCATGCAGCAAATGAGGAACATCCAGGACTACCACATGAAGACTTTGGGCTGGCCTGATATCGGTTACAACTTCCTGATTGGCGGTGACGGCAACGTGTATGAGGGTCGCGGCTGGAACGTTCATGGCGCTCATGCCGTCGACTGGAACGCCAAGAGTTTGGGCATCTCCTTCATGGGCAACTACAACAGTAAGTTGGAAGACTAAATGATGCATTGGTCATATGCTGAGACTTACATTCTTTTCACCTTTCTTCTAGACGACAAACCCACCGCTGCTCAAATCACAGCCGCCAAGGGTATCTTGGCTGATGCCGTCTCCAGGGGACAGATCAAGTCTGGTTACATTATGTACGGTCATCGTCAGGTTAGCGCCACTGAGTGCCCCGGCACCAACTTGTGGAATGAAATCAAGAAGTGGCCTAACTGGAAGGCTTAAGTCTTTTTTGACGAATTCATGAATACCCCTAATTTGATACGATTAAATACATACATAATTTTAAAGCACTTCCTTATACATTTTTTCACTTATTCACATATATTTTCTCGATTCTGTTTGATAGACTTAAGGGTGCTATTTAGAGCCGACTCATTAATGAGCAGAAGAAGTGTTATAAAAATCTCTACTTAACTAAATCTCTTCTTAGTATGTGTCACAAAATGAGGGTTGAAAAATACAGTAAGCTCAGCATAGGTTGTCGGTATTGGAAAACTAAATTACGAATTTCCAACACCTTCTTATGAACGAAATGAGAATGGAACCGGAACAAAATGGAATTAGAACAAAATTTTGAAATCGATCGGCAATATAGTGGAAATAGAAATCATCGAAAATTATCGATAAACTATCGAAAAATTATCGATAAAATATCGAAAAATTATCGACCAATTCTAGAAAAATTATCAATAAAATATCGATCAAACTATCGAAATATCTATATATATAAAAGATACGTGTATGTTTGTCACCAGTAGACGCGAAAACTACAGCACCGATTCTCACCAAAATTTATATATGTGTTCTAGGGGTCGTGAGTCGTGAGGATAGGTTTTGACACGCCCACTTTTACCGCCCACAAGTTAGTAAAAACTGCTATATCTCAGACGTTTTTGATCACAAGAAAATGAAATTTGCCATGAACATACTATAAGACCCCAGCCCTAATCTGGGCAACAAATGGTCGGGATTAGACAATGAGGCGTGGCACCGCCCATACAAGTCAATAGTTGAAAATGCTGTAATAGAACACAATGTTTTCCAACGAAATTTGGCAAATGGCTTCATGGTTTCAACTCTAAGCTAAATGCAATATTTAAAATTGCTGTAACTGGCCTCTCATTTGATGTTTTCCAACAAAATTTGGCAAATGGTTTCATGTTTTCAACTCTAAGCTAAATGCAACATATCGGCGTAATTGGACAAAGGGGCGTGGCACCGCCCATACAATTCAATACTTCAAAGTGCCATTCTTGGGCTCCCATTGAATATTCTTAAACGGTAAATGGTTATATGCCTTCAATGCAACATATTGGAATTGGACAGCGGGGCGTGGCACTACCCATACAATTCAATATTTTAAAAAATGTTACATGTGGGCTCCCAATGAACCTTTTTCAACGGGACATGGTTTTATGCTTTCAATTCTAAGTTCAATGTTACATATGGTCGGAATTGGACAGCGGGGCGTAGCACTTTTCATACAATTCAATATTTCAAAATGCCAAAAATACCCAAAAAATGTTCGATCGAACACCAAATCGTACATTTGTATTATTCAAAAGTAAAAATCAAAGACTTCGAAGATTGAAGCAAGTGATATAGGAGTACACATTAACATGGTCCAAAATCGTATGTAGAAAATTTGTTGTTCCCTGTAGAACCACAATACCCCTCAAAAAGTTTAATTTTGTGAGTAAAAATTCACCAACAAAGTTGGGCATCCATCAGCATTACCACGTGCCCCCCGAGACTCGGATTTTCCCAAATAAACTGTATGGAAAAAATTAAAAAACATTTTTTAAATATTTTCTCAGGGGGCTCGTGTTAATGTTGACCTAGGATGCCCAAATTTTTTGGTGAATTTTTTTCTCACAAAATGAAACTTTTTTAGGGGAATTGTGGATTTTCAGCAATTGTGGATTTTCGGTTCTCAGACTATCCAAAATATCACTTTCGGTTTTCAGATTTAAAAAAAATATCGCTTCCCGTTTCGGTTCCGATTTAAACGGTTCCGCAACCGCTTCTTGGCGGTTCATGGTGCTACTGTATACCGTCCACGTTAAATAACAATAAGTCAGAAAAAGTTATTTAAATTTCCGTTTATTTCATAAACTAGAATATTCGAATATCTTCAGTGTAATTATTTTGTGTGATAATAAAATATTAATAAAAGTCTTAATTAAAAAAAAAAAAGAAAACTTATAATTGGTTAAAATAATTACAAAAATGTCTTAGCTATGTTAATTTGTTTGCCAGTTTAAAATTGAAGAGAATTCATTTTTGTTGTTTTTTTTTTTTTTTTTGTAAAATGAAAAATTTTGAAACAGTTTTTTTTTTGTTTTTGTTTTTATTCAAAGTTGGAAAAATGGCAAAAATCAAAACATATTCCATAAAGAGTTCAGGGGGACTCACAATTATTGGGTAAACATAATGGAGTGAATCAATTATAATTTTGTGTACTTTTGGAGGAGGGAAGAGGAAAGAGGTTAGGAAAGAGGTAGGGAAAGAGGGGGATGGGGACGTTTTAAAATATCTTACAAGTAATTTTAACAATAGCAAAATTTAGCAATAGTTATCAATTTCACAAATGTTGGTAATTGTATTTGTTTTGTTTTGTTTTGTTTGTTTTTTCTTTCTTTTGGGAATTTTTCTACTTTTTCATTATTTTGTTGTTGTTTTTTTTGTTGTTGTTTGCAATACATAATTGGATTTATTTTGTTTGTTTTTTTGTTTTTGTGATGTTTTTTTTTGGATATTCATAATTAACATAATTTAGGTTTAGAGCAAAAATCCAAAGAGCTGTCTGTTTTCAGTGATATTTTCTTTTTTTCTTTCCTTTTTTGTTTTGGTTTTACCTTCAAGAGTTATTAACCATATTCTTTATGTTAATAAATATCTTCACTTCATATGTATTCATATATGTGTATATATATATATATATATATATTATATATATATTGTTTATGTTTATATAAAGTGCCCTTGTTGCTGCACAAACATATTGAATTCTGGGTTTTAAAAACGTTTTTTTTTTGTTTAAGTTTAGTTAAGATATACTGTCAAATATTAATAATGAAAAAAAAAGAAATATTAAAAAAACAATAATAAAAACCTGCTTTGTCACCATGAAATTAAAACGCTGTGGAAACCTTTTCATTGCATATATGATAGAGAGTTGTCTAATTTACTAATATACTGAAAGGTTCTGTAATAAAAATTTAATTTTATCCACACGCTTTCTAGCCCAAGGTAAGAGACAATCGCTGCGGAGTTAAGCAAAAGTTTTGTAAATTAATTTATTAAACAATAGTAGTGAAAATAGTAACAAACCCTTTTTAATAAACCAAGAAGGCAGGCCAATACAATGTTTGCAACAGAAAAATTTAAACGTGTTCTTGAAAAAGTCTCCAAGCAGCGCATTCAACACACCCAACAAACAAAAAAAAAGCAGCCCCGCCCCCCAACTTAAGCCTGACTCTCATTATTAACGTGAGCCACTGTTGGGGCAATGCGTGCTGTGGGCGACTGCTGCTCATGCGCATTGGTCACAACCACTGCCGAATTGTACGAAGGCGGCTCAATCAAGTCACCGCCCTCAACGTCAACAACAGACAAGTCATCCGAACCACTGCCGCCGCCGCCTGCATTCTCATTCAGGCGACGCAATGTGGGCGTATTGGCATTAACATGCACTGTATTGTTGTTGTTTGGAGTGTCATTGTTATTGTCCATACCCTCATCGTCGACAGCAGCAGCACCACCCACAGCACCGGCCGCCTCATCACCCTCATTATTCTCATCAGCTGGATAATTGGACATGGCCACCTGATAGGATGGTGGTGGCGCCTGTTTCATATACTGAGCAATGGCCTCATCATAGTTGGGCAAAAGTGTCGAGTAGGCACGTTCCTCTGCTGCAAAATTGCCACCGCCCACATCGGGCATAACGCAGGGCAACAAAGTGCGCATATTCTGCTGACGGAGCGTAAGATACTTGTAGCAGCGCCAGACAATGTCAATGGCGTACGCCTTGAGGAAAACGATACAAACGAAGACCACCAACACGACAATGACCAGTTCTTCGGGCGACAGCTCCAGCAACTTCTCACGCCACGGTATATGATGAGATTCGGCAATTATGCGATGAATGGCCTGCAAATAGCATAGATAGCCTGCTGCAGTCAAGCTGAATAGTAAAAGAGCATATATCAGTTAGATTGGAAATTATTTACAAATCGACCAACAATCAAATGCAAACTCACGTCGTTATAGCAAAATCAAACAATTGCAAACAGAAGAAGGGCAACAAATGTGAGGGCTTGCCCTTGATTGTACCATAGATCATCATCAGAGTAATGGCTATCATGCAAGTGCACACCAGGCCACCCATATCGAAATTCTCTGTAGGCGGTGTGGGAAATTGCAAAAAAATGTTTAAATATGTTCGAAATTGTAAATATGTATATGGACAGCGTGCTCTTTGTCCCAATGCTTACGGTATTGCTTACGATAGGTGAGCGAATGATCACGATAGGCATAGGGTGGGTCCACCTTGCTCAAGGGTGTGGGCAATGCGGGTGCATTGAGATCCACACTGTAATCATAGCTATTCTCCAATTCCTCCATCATGTGGGGATTGCGCCATATTACGGCGAGTAGACTAAGAGCCAGGATGTTCAAAAACTGCAAAGAAATGAAAATATTTTTACATTTAGTTGGGCATTTCTCACAATCGGTCTGACGGAAGATGGAATACACTGCTTATACTAATACAATACCTTTTCCGACAATATTTCTAAATATTAAAAAAATGTTTCGATAATTTACCGATAACTTTTCGATAGTTTTTATTTCAAAATTGTTGTTCCAATTCCATTTTGTACGGTGTCCAAATTGGTAAAGTATTTCTCAAGATAAACGAAAATAAACAAATGTGGGCGGCACTTTTGTATGGAAGGAGGGCGTTGTTTTTATCCGATGTTGAAGGGAAAAAACTACAACATTTATCTTGCAAAATGACGGATATCGATAGATCGACTCACTTGCTGATGCTGGTCAAGAATATATATAATTTTCTATACCTATGCATCGTTACGCGTGTTGACAAAATCGAATTTATAGGAAAAACTATTGATCGTAGAGAAAAAATTACTAAGAGGTATTTTGTAGAGAATTTTACAAGGAAAAAAACTGCATCATTCATAAAAAAAATAATAAATTTTTTTCAAAAATAATTTGGTTTAATAAAAAAGTTGTAAAAAAAAAATCCTTTAAAAATCCGTCAAAAAAATTGTCATAAAATTAGTTTAACTTTTATAAGCTTAAAGATTGCAGATTCCAACCAATCTAGGTTAGGTTTTAGGTTAATGTGGCTGCCGGAACACCAATACACTTAGACCAAATAAGGTCCATTGTGATACCACATACTTCTTGCTGCAATTATCATGGGCAAGTATATGATAATTGCAGGGACCTACAGTTTAATGCCGGATCCGAACGGTGGATGGAAAATTGAAGCATTCCTTGGCAAGTTATACTCTCGTAAGTTTTTTGCCAATGTTTACGAGAGGTGACGGTCTTTACAGAAAAACATGTCACACACACTTTTCCTTCACCTGCCCCGGGTAGGGATTGAACCTCATACCTTCCGATCGTGACACAGCAGAACCTTTTAATTAACTGCACCACGGCCGACACTAGCGGACAACCGAAGTGTAAATTTGTCAGTGTTTTTTTAATTTGGGGGAGGAAAAATCAAAGAGCCACTCAATGTTTGATTTTTGGAAAATATTCCTTTTTTTTTAATCCAAATAATTAAGAGGAAATTCATTAATTTTAAATTAATAAAATTTTCGATTTAAAAAAAAACTTTTTCAATATTTACAATACACAATGTGTCCTAAACATGTTATCAAATTTTATATAATTTTTTTCTAAGACCCGCTTTGCCCGACTCTTCGATGAGATCGTCGATCTTACTTTGCATATCGGAGTGTTTGGATGATAACAGACAGATATAGTCACCATAATCGAGGTCTTCTAGGTGGTTAGAGAAACTCCAACGTATGCCTCTCTGGGCGCCGTCCAAGGCTCTATACAAGACATCGTCGAGCACAATTAAGAACAGGATAGGTGAGATAAGACAACCCTGACGCACAACGGAAATAGAATTGAAAGCGGCTGATATGCTGCCATTGTGCTGAACCCTGCATTTGAAACAGTTGTATGTTACGAATGACGAATGATTTTTGGGGAGATTCCTCTCAGTGCGAAAGGAGTCCAGATGCATTCTCTATGGATGCTACCGAAGGCTGTACTATAATCGACGAAAACCAGTTGCCAGAATGCCGTGCGAAATTCAGCCCACTGCTCCACAATTTTCCGAAGCGTGTTAGTTTGGTATATGCATGAGCGATTAGGTCGAAAACCAGCCTGTTGACTGCGGATGTGTCGAATTTTTTGTTAATGCGACTCAGTTGGATTCTTGTGAGTAGCTTAGAGGGAACATAAAGCAACATAATTCCGGGGTAGTTGCGACATTCGCTTCAGTTTCCCTTCTTTGGAATGGTAATTGCCCCCCTAATGTACTTATATTCCAAATATGATTTTTGACTGTATGAGACCTTGTGAACGACCTTTATACACTTTTGATCATATCTATATAACTACAAAATTCTGTTCTAAATCTGTGAAAAGATTTTTTTCTCAAATATTTGACCAGAATATTGTCTGCCCATGTCTGCTCCCATATGACTCTACTCAGACTATCAAGTATTTGTTTTGCTTTCAAATTGTTTATTGACAAATCAACGTGGGTATGGGAATGTAATGGCTGTATGAATATGGCTGTATGAATATGGCTGATGTTATTTGCATAATGTCTCCAATTATATTTACAAAATTCATTAAAAATATTATAAAATATCAGACAAAATCAGACAAAAAACCACGTGCAATGTCAATTCACACTTGGATCATGTTTGACTTAATCATTCTTACAAGAGACTAAATAAAGAAACATAATTGTTAAGCAAAAAAACGCAGAAATATAATAAGTCAATAAGATGAAATTGGCGAAATCTATTAATACTGAAGCTTGAAGATGGTTCTATGACGTCTTGATGGTTTATTATGTCAAAGTTAATTGATTTCATAGAATGTGCAATTTCAAGTTCTCCTTAAGTCATCAAGTTAAATTTGAAGCTTGGATGTGGTTGCAAATGGTTCAAAAAACACAGTGTGTGGAAGACAGCATCATAGATACTAAATTGATAAAATACAATCTAAAACGTATCATTAATTAGCACCAAGGCGTGACTTGCGTCCACCTGAGGTGATAACGAAAACGGAAAATAAAATTTTAAACTGAAAAACGCTGACTCCAACGAAATAATTTAAAAGTTAAATTAAAGCTAGAGAGAGCATTTTTTTTGTTAAATAATTTAAGAAAATCATTTTTAGGAATTATGTAAATGTAATCACTGTTGGTTTTTAATTTTTTTTTTTTAATTATTTAGTAAAGTAACTACAATTTGTTTGTTTATAAATATCTCAGTTAGTGATAAAAAGTACAGCTAATATTTGGATTTCAACAGTTTTTCTCGAGAAAAAAAAGCAAATATTATTATTATTGTTAAATAACGTCATAGGATAATTTTAAAACTGAAACTAATAGATAAACTTTGTTTGGGTTTTGCAAATAATTTCGCATTTCCTTCTTTCAGGTGTTCATATTATTCTACTTCGCTCTGGCTTGGCCAAATATTTGTGACCGAATTTGTATTTGTACAAGAATGATGCTTGAAACGTGATATTCGTCATCTTCAGCCATTTTACACCAAATGTTTTTTCAATATTTGGATTTTTGCGAATAACTTTTCGAACGGAATTAGAAAGAGAGACACAAACAATTCTCTTTCCAAAACGCCCAAGGACTAGCTGCAGTAGTTCAATATTTATGGCTTAAAATGTGATGACACCACTGAATGATTATTTTCGACATACAATCATCGGTAAATACGAACTGAGGTCAGATAGAACCCCCCCTCCCAACACTTCTATCTTATTTCGACCCAATGAATCACCTTATTATTTGCACTAAAAGGCAAGGTTTATGCAGCAAATAAAAAGCGTAAAAATTCCAATTTACTATGGGAAAATGTCCATTGTGAATGAAAATTGAATTAAACCCAACTTAAATGTGGACTGTGAAATTGGCCCATAAACCGTCTTAAAAGTAGAAAAAAAATTTCCTTTAAATTAATTTCAGTAATTTAAATTTAAAATTAAGGTTTTTGTCCAAAAAAAACCCAAATTTTAATCGAAATTAATTTAGAGGACATTTTTTTTTGCTTTTTAGTTGGTTTATTATACCCTACACCTCATGAGGTATGGGCACTTTGGTCTGATGTTTGTAACACCAAGTAGGAGACGTGTTCGGTATGGAAAACTATGTATATTCTTGATCAGCACCACCTCCTGAGTTGATTTAGCCCTATCCGTCTGTCCGTCCTCTTTTCTTGTAAACACGATTGCAGGAGCTAGAAGAAAGCTAGCGATCTCCAATTTTGGATTTATCCTTTTTCAGCCCTAGAAGAAGTTGGTATTTAATCGGTCGACTGCCACGCCTACCTCCCATATAAGTGAATATCGTGTTTTCACTTATACTCCGCTTAAATAGTTCCAAACTTAATATCTAGGGGTTTTTGGGGTCGCTGATTTCGAATTTGATGTCGGACTTTCAAAATTCAAGATAGCGAAACCAATATGGCGACCGAAATTTTAAGATTTCATCAAATTAGTATACAATTTTGTATAGGGGGGGTTTTGGAATTTGATGTCGAAATTTTTAAATTAAAAATGGCGTATCCAATATTGCCCAGTTGTAGGGTACATATAAGTTTTTTATTTTCTCCCACCTTTTTTTTTTTGTTAAATTTTTTTCCATTTCACGTTTATATTTTTCCTTTGTCTTCTTTATTCCCCTTATATGTGTCTCCCTGTTTTTCCCGAATGCGAACCAAATTTGGGCCCTGTAGCATAAAAATTACAAAAGTTAGCACCTCCCGGAATTTAAAAAAGCTCCATCCTCCTAAACAAAAAATTTGTTTATCAACACTCATCATTGAAACTATTTTAGGGCTAAAGTGATTTTCCAGCGAAAATAAATTTTAAAAATTTGCATTTCCATTTGCAAGAAAGAGCGAAAGAAATTTTTTTTACAAATTTCTCAATGACATAATTAATTTGTATCAAAAAAATTGCTAAACTTTAATTTTTTACTATTGCCCATCATTCAAATCAAGCCTTTTGTAATAAATGCTCGAAAATCCAATTTTCCATAGCGAATTTCCAAAACACCGCCAGTCATATCATTTCTAGTCTCGTACTCATTCATGTCACAATGAATGAATAACGTTTCTTTGGCTGAGTAAAAATTTGTGTAAAATTAAATACCATTCAAGGCGGATGTCGTCATAACAATACATTTTACTTTGGACAAAAAAAATTATATTTATGCATTGACATGCATTGAGTGTGGCACAGTATCAAAGCAAAATTGTTTTTTTTCGCTCAGATAATATCTTTAACTTTACTTTGATTGGAATTGCATGTGGAACAGTGTTGCACTAATGAAAAATAATTGTGTCAACAGATTTGAAATTTTTTTTGTGCACACAACAAACTTTTTTTGCCAAATCTAATTTCTTTTAAATTTGTTTACTTTTTGTTTATTGTTATGGAATGTTTATATGTGTGTGTGATATTTGGGTTTCAATTTTGTTTACACAACAATTGCCATTCAAACAAATGAACGACCTGGTGGTGCAAATTACGAGAGTAAAAAAAAAAAAAAGTTTTAACCAGGCATTCGATCCATTTTGTTTAAAATTTACCCCAAAATAAAACCACTTAAAATTCTTTGCAAAAAAAAATGTTCTCAAAAGTTAGATAATTCCACAAGAGTCAACTGACAGAAGCAAACAATGTCAGTTCGCTTTTAATTTGAATAGCAAAAGCTCATAACAAACATTACTTTATGAAATTATCATAGAATTAGCAGCGAGACATCAGGCGACATGGGTTTTCACTGTTCTTTTTTTTTTTGTCTCCCACTGTCATCTTAAACGCAAGATAAGCCCAATGAAAGTCCAATGTCAAGGCAAAAACAAGTGCACGAATTACACCCCTTCTGTCCACCACCCACTTGCAATTAAAAGTCTATTTACATTTCGAATGGTTTAGCAAATCAATGAACGAAAATTAAAAATATATATATGTAGGCTCTTCCCGTGATCTCCTACCCAACGAATTTTAACACACATCAAATGATGGCAAGGGGGGCACCTCGCACCACCATCATCACCACCCAGTCTCGCACACAAACAAATAACAATGTAGCAAAAACAACACCAAACACAAACTCTCGCGCACACCACTTTGACTTACCAAATGCCAAAGGCCAATCATAATGGTTGCCGTGTGGACGTGGAGGCCGAAGCAGCACGTCCATTCCTTGCTACGTTGAGGGCCCATTTTGACGCGAATCCTTAGCATTGCATATGCACCGGAAGTGGGCGGTCGTCGTGATTTGACACTAACTGCTACGGCTACAACTGCAATTAATTAGAAAATTTTACCAAATGGAAAATTTCAAAACAAAGGTTTATTTGACCTCCATGCATCAGTTGGACGTGTGTATAGTTTATATTACATGTACTCGATTCGTTCAAGTTACCTTTGTTTGTGGTAGATTTTTCTCAAATTCCAATTTTTCCAATTCAATATTTTTTTTGCCTCAACTTGCAATATTTATCAATTTTTCACAATTTTCACTGGCTCAGTATAGAGAACGCAATAATTGTAGTGATGCATAAAAAACATTTATCGAATTTTCTACTCGATAATTATTCGAAGAATAAGTATTCGTTACTCAGTGCAGTATTTTGGGGATTTCTTTTTTTGTTGGGAAATTATAAGAGTTTTCCAGAGTAGAAAACTTAAATAGATGATCAAAAATATAACAACAAAAATTATATTGTTCAAACTTGAATTCATTTTTATTTTGAATTTGGCAAGGGTCATCTCTTGCCTATAATCCCCCCCAAAAATCAGTTTTGATGATAGCTTCGAAGATTCAGAAACAACAACGACAATTTTTTTATTGAAAAAAGCAAAATGAAAAACTTTGAAACTGATTTTTGTTGTTTGTTCCCAAAAATATTTCAAATTATGTTCAACGGATGTTCGCATTGTTTTCAACCAAACATACTTCTGAAAACCGTCAATTTAATCAAAGTAAGTGACAGCGGCACTACCTTATTTCTTTTTCCATGTTCACTGCTCTGATTTATTTTGAATTTTATTAATTTTTACGATATTTGAATATTTATCGAAGTCGTTATCGGATTTTCTACTCGATAATTGATGCATGAAGTACTTGCTTGCAAAAATATAACAATAATAATTATATTTTTTTTAATTCTTTGACTAAAAACAAAAAAAATTTAGCCAATGTTTGATTTTTGACCTTTTCTGTTTGAATAAATGTATTCAATATAACAAAATGAATTGTATGCTTACCGCCGCTGCCGTATTGTGAATACATCTATACAAAATAGTGTATTCTAAAATTTCGAAACAGCTGCTGCTTCTGTCGACGTGATATTATAGGGCGATTTATTTAAAGTGGGAAACCCCACGGAAACGATTCAGTTGTGAAGATGAGCAGTCAAAACATATGAAATTTGACAGTTCTTTTAAGCAAATGCGCGTTTTCGAGGGGTTTCCCACTTTAAATGAATACCCTTTATATTTCCGGCTCGTAGAACCGTTTACACTGACCGAATGAACAATGGTTGCGTGTACGTTTGTGAAATGTGAGCGCAACTTTAAGGTCCCCACACACCGACGCGAAATTTCGCAGACGCCGCGGAACTTGCTCAAAAATTATTCTTCATAGATTCTTCTTGCCTTGGGCGGCTGGTCGTTCGGCACTCAAAAATTCAAGGCCATGTCCGCCACCCGTTACGCCCGCCAGACTTTCATCTACTCTGCCATACCGTTCTTGCGCAAACGCGGCTTCGATGGTCTCGATATGGATTGGGAGTACCCCAAGGGTTCCGATGGCAAAAAGAACTTTGTTCTCCTGCTTAAGGAATTGCGCGAAGCCTTTGAGGCTGAAGCTCAGGAATTGAAGAAACAATGTTTGCTCTTGACTGCTGCCGTGCCCGTGGGTCCCGATAACATTCGCGGAGGCTATGATGTGCGTATCTTGATATCAAACGAAATCGACAGTATTCCATCATTTGAGTTTCGTTTTTGGTTTGATATTTGCTCGGAACACTTTCGAAACACATTCGACACCATATTAGCTGTCGAAGCCAAGTCGAAAACATGACTGCACCTCTGAAATAAAAAACCAATTGAAATTTTTGTACACTATACACCATTTCAAATACTATTGGAATTAATTGAATAACAAAGAACAGCAAACAAAACAAAAAAATTTAATATTTTAAGATTAATCAGGGAATTTTGTATTTAATTCGGCCTATTTTTCGGCCGCTTCAGCGAATTTCAAATATTGGCCTTACTGATACCTCGGTGCAACCCTGAACCGTCAGCCGTCGACCAGAAAATATAAATAAATCTAAGTTCCGCGGTTACCGCTCTACCGCTTTACCGCCTCCGTCCCGATTCCGTGCATTCCCATCTAGTTGCGTGTGTTTTAATTTTGACAGCGGCCAGCCGTCGTCCGCCCAACCGTCAACTGCTGCAATTCTGATTACTGCACAAAGATCGCGAACCCAAAGGTGCATTTAGATCGCACGAACTCGCAAATGCGATCTTTGGCTCTTTCAAAATGTTCCGGCATACTCTAGTTTTCGATACGTGTTCCGGAACATATATTCGGAATTTTGTTTGCGATTAGACTTCGCAACTAAAGTTGCGTCCCCACACACCAACGCGAAATTTCGCAGACGCCGAGAAACTTGCTCTGTGCAAAAAGAGTCTGGACCGGTTTTTGAAAAAACCGGTCGTTTTTTTCCATCCCTAAATAGAAGGTGATGACATAAAGTTATGATGCAAAAAAAGAATGATCATTCGCAAATCGGGTTGCAACGAGTAAAGTTGGCTGCCGAATAAGGTTGGTGCGAAAAAGCTTTTTTATTCAATAAAGGTGTCAGTAAATTGTTGAAAAAAGTGAGGAAAAGGTTCAGTAATATGAATCCGGCTTCGGGGGGTTCATATTACGCTAACTCAAGATCAAATAGAAAATGTGATCGGCATTGGAAAGGAACGAGCAAACGAAAATGGCGTTTCGGCGAGTAAATTCGCACGACTTAACAACTTTGAGCGAGCAGAGGCAGTCGACATGTCGCAGCAAAACGAAAATGGGGTGACATTACCGAATCCGCCTGCTAAGGTGAGCGAAAATTCACATAATTCAAAACCGGCACCTTTTTTGTATCAAAGTAGTCATGGTGGGCCATTTATTGTCTACATTGATGTGCTAAGATCCGATACGCTACGAAAGCCTATCAATGCAATTGCGCTGTCAAGAGTGCTTGATTCCTTGAAAGTTAGCGATATCCAGGAAGTGGCAAAGATTGGATTCGGACGATGCAAAGTCGTTCTCAAAAACTTCTCGGCGGCAAATAAGTTGGCAAGTAACTCTGAGTTAAAATCGCACGGCTACGAATCAAAAATTTTCGCACATCTGATTTCAAAGATGGGAATAATGTTTGACATTCCAACTGACATTTCAATGTCAGAGCTCCTGAAAAACATTGAATCTCCTGTTCCAATAGTCAAACTAATTCGAGTGGAAAGAACCGACAGGAATGATAAAGATAATAAAATCCCAACTTCTAGAGTGAAGATTCTGTTCAATGGCTTGAGTATTCCCAATGAAATTTCGTATGCCTATACGAAGATTAAAGTCAAACATTTCATTTCTTTTTCTCAATGTTATCGCTGCTACCGATTTAATCACTGTGCTCAACACTGTAAGCAAAGGGAGGAGACTTGCAAGAGATGTTACAATGTTCATCAGCAGGATGAGACGTGTGGCACAATAAAATGCACTAACTGCAAACCAAATCATCTACCAACAAGCAAAGATTGTCCAGCAAGAGTAAAGGCATATGCTATAAAAAAGGTGATGACTCTGGAGAACCTTTCTTTCTCAGAAGCAAGAGCCAGATTTTCAAATGTGTTTTCAAACCGCTTTGAAGACTTGGCTGACGATGATAGACAATTTCCACCTCTTAAGTCAAAAGCACATCCAAAACCCCAAACGATAAACAATGCGCAGGAAGCCGCTAAGCACATCCATCAGCTGTTCCCTTACTCCAAAGTGTTGAAATCGAACAGAAATGCGATGCGCGAGAATCAAAACGCTCAGCAAACAATGCAACTGTACCGGGACACTTTGGTAAACGAAAATATCGATCACGCTTTGAAACCTGCTGTTGGTCTGCACCAGTGAACGGCATGAATGCTCACTTTTCTAGTTTTGAGCCACACTATCAAAAAATGAATGAGAATGTGCCTTACGCATTCATACCGAAAAGGCAAGCAAGCACTAGGCTCATCAACGCGAATGCTTCCGAAGTTCACTCTCACCAGAAACATATATTCATAATATTCACCAAAGGCAGTGAATATTCATTGCCTTTTTGATGTCTCATTGCCTTTGAATGAAAGCAACGAACTCGAGAGAATTATTCGTTGTTCGTCGCACGTTGCACGTTGCACGTTGCTCGTTGCTCGTTGCTTCAAGAAAGATTTTCACTCAGTGTTGCATTGGAGATTTGATGAATAAAACTTTAAGGTTCGGTTTCACAGTCGTCAATTAAATGGCATTTCCCATTTAAACTACGCTTAAATGTCAAATCGAGTTTCACAGTTCGCATCTAAATGTACTTCAACAGGCCGCGGTTGGACTATAGAGCCCCCAGGCATAGAATACTTCACCTACTTCAAGGCTACACACCTGATGCGTCAAAAATGGTTATACACTAAGATTCCACCGCCTTCGTGTGAACAGTGACTTTGTCGTGACGTCACTGAAGACTTCTTGTTTTTTGTTTACTTTTTTCTGCCAGAAAGAAGCGGATTACGAAAATTTAAAAACGAATAACCTCAGTTTAATTATCAAATATTTATATTTATTTTGTTAATTTGATTACACAATAGCGACAATATGATTTTTAATAACAACTGCAAAAATCATGAAGGCGGACTCTTGTAATTTTATACTGCAATACTACGCAGTAATGCATTTGCATCAGTTCTCGGCAGTGATGCCATGGACTTCGCTCGGAATTTCCCACAAAATAAAACCTTTTTTCCCTCAACGGACAACAAAAAATACCCACTAAAATTATCATACATGAATTTAAACTTTTTTAATTAAGCATTTTATGAATGAATTTTTGTATGATAAAAAAGTTGTAATTTGTTTGTATATTATTTCAAATATTGGTTATTTAAAGTGTCATTCATCAAATCTCCAATGCAACACTGAGTGAAAATCTTTCTTGAAGCAACGAGCAACGTGCGACGAACAACGAATAATTCTCTCGAGTTCGTTGCTTTCGTTCAAAGGCAATGAGACATCAAAAAGGCAATGAATATTCACTGCCTTTGGTGTATATTCACTGCCTTTGATGAATATTCACTTTGCTCGTTGCCTTTTGTGCGCTGTGCGCGAATGTCTGTTCAGATTCAAAGTTGTGAATGGGAATGTGTCTGAACTTGAAGAAAGGCAATGAATTTTTACTGTGGTTCATGAAACAGTGTCTTTCAGTGAGGATCTCTGGTCTGCACCGCACATCAGAGATGGACAAATTACTAGCCAACATGAAAACAGCAATTCAACAACTAAATGACAATTGGGTCTTTGATGACTTGATGGGTGGTGAATTGAAAAAACGCTTCAATTTAATTAACAATCAAATCGACAAATATGCATGTCGATTTGATTGCTATCAGATGTGGATGCAATCAATAGTGGTTGTATGTCGCAAGAAGAAATTTTGTAAATTGGACACATGAAGATTCTACATTACAACATTCAAAGTTTTAAAAAGAAAGGTAACAAGGAAAAATTAGAATTCTTTTTAGTAAATAATGAATTCGATGTGGCCTTGTTAAGTGAAACATGGCTTGTCGACAATTCATGCTCAAGTATGAATCAATACAATTTCGTAGGAAAATACAGAAATGACTGTTACGGTGGAGTGGGTATATACATTAAGAAAAACATGAAATTTAAAATTCTAAAAATCGTGAGCGAAATCGAAGTTATTGGTATTGAAACCCTTAACCTCAAAACGAATATAAGACTATGTTCGTGTTACGCTCCGCCCAACACGAATGTAAACATTTTCAAGCAAGAAATTGACAAACTTATGAGAAGTCTGAATAACTCAAATACAATGACTTTGGTATGTGGCGACTTTAATGCGAAGTCTACTCTTTGGGGATGCCTAAACACTGACATAAAAGGCAAACATCTTGAAGAAGTAATATCGGATTTGGGATATATGTGTCTGAACGACGGAACATCGACGTTCGTAATGCCTTCAACGCAGTCAGCAATAGATGTATCTTTTCTAAACCAAAATTTCTCGAACTACGAATGGAGGACGATAGACAGTAAAATTACGAATAGTAATCACAAACCAATCTCGATCGAATTCAGTATGAATGCGAATGCACCCAAAAAACAAAAAAGAATAATGCATGTAAATTTGCTCAAAGATATTCAAATTATGTCATTTGACGATAATTTAGATGACATCAACAAGGCCTTCGATGACATTGTCCGGAAAAACACTATTGCGATTGGGGAAAAAGACAAAACAATAGCTAAACACTGGTGGACGGCGGAGTCGACTAAATACTTCAGACTAAGAAATGAAGCTAGAAAGAAATATTATTCGTTCAAAACCATGGAAAACTGCAGAAGCCTGTTAGACGCTGAGAAAGAGCTGAATATTCACATAACGAAACAAAAAAATGAAAATTTAAATCAGTTGTTAAGCAAGCTTTCTGCCCCCGACTCTATTAAGGAAATGTGGCAGAGAATGAGGCATTTAAAAAAGTATGATTGCATTAAGAAAACGAATAGTTCGTGGGATGACGAGCAAAAGACGGAATACCTGACTCACATAAGTACAACAGTACAATGGTAGGCAGCACGGTGCGGAGTGATGAAGTGACTTCTACCTTCTACAGAAGTCCACAAGTACCCCTTTTCACATACGAGGATTTCCTGACGTTTCTATTTAGTAGAAATTTGGACTCAGCGAAGGCCCAGACAACATTTCATACAGGATGCTAATTAATCTAACTCCCTTCAACAAAAAAACGGTTTTCCAAGTTATCAAAAATATTTGGGCAGAAGGGGTTATTCCGGATAGCTGGAGAGAAAAAAAATTCACCCCATACCGAAAAAGAATGGTGATTTGACGGATGTTAAGAATTTTAGACCTATTAGTCTGTTGTCAGTTATGCTCAAAATTATGGAAGGTATGATTAAAATACACGTTGATGCGCATGTCGATAACAACAACTTGTTGCCGGCAAGGAGTTACGCCTTTCGAAAAAATCACTCTACACCACAGTGTATCAACGATTTGATCAATACTATTTACGCTCATAAACACCTAAAATTCAAAATTGTCGCGGCATGTGTAGACATAGAAAAAGCATATGACTCCACGGATAGCAAAATGTTGAAATACACTCTATTCAAAATGAAATTCAACTCGCACATCGTAGAATGGATCTATTCATTTCTGCAAAATCGAAAACTTGTATTGGATAATAAATCGATCTACACAAACAAAGGCCTGGTACAAGGCAGTGGCCTCAGCCCGATTCTGTTTAATTTGTACACAGCTTCCTTGCATGAGATAGCAGACGAGAATTGCTTTATTTTTCAATTTGCGGATGACTTCTTCATCGTATGTCTGGATGAAGATCTGAGGATGGCCAGAGACTTACTGCAACAAAAACTAGTTCACTTTATCGAAAAGTGCAAGGAAATTAACCTGAAAATAAATCTATCCAAGACGAACGTAATTTCATTTGATGGTAAGAACAATCCTTTGAACATTCTAATCGACAACAACTACTTGAATGAAACGAAAGAAATTAAGTATCTTGGGAGGGTCATAAACGCAAACAATTCTATAGCAAGTCATACGTCGCTGATAATTGACAAAGTTAACAAAACTTGCAACTTTCTAAAAATCATCTCCGGGTGTCGATTTGGGGTGCACCCGAGGAGAGCAATTCAATTAGTCAAAGTATTCGTAAGAGCCAAAATTGAGTATGCGGTTTCATCGTTCTCTAATTTAACTAAGACGGCACAACAAAAGCTAAAGACATGCATCAATGCAAATCTAAGGCGTAGTTTAGGCTTAATTAAATCGACCCCGGTTCACATCTTATATCACTTAGCAGCTGAATTACCACCTAGCTACAGATTTCAACTAGCGACAGCTAAAGAACTGACCAAATGTTTTGCTTTCCAACTACCTATTTCGGAACTGCTTTTGACTGCAGACTTCTCGATAAATTCAAGCTATTTCAAGATTTTTCGTAAATATGAAGACTTTTTTCGACAAGTGGAGAAAATACCGTACTCGCCAATAAAGTCCAAAAAGATAAAAACGGATTTAAATTTTTTCAAAGGAACGGCTGGAAGAAAAAAAGAAGCCAGCAACGACTTGATATCGCAGCTCGTAGCAGAAAAACTGAGTTTTTTACGTAGAACGGAGGCGGAAATCTTTTTCACGGATGGATCAGTTAAGAACGGTACTTCCAGTGCGGCTTTTCTACACACTCAAACCAACACGACCAAGGGTTTCAAAATTCAAAAGGCGCTCTCCTCAACGTCAGCGGAACTAATTGCCATCGAGAAAGCGATCGATTTCGGTATAGACAGCGAATTCAAGAAAATTGCAATTTTGACAGATAGCAAAAGCAGTGGGATGTGTTTACAACAAGATACGTCCAACAATTTCATCGTAAGAAGGATTCACGAAAAAGCCAATAGCAGCAATATTGAAAGTTTGGAAATTGATCATATACCGAGTCATAAAAACATAAAAGAAAACGAGACTGTCGATGAAGCGGCTAGAATTGCGCTTCAGAATGGAACGGAATTGGAAATTACCTGGACGTTAAAAGACGCTCTATCGGAGGTAGAAAGCCGGCTTTGGTCAGAGTGGGCAGTGGAATACAGCAATTTACGGATGGTTAAAGGAATAAACTATGGGAACTTGTTTCCTGAGGTGAAGCGAAGACCATGGTATCATAAAAAGCAATGCACGTTGGAAGCGAATGAGGTGAAACAAATGAACAGACTGCTGGCCGGACACTCCTTCTGCGCAAAATCTTTGGCGAGAATGAACATTTTCCCCAGTGACCTGTGTACAGTGTGTAATATCCCGGACGATTCGCACATATTATTCCAATGCCGAGTATATGATCTACAACGTGCACGGTACCCCAAGATCTGTGGTTACAATAATATTTACTTCTTTCAAAATGAAAGCATTGAAAATTATGCAATCCTTACTTCTTTTCTAAAAGACGTTAAACTACCAGGCCCTACTTTTCGGCCATGTTCACAGGATCAATGCGCGAGGCCGAAGAGAAAGAAGTGATCTTGAACGAAGTTCATGGCGACATATTACAAACTGTGGTGGAATTCTGTTACAGCGGACGTATACAGTTGCGGCAAGACACAGTGGAGATGCTCTTGACAACTGCCTCCATGTTTCAAATGGATAGTCTGGTGGCGGAATGCACAAATTTCCTAGTCGAGCAACTGGAACCTTCCAACTGTTTGGGTATTGGATTTCTCGCAGAACAGCATAGCTTGAAAGATCTGCAAAAGGCAGCAGAAGATTGTACTCATCTACATTTTACAGAGGTGAATTTCGTACCTTTCCTCCGTATCAGTTAGTTTCCTAAGACCTTTTGTAGGTTTGCAAGAACGACGAGTTCTTAATGTTGAATGCCACGCGATTGGCTAAATTAATTGCCAGCGATGATGTGGATGTCTCATCCGAAGAGGTCGTCTTCCACAGCGTCATGAAATGGGTGAACTCCAGCTTTCCCGAACGTCAGCGGCATATTCGTGATTTATTGCCTCTTGTGCGGATGACACAATTGTCGCCTTCTTTCATAAACGATCATGTGAAGACTGTATGCTGTTCTAACGATTGCCCAGATCTTTTCATTAACGCTTTAAAATGGCACAGTGAGCCTGAAAAGCGTCAAGAGATGGCCACAGAATACACACAACCGCGCAATTCAACCGAAACTTTACTTGCGATTTGTACCTCCTTGGATGATGTAAGGCTTAACCAATACTAATTTTTCAATACAAATTATAAACACATTTTTTTCAATCAGAGAGGAATCAATATTGAATGCTATTGCCCGCGTTCGGATAAGTGGACTGTTTGGAATAAAGCAATTAGTTACCGTGAAAACTTCGGTGTGGCTACAATGGGCGAGAACTTATTAATTGTGGGTGGATGGAGTAGCCGTACAGTACAGAACACGGTTGTTAATCTGAATTTGTCTACATTGGCGGTGACCAAACTAAAGCCTATGAACACACCTCGTTACGGTTTTTGTGTAGCAGTTCTGGAGAATACTCTGTATGCTATTGGTGGTTTTGACGCCACAACCCGTTTCAGCTCTGTTGAAAGGTATTGCGCAGTTTAATTGTTTCAAATGTCGGATGTGAAGCAGCAAGAAGGTAATTTTTTTAGATGGGATCAAGTTGAATGCAATTGGAAATACGTGGCTCCCATGCCCACCCAAAGAGAGTACACTGCTGCAGTTGTCCTGAATGGTTGCATCTATGTTGTTGGAGGTTTTGATGGGCATCGAAAACTTTGCTCTGTCATATGCTACAATCCACGCTCCAATACCTGGACCGAGCGTTCGTCATTGTCTGTGCAACGTAAGAATTTGCAGGTAATTTGCCAGTAGAATGTTGTAATTCTGTTACCTTTGACTGTAAATTTAATATTGATTTGAAGGTGGCCGTTTCTAATGGAATATTGTATGCAGTTGGTGGTGCAGGCCAAAGTTGTGTATGCTATGATTACGTCGTAGACAAATGGACATCGGTTCGCTACACCCTCATTTATATTAATTGATCTATTTCACTAATTATATTTTTATTTGAAGATTGCACCTATGAGCATGCGACGTTTACGTTTCGGTTTCGCTTTTCTTGGCAAATATCTAATGGCTGTAGGAGGAGAAGGTATTGATGCTGTCGAGCAATATGACCCCGTAACAAAGAAATGGAACCTAAAAGCACCTTTGACAAGGGATTATGGCCAAGTTCACTGTTGTGTTGTACCAATTCGTTATTTGTCAAAGTTATCGCGTCAACTGAAGTAGTAGAACTGATAGCGGTTACATTTTGGTTTGCGAGGATGTAAAAAGCTGCCAAATGAATGGACATATTTCAGCTCGGCCTTTGGTTGTTGTCTCAGCTCGCCCTTTGGTTGAGTGTTAGGCATTCAATCCCGAAGTGTTTTTGAAAATCCCGGGATTTCGAGATTTGAAATTACAATCCCGGGATCCCGGGATTTATTCGGGATTTTCGCGATTAAAGAAAAAACTGTTGCAACAATATTTTAAGCTTAATTTTATTTTAATTCAACGTAGAAATACTATTTAATAAATATTGCATTAAACAAAACCAAATTTAAAATAAATAAAACCAAAAGTTATTAATTTTAAATTGCTCTGATCGAACAAGTTTGATATTTTATGTGTTAAATTGAGTTGCTTTATTATTTATTTTGCCACGCTGTCACAAAATAATTTTATTAAATATATCTACTCTTTTGTCGAATAAAAAAAATTGTTTCAATTTGAAAAAATTTTATTCAGATCGATAAAAATGTTTTGTTCACTGTTATTGACAAAAATTGTCTTAATTTTTTGTGTGTGTAGCACTAAGTCTACGAAAGTGAGCTTTTTGTGTTTACCAATTAGATTGAAAGTAAACGCACTGCAGTATTTTTGCGGAAAAGAGTCGAAAATATCTTAAACAATGCATAAAAAATCAATTTTTTTAATCCCGGGATTCCGGACTCAAATTGATTTTTCCTTTAATTCTCTACCCGTTAGCGATAACATCTTAAGTCTGTTTTTCAACTTTTTCAGGAGAGCAAAAAAATCGGAAAAATCGAAATTGTAAAAACGTCAACCAATTTGCTATCAAATTGACTAAGTCTTAGCTGAATTTTTTTTTGAATACAACTTTGGATGCTTTTCTTACACACCATTTTTAAGATTAATTGGACGAAAGAATTCAATGCATTTAAAGGTTTTAGTGACTTAAGATGTTATTCAAAATTGAAAATACTTAGCAACTAATTGCAATAGGAGCAAACCGATGACACAGAATTGTAGGTATCCTAAATGCGAAAGTATTGCCATAAAAATCTCGATTTTTACTTATTTCGACATAAGATGTTATCGCTAACGGGTAGAGAATTTTTCTCATTCCAACGCATAATTTTATTTTTTGTTGTATATTTTTTTTGTTTAAGCCCCACAGAATCATAGAAATACTTCAAATTTAAATCAAAGGTGAATTTTGTGAAACTCACCGTTTGTCCAAAAAGGCAAGGTGAATTTTGCGAAACTCACCGTTTGTCCATATCAGCCCCCAATTGCGTCTTTCACCCTTAAACGATTTTAATAATTCTCAGCAATTTATAGTTTTCTTGAGACAAACTTTTTTTTTTTTTTTTTTTGATATTTAAGTTACTCCGTTCTCCTTTCCCAGTGGAAAGGATAGGAGGTCTCCGAAGAGAATTATTTGGCCAATTGCGAGCAATTATAACGCCATCCGAAAGTATTTTCCTTTATGGAATATTAATATACGACCACCTTTTGACGAGGCTGTACTAAGTACGAGTTACGGTATAGACGAGAAAATTTTGACAAAAACAAACTCGTCTCGACCGGAGCACGTCCTCACACCACGCCACGCCAAACGGTAATGGACAAACTTTTTTAAAAATTATTAAAATCGGTTAAGAATTATTATTTATTATAAATGAAATATAAATAACTTGGCAACCCTTTCAACTTCTTATCACCACCAAATGTCACAAAGAGAAACGTAAAAATGTGTACAAAAAAAAATTCACAAGTGTCGAAACTGTCTTTGGGAAAAGTTCTTTCGTAATTGTTTCAACGAACCACAAACGTGCAGTTGTTGTTTAGTAAAAAAAATTGTTTTTAAAAATGGTGCTTACCAAAGAATTTCACATATGCATGCCATTGACTGTAGAGGAGGTAATAAACCAATTTCTGGCAACTTAAGATTTGACCAATGAATTTTCCGTTTTCCAGTATCGTATCGGTCAGTTGTACATGATAGCGCGCCACAGTCTAGAGCAGTCGGGTGATGGTGAGGGCGTTGAAGTGGTGGAGAATGCAGCATGTGAGGATCCAGAATATGGCAAGGGACAGTACACCGAGAAACGGATACACTTGTCGAGGTGAGATTAAAGATTAAAGTGGGTCAAATGGGTGATTGGACGACTAAAAGTGGCTGAATAAAATTTACACATAAAGGATTCGAGCTACTCTACTGTAAAAGTGTAAAATCTTTAAATTCAAAATTTCCATTTCAATCAATTTCTTAAAAGGACAAACTTTTCATTTAGCTTAAGATGTTCCCTAACTTAATATACTTGAACCACTCACAATTATTAAATTCTGATAGCAATTACTAATTAATAATATACACCCCCACATTTTTTCGCCCACATAGTCGCCTACCATACTGGATACAAGCTATATGCCCGCGTGTCTTCTATGTGACCGAAAAATCCTGGAATTATTATCCCTTTACACTAACAGGTGAGCGAATACGTTGTAATACATGGCTTGCCACCCACCTCAATAGTGGGTGGTGCTTACTACTCTCCCTTCTTTTCCGTACATTTATTTTGGAACTTTTGTTTTTTTTTCTATTTTTGTTTGACCTTCATTACGGTGTATTGTTTAGTGTCCTTTTTTAGTTCAGTTTTTATATGTTTCCGCTCTTGTCTGCTAGTTAGTGTTTATTATAGAGGCAAACATTTTATTTTTTGCTTGTTATGTTTGCGATTATCTGTGAATAGCAGCCTAATTGCACACGTTCGACTTGCGAATGCAATATGTTTGGTATTAAATAAACATCATAATTCTGGTTAAATTTCTTAGTCTTGTGAACACTGGCAAATGTTTCTCATCATTGTAATTTGGAGCTTTTATCCAACAACCAAAATGTTCCACAAAATCCATTTCAAACAATTAATAGTTTAATGCCAGTGAATTGTGATTTGAATTGTAAGCAAGTGTGATTTGAAATCACACAGAAATTCCTAGTATTTAATTACTTTACTAATCCCAAAAGGCTGAAACTTATTAAAATGCATGTCAAAGCCCCTTTTAACGCTTGCCTATAAATACGCTTTTATCAATTATTATCATAGTTGGAGAGACACTTGAAACGTGCACGCTTAGGCGTTAGTTAACTGCTATTTATGATTTGTGGATGGTGGGGAAAATGCGTGTGAAGTAGAACATCTGTTGACTATTTTTACTAGTTGTCAGTTCAGTGCAGTTTGTTTTAGGGAGGGAAGGGGGGGTGTTCGGACGTTATGATATGATGTGACGTATGCTAATCAGCTTTCATGATTGCCCATCATAAAGAGGTGTGTGCGTGCTGTATCGCACATGTTCGTAGCTTCCTATTTAAAGTGTCTGCTTACATCGCTCTATTAGATATCAACATTGGCCGGAGCAGGTATACAAACTACCCTCCATGCTAAACCAGCATTGATTAGCTTTACATATAAAATCATGAAAATATTTAATTGATTTTTAAGCCTTTCTATTACAGCAGGTTCACGATTTGTTGGTTTTGGTCTTGTAGTGTGTAACCCAGAGATTGAACTTTCAAGCAGTTAATTGACATTTTATGACCTTTAACCTCCTACCTACCGAAATATACCTTCCAAAATACAGCTCCTCGATTTCCCTCTAAGATTTCACTACACCACACAAAAAAAGTCACATAAAAGAAGAATTCCATACCAGAATTTTCCATTAAGACTTTTGATTGTTTAAATTTCAAATATTTTTATCTCGCTAATTTATGTTTCTTCTTTAAATTTTCATATTTATCCAATGCCTTCTTATCTCACCATAGAATACACAGTAAGTACATATATTAAAAGTAGCATGGGCTCAAATTTTATATTTCAATCCGAATTTCTTATCAATTGCAGTGCTCGTTTGTTCCTAAATTAAACATATCAATTAAAACCAAATATGAAAATAACAATGGTACCTCCGAAAACGTAAGCGGGTTGAAGAAAACTACAAAAGTGATTATAAAAATAATTGCGAATATTCTTTCTAACCAAAACAGTGTTTGGGACTCACCGAAGAACAACTCAAAGCTCGTCTAATTGAGGAAGTGGATATTGCCTTCGATGAGCTGTCTAGTCCGAAACATTATAAACAAGAGGAGGATCCAAAGTTCTTTAAATCATTGAAAACGAGTAAGTGGAGGAAATGCATTTTGTAGGGCTACGTTGCAACTCAAAGACCACACCAAAAGAAAAATAGTTAAAAGTTATGGTAACCCTATAACGCATTATAACAAAAACCCATATCAAAGCGAACAGGCCGTAAGATTTTATTTTTTATTCTATCAAAGACTCGAACCAACGACACAAAGCCACATAGACGTGGCCATAGTTGCCAGATACTTATCTCGCAAAAATCTCACAAAATCTCCCAAAATAATTTCACATTAGCTAAAAAATCTCACTTCTCACAGGCCATTCAAAAAATGTCAATATGAGATAAATCCCACGAATCTGGTAACCGTGGACGTGATAGTGATGTGACGATTGTGAGTTTTGCGAATGTGGGTGCGGTGCTTTGAAACGCCTCGATGCGGATGCGGGTTTTTAGAAATGACATCCACGAGTGCGGGTGCGGTGCTTTGAAACGCCTCGATGCGGATGCGGGTTTTTAGAAATGACATCCACGAGTGCGGGTGCGGTGCTTTGAAACGCCTCGATGCGGATGCGGGTTTTTAGAAATGACATCCACGAGTGCGGGTGCGGTGCTTTGAAACGCCTCGATGCGGATGCGGGTTTTTAGAAATGACATCCACGAGTGCGGGTGCGGTGCTATGAAACGCCTCGATGCGGATGCGAATTTTTAGAAATGACATCCACGAGTGCGGGTGTTTTTGCTTTTTTTTTTTTATTTTTATATTGTGTATTTTTGTCCTGAAACGGGATCTGCACAAATTTTGTCTCGCTCGCATATATAGATTCCGAGAGGGTGTCTAAAATGTGTGATTTGCGGGTGTATATGCGGTTGTCCAATTAATGCGGGACTCTGTCAACTCAGGTCAGCTTTCACTACATCCTGCATAATATTTTAAATATCCCTTGAATTTAGAACACCCTAAGAGTAAAACCAGCGAGAAGATAATTTTTATAATTTCTTAAAATTTGTCAATATATTGTCCCAATATTTTTCATTTGAATTAAGGCTGCCTTTTCCTAGTACGACTTTCTTGTATTTCCATGAAATCAATTTCTTACCTGAATGGGTTGGTTTTTCCTCAATCCTCTTTTGACATTTCTTTTCATTCTCATTCTGCATTTAACATGAAATGAGTATAGAAAATATAAACACAAGCCGAAGGACGAATTCATAGAGAAAAGGACATACATGTAGGTAGGTAGAAAGGATCATTTTCTGTTGCTTCTCTCTCAATTCGCAGTCTCTAGTATAGACGAGCAGTCGTGAGGCCAAGTGACAGTTTCAGTGTTTCCTTAATTGCCAACAAAGCTGGTGGCATTTTCGTGGGCTATCATTTTCAAAAACAATTAAATTAAAATTGAGTGCGCATAAAATTCCACAAATCACATTCAACCGAACATGGCTGGCATGATACCCTACGGCCTATACGAACAACCTCGCCCGCGCTTGATTTTCAAAATGCCACGCGTCGTTCCGGACCAAAGATCCAAATTCGACAACGATGAGCTCTTCCGCCGATTATCGCGCGAAAGTGAAGTGCGCTATACGGCCTTCCGCGAGCGTACCACAGATGAGCGCCGTATACGCTTCCAGAATGGCTGTCGCGAGGGTCACGCTGAGGTATCGCTGGTGGCTTCCGGGACTAATTTGCATTTGGTGTTTAATGCCACCCAGATTAATGAGTGCGATTTCGTTAAGGAGCACGGCAAGGTGCATCTCAAGTCTGCCTTTATTATGAACGGCGTTTGTGTGCGCTTTTGTGGCTGGCTGGATTTATTGCGTTTGGAAGGCTCTGGCTGTTTGCAGTTCGACGAAGAGCTGGCAATGCATGAGGATGCTAACTTACGCCAACTAATTGGTCTTTACAGACGCTGATTAGGGGCTCATTTTGTATTTTTTTTATTACATTTTTTATAAATAATTTCAAAACAAAATGCATAAAATGCAAACAAAAAAATAAACAAATTCATTAAAAGTAACGAAATGAATGTAATGCTCTTCTCTGATTTTGTCTATTAATGTTCTAGTTACAATGGTGTTAAATGAGTTGTGACGTAGTTTTAATACTTACTATATATAGAAAATGCACTTCAAAAATTCCTTCCATTCTGTTTGGCCAGATCGCGGTCCTCTCATCGAAGGTTGGCGTGAAACGGACTCGCCCATTATGTGTTCCTATAAGGTTGTGCATGCCTCCTTTGAAGTCTGGGGTCTGCAAACGAAAGTGGAGGAGTTCATTCAGCGTTCGATACGCGACATCCTGCTGCTGGGTCATCGTCAAGCCTTTGCCTGGATCGACGAATGGCATGGCATGTCATTGGACGATGTACGCGAGTTCGAGCGACAAAAACAAGAAGAAACAAATGAGAAACTCAAGGCCGCTGCTGGAGGCGCTGATGTGGCGTTAACAAATGGCTCGAAAACCCCCACCACCGAAGAGCCGCCCAAACTCAATACTGAAGATATTGATTAGAAAAAAAAGTGTAAATTAAGTATTCCTTATGCTACATTTAAGTTTTAGTTAAAACCGTTATACCAAAATACGTTCACGTACGGCGGTAAATTTCTTTTCTCTGTGAAGTTCATATCCGTAGTATTGTGAAGAACCGCGAACCAAAAACCTTAAAGCATGCTTTAAACTTGATGTACAATAAAGCTCTCATTACTTAGTCTGCTTAAATGCTCAGGAAATTTACAAAAAAAAAACTTTGTAAAAGAAAAAAAAAATTTAAAAAAGGACAACTAGTCAATGTAATTTAACATAAAACACACACTACAAACTATTAAAATTTTGCACAAATTATAAACTTTAAATTCAAATGGCCCATTCGTTTCAAAGACCATCCATCAACCAAACGCTCAATTCTGAATACTGCCTACTTGTACACCATTTCATTCACCATTCACATTGTAATTAGTTTTCTTTGTTGTAGCAACGCACACCTTAAAGTTAGTATTACTTGTCTAATTTGTGGTTTTCTTCTGGTTCGAAATGTTGGAAATTAAATAATGTTATTAGTTGAATATTTTAGTGGTCATTGTAATAAATTCAATTGTAATTTCTTTACAATTAAAACAAAAAATTATGTTTGAATTTTTGAATGTCATTGCTTTGGAATTTCTTTAAAGACGTCTAGCGGGTAAACAAAGTCTCGTAAGATAGGCAAAGTTTAACAAAAAAAAAAAAAGAACAAATATTTGGAAATATTTTTTAAACTTTATTTATTTTAACGTAACGAACCCGACGTGATGGTGAAAACCTGAGAATGCGTAGTCAACACACCGAAATAATATTTCGGTGTATAACAGACCGGGTCAAAAACTTAGGAACTGTCCGATTGGGCCTGTGTAACTTTTTATTTTTCTATCGATACCATAAATTGCCAAATGTACAAATCAGTCATGTTGCAAATTCATGGTGGCCATTCCACCATATCCACTGAAGCAGGGTTCCTGTAGTATAAAAGTATCAGAACTAGTATGCATTCGCGCCTCAACTTTTGAGAAACAATATTGAATTTTGGTGGCGGATTTATTCAAATGCACTACGATCGGTTCATGTTCATCTTCAGGACAGGTGGTGCATATATTGCGGTAAATATTTTGCCTCGAGGAAGGAACTTCAAACGCATACTAAACAGCTCCATCCTGCTGGAAGACAGAAACCAAGCTAAAATCGATTTCGGGTTATCGGCAAACGCACCTTGCATGAACCCTATGGAGATGAAAACGTTGAATGGATTGACGAAGAGGATGTGGACGTAGTTAAGGTAGAATTTTTAGACGTTTTTTGTTAGTCATAACACGAAATTGAACTATATTAAATGTTACGTAACGCATCCCATATAACAGGGGAGTGAGTATTTGAACGAAACGTTTCTTTGCATTTGTGAGAATTTAAAAACGTTTCCATCAAATTACTTTCGTTTGCTGTCAACGAGTCCAGTCACGACAAATACATGCGCATTTCCTCTAAAAGTATTGAACATTTGCAGCAATTACGCCCCAAACACATTAATTCTTTGAGTGTAGAGTGATAATAGGATAAAAAGTCAAACTTAGTTTTTAAAATAGAGAAAATTACATTTTGAAACGGCTGTAGGAAATATCGCCCAATGAAAAATCGCCCAAAAATTAAAAAGGAAAAATCACCAAAAAAAAAAAGGAAAAATCGCCCAAAAACTAAAATGGAAAAATCACCCAAAAATTTGGAAAAATCGCCCAAAAATATTATATAAAAAATTGTTGGGCGATTTTTCCGAATTTTTGGTCGATTTTTCCTTTAAAAAAATCGCGCAAACATTTTTCATACAAAAAAAGTTTTGGGCGACTATATATTTTGTTAAACTTTGTTCTTATTCTTCTTTGTGTTACCATATGTTAATCAGGTGGTGCATTTGAAAAGGTATGTTCAGAGATTTGTTTTTTGATTCGACCCTTTTTAGGGCCACCGAGTATATATACAAACAGAGCGATGTTAATTTAATGACATGGGAAATGTATGGAATAGGTGTGATGTACTATTTGTGGGGAGTTGGCGCCACGGGCGAGAAATGTTACTAAAAAAATCGCGCGATTTTTTGAGGTAGTGAGTGGGAGTTCTCTGGTATGCTGTATAAGCGCCGCCGGCAAAAAATTTTAACAACAAATCGCGCGATATGAAAAATCCCCCAATATTGTATGAAAAACTTTTGGGCGATTTTTCATTTTTGTTTTTGGGCGATATTTCCTACAGCCTTTTGAAACACAACAGTGTCTTTGAAAAAACGAATGTAAATTAGAACTATACACAGTTATAAAGTAAATTCCTACCTTTGTACCATCTCGACTGTTACACCCGGTATAACTCCACTATGAGTCCTTCCTATATATTTGATTTTGTAAACATTCGTTAGATATTCTCTTTTAAATTCTAGAACACGAATTTCCATTAAATGATAATATTTCATATGGCTAACGGGACGTATGAGTGACATGCAATTACCTTCCGATCCTTTTTTTGCATTGATTGTCAAAGCACTTGTAAAGGTTTAACTTGTCCAATATACTGTCACAAAATCTCCATTAATTGCGGCTGTCGAAAAGTGCTGGTGATGCACTTATCAGCCCTAATATAGGATCAATTAACAGAAAAGCTAAAGCAGCCATAAATTGTGTAATGACATAAAGAAAATAAGTGCTAATGAAATGATGGGCTTTATTTAAGTGATTTACATGCCACAAGATATGAATAACCATTAACAAACCGAAATCATGAATATTCAAAATATCAAACTCAGAGCAGAAATTATGTGTGATACCAATGGAAAAAATAAATCTAAAAAAATATTGGCAACAGTTTGTTTACCAATTCAATAATAAACAAGACAAAATTAAAGCAAATCATATTTACTATAAAAATTAACAGACAAATAGGAACACAAAATTCGAACCGTATGCAGTGGTAATAACAAACAACAACAATACAATAGAAAATATAAAAAAAAGAAGTTCTAGATTGCCATATGATAGACTAGAGGAAAAATTGAATTGCGAAGTAGGTACTTTACTCCACAACAAACAAACAAACAACCATAGTTGCTAAAAAAAAACATTCATGCCAAATAGTGAAAAGCTTTTGAACAGCTGATCGCATTAGTGGAGCTCCAAAAACAAAAAACAAAAACAGAAGCAAAAACTTATATATCAGCCAAGAATGATGATGATGATGCTAATGTCGCTCAGTCAGTTTAGTTGCCGGCACAACGCTTCACTAACGCTTACACGTCGTCTCTGATGGTCTAGCGTGTGGAGACCCTTCCGAAATTTCATTCACTCATTCGGCAGTTGAACGCGTAAAGTGGCAAACGAATGTGCGCATTTCTTCTTTCTCAAACAAAATATTCGAAATAGTTTTAATTTTAATTTAAATTTGAAAAAAAAAAACGGAACACTATTTAATTACTTCATTTGTTTAATTAAAAACAAAATATCCACAAAAGTGCTTTGATCGAATTTTGGTTTTGTTTTTGTCCAAACTGTGGAAAGGTTAACGATCATAAAATTCACCTAAAATTCTGCAGACTTTTTCTCTTTCATCTCGCGGCAATAATCACCAACAGATGCCAAACTGGAAGTGGCCGTCAACCGTGACGCTATTGATATGCTTTGGCGCTGTACTCATAGGATCGCTTGGCAGGTGCGTGTTGTCATTCAAAGTTCAGCTGTTTGTTTTTTGTTTTTATAAAAATAACATAATGATTTTGTCATTAAAATAATTTAGTTATTGTTTTAAAATAATTTAAATTTTTATATTCAGTTTGTGTATGTGCTTTTTGTGATGGCTCTTGTCAAACAAAATTGTTTGGTTTCAAAAGAATTGCGATAAGAGCAGAAAAGCACTTTTTTTAATAATATTTTGATTAACTGGAAGTTCATCATGTCAAATTATTAATAATATTTTAGTTGTTAACCAAAACAGAAGAGGTCAGCTTATTTGAAAATTTTTGTAATTTTTAAAAATAATTCCAAAAAAGGCACACAGTTTTTATTGTTTTTTTTCCCGAAAACTCAGTTGAATGACTCAAAATAAGTAAAGTAGCAAAAAAAAGTTCATGTTTCTTATAATTTCAAAGTCCCAAATCACGACTATGTAATTGTTGAATGAAAAATCTACTTTTAAAATATTATCCTTTAATAGTCGGAAAGGTTTTCAACGAAACTTATTGAACAAATTTCATTTAAAATGCCAAAATATGCTCTAACGAAATTATACTGATGGGTAACAAAGAAGTTATTACTGTAAACATATGGCAGACATTAGTTTTTTACACTTTTTTTTCGATTTAAGATTATTCAAACCATACAATTTTTTTAAATACATTCAATTCCGCTTTCAACGAGCCTACATTGGTTGAAATCCATTCAAAATTGACTGCAGTATTTTTTTTTCGCTGGTCTATTTTTTTTGATTTGGGTACAAAATGTTAGAATTGTTTTAAAATTATGGGAAAGGCTTGAGACTGAGAACACACTAAATTCCGAGCATCAATTGAACTTTAGCCCAAGTCCCTTTTTGTTATGAAACTTTCCCCATCGGCAGGAACGCTCCACGCATCGGACGTATAGCCGTTTTTCCATTATTTGGTTGTAGTAGAGCTACAGTGCTCCTTCTCCAAGCCTTCCCTCTCAAAAATTGCAAGCTTTAAGCATGAAACCCATAGAAAACTTCACTACGTCAAACCTTCAAAATAACAAGAAATTACAAAGAAGTTTCTAGTGCTGCCAAATCACTGTGAAATGTTCAGCGTACAAAAAGATGATTGTCGTTATCAAAGCTGGGCATTAATTCGTTAATAGTTAATTAACGAAGTTAAATTTTTGGTTAACTTTTAACGTTTCAGTTAATTTCGAAAACCATTAACTTTTTCATTTAGTTAAGTTAAATTTCTTCGATTAACTAGCATTAGTCAACTTTGAAACGAAAACAAATTTTTTATTATTAAATGTAAAAAAAAAAGTAAAAATTAAGAATTCATACTATTTTTAATAATCTACCTAGCCACACTGTCGAAAAATTGTAAACGCAGAACTCTTTCGTGTTCTTGACAAAAATTTAAGGTTCCAAGTCGAGACGGCGTGCCTAGCCCGGCGTCAAATCTATCGGCTTGGTCGGCGGCGAAATATTAAGTCGATTATGTCGGCTCAACCGATATTGACATCGATTTGTTCGCACGCCGATTGAAGCCGATTATGGTCGACGCGAAACTGTTTAGCCGCCGCCGACATTTTCCAATCAACTTGGAACTCTGGGTGCGTAGTGACATTAAAAACTAGAGAGTGGACTATCTTCGGCTATACCGAAGCTGAAATACCCCCACACAGTAGGAAGAAGTACCTCGAACATAAAAAATTGTGGTCTCAAGACCCTATTTTGAGCCAATTATAGGTGGTTTTGAAGCCCGGACCATGTACAAAATCCATTTCTAAAAATTTCCAATTAAATCCCCAAAAAAAAAAAGAAATTGGTTTCAAGACCCCATTTAGACCCTTATATATGTGACTGCGGAACCTCGGACCATGTCAAAAATACGTTTCTAAACATTTCCAATCGAATACAACAATAAAAAATGTTTACCTTTTTTTTCGGTGTATGGGAGCCACGCCCAGTTTTTGTCCGATTTGGCTGATTCTCGAACTTGATCTCAGTATTCACGAGAAAAACATGTAAAAAAGTTTCAAGTCGATATCTCCAAAACTGCGACCGCTATCGTGCGGACGGACAGACGGACAGACTTTTCCATACCGGACACGCCTCCTTATGGGCGTTACAAACGTTGTGACAAAGTTAGTATACCCTGCCACAGTGAGTGTGGGGGTATAAAAAAACGCGTCGGCAAATTCGTTTTGTAAAATTTGTACAAAGCTTTAATTTTTTAAGTTAAATTGGCGTTTAGAGGGCTGAAATCGATTGAAAAAAGGGTCTGTGAGTGAAGGCATTCAATTGTATATAGTTAAAATGTTTTTATGCATTTTTTGGGAAAAAAGACTTTTCTATAGAGAATTTAACTATTTAATTTAACTTTTAACGAAGTAAACTTTTCAACGCAATTAACTTTTTAATTTAACGAAGTTAAATTTTTGATTAACTATTTCCGAATTAACGAAGTTAAATTCTCGATTAACTATGCCCAGCTTTGGTCGTTATCCTTGTCCTTATCCTTTTCTCTCTCAACGCTTTTATAATATTTCGTAGTTCTTCGGAGCAATGTTTGCTTCGACTGCTAAAAGTTACAATATTATTCCTTTTATAACCATTCACAGCAAATAAAAGTTAAAAACAAATTCTTTGTAATGCTGCTATTATTGTGAACAGCACTTTTCGCTAATCTGAAAATAAATTATCCCGTAACTTGAAAATCTGAATGCTTGCTCATTTGAACGATTACCGTGTTTATGGGGAAATAATGAAGGATAACGAACCGATCGTAAAAAGTAATAGTGCGCTGCTATTTTTGTGTCCCTTGCCGAACTGAAACTTATTTACTTCTTTTTTTTAGTTAGTTAACAAAATCATGTTCACCCAATTAGAAAATAAATTCTTATTTTCATATAGACAAGAATAAAAACAATTTGGTAAACACGAAAAAAAATCTACATATACAATTTACCATTTTGCAAATATTTAAAAAGCTGTTAGGAAATCACTTCTTTTTTTTATTTAGTCAGCAGAATATACATATGTGCGAGATAAGTCCAACTTAAATATAGAACAGACATGCAAAGCAAAAATTAAAATAAAAAGTTATTTAAAGGTATAGGAAGAAAAAAATATAAGAACCAACACTAAGCTGTTAAAATTTTTGAAAACCCCACGCACTTATTTTTTGGTGATTGTTTTTGTAGAAAATTAACACAACTCTAATTTATGCAATAAAACTTTGATATGCCCAAGAAGATGGTGTTGCTGAAATCAGTCAAAAATTTGTATTATTATAAAACTTGTGGAGGAGATTGGTACCACATTGCGTATGATTGACGCGCATGTATACTCTATAGACTTCAAGCAAATATGCCAAACACGAAATCTAAAGTTTATAGCTCAATTTAAAACTGAAGTTTATGACTTTAGAAAGAGATCATTCGTGGAAGCAGTGTATTCCTGGAAATGTGAATAATATATGATAGTTGAACGTATAGTCAAAGAAGCTTTGATTAAAAATTGCTACTAAAATGGTTCTCCAACGTATGCCATAAATAGAAGATTTGTACCATCAGCTTTCAATGAAATAAAATTAATTGTTTTTTAATTTGGAAATTTTCAAAAATAATTTGTATACACCATTGCATGTGTATACAAATTATTTTTAAAAAATTTATTAAATTTTAATTAAATTCAATTGAAAGTCACTATTTCGAAATCATGTCCGTCACACATTTTGTATTTTGTATTTTGTTACTTATTCTAATTTGATGTTAGAGTTTTTTTTTGTTATTTTCTTCAAACAAATGTCTGATTTATGTTTTGCAATTAACTGAATTTTTTTATTGCCTTCGTTTTGGATGCTCTTTCTTGTTCTGGTTTGTTGTGATCGTAAAGATGAATTGCTTTCAAAACAAATCAAAAAGTACTATATTCGCTGCACGCTTTTTTATTGAAGACAATCAACACATTAAACACATAAAGCGCCGCTGCTTTTTATAGCCACACATTTTGCGAAAGTTTTATTTGGGCAAATGTGTTATTCGGAGATTTGTTACTTCTAAATAGTTACCTGACAAGTGTTCGTACAAGTAGTTAAAAGTTTTATCAGTTAAACAAAATCTAGAAAATTTTCATTTTAATTCTCAAAAAACTTGACTTTTTTTTTTTAGTTAAGTTAAACATTTTTAATTACATGCGAAGTGACACGAAGTTTATCATTTTCTGTTTGTCTGTCTTTTGTTACACAAGCAAAATAGTCACAGATTAAATCGTAAATTTACTTGGAAATAGGAAATGGGCTAGAACACTTGTACTTACTTAAATATTAAATGTGGTAAAAACTTGTAAAAGAATATTGCACCAGTGAGAAGTGGTTACTGGTGATCTGTCGTAGGCGGAAGGGATACAAGTTGTTGTTGTACAAATTCGCACCAGTGAGAAGTGGTTACTGATGATCTGCCGTAGGCGGAAGGGAAATGCATTCAACTTACTTTCCACCTGCTGCATACAAGTTGTTGTTGTACAAATTCGCATCAAAATTAATTTAAGCTACAATTGAGCTAGAACCCGAATATACACAATCATTAATTGGTAAAAGATTGACGACTTATGATCTAGTCTAGTGCAAAACCAAGAAGGAATTAAGTGCAAAATTTGTATTTCAAAATGAATCCCGTGATTAATAAAATTCAAATATGGGGCACCCTGTTTCTTTTATCAGCCTTATGAATATTAAACTTCCCTTCAAATAATAAATTCGAAATAAATTTTAAATGAACTGTCTTCTTCTAGCAATAAGTGACAATGACAAGTCACCTCTGTTAGATTTTAATGACTTTTGTCATTCTTTTTTGCCACTCATTGGTGAAAAAACCCATTAGATGAATCAAAAGTATTATTTGGGCTTCACAAAGTCCAAATTTTATAAATAAAAACTCACAAATTAAAAAAAGCTTTTCAAAAACTTCCAAAAATACTGCTGCTCACACGAATGCCTAATTTAACCACATAAATTACAAAACAAATTAAATTGAAACATTTATATGCAAGTACAATTCTTTTTCCATCCACCATTATAATTCGACTAGAAAAAAAAGAGAACTCAATTTGAGTGATGATTTCAAAAACGATGAGACCTGCCATTGATTCTGATTATCAAGCGCACTTCTGAATACGATTATTATTACCCATAGCAAGTTGACCGACAGTGATTCTATTTTAGTTAACCGATTGCTAATTGTTTAACGAGTTAGCCAGGCAGAGCAGTTGAGTAAAAAATTTAGAAGTTATGTGCTGGTAATTTGAAAAAATTCCTGATAATATCAAAGACAAATAAACTAGTTGGAAAATCGTGCCAATGCTTTCGAATTCAAAAGACAAATTCAATGATTTTTTTTTTGGTTGTGTCTACAGTTGAGGGCTAAAATTACTCACCGACTTGTGACAGTTGAATTAGCACCCTCACCTCAGCAGCAAGAGGTGTTAAATTAGCAAAAAATCACATTTTAACGTATAACATGTAACAATTGTATAGTAACTTTCGGCTGTCATTGCTACTTGATTGCTTCATTTTACATGTCAAATATTTCAACCACAATACAGAATTTATGTAAAATAAACTTTTTTCATTTTCACTAATGACTTGCTACTTATCAGCTTAACATTCTAAATATAACCCAGACTGAGAAGTAGTAAAAAAACTTCAAAGTCAAACCTGTATTAGGCGAATTCTCAACTCCAAATTAACTTTACTTAATTATAGGCTATAGCCATTGTCAAAAGTCATCGTCAAAAAATATATACCTTTTTTTGTTTTTACATTTTTCTTCTTTGTTTCTGTCTACCATAAGTTTTTTTTTTCCTTTCCTATGTCACTTTTATGTAAATATTTGCAAACTTGTATAAAATAATGAATTCTGTCTAAGATTTTAACAAAGTAGCTATTTATTTTAGTAAAGGGTAGTAGAAGTATTCTTTGTTATTCTTTTGCTAGCTTTAATTTATTGTAGTTAAGTATAGACGAGCAGTGACAGAGTAGACTAACACGTGGAAATATGATGGTATAATTTACGATTTGTTATGCACTGAGAATTAAAAAAGTGTCGAATGAAAACGATATTGTAACTATCGTTTTACGTTCATTGTATTGATACTAACTTCGTTGAAACCTTATCGAAACATCTTTCACAGTACATATTTTATAGCTGTCGTAGTCAAGTAACGCGTTATATGATTTTTACTCTATTTCATTTTAACACCTGTAAAAATTAATAGGTGAATGGTGAGGAGACTTAACGATTGTCTCAACTTACATGATTGTATCATAAAACTTTTTAAGATGAAAAATTGTTTCAAAAACTAGTAAGAGAATTATTTTTGGTCTGACCGAAGCTAAAATATCCTGCACAGCGGATACGATACATTCTCAGACCATTTTTTTGGTAATTTTATCGATATTTTTTTGATATTATATGGATCTTTCATTGATAATAGAATTTATCGAGAATTTTTCCATAAAAATCGATAATTTATCAAAAATTTTTCTATAATTTATATAATATAATTTATTTATAGTTTTTTCATATTTTATGTATGTTTTATTGATAGTTTTTCGATCATTTATCTATAGTTTTTTCATAATTATCGAAAATTTATCAAAAATTTTTCGATAATTTTTTTTATAATTTGCCGATAATTTATTGGTAATTTTTCGATATTGTATCGATAATTTCCATTTCTACATCTTTCCCGTCTAAAAACCTTCGCAATAAAGTCCGGCACGTTCGGGCTAAATGTAGAGCATGGAAGAAGGTGTACAATCTTCATGTAAAGGACAAGAGAGCTTTGTCGTATTGCTATGGACCCATTGTGGTCTATGCGAGACTTATAGCCGCCACCCTAACCTAACCTAACATCGCTCCCGACATATTTTCCAATCAAATGCAAGAAGCGGCGTCCATGGTTCTTATCTGATAATGCCCATTTTTCAATATTATATAGATAGTTTTTCGATATTTTATCTATAGTTTTTCGATATTTTATCAACATTTTTTTGATATTTTATTATAATTTTCGAAAAAAATTTATCGATATTTCATTCACAATTTGTCAATATTTATCAATAACTTTCACTTCGCGATCCATTTTAAAATTAATTAAAAACTAGAGAGTGGACTATCTTCGGCTATACCGAAGCTGAAATACCCCCACACTGTAGGAAGAAGTACATCGAACATAAAATGGCTTCGGAACCTCGGACCATGTCAAAAATACGTTTCTAAACATTTCCAATCGAATACAACAATAAAAAAGATTTGAACAATTTTTACCTTTTTTTTTCGGTGCCACGCCCAGTTTTTGTCCGATTTGGCTGATTCTCGAACTTGATCTCAGTATTCACGAGAAAAACATGTACCCAAAGTTTCAAGTCGATATCTCCAAAACTGCGACCGCTATCATGCGGACGGACAGACGGACGGACATCGCTAAATCGACTCAGGAGGTGATGCTGATCAAGAATATATATACTTTTCCATACCGGACACGCCTCCTTATGGGCGTTACAAACGTTGTGACAAAGTGAGTATACCCTGCCACAGTGTGTGTGGGGGTATAATTAAATATCCGAACAGTTTTGCTTTGACACATGACACTGTGTTAGAGTGAGGTTATAGAACCGTCTGTGGGACCTTCCAAAAAACTGAAATTAAACGGAATGGAATGACATTTTGATGCAACAGTTCTAGGTGGTGGTTGCCAACAGAGCGCACCTCCAATATAAATGTAATCAAAATAGAAATGCATTTTTACAACTTTATTTTGTAACACTTTCTAAACGTTCGGATAATCTACTAGTAATTTACTTTATAGTATTTGGTCAACGTTCTCGTAATAGAACTTCATTTCCTTTAACTACACCACTGTTAGCGAACTAAATCATTTTAAACAAAAACAAATATGTATAAAGGTATTAATAGTCTGACTCGTATGTACGTAAGACTAATGTGAGAAGAGAGATTAACCTGATAAAACTTTAGAGGATTAAGACTATTTTTGTGACGTATAGAATATGGTTGACTAAACACAAACAAAAATGAAATTCAAAAAGTAATTAGGTTGATCATATCTGAATATGGAAATTGTACCAACACTTACTCATAAAATAGCTGTTAGTTTTTAAAATATTTCATAAATATATTGGTTCATTGCACCTACACACAAAAATAATCAAAACATTGTCACGTGATTTGCTTTTGAAAAATAATATTTTTTTAGAGAAAATCGACGCAACATCTTTAGTGGGACATTTATTGTTCTATACTAAATACCCTCAAGTAGGAAGTATGTATGCCAAGGCTATTTGTCTCTTATCGTTTGAATTATAAATATAAAAATGCGTCTGTGAATATAGGCTGAAGAGGTAAGATGTAATTCTTAAGACAAGATGAATGAAATGATAATTAGGAAATTATGAAAAATATATATAAAAGATAAGCTTGAAAGATAGCCTAAGTAGGTAAATGCAATTCTTACAACAAGATACTTAGGAAGTAATGCAATTATTTTTTGCTTTTCTTGTTAATTCTACACTAAATTTTTTTAATAAAAATTACATTTTCTTTATTTACTTACAGACCCACTTCTGCGGAATATATTTCCCACTTCCATCAACATAATTTCTCTTGTGTGGATTGGAAACAGGCGCCCGAGGCCGCTGTGGGCAATTGCACCAGATATGGTCGCTATGGAGCTCTACGTTGTTATGGCGGCATGAATAATTTGCCATCGATCATGTACGAATTTTCCCATTGAATTGTATTTTAAGAGAATTTAATTGAAGTTCGTTTTTGAAGGGAACAAAAAGTACGTAAATTGGAGGAGATCATCCTGTGCGGTTGGCCCGACAAGGTCTTCAATCCCCTGACGGATCTACAACCATTTCCGAAGATTCGCTCGCTAACTATTGAATATAGTGGCCTGGCCGAAATCCTATACGATTTTCCAGAAATGTTTACTTTGCAGGTGAGATTAACAGGGAATATTTCTTTAAAATTTGCTAAGTAAACTTGTGAGAAACTATTCACTTCCAGACTATAAACATTTCGTGGACGAATCTGTCACACATTAATGCACGCACTTTTAAGCGTGTGCACACCTTGAAGGCCGTCGATCTGCGCTGGAATCAATTGGTCCAGCTGGATGGCCCATTGCTGTTGCCCAGATATTTCGAGAAATTATACTTAGCTGGTAAGTCAGTGCCGAAATGAGAGGTGTGCGCTTCGGGTGTAGGTTTGATTATTTCATAAATTTTTAATATTCTGTAGTTGGTTAGGTAATCCCTGGAATTGTACGCGTAATTTCAAATGGCTGTTGGTGCCCGAGAAGGGCGATCATGTAACGGATCGTGATGACTTATTATGCACCGATCGCAAGTATAAGGATCGCCACATGATGACTGTAATGAATTATAAAGTGGTGAGTGCCAAGTGTAGAGAAAAGCAAAACAGACAAAATTAGGATTTTTTAATTTATTTCATCATTTGCCAACACAGATGCTGAAAAACGAGTGCCAATCGCATCCGGATTTGAAAAATTGCACTTGTTTAATGCATCACATCATACCCAAATCGCATATACCGCTGTACACGGTGAATTGTTCCAATTTGCAGTTGCATCGTTTGCCTTCGTATTTGCCCGCAAATACCACAATGCTGTTTGCGAATGATAATATGGTAAAGACACACTTGTCAGTCCAAATAATTGGTATGCAATTTTGTATACATTCTTCCTTACAGATTACCGACATATTACCCTTGCGTAATAATGTCAACTATCGTCATGTGGTGGATATGCACTTGGAGAATAATCGCATCGAAAGCATTGATGTGCTTGAGGGAGGCTATTGGATCGAGCATTTTCGTTTGTTGAGTTTGCGCGGCAACAGATTGCAGAAGGTCAGTGCAGAGTTCACCAATTGTCATTCAATTTGTATGAAACACATGTATTGCAAATTCCACCTTCCAGATACCCGTCTATGCCTTGGACAATGCCCTCGAAGATAATCCAAATGCCAATTTGCTTTTGCTCAGCGTCAATCCTTGGCTGTGCTCCTGCAAATTTGCCATGCGCTTTCGTGAGATTCTCGTCAAGTACAATTCGATTTTGCGTGATTCGTGGAACATCACTTGCTCGTACAAACAAGGCGACGAACTGAAGCATTCCAATGTTCTGTCCATAACACGCGAGGATGTCTGCGAGTTGAATGAGGATCCGAAAATTCATCCGTTGGACATGTTGAATGGCGTTTTGGCCTTTCTGATTGTCTTCATTTTGAGCAAATTGGCCTATGACTACTATCATTACAAGAATTATGGTCGTGTGCCGTGGATTGTTATGAGATTGCCTTGAATCAATGGGAAAGGGGGAATGTAACAATGTGTGATAACTGGGCGGGGCATAGTTAATTTTAATCTTAATGGCATTAATGGTTTCTAGCGAAATGTAGGTACTTACAAACGCATTGTACTTAAGTATTATTTTAGTTAAATAAGTATTTATGAGAATGAAATTATGAATCATTGAATCAATGTAATATTAAGTTGAAGTAAAGCGGATTTGAGAAAATAATAAAGAATCTGTCATTTCGCACGATAACTGTCGTAGCTTTTGAGCTATCGACGCCAATCGATTTCTATTGTTTTGGCGAATGATTGGACGGTATTGAAAATGGGCAACATCGGATAAGAGCCACGCCTACCTCCCATACAAAATGGCCAATGACCGTTTATCTTGAGAAATACTTAACCGATTTGGATGCGGTTTTCTGCATTGGGTTGGAAATGAGGTCGGGAACGAAATGGGAATGAAACCGGAACGAAATGGGATTGGACCGGAACAAAATGGAATTGGAACAAAATTTTTTAATGGATCAGGAAACTAAAATTATCGATAAATATTGTAAAATTATCGATAAATATTGAAAAAATATCGATAAATATTGAAAAATTATCGATAAAAAATCAAAAAATTATCGATAAAAAATCGAAAAATTATCGATAAAAAATGGAAAAAAAAATCGAAAAAATATCGATAAATTATCGAAAAATTATATTATAAAATACCGATTTTCGATAAAATTACTAACATATGGTCTCAGAATGTATCGTACTCGCATGTGCAGGGTATTACAGCTTCGGTCAGACCGAAGATAATTCTCTTACTAGTTTTTTTTATGTATTCTATAACTTCAACCGCATTGCATAAAAAATTATCTAATAAATGGGAAGTTCCATGTCAGATGTTAACCTTTTTTCAATTTGTAGTGATTTCGTTGAAATTTCCAGAGATTATGGCCTAAAAATGTTTAAAATTTTGCAGAACCTGGTTTTATTTCTTTGATTTTTGGTAAATTCATGAGTTGGTCATTTTATTTTTTGAACAAAATCAAAAAATTGTATTACAATTAAATAATGTTCCTTATGCGACATCGATCAATTGTTTTTGGACTTTTGCTGTTTTTCCTCGTTATGTTTATCTTCGTTCTGTTTGTGAGTTATGGAACGAAAATGTGTGGCCAGATTTGTTTGGCGTTGAAAAAGTTTGTTGCACAAGTCGCACCTGAGAAAATGACAGAACAGAAAAGAGTATTTAATATTGTTATCACATAGGCTCCCGAATACAAGTGAAAGTGAATTTGAATCCAAGCCAAATTGATTTTTGTTTTTCTATTTAATTTTTTCTTTTTGTGTTAAGTGGCAAAGCAATTTGTACTTTGTTATCACTCCACTCATAAGTATAATAATTAAAACACTCACTTAAAGGAACGCTCGCCCGTGTGTATCAGCATATGATTTTTCAAAATGTATGCAGTTGTAAACGCCTTGTCGCACTGATTACAAGCAAAGGGACGATCGTTTGTGTGGGTTCTAGAAATTTTAAATAGTAAAATGGAAGAGTTAGGTTATTACTATTGGCAAGTGATTGATTTTAACCATATTCGATCTTACTCTTACCTCTCATGTTTGGTTCTTGTGCTGTAATCGGAAAAACATCGATCGCAGTATTTGCAAGCAAATGGTCGTTCGCCGGTGTGTCGCCTCATATGTCGTTTTATTTCCGAAAGCGAGAAAAATTTGGCTGGACAAACTCTAAAATGGGGGTTTTTCAAATTGTATATCGCTCTTTCTCACAAAAGTCAGTTGTGTGCATCATTTAATAGAACTCACTCGCATTGAAACGGTTTGTCGCCCGTATGGCGGCGCAGGTGCGTTAAGAGACGATAGCGTGTTGTGAAATGGTTGCCGCATTGATCACAAATAAAGTTGTTTTGCTGTTTGTCGGCTGCTTGTTTCCTTCCAGCTTTCGGTGAACTTTGAACTTTGTCGCTTTGATCCGATACGGTACATATTTCTTCATCTTTTATTTCCGTCTCCACCAAGGGTTCCAGAAATCGGACTTCAACATCGTCGTCAAGTTCATTTGTCAAGTGATCAATGCCATCGGTTGAACCTTCCTCCGTGTCGCTTTGTATCAGTGAAGACTCCAGGTGCGACACGGGACTTTCATTTATTGCTGGCAGTTCAATTTCTTCTATTTGCATATCATCACTATCACCATCATCTTCATCACCACTATCCTCCTCCTTTAATTTATATTTTTCTCTTACAATTCGTTTTTTCCTGGTAACCATAGTCTTTTTAACTTTCGCCGTTGTGAAGAATTGTTGTGCGTTTATGCAGCGCTTCCGAAATTGATGCGCTTGCTCCAAGTTTATTTGGCAAGGCTGGCAAATGTGTTGCGGCAAGCCTTTGGCATTTCTCAACTGCATACAAATATAAATAAAGCAATAAGTATTCATAGTATTTGCATTCACATAACATAACACATAACACATAAAGATGAATGAAATACTTACCGAAATCCCTGCGACTTCCTCGATTTCCCGCAATATATTCTTCTGGCTGCGTTCGAAGATTTTTTGTGAATTGTCGGGATTTGCCAATTTTGTACAAAGCCTGCAGAGATTCAGGAACATCTTGTTGTGTTTTTATTTATAATTCAACCGCCAACCAGAACTTCAGTGTGATAATTGTTTATTTCATTAATGAATTGTGTGCGCCGCTTGTTATTTTGGTTTTCTGCTTCTTAGAGATGGACTACACCGAACGCTTTTTTCGATAACCGGTTACCGGTTTTTTTTTCAACATAATTGAGGCGGATGGCGGCAATCACAGATGCAAATCAATTGTGCACAAGTACACTATGTACATTTTTCAGGGCATTTTTAAAAACACACGTGAATATCCCTAATAAGCTTTTTGTTAGTCTTGTGTATACAATTAGCGGTAGGGTGACACATAAAACGCGCATCAACAATTAACTATATTGATCGAAAAGTTTACATCGCTAACTCGAATTTTCCCAGCTTTTTCTGCTTGTTTGGATATTTTTGCACTTATCAACAGTGTTTTATATACAACTATGAATGTTGTTGTAGGTAAATATCGCCAATTAGATCGCCATACATAATTTGAGCTACTTGTAAACTTCTGGGTTATTACTTATCAGGGCGTATAAGCGCATATCTTGATATCGAACGAAATCGATAGTCTTTCATTCTTGTAGGTTCGTCCGCTCCGAGCACTATCGAAACACATTCGACACAATAGTAATCATAGCACTCAATAATAGCTGTCGAGGCCAAGTATCGAATATCGCGATACACGATTGCACTCCAGACCAAATTTCAATTGATCCGGCCGCATCAGGATAATTTGAAATTATCAAAAAAAAAAATTTTTTTTAAACGTTAATCAATTGAAGCATTAGGTGCGAGAATAGCTTTAAAAAAAACCGATTTTGAGAAAATCGTGTTTGAAGTTTTTTAACTTCAATAACTCCAACAGTAGTGTTCTAATCTACAAGCTGATAGTGTTGTTCATCTACCTTATTGCATAAAACACAAATATAGTTCATCAAATCGAGATGAAATTCACCGTGGTGATAGTAGATGACCTCAGATTAAGATTTAGCTAATCATGCAGAAAAGCCGTAAAGCGTGGCTAATAAATAATTTTTTTGATTGAGATGGTGGAGCCGCCGCCCCGTTTGTGTGTGACTGGGACGACACCGAGATAGAGGACTACAATCAAACGTTCCCACTGGCAGCCAGGTCTTCGTCCCGGAACGACTCGAGGCCCGCCTCGACCAAGGGCTGTCAACTCCAACACACAGGAAGTCATTGGGTTGCTACAACAATAACAACTACAATCAAAGGAAGCACGTTGTTCAAAAAAAATTTCATACACATATTTTTTACACTAATCGAAACAGAAAAGGGTTTACTTTGATAACTCATACATTACATTTTGATGAATCCTTGTTTTAAAATATGTAAGTGAATCAAGTCATGTTAGTTGTTAATAGTTAAACATTTCTTATTAGGTACTGCGTTTATGTGGCATTAATTTGACAGCTTTTTACTTCCTGGTAAAACAAAATGTGACCGCTATCAGTTCTACTACTTCAGTTGACGCGATAACTTTGACAAATAACGAGTTGGTACAACACAACAGTGAACTTGGCCATAATCCCTTGTCAAAGGTGCTTTTTGGTTCCATTTCTTTGTTACGGGGTCATATTGCTCGACCGCATTAATATCTTCTCCACCTACAGCCATTAGATATTTGCCAAGAAAAGCTAAACCGAAACTTAAACTTTGCATGCTAATAGGTTCAATCTTCAAATAAAAATATAATTAGTGAAATAGATCAATTAAAATAAATGAGGGTGTAGCGAACCGATGTCCATTTGTCTGTGACGGGATCATAGCACTCACAACTTTGGCCTGCACCACCAACTGCATACAAAATTCCATTAGAAACGGCCACCTTCAAATCAATATTAAATTTACAGTCAAAGGTAACAGAAATTCAACATTCTACTGGCAAATTACCTGCAAATGCATACGTTGCACAGACAATGATGAACGCTCGGTCCAGGTATTGGAGCGTGGATTGTAGCATATGAGAGAGCAAAGTTTTTGATGCCCATCCAAACCTCCAATAACATAGATGCAACCATTCAGGACAGCTGCAGCAGTGTACTCTCTTTGGGTGGGCATGGGAGCCACATATTTCCAATTGCATTCAACTGGATCCCATCTAAAATAATTACCTTCTGGCTTCTTCACATCCGACATTTGAAACAATTAAACTGCGCAATACCTTTCAACAGAGCTAAAACGGGTTGTGGCGTCAAAACCACCAATAGCATAAAGAGTATTCTCCAGAACTGCTGCACATAAGCCGAAACGAGGTGTGTTCATAGGCTTTAGTTCGGTCACCGCCAATGTAGACAAATTCAGATTAACAACCGTGTTCTGTACTGTACCGCTACTCCATCCACCCACAATAAATAAGTTCTCGCCCATTGTAGCCACTGCGAAGTTTTCACGGTAACTAATTGCTTTATTCCAAACAGTCCACTTATCCGAACGCGGGCAATAGCGTTCAATATTGATTCCTCTCTGATTGAAAAAAATGTATTTATAATTTGTATTGAAAAATTAGTATTGGTTAAGCCTTACATCATCCATTAAGGTACAAATCGCAAGTAAAGTTTCGGTTGAATTGCGCGGTTGTGTGTATTCTGTGGCCATCTTTTGACGCTTTTCAGGCACACTGTGCCATTTTAAGGCGTTAATGAAAAGATCTGGGCAATCGTTAGAACGACAGACAGTCTCCACATGATCGATTATGAATGAAGGCGACAATTGTGTCATCCGCACAAGAGGCAATAAATCACGAATATGCCGCTGACGTTCGGGAAAGCTGGAGTTCACCCATTTCATGACGCTGTGGAAGACGACCTCTTCGGATGAGACATCCACATCATCGCTGGCAATTAACTTGGCCAATTGCGTGGCATTCAACTTTAAGAACTCGTCGTTCTTGCAAACCTACAAAAGGTCTTAGGAAACTAACTGATACGGAGGAAAGGTACGAAATTCACCTCTGTAAAATGTAGATGAGTACAATCTTCTGCTGCCTTTTGCAGATCTTTCAAGCTATGTTGTTCTGCGAGAAACGCAATACCCAAACAGTTGGAAGGTTCCAGTTGCTCGACTAGGAAATTTGTGCAATCCGCCACCAGACTATCCATTTGAAACATGGAAGCAGTTGTCAAGAGCATCTCCACTGTGTCTTGCCGCAACTGTATACGTCCGCTGTAACAGAATTCCACCACAGTTTGTAATATGTCGCCATGAACTTCGTTCAAGATCACTTCTTTCTCTTCGGCCTCGCGCATTGATCCTGTGAACATGGCCGAAAAGTATGGGCTGGCCGCAGACAACACCAAACGGTGGGCGGACACTCTGCAGAAAATACGTTAGGACCATCACACTTTCTTCAAGTTCTTAATAATGCTCACCTGTTGCCATCCTTGCCTGCTATTAGAACAACGTCATACAATAGCTTGTTCTCGAAGAAAGTCCTCATTTTTTCCAATGTCAAGTTAGCATAATCGGTTTGGTGGATATTCTTTATTCCCTGGCTGGACGAGGTGGTGGGATTTAATTGTACGATTGACATGTTCATTCTAAATATTCAAACAGTGCATATTTGCATAGTGATGGGCACTATTGAATACAAACTATCGATTTATTCAATGTAAGCCCAGAGAATGTTAATTATAATTAACATTCTCTGGTTTCTAAGGGTGCGTATACATTGCACCAATATACGAAATAGAAATCGTTCATTCGGTCAGTGTGAATGTTTCAGCGAGGGAATGCTCGTTAAAAATGTTCGACAATATAAACACTTGAAAGTTCACTTGAGACTTTAATCAATTATATACTTACATTTCAATGATTTAATATAATATAAGTATTATATATTATATGACACGCTCAGAGGAAAATTGCGATGAAATGTATAGAGCATATTTCATAATTTGTACTTATCTCGGTTTGGTTAGACTGTTGTGGCCGGTCCTACAAGTCAATTAAAATTACTAAACGGGCATTTCTAGCAAACATTTGAATATTTTAATTTATTTTAGGTTTTACAGTTTGGTTTTGCTGTCATATTTCCAAATATCGAATATCCAAACTAGTTAAGCTAATAAATATATTTTAAAAATGTCATATTGCAACGCAGGAAAATAACTTTTAATTTATAAATAATCGATAATCGATAATTATTTTCTTTTTTTCTTTTCTTAAATTGAACATTAAAATATTGCATAAAAATATAAATTGCACACAATTTGCGGTAAAAAGCCGGTTTCCCTTTTCATTAATTTAATTGCTTAAATCTAGTTCATAACAATAATTTTGTTTTTCAAATCTCTTTCAAAATTGTACACACATAAAATTACCATTTGACGGAATTTGGTTTAATTGGCACAATATTATTAATAAATATGTTATGTATCTAATTGTGGGAACGTTAAAGTGATCGAGTGTGTTGTGTATATGTAAATATAATATGAGATTAAATTGTATTATGAATATGATAATGATGATGAGGACAAAGGACAATGTCAAGGTACACAAACAGAATCTTGAAAGGTAAAAGGGTTACTTAAAAATAAACAACAGTTTTGGAATGTAGACAAAATTTAACAATAAATAGCAAACACATGCGCGATTAGTTTCACTTAATTTGTACTCAATAAAATGCGAAAATTGATAAAGCAACGAGAAGGGTGTATGCAAGGAAGCTGCACGGGTGGGTTTTAAGTCTAAAAAGTAAAGTCTCAAAGCATGAAGGACCCATCAAAAGCTAGTAAATCAATCAAATGAAATTAAATTAAAGAAAATTTTAGTTTAAAAGAGTTTTTCAAACAAAAGCTTGTGGGCTTAGTCTAAGTAAAATTGTTATTCCTTGTATGTTAAATGTTACTTTGTTAATATGCGGTTCTTAAAAGGTATTTCTCTTCCTCTCTTCTGGGTGGTGGCAAATTGATATTTTAGTTTTTACTTTTTTTTGGTTATTTCGGCGAGTATCTTTAATTTTGTATTTTTTTGTATTGAATATTTTTCTCTTCCTCCTTAAGCTTTGTTAGATTAGAAGAGTATATAGGAATGATCACGTTCAAGGCTGGTCTTAGCACGCATTGCTATATTTCCCATCGGATCTGAGGGTGGGGGTATGCCCGTAATTTGGTGCGCCGGCTCTTTATAGAAGAATTCGGTGCGACCCGATTTGTAGCCATAAAAGACGGTGTCGTGCGATCTGGTAATGGTAATTTTTTTTTCAATATTTCATTTCAAATTTCATTCGATTCTTTAGCACTAACCTTAAAATCAAATCGGTTACGTCCGCTCCACGCTGCAAATCGTGATGCATGCTTTCGAGTGTATTCAACTCCATGGGACTCCAGGGGCCACTACGCTGCAGGGCATCCCATTTGGCATCGATGCACATGAAACTATAGCTACCCTCGCGTTTATCGCCCTCCACATTGATGTTCAGCGTTTGATTTAAATGAGATTCCATGTGGGGGAATTTGGCCACGCAAATGTCAAACTGGAAAATTAAAAGTAAACAAAATTAAACAAAATTTTAATTTAAACAATTCAATACGGTGGTTCAAAAAAAAGTGTACGTACATAAATTTTCTTATGCTCAGTGATTTTTGGAAAAAAAAAAATTTTAATTAACAGAAAATTAGTAAAAAATTATTTTTCCCTACAGATTTTTTTTTAAAAACAGTAAAAAAAATTATTACATCCAGAAAAAAAGTTTGAAAACTGCTATTTTCTCAAAGTGTACTTAACGTATTAAAGTGCCCCGGTAATTTAATAGAACTTCCCATACAAATATCAACACTACAAAATGTATCAGTGAGCCCACTGTGCAACACAAAAATAAACTTTTTGCACCTACTGTATTCTTACCATTTTCTGAACAATTTTCTGCTGGCGTGCTGCTCCCTCCTCCATTAACAGCAGCAATGTCATATTCTGCTGGCCGCAAATGTACAGTTCTGTTCGCTGCAGGCCGTCGTGGCATGGTCCTGCATTTGAATGCTGTGACGACAGAGTGGCCAAAGCATCGACTGCATCATCGTATTTGAGTGAACTGCGACGTGGTAAAACTTTCGTTGCATGCAGAGGCGTTTGAATTTCCACACCACCGCCGGCTGAGGCTATGTCCCAAGTCGTACGCTCTTCGCTTAAAGCCAGCACCGAAAGTTTGGCCATCAGTGGTGTAAGTGGAATGCCGCCCGGCTGCTGTTTGCGATTGGCTGCGGGAAATGATTGCATTGGATTTTCACTTGAGCTGGCTGTAGACTCAGTCAGCGGCTTCAGAGGCAAACTCAGGGACTTTTTATCCAACGGAGTTTTGGCCACCGACACATTTTCAATATTCAAATTGCGATCGGCCTTCTTGAAGGCAGACGTGGCATTACTTGTGGCATCCGAGCGCAGCGATTCGTCCAGTTTCTTCAGTTCATTATCGAACTCCTTGAACTCTTCGATCAATTGGGCTATTTCCGTTTCTTTCTTCGTCTCATCACTGGCATCCCAGAGTTTGTAGTACTTCTCGAGAAACTCCTGAAAGAGACTTCGCGATATCGGCTGGCCATTGGCATTGAATACCGGATTGGTGGGATCGGTAATGGTGCGTGAGGTTTTGTTGTTCTCATCCGAGTTATCTGAATTCGATTCGTCGTCATCGACAAAATCGGGTGTCTCCGCGCCACTGTTGCCATTGCGATTCACATCAGTCTTGAAGCCATTCGAGAATTGTTTAAGGGAAAGTTTCTTCGAAATTTTTTTCAGTGAATCCTGCAAATCGGTAAAGGAATTCCGCCGCTCCAGTTGCTTGTTGGGATTCGTTATGAAATTTTGAAAGAATTTATCGAAATCGATTTTAAGCGAATTGCGGCGATTCGAGGGCGCCTTGTTCGAGTTGTTCGAGTTATTCTCGTCTTCGGGATTGGCACAAATCGACATGATGTTGCCCACCTGCAGTACTTTATTCTCCGCCATCGGAGTCGAGCAGACGCTAGTGCGTCCAATGAACTCGGGATACGAATCGTTCTCATCGAAATTGATAGAGGCAATGCCGGACTCGGGCAGCTGCTCCTTACCGCTCATGTTCTTGAAGCGCAACGGCAGGTGGGTGGGGCGTGTCAGCAGCGATTTGGGACGTTCCACGGGCGGACAGGGGGCATCTACCAGATCGCTGCTGGCCGCACAACTGGTGCCCTCTTCCGGTATATTTGTGAAAATCAGCGACTTGTCGCGTTTCATCTTGCGTTTGGCATACTGAAAGGGCAAGGGACCTTGCGACAGTTGAGTGGTCTGTAGATTTTGCGCACGCTGAGCATCGCCGGCCAGTTTGCGGTACTGCTGAGCTTCTATGTAGACCACAATCATTTGGACGCCGTTCGGTATGTGAAAGTCGCTGGCATGAATTTGCTCGGCAGTGGTGCGTATGTGCAGCGGATCGGTAAGGACAAGCTGTTTGGTGGTCGAATCGCTCAGCTGGGAGGCCACCACTCTGATTGAAGAAAAACCAAATTTTTTAAATAGAAAAATAAGTTTTTTTTTGGACGCACTTGTTGTGGTATAAAATTGCACCGCCAAGTATGCCTTTGGTCTGTTGGCAGCACTGCAGCGTTTGTATGGCGTCTAGAAAAATATTGCTTGCGGTCTGGGGAAGAAAGAACAAATGAATTGTAAAACAGAAAAGGGTCAACAACGCTCTTAACTAGGGCCACCTTTGGTATACGCAATTTTGGTACATTTTGAAAAATATTTCCAGTTCGTTGTAAAATCGGCAGATATGTCTCGAATATATGATATAATTTCTCGGAGAGATTCTTGTACTGTCCTTGCACGGAGAATTGATCGAAAATCGTTTGTAAATCGCGATGGAAGAACTTCACCAACGAAGCAAGCAAATCGGCGCGTTGCTCTAGCAAGTGATCGGAAATGTTGCGATCGGTGCCAACGGCCTGGGGGATAATTAAAGAGAAAAAAAGAGTATTAATAAAAAAAATTATTGTTTACGAAACAAATGCCCAACCCACCAAAATGAAGCGTCCGAATTCCTTCAACACGAATTTGCCATTTTGCAGCGACATGATGCGCGGCTTGAAAAAACAATCCTTCAGGAAGTACGAAGTGCCCATCAGTTGGCCACACAAGGCCACCTTTTGTGTATCGGAGACCCAGCTGGGATGAAAATAGAGCACCGCATTGACCGGATCGTCGGCCTCCTCTTTCAGACACTCGGTGTCGTAGACAAAAACGATCATGGTTTCTCTGAAAAAGGGAAATAGGGTATAGGGTTCAGTGTAAAAAGCACTCAAAAATAAGCAATTAAAGCACTAAAGGGAGACACTTAAAGAGAAGCCACTACAACTATAACCAATTACACCACCTTTCATCAATAAGTTTGCTCATCGATGAGCTCAATTCGTGCTCAATTTCTGACCAGCGTTTGTGCTTTGTTTTAAGCCATTTTTTAAACATTTTTTAAAATTATTTATTTGGTTTTTTTCAGTTGAAATGTTTGTACACTTTTCACATGAATTGCATCGTGGCACAAAAAATCGCCAAAGTCAAACTGTTAAGTACGTAAAAAGCCACAAAGAGCAATTATGTTTGGCAATTGATTTAACCGTGTACGCTTATCACTTATCACTTGGCCAATTGATAACGCAAAGGCAGTTGGGTAGCTACTAAAAACTACTAATAACTGACATATTCAAGAACTACTGTTCAAGCCAACTCATAGTTGAGTGAATGTTGAATTGGCAAGTGTTTGAAAAAAAAAAATTAAATATCAATTACAAAATATACAAAGTGTATGGTGCTGAAAAGTGGTTCCCTACAGACACACACAAAATACAAAAACTTCTGATGGTGTGGTGATGTGGCGGCAGTGGGGGTGTGGAAACAAATTAGTTAATAGGGCATACAAATATCGTAGGTTGACATTTGGTAGTAACGCTTCAGCAGAGATATTTTTGTAATTAGAAATGTAAACAAAAGAATGGCAGCCAACATCAACAGCAGCGCAAATAATAGGCAGCAATATGGAGGGAGGGGGGGAGGGGTTTATGTGAAATTATACTTGATGGTACATGGTTAGAAATTGTTAGGAGGGAAACATGAATTGCTAGAAATTGAAACAAAAAAAAAACTTTAAAATAATTTAGGCAAAAATAAAAATTTCTTCTTGGTATCTGTCAAATAAATAGCCAATAATTGAAAAATAAAAAAAATTAAATTATAAAAACAAATTGTAGAAAATTATGGGTCGAAATGAGATATTCTCAAAAAGGAACAAGCAAATATTGATTTAAATTTTCATCAAATATCGTTTAGTAAAAAATGTATTAATGCAAATCACAAAGCAACAGTTAATCCTTTAAAATTAACTTCTAAATTACCTAAATTTTCAATGTAAACAAAACACAAGCGGACAGCGAACATACATATTTGAGCTTATGAAATAATCAATTAAAGCCCAAACCCATGCACCTTTGCTTTGCTGAAATAAAATTAGAAAAGCAATCGCTCCGCCAACTAATTGAATTGGCCATATGCAAAATTCTGAAAGAAAACTATAAATATTAAAGAAAACTATCATGCTATTTCCAAAAATATTTTATGGTTTCTCGATGTCATTTCACAATTCCCAATTCCTTACTTTGCCATTTCAACTTTTTGTGATTGCACTTTTTCACTGCTTCGTTATCTTTTTAGGAATATCCATATATTTCTATAGCACTTAATTTATGAATAATAGAATGCGTAAAACTAAAACATTTTCAATTTGTTTCTATCAGAAAATTTGCAAAATTCCCCTGCACTTCTGATGGAATTTTTTGTTTGCGTTTTTCTTATCAGGCGAAATGTTTTTGACATTTGACAGCGAAAATGTTAATTTAACATTATAATATACACAACAAACACCTCTGTAAGTATTTTCTGCAGCGCTGTTGTCACCTCATGCCATAGTTGCCAGATAAATATCTCATAAAAAAATACCCTATCATGAAATCACGCATGGACATATCGTTTTCGAATAATGGTTTATTTTCAAAAATAATTTCATAGAGCCTATTTACACTATCAGTTCCATGACGAAAAATCTGACAAAGAGCTAATAAGAACTGCGGTAGTGAAAACGGGATAGAACATTTTGCACCGAAAATCCATACAAAAAACGTAAAAGGTGGCAACTCCATGCTTCGTGTATTTTCATTTTCATATAAAAACTGTCAAATTTCGTCATGCCCATGTCAGTGTAAATTCTAAAAACGGCATGCCCATGCGTCATGGGAATGACTGTGTAAATAGGCTCATACATAGATTTGTTTTGCTTGATGCAAATTCACACTAATCGAAACAGAAAATATCTGGAAAACGGTTTTCTCTGATAACTCAAACATTACATTATAATAATTCATTTTTTTAGTATTTACTTCCTCGCAAATCAATATGTAACCGTATCTTTTCCACCTACAGCCATTAAACATTTGCCAAAAAAATCGCAGCTGCGATATGCTCGTGCCCTGTGCATAGGTTCAATCTTCAAATAAAAATATAATTAGTCTGTGAAGGGATCATTGCACTCTGCTGTATATCCACGAACTGGATACGAAACTCCATTAGAAACGGCCACCTTCAAATCAATATTATATTAACAGTCAAAAGGTAACAGAATTACAGCATTCTACTAGCAAATTACCCCAAAAGAAGTTCAATTCCTCGTAAGGGAAGATTCATTCGCACTTTCAGATAGTGAATATCAGGGAATCTCTAGTTTTCCCATTTTTAACCATCAACAATCGATAATTTCTGCTTTAATTTATGATTCAGTGGCAGCATTAAAAAATACTTATTTACTTTTACATCTTATGAGCCTATTTACACAGTCATTCCCATGACGCATGGGCATGCCGTTTTTAGAATTTACACTGACATGGGCATGACGAAATTTGACAGTTTTTATATGAAAATGAAAATACACGAAGCATGGAGTTGCCACCTTTTACGTTTTTTGTATGGATTTTCGGTGCAAAATGTTCTATCCCGTTTTCACTACCGCAGTTCTTATTAGCTCTTTGTCAGATTTTTCGTCATGGAACTGATAGTGTAAATAGGCTCTATAACCTCACTTGCACCCATCACTGGGCTAAAATAAAATCCATTTTTTTGCAATTACTTAGCATACTTAAGCATTTATCTAATATGTACCATAGAAAAAAACGGCAAATTTATCGTAGCGAAGACAAACACCACGGCAAATTTATCGAAAACGGCAAATCTACCGTAGTGAAGACAAACACCACGGCAAATTTATCGAAAAAGGCAAATCTATCGTAGCGAAGACAAACACGACATCAAATTTATCGAAACACGGGAAATCTAGCGTAGCGCACAAACATGTTTGACTAGAATCAGTGCTGCCATATATACGGAAAAATCGGTATTTTAACGGATTTTTAAAGTTTTTTGAAAAAAAATGCGGATTTTAATCGGATTTCTTTAAAATACTAATTTTTCTGATTTATCCAAAATGAAATAGTAAAAGTTTCCATTATAAAGTCATCACTCGACTCCAAATTTTGGCCCCAAATTTTGCCATTCCTCTTAATTTTGCTAAGGACATCGGATAACAACCACGCCTACCTCCCATACAAAAATTGCAGCCAAATTTGTATTATTTTCGTTTATCTTGAGAAATACTGAACCGATTTGACCTCATGTCAGACCGAAATTAATTCTCATAATAGTTTTTTGGTGGTAAACTTGTTCTTAATTTTCCGGCTGTGATATTTTGCTAAAGTTGGTTTAGATATAAAAGTTTTACGATCTGCTTCAATAATTAAATCAAGTTTAATTTCTATTTCTATGTCTATTTTTAAAACTTTAGAAAATTAAAACAAGTTTTGATATTGGTATGTTTTGTATGGAAATTTGTTTTTATTTCCCCATTTTAACATTACTTTCATTACGAATACCACAAACCACTATAGCCTATCAGCTTCTTCTCAGGAACCTAAAAATGTGAAAAACTCTATTTTCATGAAAGAGGCATAGAATGATTGTGCTTCAGAACATCGATTTCGAATCAGAAAAAAATATTTTTTTCTATACGGATTTTACGGGTTTTTTACAGTAAAAACTAGATAATCGGATTTTTTGAAAAAAAAATCTGGCAGCACTACTGGAATGGTTTTCTGTATACACATTTTATTGAGTGGCCGACCGCGTACAGTGAAAAATTTTGTGTTGTTTTTATTTGTTGCTTGATTTCATTAATAATTTAGCATTTCATTTAATTTTGGTGAGTTTAATTACTAATTTGCAGTAGTCAAATAACGTGCAAAATGAAATAAAGTTAAAATTTAAATGAAAAGTGTGGAAAAAAGCGCTTTAAAATAGAGGAAATCGCACGAACCAGTAACTGCGTTTTTTTTCAGGGCGCTGTGTGTGTTTTAGTTCTATTGTGTATGCGAGTGTATGGGTGTTTGTTGGCGTTTTTATAATGCAGCAAACAGGTTTTTGGGAGTCGCTTTTGGACAGACAACATTTAATTTATTCACAAGAAGAAATACAAGAAAACGACACGAACGTAGCTGCAGCTTGTGTGGTGTGGAAAGTGGCAAAGTGAAGAAAAAAATTAAACAAGATTCGTCACAAAAGTATCTACAGGTGAATTGGATTAAGGCGGGGTGGGCTAACCAACAACTTCGAAGTGTGTAAAAAATACAAGAAATAAATTTATTCAAAATAAACAAAAGGACTGTGTTGAGAGTGTGTCAGTGTTGCGTTGCCCGAAAAGTGTGAAAAAGGATGTGTGTGTGTTTACCACCCTCCGCGCTGTCGTCTCAAAGTCTCCCGGGATTTTTTTTAGACTTGAGTCCCAAGTGGATCAAGTGCAAATTAAAATACAAAATAATTTTCATTGATGAAAAAATATATAAAAAAGACTACCTCCTACGTAATATTTTTATGTTAATTATATTAAAAAGACAGCCTAACGCATGGAAACATGTTTCGCGACAGAAAAGGTCAACAAATATTTAACTCAAAAAATACGTTTTTGTTATGACCCGAAGTGCTGCTGTCTGTCTTAAATGTTATAACATCATATTGAGAAGTGGGTTATGGATTACTTCCGCCATCTTTGGATTTCATAGTGAAAAAACTTGGCACTTATCAAAAATCCCATTCAATAATTCAGTGTTAATTCGTGTTGTTCCATGATGGTGTAGAAAATGATTCAGAAGATTTCTCGGAACGCGGAAGATGATTGCTCGAAGTTTTAACATTTGTTGTAGATATCGATATCGAAAACGTGTAAAGTGCATAGTTAGCTGTAGTATTGACAGCTAGCTGCGACTAGCTACTCACATTCAATTAAAAAAAGTTGCTAAATTATTATTAAAAAAAATGTTTAAACGTATTTATTTATATATTCACAGCAAACACAGTTTTAAAGACTTCCGAAATACCCTATTTCTCGATTCGATATCTAATGTGATTTTCGGTTCATTCTTAAATTTTTTTTCTCGATTCGATATCAAAGTTGTTTTTAAATCAAAAATATATTTCAATAACTTATTTAATCCAATTTGAGATTTATTTCAAAAACAATAGAAGTATTCACGATAAAGTTTGGATTGTGTATTTTCAATAAAGCCGCTGTCACTTTCCCAAATTTTTAAAGCTCTATAACTCAGGACTGAATCAAGGGAAATCGGTTATATTTTCAATTTAGAGTTGGGTAGTGAGTGAACAAAGTTATGACTGTAAAAATGTACTTTTACTTCAGTCAAAAATATAATGCGTAACCGACTAAAAAACAGAAAATTATTTTCTTTAATAAATTTTAACTAATTTCTATTTAAATAACAGTAAATTTATTTTCCACTTTTTAGTCGGTTTTTGGGTTACATATTTAAAAAAAAAATAGTTTTTTACTCATTTTAATTTTAATTTTATTTTTTTATTTTTTTTCCTTTTAAAAATTTTTTGATTTTTTTTGCCTTTTTTCCCCATTTTATCTCTTTCTCCGAACGCAAATTTATATACCATATGTAGTCCTTGTAGCTTGCAGAATACGAAAGTTATTATATTCTGGGCTAAACTGAATATAGTTACCCCTTTACCCCCACACCCCACCCGAAATAGTTAAGTAGGTGATTCAAATATTTACATATATTAGGGTGGCAATCAAAAACCAAAATTGTTGAAAACAAGGAGAGACCCTCTGATATTGTTCTCTTTTGCTATTATAGGTTAGGTTCAGCTATTACAAGCCCACACATACATTCTAATGAAAACAAATATTATTTTAATATTTAAAGCTCACTCCAGACAGTGGGACGTTTGCTTCGATTAGGTTAGGTTTTGAAAGGTGTGTGCTTACATAGAACCTATAACTTAACATTATTTCAACTGGCAGTAAAGTGGTCCATTGTGATTGTGATATTTGATAATCTACTAAATCGCTCTCATTCCGCTATGAGTCTATCTAGGAATCTAATGTGTGCTTCGAATGCATTTAAAAAGATTCAATGTTAGTTCCTTTTTATTGCTGATAATATTGCCAATCACTGCTTATTACTTTCTTATCGGCTGTGGTATCGAGGCTTCACTTATGTCCACTTCTAGTTTAGTTTAGTTTATTCAGTCTATGGATACAACAAATCTTCTAGTCAACTCGTTTGCTTTCATTTTTTTTTACTTTTTCATTGGTAACTATATCTGTGTGTCCCAGCCTAGAGTGATGCTGTATAGTTTTCAGCGCTTCTCTAAATTACTACCATTTTTAAGGCGTCGAGCTTGTAATTTTTTTCCCCATACAAAAAAAAGTGTCACCCTAATATATGTATTTTAGTTTACTTTCAAGTTTACATAGTTTCCTTCCGGAAGTGTGAATTGTTTCAGTTTTGTTTTGTTTCTTATCAACAAGTAAATGATTCACACTTACATACACGGTCAGTTGGCATAAATGCCTTTGTTGATTGCCTTTTAAACTGTAGCCTAATTGATAATAATATTGTTTTATGGTAAGAAAGAAACTGTCATAACTGATAGCTGAAAAAAAAATGAGTTAACTTTTTTCTTCAGCTAGCGGTGTTTGTGTAAAATGAAATTGGTGTGAAGTTAATGACAGCACCACTTTTGCAAAATGATTCAACACTATTAAAGTTAACAATAACAACCGATTATGTATTTGATTTGATTTAAATTTGTTTTGCACACATACCTGTGCGTTTAATTAAAAATTAAACATTTAATAGTTCCCCGAGATAACCCCTTGGTTATTTACAACATCAAAGTAATTCATTTCCCGAAGCATCTAAATTAATTCAATAGTTTTGCATAGAATGATTCAGATGACAGGTCTTGTAAATCTAATGGTTGTCAGATCGTTCTTTATTGGTGCTTAGTTCAAATTGAGACTCACTCATTGCTAGAATAAGACTATAAATCGGAATTCCTGAATAACAACTAAAGTAGTGGGTCAGTATTGTATGGAAACAATAGGAAGACCCTTCCTTACTTCTGTGGCCACCACTGTTTCCACAAATATCTTCCAATTTCTTAATAAATTCCAACCGAAAGAGTTAATTACAGCTAATTTCTCATCAAATCCAACCTACGACTAACCACTAGCTACGTGCTGCTGCATCAAAACCAGTATCAACTTGCTCTTATTTGCCATTAATTAACATACTTAGCCAAATAACAAAAAATATAACCTTGATAATCCTCGAAATGGAATCAAACCAATTCATTCAAAGAAAAAAATAACAAAAAAAAAAAAACTTTCCAGCAAGGAATAGCGTGTGAACTATAATAATTGGCCATTCATGGGGAATTTACGTGCGTTCACAACTAAAGTGGAAATTAGTTTTTCCCACCCGACAGACACACACACGAGCAAAAATGTCACGTTTCTTATCACTTTGACGGGCTACCGAAACAACAAGGACCTCGAACTGATAGGAATTTCCCGCACGTGATTTCCACACGATTTTCCCGAAAACAAACAAAACAAACAAGGCGAACATGAGCGCATGTGTCTTCTCGGCCAGAGAGAGTGACTGCGTTCAAACAATGGTCTACCTGTTTTTGTAACTTAATTTGAAATTGTCTTTTTCGTAGTGAAATGTAAACGGTGACAAATCATATTTCGATAGTCATTGAAGGTACGTGAGCAGAGACAGAAGTGCTTTTATTTTTTCTGTTCAACAAAAGTTTATTGTAAATTTAAACTATTTAAAAATATTTAAAAAAAAATTCGTGTTCGTTAGTTTGATACTTTGTTAGTCGGTAAAATTTACTTGCTGCTTTGTTACTGGTTACTGGTTAGTCCGAATAATTTGTTAATGTTACGAAAATGCACATGGGGGTAAAAGTGTTTTTTTTTTTGTAAAAAAATACTTTTATTTTTTTAATAACTAAATTTTGAAATACTAACATTTTTCCTCTCTCTCTCTCTCTCTCATTGCAGATATTTGATTTCACTTGTGTTTCGAATTTGAATTCAAATTAAAACGACATTGACAATTTGCACACAAAAAGAAAATGAAACTTTATACAAAAATGCACTTAATTGCCTAAACAACCCCTTTGTCGGAAAAGGGGGGTTTGAGTGTGCAGTTAAGTACAGCTGAATCATTGTCATTATAAACTTCATTATCATCATCAACATCATCGCCATCCGGTGTTGCCCTCCAACGAATAACTACAAAAAAGTATCAAATTCAGCACACACACACACACGCCAAAACCAACAACAGTGAATAGTGAACAAAATATTTTAATTATACTTAAATACCCTCAACCACGACGATACACAGAATATAGTTAGATATATACAAAAAGATTTTTTTCAATTTTACAAAATGCATAAATTTCATGCCACATTTAGCTTAGATACTAAAATGCTAATTGGCGCGTGTATAACTCTGCTGCTAATTGCACTGCAACTGCTACACCCTGCCTCAGCTTGGATGCCCGATGTCCGTCCCGATTTGCAACCAAGTAAGTTGACTCATTTGTTTTAGTTTTAATTTGTATAGTCTTCTTAATTCGTTGTTTTTTTTTCCCATACATATTTACTCTGTTTTGCAACAATTAACATTTCCTTTTGTTTATATTAATTTCAATTTTTTTTAATCGTGTTTGTTGTTCTTGTTTCTTTTTTTCCAGAACAAGATAAAATTATCGCCAGATTCTTTGGCAACAGTACGGATTACTTTAAAGTACTGGATCATGACGATTCTACAATTTTAGTGGGCGCTAAGTAAGTAAACATTTTTTTTTTTCAAAGCAAAAAATTTGTTTTAGTGACACAAATACACAGTGACCGAAAAAAACCCAAGTTATTCAATATTTTAATTTTTTGATCTAAATTAAAATTATAATTTGGTATTAGGCTAAAGACAAAAAATGGGCCTTTGATGCAAAAATTTAAAAAATTTAATTTTAAATTAAAAAAAATTTTATTGAACATTTTTTGAAATTTTAAAAATATTTTTTTTATTTTAGTTTTTTACTATGGTTGTTTTTTCCCTCAACTCCTTTGAAATCTTAAAAATGCAAAAATACTAGCAAATCGATATAAAAAAAATACCAACTATAGGTAAAAATAACAGACAAAAAATTGCTCAGTGTACCTCTCCATCGATTTTTGTTCCCTCATCGAACTCCAAATTACCAAATATTTCAATAGTTTTTGTAATCCTGAATAATAGATGTACATACAAATGTGTACCGAGTTCGAATAACCGAGTACCCAAGTAAACTACACCGACTATACAAAAAATACAAAAAAATGTTCCTGGTTCTCCTGTTATTTATTGCAGCTTTATACTTTATCTTAAAGCAAAGTAACCGGTACCCACTTAATTTTAAAACGTTTATAATTTTTTTTTATAAGCAAAGTAACCGGTTAGGAAAAAAAGCAAATACCGGTTTGCTTGAAATTCGTATAACAGAAAGCGGTGCTAGTATTACATAGTTACAAAGTAACCGAACTTTTCGGTTATATAACTAATTTCTAACGACTAGGAACATAACTAGTTTGAAACCGGTTAGTTGTAACCGTACATCTGCACATCCGAACAATGGGATTGGGGTTAATTTTTGCAATATGATGCCAGAATAGAGGAGATGCACGGTTGGTGGACACAGGATCTACCCAGATGTTGGACACTGGATAAAGCGCAGTTCAAGCATCCAATTGATATTTTTTTCTATTCAACCGAATCTTATACCTCCTCCTGAAATACACTTACCAAAATAGACCGATTAGCCTCTAAAGTTGGAACCAAAGAACTGATTTTCAGGTTCATTCCCTATTTCAATTTTATTTAATTTTCTTAAAATTTATTTCCATGTTTTAGTTCCTTTGAAGCAATAAACATTTAAATTAAAAAAAACAATCTAAAACGGATGTGTTAACTTCAATTTCGAATTTTAACGGTGTGTTTTAAGTGTCCAATAGGTGGGCAGAAATTTTTGATTGTCGTTTTTTTAGAGCCCCCACCACTGACTGATAATTTCGTTTTAAAGAAATTGAAAATCTTTCATGATAAAATTAGTTAGCCCGTGTCCTTAGCTTTAATCGAGCTAGAGCTCCGTAAAATTGTGTATTTCGTAAATTTAAAATTAAATGGTTAAATGTAATATTTTAATATATTCCAAATTTTACCTAACATTTATTAATTTCTGAACATTTCCTTATTTCGTCCCCCTTGCCCACACAGAGATGTGATCTACAACATAAGCCTAAGTGGTCTTCGGGAAAACAATCGCCTCGAATGGTTGTCCTCCGATGCTGATCGTGAACTTTGCGCTCTAAAGGGTAAACGTGAAACGGATTGTCACAATTATTTGCGAGTCTTTGCACGCCTTGCCGATGGCAAAATTTTACTCTGTGGCACCAACTCATATAAGCCACGCTGTCGTCACTATGCCCAAATTGTGAATGAAGACAATACAACCCACTCGCCTGCACAATATGAGGTGGTGCGCGATGTGGAGGCGCAAGGTCTTTGTCCATACAGTCCGGCCCATAATAGTACTTATGCCTTTGCCGACAATCAGCTGTACAGCGCCACGGTGGCCGACTTCTCGGGCAGCGATCCGTTGATTTATCGCGAGAATCTACGCACCGAACAGTACGATTTGAAGCAACTCAATCAGCCGGACTTTGTGGGCGCCATCGAGCGTAATGGCTATGTGATGTTCTTCTTTCGCGAAGTCTCCATGGAGTATATGAACTTTGGCAAGGTGAGACTTTTGGCTGTTGTAATATTGTATTTGTGTAATATTAATTTAATATTTTCCTTGGTTCCAGACAATTTATTCGCGTGTGGGTCGTGTTTGTAAAAGCGATCGTGGCGGTCCTTATACCCTGTTAAAGAGTTGGACTTCATTTTTGAAGGCTCGTCTTAACTGTTCAGTGCCTGGCGAGTTTCCCTTCTACTTTGATGAAATACGTACGTAGAATTTACCGCTTGGAAACCTTTGGCCTTCTTTGACATCTCATGTTCTTTGTATTTACAGAGGCCATCAGTCCCGTGGTCGAAAGTGGTGCCAATTCTCTCATCTATGCCGTTTTCACCACATCGGCAAATGCCATTTCTGGTTCGGCCGTTTGTGCTTTCAACGTTGACGACATTATGGCTGCCTTCGAGGGACGCTTCAAGTCGCAAAAGGACAGTCAATCGCAATGGTTGCCCGTTCAAGACGAACAAGTGCCCGAACCGCGTCCCGGACAATGTGTTGAAGATTCGCGTACGCTCTCCAGTATAGCGGTGAATTTTGTGAAAAATCATCCCCTAATGGAAACGGCAGTGCCGCCTGTATTTGGTCGTCCTCTGTTGACCAAAGTCAATCTGCATCATCGTCTCACCACAATTGCTATTGACGCCCAGATATTGGCCTTGAATGGGGCCTACTATGATGTCATATACATTGGCACGGACGATGGCAAAATTACCAAATTCATAAATATACCCACACCATCGGCGGATCCCACAAAGGCCTCCGTAGAAAAACTACGTACCGTGGTCATCTCCGAAATGCAAGTTCTGCCAATGGGTGTACCCGTACGCGAACTGGTCGTGTCCGCAAAAACAAACACTTTGCTGGTGGTGAGTGACGGCAGTTTGCTTACCGTGCCCTTGCACCATTGCGCCCACATTGTCGACTGTTTGGGCTGTCTCAGTTTGCAGGATCCCAATTGCGCCTGGGATCAGCTCAATCATGAGTGCAAAAGTCTGGCGGGCAATAATAATAAATTCGGCACCAAATCCTATATGCAGAGTTTGAATAGCACGAAAAAGGCAGCGGCCGCCCTCTGTCCCAAGGCGATGCGCGGCTCGGATGGCAATGGTAGTGGCATTGCTGTTGGCATTGAATTGCCCGTGCCCGTACAAACCGACGAGGAGTATTTGCTGAGCAAGAAACTGCATTATGCGAAAGTGAGTCATACTTTAAATGGCATTGGGGCGGCAGGCGGTGCGAGCAGTGGTTCCCCTGTTGGTACCGATGGTAGCTCAACCGACTTGGATGCTTCGACCGGTGCTGGTGGAGACTTCCTATTGGATAGTTTTAGCGATGAGAATAAAATTACATTACACTCAGTGGATCCGGATGATCTGATGAATACTCTTAATGGTAAGTCACATATAAAGGGTTTATAATTTAAAAACATTTCATTTAATTTTACGATATTACGGACATTGCTATATCGACTCAGGATCTTAAATATACCATTTAATTTTTGCCTCTTGTACAGTTCCCATTTTTTTATGTTCCTAACTAACCCAAAAAAAAAATCGCCAACCTTTCACTTTGCAGATCCCCAATTGCAGTCCACTGCAAACGTAGAGGAACAACATTTACAGCTGGCCAGCAGTAAGCTCTATGGCATCTTCACCACCATACTCTTGAGCGTCTTCATAATCGGCATGTGTGTGGGCATTTACATTTCAAAACGTAATTGCAAGGCCACCTCACTGCATGCCAATCATCGCAATCAATTCAATTCAACTTCGTAAGTGAAGAAATTTTGTTGTTGTCCAAATGTTTCCGTTTCTCATCATACGCTCTCATTGCAGACAATTTTGTGCAAAAAACCACAACAACGGCAAGGACATCAATCTACTCATGAACCCAAATCACTACAGCAATCAGAAGAAACCGAATCTTGATCTGGAAAAGGATCGCAGTCATGAGTGCAAGAACTCAACGGAGAATCTCGAAAAGGAGCTGCCCTGCAAAACGTCCACATTGACAAAGGTTAAGCGCACATACATATAGTAAGAAGGCAGGCCCGCGTTATGAAACAAAAATTAGTGGAATTTATTTTTTCTATTAGAAATTTTGATTGCTTGTTTCTATTTTTATTATTATTTTTTTTTAAATTTTATCTTTGCTGAGTGTGTGATGTTGATGTGAGAGTGTCGTGATGGTGTAGTTAAATTAGCGGTGTTGTCAAATTGGAATGTGTTTGCGAAGACAAATTAAATGTTATCAGCGGGGCGAATTCCGACTTGTTTTACTTAACAACTTGACTTGAGCTGCACAAGCAGTCAGACAGACATACAGACGCCAATTTAAAGCAAAGTTGTGCAATTTCGCTGAAATGTACTGCTTAATTGTCTATTTAGATTATTATTCAAATGAAAACAGTTGATCACCATTGAAGAGACAATTTATTATAATTAACTCAAAAATTTCCTTAATACATTTTAAGCGTGCGAATGCATTCCAGTTCAACCTCCCCCTTAACTATACAATCTGTTAAAAGTTGATGACTTTAGTTTTTTTCTCTCAATTTTTGTAAAAGTGTGAATTTGGATTGAATACATGAGATTAGGTAGGTCATGAAGGCGACAATGGCAAGGCGTTTGAAACGCTCGAATAATTGCCTCCCCAGCATATCATAATTTTTTTTCTATTAGCAGTTATTGATAGTCTCTTTTTTTCTATTAATTTAAGTTAGTTTCTAAAATTTACTGTTAACAAAATTGAATTAAGCCTTGACAGAACGATTTAAATGAAGAAGTTGAAACAAAAATTAAGCAAAAAATTAAACAAAAACGGATTCGTATTAAGTACAAACGTGAAAAGTATATTAGAATTTTAAATATTAAAAAAAATATTGTATTTTTTAGATTTATACATATCGTACAATTATACATACATACATAGTTTATAAAACATACACAAAAGCACACATATATATATTATGAAACACACCTTGAAGCAAATAACAACAACAAAAATAACATACAACAAAAATGGAAATGAGAAATGGAATTGCAAGTATTTTCACGCTATTAGACTGAAATTTTATAGATATTTTTTTTTATATATGTACAACAAAAACAAAACAAAAAAGTAGCAAAGCAGTAAGTTGTAGAAGCTCTTAGTTGGTAGGTGTACGGTGGCGTTGCTTTCAAATGATTTTTATTTTTGTAGCCAGTTTTGTTTAAAATGTCGTAGGCTATTTTTTTTCATATGAGGCTAAGGTTAGGTTATGTTAGGGTGGCAATACACCGCATATGGGTCCATAGCAATACCACAATATCTCTTATCCTTTAAATGACGATTGTAGTACTTCTGCCAGCGTGTTGAACATTGCTCCACTAAGAATCTTCCATCTACTTCTGCTAAGATATGAACTCTTAAGCTAAGGTCCCACGATTCACGCAATGCACTGAAATTATAAGCAATTTCATAAGATATCGACACGATGTGAAGACCCCGATACACTAACCAAAGAGTTCGGACAGACTACAGCTGGATTTGCCGATTTATTTCCCATTTTTGAGGTTATGATGTTGATTTCAAGTCTATCAGAACCCCAGGAGAAAATTGTTGCATATCGTTGGCTGAGCGCACGAATGTGTTAAGTACTGGATTTTTCTACCAACTGACCTAGCACTCAAAATGCAGTTGAAAATGGCTCGCTGGTGTATTTTCCAAAAGTAAAAATGCCTCTTCTGTCTGTAAACGTAAATTTTTTGAAGATATGAACATTAATTAACATTTTAACGGTATTGGAATTTAAAGTATTTTATATTTTATCAAAAAGTGAAACTGCAACTACAAGTAAAATCTTGTCTAAATACTCTAGCTCCGCCACACGTTACACACGATGACTCGATAGGCAAATGGTTCTATGTAATGTTTTGGTATTTTTTTCGAATAGGAATCGTATTTTTTCCATGTTGTGTGTGTCCAAACTTTTACAAAAAATTCACGTGTATTACATTATACATATGTATGTGTATATGCTATTATTTTAATATGTGTGTAATTCTATGATACTGATCATACTTAACAAGAGAAGCTCAATTACTCAATTAGGAATTGATAGAGAGAAAAAACAGGATGTACAGTAAAACGGCTAGAAGCTAACGTGGCTACTGTCTGGCTTCATTGGACAACAAATACGTAAAGTTAAAGAAGTAAAGTTAATAAAAGATTTTTGTTAAAACTAATAAATGAGTCAACATTTTTTTATAAATAAAACTAATAAGAAAATTAAAATATTTTGATAGACATTTGTGAAAATGTTAAATTATAAAGCCGCTGACATCTTCCACTGGCATCCTGTTCCATCACCATATACAGATATATATATTTTTTAAATAATAAAGCGAATGCCTTAACGTCAATTAATCCTTAAAGTAAAAGTTAAAAAAAGAGAAAAGAAAAGCGAATTTTAAGCTCAAAAGTCTAGTTATAATTAAGCATGTCCGTCCCACTAAAATTTAGTTGTAATTATTTTTTTTTTTATTAATTTTTAAATAATTAGATAAAGAAAAAAAACAAAAAAAAATTTAAAAAAATAAAAAATCGAAAAATATTTTTAAAAATCGAATATAGTTTAAAATATTTCTAGTTTAATTATATCATACATACAATATATATTTTTTCCTATTTTCTACATCATTTGTCCCACTGTAAATATGTGTTTATGTTTTTAAAAATTTTACAATTTTGCACACACACAAATTTTGAATAGTTCACACCCCACATGCTAAATTTGTAATTCTAAACTAGAATTTAAGAAAACGATTTTTTCAAAAAATCGTTGTGATAGTTTTTATATAAAATTTGTACATTTCTCAACGTGCAGATGAAAATCCGCCCGTCGCCTTGTTATCTGTTTAATTTCTTTGTAAATGGTTTTCATGGGATTTTAATTGTCTTCCATTTTAGCCACAAAAAAAAAAAAAAAGAAACCGCCAAAAGGAAAAAAAACATTGATTTGGATTTAATCTGCATGTTGTTGGGAAATTTTCGATTGAAATTTAAATAAATAAGTCATATTTTACTGAATGATTGTGTTTTAGTTGACAATAGTTTCCAAATAGGACATCCATTCGAATTAATATTTTATCCATGGAATAAGTTATCGACTGGATATTGCTGAGATATCCAGAGGTAAGTAATACTGAACATTGATCTCGTATTCTCCGGGCTTCGCCGTTGTATTGTATTGACCACAATGGCTTTTCCTATTACATGGTGTGCAGTTTTGTGCATTTTATTGTATTTTTTCTGCCAGAATGTCTGTCGGCTCTGTTTTAGGAGTGAGAAGCCATGGTTCCAAGGATAGTCTTCGTCCCCCAAAAAGCCTACAGTGACTTTGCCGGCTGATTTTGTGCCAAATTCCGGAATCTCTGCATGAACCAGGGAAGTTAGCATTTGAAGGCATCTTGTTGTTAGAAAATATTTTTTTTTACACTTTACTCTTTTACTTTGTTAACCCCTAGATTTTTCGACTTTCTTTATACCATGAGAACATCAGATTTTTCCAAGATACATAGAATTAAGACAGGATTTTTAATTGCTGTGAGATATTTTGTCACATGAAATGTTTTATTTCGTGTGAGATTTTTTATGAGAATTTTTAAAAGCTGACAAATTGTGCGAACGAACACAACTTTAGTTGCGAAGTCTAATCGCGAACAAAATTCAGTTCACCAAACCGTTTACACTGCCTGAATATATGTTCCCGAACACGCATCGGCTAGAGTTTGCCGGAAGATTTTGAACAATCCAAAGATCGCGAACCCAAGATCGCAAAATGGGCGTTTACACCAACCGAATGAACAACATTTTTTTTTCGCTAGTTCGTGTAATCTAATAGATCACATTACCGGGACCACATTTACTTAAATAAATTTAATATTCTGGTAACACTGGTCACAATTTTTATTTTCAGCATATTTTATATGGGCAGTGAAAAATTCATTTTTAAATAATATTGGAGGGCTTTAGGGTGCCGAACCCCCCCAAAATTTATGAACACAAAACGTCGATTTTAGAATAAATCCTTTTTGGAACAAGTCTAGTTTACGCCCCAAAGACATTTTTTTTTTTTGGAAATTGTGTATTATGAATCTTAAAACGAAATCTGAAAAAAATGGTCACTCTCTTTTGGTGTCAAAGTTATAGAGGGTCAAAGTTTGAAAAATTGCATTTAAAATGTTCGATATCTTCGGAATTTCTGAATGTTTTTGGACAATATTAGTGGCATTTGAAAGGTATTCTCTTTCAAATTGCGTATCACTTAAAGAAATCCAAGAGTTTGTTTTAAATACCCATTTTGCAAAAAAAAAAGGTCAAAAAGTCTTTGGGTCGTAAACTAGACTTATACCAAAAATCAAATGATTTATTTTAAAAAAAGCGATCTGTTGTTAATTTTAATTTGGTTTACATTTTCTAATTTTTTTCTTCTTCCCCCCCGCAATTTATTCCTGGTTACGTCCCTGGACCGAACCAAAATGTCAATCGAACTATGCAAATATGCACTGTTTGAATGTTAAAAGCTGATGAAATACAGTTACGATGCAAAAAAGAATGAAAATGTCAAACGTACAATTAAATCCCACCACCTCGTCCAGCCAGGGAATAAAGAATATCCACCAAACCGATTATGCTAACTTGACATTGGAAAAAATGAGGACTTTCTTCGAGAACAAGCAATTGTATGACGTTGTTGTAATAGCAGCCAAGGATGGCAAGAGGTGAGCATTATTAAGAACTTGAAGAAAGTGTGATGATCCTAACGTATTTTCTATTTGCAGAGTGTCCGCCCACCGTTTGGTGTTGTCTGCGGCCAGCCCATACTTTTCGGCCATGTTCACAGGATCAATGCGTGAGGCCGAAGAGAAAGAAGTGATATTGAACGAAGTTCATGGCGACATATTACAAACTGTGGTGGAATTCTGTTACAGCGGACGTATACAGTTGCGGCAAGACACAGTGGAGATGCTCTTTACAACTGCCTCCATGTTTCAAATGGATAGTCTGGTGGCGGAATGCACAAATTTCCTAGTCGAGCAACTGGAACCTTCCAACAGTTTGGGTATTGTGTTGTTTGCGGAACAGCATAGCTTGAAAGATCTGCAAAAGGCAGCAGAAGATTGTACTCATCTACATTTTACAGAGGTGAATTTCGTACCATTCCTCCTTATCAGTTAATTTCCTAAGACCTTTTGTAGGTTTGCAAGAACGACGAGTTCTTAAAGTTGAATGCCACGCAATTGGCCAAGTTAATTGCCAGCGATGATGTGGATGTCTCATCCGAAGAGGTCGTCTTCCACAGCGTAATGAAATGGGTGAACTCCAGCTTTCCCGAACGTCAGCGGCATATTCGTGATTTATTGCCTCTTGTGCGGATGACACAATTGTCGCCTTCTTTCATAAACGATCATGTGGAGACTGTATGTCGTTCTAACGATTGCCCAGATCTTTTCATTAACGCCTTAAAATGGCACAGTGTGCCTGAGAAGCGTCAAGAGATGGCCACAGAATACACACAACCGCGCAATTCAACCGAAACCTTACTTGCGATTTGTACCTCCTTGGATGTAAGGCTTAACCAATACTAATTTTTCAATACAAATTATAAATAAATTGTTTTCAATCAGGAAGCAATCAATATTGAACGCTATTGCCAGCGTTCGGATAAGTGGACTGTTTGGAGTAAAGCAATTAGTTACCGTGAAAACTTCGCTGTGGCTACAATGGGCGAGAACTTATTAATTGTGGGTGGATGGAGTAGCCGTACAGTACAGAACACGGTTGTTAATCTGGATTTGTCTACATTGGCGGTAACCGAACTAAAGCCTATGAACACTCGTCGTAAGTGTTTATGTGTAGCAGTTCTGGAGAATACTCTTTATGCTATTGGTGGTAATGATGGCAGAAACCAACTGAACTCCGTTGAAAGGTATTGAGCAGTTTAATATTTTTAAATGTCAGATGTGAAGCAGGAAGTCAATTATTTTAGATGGAATCCAGTTGAATGCAATTGGAACTATGTGGCTCCCATGTCCAACGCCAGATCAGATGCTGGTGCAGTTGTCCTGAATGGTTGCATCTATGTTATTGGGGGTATTAATATACCTGAATACTTTTGCTCAGTCGAATGCTACAATCCACGCTCCAATACCTGGACCCAGCGTGCATCAATGTCTGCATCACGTGATAATTTTGGGGTAATTTGCTAGTAGAATGTTGTAATTTACTGTTACTGTACACTGTAAATATAATATTGATTTGAAGGTGGCCGTTTCGAATGGAGTTTTGTATGCAGTTGGTGGTATAAACAGAGAAAGTGCTAGTATATGTGCAGTGGAGTGCTACAACCCCGACATAGACAAATGGACAATGGTTCGCTATACCCTCCAATATTTTAGTAAATATATTTCTCTAATTATATTTTTATTTGAAGATTGAACCTATGAGCATGACACGATCATATTTCGGTTGCGCTTTTCTTGGCACATGTTTAATGGCTGTAGGTGGAGAAGATACTAATGCGGTCGAGCAATATGACCCCGTATCAAAGAAGAAATGGAACAAAAAAGCACCTTTGACAAGGGATTATCAAGATGTTCACGCTTGCGTTGTACCAACTCGTTATTTGTCAAATTTATGGCGTCAACTGAAGACAAGTGAGAACTGAAAGCGGTTACATTTCGGTTTGCGAGGAAGTAAAAAGCTGTCAATTAAATGGATAAACGCAGTACCCTAATTATAAATATTTTACTATTAACTAATATGACTTGATTCACTTACATATTTAAAAACAATGATCAAATCAATATGTAATTTATGAGTTCTCAAAGAAAACTTTTTCCAGATCTTTGATACCAAACAAATATGTGTGTGAAATTTTTACTCCTTTACTCCACATTTGCCAACCCTGCAAAGATGAAAACTCAACAGGTTTTCAGTGCACTCACTGAACACACCACACACACGTGCGTCGGAACTGTCAAATGTTTTGCCGAATTCTTTTTCACAATTCCATTCGCATCTGTAAAATGTGATTTGTCGCCAAAAAATTCAATTTTTATTATAAAAAACCGTGAAAATAATTGTAAAAAATTGGTGAATCTTTAAGCAATTGAAGGAACTTAATGTAAAACATAGAAAAATGGCGTTGATAACTGAAAAAAGCAAAAATACGAATACTTTTCGAGTGAGTGTATCCGCGGGAGCACCGATTCGCGATTCGATGTTATTAAACCTTTTTACTCTTTCAGTTCAAATCCTTTGCGGATCGCGTTGGTGAAATCGATATACGCCGCTTGGCGCTCTATCATATTGGCCACGAAAATGAAGAGCTTCCCGAAGACAATGAAACGTACTTCCATCAGACGCTGAAGAAATGGATGGTTCTAAACTTGTCCGATGAATTTGGCTATTTTAGTCGCAAGTGCCTGAAAATTGTCACTCTTCCACAATTGATACATCGCAAGGAATTTGTGGTGGACTTATTGTTGGAGCGCTTATCGACGGCCACCAATCTGTCGCAACAGCCTCTCTTGGAGCTTTTGTATGTGCTGGCGCGTGACCTGCGCGAAGAGTTCTATCCGTATTTTCAGCGTGTTTTGGATCGTTTGATTTGCCTGCTGAATACACAAGATGCGGAACAGCTGGAGTGGACTTTAATCTGCTTGGCGTACTTGTTTAAAACCCTAAAGCCTCACTTGAAAAAGAACATTGGAGTGGTGTTCCATGCGGTGTTGCCCCTTTTGGATGAGCAACGCTATGAAGAGCATGTCACCAATTTTGCGGTGGAATGTTTTTCCTTCATTGCACGCGACATTAAGGATTATAGTAGATTTCTGGACTTCATACTGGACACCGTGGCCAAAGAGCAAATGGAGAGTGTTCAGGGCTGCGGTCGGTTATTCTTCGAAATTATGCGTGGCACTCAGGGACTGTTCCATTCGATTGCGGGTGAATTTTTGAAATTCCTCTTCGAGTGTTTGGTGGACGAGCGGCGCCAATGTGCTGAGAAATCCAAGTTGCTGTGCGAAATTGTCCAGCAGGCCGTGGGCGAACTTTTGCAGTTTATACACCCGGACAACATGAACTTGTTCTGGATCAAATTGTGTGACGTAGCCCAGGCCACTACGAACACGGCGAAAATTTCCAATTTAGTGAGTATATTCCTGCTGGTGGCCGAATATCGAGATGGACGCTTTCTGGCTGAACTGGATGTGGTGGTGCGTACAATTTTGAAAATCTCCAATGACTCGATGCAGGCGAACGAGAAAGAGGCACTACAACTGCTGACGGTGTTGGTGAGTAAAATGCTGCTCTGTGGCTCGGCCTTGATAACCCAACTGGACACCAGTCGTTTGCTGAAGAAAATGTTGACCATACAACAGCGCGATGTCTACGAGGAGTTCATACAACTCATTCTGGTGCATCCACAATTTGAGATACTAGTACTGCCTGCAGTGATCGGTTACCTTGAGCAGCACTTCGATAGGCAGGCCTTTGAGCTAATGGCCAAGATTGTTCTGCAAAAGCAGCCTTTATCCACGAGTGCCATCAGCCTGGCCGAATGGAAGCCCTACAATGTACAGTTGAAAAATCCAGAAACTCTGAAGAAATTGAAAAGCAAATTGGTAGATTTACGCTTTGCAGACGAGAATATAGAAGAAAGTGTGCTCCTGTTGATTCTAGTGCCCCACATAAATGCTTTGGATAAGGCTCCCTTGGAGGCACTTTTGCGAGAAGAGTGTCTGAAACTAATAACTGATTTGAAGTCGACCGAGAGCCCGGAAAAGTCTCTTATTACCCTCTCGCTGCTGATGGAAACTCAAATTCATTTGAAATTCAAATTCCCTAAGGACTACCTGCAAAAGGCTGTGGACGCCCTCACGCCCCATACCACAAATCCAAGCGCCTTGGGCTGTTTGGATCAATTGCTTACGCAGAATCCTTCACTGTTCAAAGCCCAAACCGAACTGTCCACTTCAATTGCACGCCTACTCAGCTCGCATCACCACGAGGTGCGCCTCACTGCAGCCCATTGTCTGGAGACTTTGCACAAAAGCACACAGCACTGCAGTCCTTATAAGGTTTTCTATGCGGCCGAATGTATTTCACCCACCATACACACATACCGTGAACAGTTGCTGCTCTTGCAGAAGCTTGAGACCGCAGGCGAGTTCTTCAAAGCCTTCAAAAGTGAAGAGTGCAAGAAGGATGTGGTGCGCTTTCTGCTCGGCATGTTGTATCATAATTTCAAATTTGTTTGGGAGCCCGTGCTGAAACTCACCGAAGAGTATGCCAAGGTCTTGGCCACGGCAGACTTCTGGGAGATCTATCGTGAAAAGTTGCAGCACACTGCCGAGGGCATTGAGCTGGCCTATAAGCAAAACGTTGAGGAAGAGACCTTGAACTTGTCTTACTGGCAGAGTGGCGCCTTGAATGAGCTGCTGCCCCGCCGAGACATACCCAAATTGACCAAGCAGGAGCTGTTGAATTATCGCAATCTATTGTGGATGCGCTTGCCGCATTTCGGGCAGATAGCGGAAATTAAAAATCGCGATTTGGTTACGATTTTCCTGAAATTCGTCAACGATGAGTATCGTCAGCATTTGGAGACGCGCGAACTGACTTGGGATCTGTGTGTGGAGCAGGAGGTGGCCGACATTGAGGTGGACAGCGATGCGGAGGAGGAGGCCCATGAAGGTGACGAGCAGAGTCCCAAGCGGCAGACGAAACGTCAAACCAAACGCAAGGATAAGCAAAATCCAATGGCCAAGTCTATACTGCAGACGCTGCAAAGTAAATTGGGCATTTTCGTGGCCCAGCCCAATCCGAAGGCCTTGTATCGTGAGCCCGAATTGAATCAGTTCTATGTGGACCTCTTGGCCGGGCCCAATGCCCAACTGCAAAAGATCGCCCTGGACTGTGTTATGGCCTACAAGTCGAAGGCGGTCACACCCTACAAGGAGCCCTTGTATGCGCTCATCGATGAGCGCCGTTTCAAGGATGAACTGGTCAATTTCAAATTGGACACAATCCAGCCGGACTATAGAACCGAAGTGATGCACATTCTGTTGCGTGTGTTGTACGGCAAAATGATCACCAAAGGCAGCCAGCGCAATATCGGCTCGCAAGTGCGTAAGAGTTTGATTCTGCGTTTCTTGGGTCAGTGCAGCACCTCGGAGATACTGTGGTTCCTGCAAATGGCCTTTGGCAAATACTCAAAGTACACAAATGAGTCGGTGCGTCTTGAGGTGATACCCGACCTAGTGCGGGCTGACTTCGATGTGCATGCGGTGTGGTCGCCGAAGAAGCTGCAGAGCATCATTAATTTACTCGAGTTGATACGCAAGGAATTTGGTGGCCTAATGGACAAACAGTTCCACATTTATATGCTGCAGCTGTTGACGTTCGTGGGCAGTGTGTGCAACGAAGTGCTGCACTCGGTGGACTCGGGAAAAATGCACGCAAAGATGCCAGCGGTCTTCAAGAATGTACGCAATGCGGCCCTGCAGAGTTTGGTGAATTTCTTCGGGCACATCGAAGAGTTCGACTGGCAGCCCGAACAGGTCAGATGCCTTACCGAAGTGTTCGTTTGGCCTGCCATTGAGAAGCTGCCGCAGGAGAGTATACACACGCCAACCGGTCTCCTTAAATTACTCCTACAGTGGGGTGAGAAGCCACAGCATTTTTCGTTCCTCAATCAGAGGATTTGCGAGTCCGAGCCGGTCATCTTCTACCACATCATTGAGCTGCTCTTGAATGAAAAGGCCAAGCCCGCCGTACGTAAGCCCATATTGGCTTTAATTGAACGCATGCTAGTGGCTGCTGCGGCCATCAAGGATATGCCCGAAATGTCCTCAAAGGGTCTGGAGATACTGAAACCTTTTATACCTCAGATTCTGAAACGACTGCGCATGAATTTCAGCACACGCTCGGCTCGCCAATCGCTGGATAAGCGCGATCTGAATATACTTTCGCTGTTGACCACGCACGTGGAAGAGCCGGAGATTTGTGATAGCCTGCTGCAGCTGCTGCTGCCCATACTCATTGCCAAGTCACAGTCGAATGTCAGCGAAGAGGTGGTCTGCCAGGTCATCACTACGCTGGGAAATCTCATCAAACGTTTGGATGAACCGGAAACGTATTTGCTGAAAATCGCTCCACTCTTCGAGCAAGTGCAGGAAGTGTCGGCGCGCAAGATGCTCTGTCAATTGGTGGCCGACATTGCCAAGAAGCGTTACCGGCAGGCCAAGGAAGGCGTGGTTTCTTCCGAACTTTGTGACAGCTTGAAGGATACGGCCCGCTTGGTGCTCATGCTGAATGCATGGGACAAACGTTGGGTGGAACAGCCCGACTATGATAAGCGTTTGGATGCCCTGAAGGAGGTCACTCAGATGCTGGAGGCGGGCACGGTGAACCTCGATTTGGGCGTACTTGTCATCTACAATTGCTTCTATGTGCTGAAGTACGACAAGGACATGGGCTTGCGTGACAATGCCGGCGAACATTTGAAACTTCTGCTGCCCAAGTTGACGCAAAAATATGCAAATGATAGGCAAAAGTTGGACTACTTGGTGGGCGATGTGTTCATCAATTTGGTGCGTCGCATCATACGCGACTCCAATGATAATGTGCGCAACGAAGGTATACGCGTTTTGGGCGAAATGGCACGCCAGTGCGCCGATGCTCATGCCATTCTAAAGGACCTCGCACCATTGGGCGATAAGCAGGACGATGAAGTGGATTTCTTTGAGAATATGACACACCTGCAAACGCATCGTCATGGACGCGCTTTGCTGAAGTTCTGCTCACATGCCGAGACGATCACCCAGTTGCCGAATGTACGCACGCTGACACAGTTTGTGTTGCCTTTGGCTTCGCGTTATTTGCTGGTCGAGAAACATGCCGGGAAACACACTTTAATTGATGCGGCCATTGAGACGGTGGGCGTGGTCTGCCAGTTGCTGCCCTGGGCCAATTATCATGCCATACTGCGATACTATTTGATGAAGATGCGCACGGCCCATGATCATCAGAAGCAGTGCGTACGCATTGTAGTGCGTATTTTGGATGCCTTCCACTTTGATCTGTCGCAGTCGAAGGCGGACGAGGAAGCCCTGAAGAAGCTCAAGGCTGAGTTGAGTGAAAAGGCTGCAGCTATGGCAGACAAATCTGCGGCCAAAGTGGTGCTGAAAAAAGACAATGATGATGATGATGAAGATAATGATGCCGATGATGCTAAAAATTCTGAGGGTAAAGATGACTTTAATTTGGACGATGACCTAGCCGAAGACTCTGAAGACGAGGATGCAGATGAGAGGACTGCGATTGTACAACTTGAGCCCATACTGAAGAAGCCTTTATTGCTGCCTGCAAATGCTTCGAAGCGTGTGATGACCACCATTGCCACCATACTCATACCCACACTTAATCGAGCCATCACTGAGAAAAGTTCGTACGACACAAAGCACAAAGTGAATCGCAAACGCTTCAGTGCCGAGCGCGAAGAAGAGGAAATACTACGTGTGCCCATTGCCCTGGCTCTGGTCAAGTTGATGCAGAAATTGCCCAAGGAACTGCTGGAGACTAGTCTGCCTGGTGGGTTATCCTGGTGGCTATTTCCATCTCACAACAATTATTTATTCTTCTTCTTGTCTTTCAGGTGTCTTCATGAAGGTCTGCACTTTCCTGCGTTCGCCACTCAAGTCCGTGCGCATGCTTACACGCGACATACTCAAGAAGATCATGTTGACTCTGGGCTCTGCTTATCTCTCCCTCCTGATGGATCACCTGCAAACATTACTCACGCGCGGCTTTCAAGTGCATGTGCTGTCCGTGACCGTGCATGGTGTACTCGATGCCTTGCGTGATGAACTCAAGCCGGGCCACATTGAAAGTTGTCTGAGCAATCTCCTCGAGGTGGCCTTGAACGACATATTTGGCGAAATAACGGCTGAAAAGGAAATTGAAAAGATCTCCGCCCACACACCCGAAGCAAAGCCCAGTGCCAAAAGTTACCTCGTCCTGCATATTGCCGCTAGAAATATACAAGAATCATGTCTGCTGGATTTACTAATGCCCTTCAAGGAGCACCTGGCGCGCTCACAGTCACGCAAACTTACACTGAAAATACAGGATTGCTTTGCGAAAATTGTGGGCGGCTTGGTGGAGAATGCGCACATCTCGCGCGAGAGCCTCTTGATCTTCATTTACGGCACCATGTCCGAAAGCATCACCGATCTGCTGCCGGGCACACAGAAGCGCGTGCTCAGCGAACAGGAGAAAGAGAAAATGCGACGTGCTCGGCCGGACTGCTTTATAATTCAGGCAGCGCCGCGCATGCGTTCGGGGGCCGTGAATAGAAACGTCAAATCCAATGCCCAGGCGAATGCTCACATTCTCATTGAATTCGGCTTGGAAATGTTGCAGATTGTACTGAAGCGCAAGAAGCTCGTCGAAGTGGACTATCAGCCATTCTTGAATCCGGTCCTGCCCCTGCTGCGTGACTCCCTGAAGAGTACCCACATACGCGTCACTACGTTCGCCCTGAAGTGCCTGTCTGCCATTTGGAACGATGAATACGATTTGCCCGAACTGCATCAGTACCTAGGCGACATAGTGGAGCGCATGTTTGAAATACTGAAGAACTTCTCCACATTTGGTGCAACGAAACAGGAGGATAATTTCCAGCTGGTACGTTCGGGCTTCAAGACAATTGTGGCGCTGCTGCGCAAATGCACGGACTACCAGCTGTCGGCTGAGCAAATTGATCAGCTGGTGCTGTATGTAGAGCAGGATTTGTACGAGGGTGAAAATCAGGCCATGTCCTTCTCGCTCTTGAAGGCCATGATAGCGCGCAAGGTGGACACAAGCGCCATACACGACATCATGAAACGTATCAGCGATCTGTCGATTGTGTCGCATTCCGATTTTGTACGCGACGAAGCGCGCTCCATACTAGTCACTTATGTCATGGAATATACACTGAAGAAGCGCGTAGACCAAATTGTCAAATTCATTACGGCCCAATTGTGCTACTCGCAGTCTGCCGGTCGCCAGTCGGCTGTGCAATTCTTAACGCAGATCATCAAGAAGTTTCCTCAGAATATACTGGCCAAGCGCGCGGAGTTCCTGTACCTGTCGCTGGGCACACGCCTGGTCAACGACGATGATTCCGACTGTCGCAAGGCAGTGGCTGCCTGCATTGAGTTGCTCATCTCGCGTCTGGAAAAGGTGGACCGGCAGCGCTTGTTTGACATTACACTGCTCTTCTTCGAGACTAAGAATAAACCGTCGGTGCGTGAAATGGGCGCCGTTTTGTGTTCGCGTTTTCTGAATGCCGAGAAGCAATCGTTTGGGCCACGCCTGAAGTTGGTATTGCCCACCATCGTAAGCCGCTTGACCCTTAACAATCCAAGTGCACTGGGCCGGTTTGTGCGTGCACCGGGTAGCCTGAATAACGATGTGTCCATTGAGGATATCCAACCGAAGGTGCAACCGTTTAAGAAGGTTAGTTTGAATTTACTATGAAATTTCTAAAAAGAATTAATTGAATTACATTTGTTTAAACTTCCAGCCACGCCGTAAGGGCAGCAAAGTGGCCTACTCTCAACCCCCTGAAGTTGTATTGCCCGACGAAGAGGCCCTGGCAACCGCTGTTGCACTCAAGCAACGTGCCATCGATCATGAAATCATACAAATGCAATATTGTCTGCTGAAAATGTTCGAACACTGTTCGACCGACATGTTCGGCAACGAGGAGCTCAACAATACAATCGATGAGCTGGCCTATGAATCGCAGAAACTGCTCGCCCACGAACACACTTGGGTGCGTTGTAATGCCGCCAAAATTATCGCACACATTTTGGCCAGCTATGATTTTGCGCTAGTTGGCCAGAAGTTGAGTAAGGTGAAGGATGAAGAAGCTGGTGCGGAGCCCACGCTACATTTCATCTACTTGAATCCGGAGTATGATATAAAGGCTTTAGTTTTGGATTTGTGTGCTCAAATGGTGCCCGGCGATACGCCCCAGCCCATGATCGATGAAATTGTGAAAATATTCCTGTATGTGGCGAATATGTTGCGTGACGTGCCGTTTGTGACATCTGTGAAAAGAGAAGTGGAGGAGCTGAGTGACCAGCAAATCGAAGATGATAATGCGGCCACCAAGATTAATCTGAATTGGCTGGTGCACAACATACGCTATCTGATAAATAAGGAAGTGGCCAAGGCATCGCATTGCATCAGCATGGTAAGTTATCTATTTTGTTCTGTTTGCATTTATAATTAATTAAAATTTTGTACTTCCCCCCCTTCCAGCGTACGGCACTCTTCACCCTCATCGAGGGTCTCATCACTTTGCTCAGCATCGAATCCGTAGAGCAACTGGCGCCCGCTTTGCTTGCCTCTCTCGTGCGCGAAATGTCCGAAGAGGATCACAATATTGATCCCGACTTGCGACAACAGGCTCTACGTGTGGGCAGTCGTCTGCGCAAGCGTATCGGTTCGGATATCTACGACAAACTGCGTTCGAGCGTCCAAACGAAACTTATGATGCGTCGCGCCGAACGCCGGAAAGTCATTGCCCAGGAGAAGATTCACGATCCGGTGCGTGCAGCTAAACGCAAGGTGGGCATCCAGGAACGTAAGAAGGCCACAAAGAAACGCAAAACCGATGTTATGCGCGGCAAGGTGGAAGATGTCAAACAGAAGATCAAAAAGATGAGAAAACGCAAGGCCGAGGAGGATATCTTTTAGTTCAGTTGAATTAGGTTGTAGCTAAGTTTTGATTTAAGTTGTAAATTTAATTTTCCCTAAAGACCATGTTTATACGATGCGTTTTTCTGGAAATACCGAAAAATAAAGAAAACAAAGTTTTTATTTTATCAAATTTGTATATGTAAATAACGGATGAGTGGGATCACAGTATAGCAGTACATGCATTGCATCAGCCTTAAATTCATCTGTCAAAATCAGGCGCATCACATGAACTCCACACGGAATATTTGAAATTCCATCTGGAATTCCTTTAAAAGCCTCTAGAAGCTAAACGGAGCCTCGTAGACCCTCCAAAGTTGGCCCAAAAAATTTTAGAAATTTCAAAAAAATTGATATGGAATTATTCTTTTATCTCTGTAAATACGCACCACAGGGGCTCCAAACTCCACCAGAAGATAGATATTTGTCCCACCTTTCATTTACAAATAGAACCTAGGCGAATCGGACACTTATAAGTCGTGATATTTGAAATAGAAGATAGATATTTGTCCCACCTTTCATTTACAATAGAACCTAGGCGAATCGGACACTTATAAGTCGTGATATTTGAAATTCCATCTGGAATTCCTTTAAAAGCCTCTAGAAGCTAAACGGAGCCTCGTAGACCCTCCAAAGTTGACCCAAAAAATTTTAAAAATTTCAAAAAAATGTATATGGAATTATTTTTCTATCTCTGTAAATACGCATCACAGGGGTTCCAAACTCCACCAGAAGATAGATATTTGTCCCACCTTTCATTTACAATAGAACCTAGGCGAATCGGACACTCATAAGTCGTGATATTTGAAATTCCATCTGGAATTCCTTTAAAAGCCTCTAGAAGCTAAACGGGGCCTCGTAGACCCTCCAAAGTTGACCCAAAAAATTTTCAAAATTTCAAAAAAATTGATATGGAATTATTCTTTTATCTCTGTAAATACGCACCACAGGGGCTCCAAACTCCACCAGAAGATAGATATTTGTCCCACCTTTCATTTACAAATAGAACCTAGGCGAATCGGACACTCATAAGTCGTGATATTTGAAACTCCATCTGGAATTCCTTTAAAAGCCTCTAGAAGCTAAACGGGGCCTCGTAGACCCTCCAAAGTTGACCCAAAAAATTTTCAAAATTTCAAAAAAAATTGATATGGAATTATTCTTTTATCTCTGTAAATACGCACCACAGGGGCTCCAAACTCCACCAGAAGATAGATATTTGTCCCACCTTTCATTTACAAATAGAACCTAGGCGAATCGGACACTTATAAGTCGTGATATTTGAAATTCCATCTGGAATTCCTTTAAAAGCCTCTAGAAGCTAAACGGGGCCTCGTAGACCCTCCAAAGTTGACCCAAAAAATTTTCAAAATTTCAAAAAAATTTATATGGAATTATTCTTCTATCTCTGTAAATACGCATCACAATGGTTCCAAACTCCACCAGAAGATAGATATTTGTCCCACCTTTCATTTACAATAGAACCTAGGCGAATCGGACACTTATAAGTCGTGATATTTGAAATTCCATCTGGAATTCCTTTAAAAGCCTCTAGAAGCTAAACGGAGCCTCGTAGACCCTCCAAAGTTGGCCCAAAAAATTTTCAAAATTTCAAAAAAATGTATATGGAATTATTTTTCTATCTCTGTAAATACGCATCACAATGGTTCCAAACTCCACCAGAAGATAGATATTTGTCCCACCTTTCATTTACAATAGAACCTAGGCGAATCGGACACTTATAAGTCGTGATATTTGAAATTCCATCTGTAATTCCTTTAAAAGCCTCTAGAAGCTAAACGGGGCCTCGTAGACCCTCCAAAGTTGACCCAAAAAATTTTCAAAATTTCAAAAAAATTTATATGGAATTATTCTTCTATCTCTGTAAATACGCATCACAGGTGTTCCAAACTCCACCAGAAGATAGATATTTGTCCCACCTTTCATTTACAATAGAACCTAGGCGAATCGGACACTTATAAGTCGTGATATTTGAAATTCCATCTGGAATTCCTTTAAAAGCCTCTAGAAGCTAAACGGAGCCTCGTAGACCCTCCAAAGTTGACCCAAAAAATTTTTAAAATTTCAAAAAAATTTATATGGAATTATTCTTTTATCTCTGTAAATTCGCACCACAGGGGCTCCAAACTCCACCAGAAGATAGATATTTGTCCCACCTTTCATTTACAATAGAACCTAGGCGAATCGGACACTTATAAGTCGTGATATTTGAAATTCCATCTGGAATTCCTTTAAAAGCCTCTAGAAGCTAAACGGAGCCTCGTAGACCCTCCAAAGTTGACCCAAAAAATTTTAAAAATTTCAAAAAAATGTATATGGAACTATTCTACTATCTCTGTAAATACGCATCACAGGGGTTCCAAACTCCACCAGAAGATAGATATTTGTCCCACCTTTCATTTACAATAGAACCTAGGCGAATCGGACACTTATAAGTCGTGATATTTGAAATTCCATCTGGAATTCCTTTAAAAGCCTCTAGAAGCTAAACGGAGCCTCGTAGGCCCTCCAAAGTTGACCCAAAAAATTTTTAAAATTTCAAAAAAATTGATATGGAATTATTCTTTTATCTCTGTAAATACGCACCACAGGGGCTCCAAACTCCACCAGAAGATAGATATTTGTCCCACCTTTCATTTACAATAGAACCTAGGCGAATCAGACACTTATAAGTCGTGATATTTGAAATTCCATCTGGAATTCCTTTAAAAGCCTCTAGAAGCTAAACGGAGCCTCGTAGACCCTCCAAAGTTGACCCAAAAAATTTTTTAAATTTCAAAAAAATTGATATGGAATTATTCTTTTATCTCTGTAAATACGCACCACAGGGGCTCCAAACTCCACCAGAAGATAGATATTTGTCCCACCTTTCATTTACAATAGAACCTAGGCGAATCAGACACTTATAAGTCGTGATATTTGAAATTCCATCTGGAATTCCTTTAAAAGCCTCTAGAAGCTAAACGGAGCCTCGTAGACCCTCCAAAGTTGACCCAAAAAATTTTTAAAATTTCAAAAAAATTGATATGGAATTATTCTTTTATCTCTGGAAATACGCACCACAGGGGCTCCAAACTCCACCAGAAGATAGATATTTGTCCCACCTTTCATTTACAATAGAACCTAGGCGAATCAGACACTTATAAGTCGTGATATTTGAAATTCCATCTGGAATTCCTTTAAAAGCCTCTAGAAGCTAAACGGAGCCTCGTAGACCCTCCAAAGTTGACCCAAAAAATTTTTAAAATTTCAAAAAAATTGATATGGAATTATTCTTTTATCTCTGTAAATACGCACCACAGGGGCTCCAAACTCCACCAGAAGATAGATATTTGTCCCACCTTTCATTTACAATAGAACCTAGGCGAATCAGACACTTATAAGTCGTGATATTTGAAATTCCATCTGGAATTCCTTTAAAAGCCTCTAGAAGCTAAACGGAGCCTCGTAGACCCTCCAAAGTTGACCCAAAAAATTTTTAAAATTTCAAAAAAATTGATATGGAATTATTCTTTTATCTCTGTAAATACGCACCACAGGGGCTCCAAACTCCACCAGAAGATAGATATTTGTCCCACCTTTCATTTACAATAGAACCTAGGCGAATCGGACACTTATAAGTCGTGATATTTGAAATTCCATCTGGAATTCCTTTAAAAGCCTCTAGAAGCTAAACGGAGCCTCGTAGGCCCTCCAAAGTTGACCCAAAAAATTTTTAAAATTTCAAAAAAATTGATATGGAATTATTCTTTTATCTCTGTAAATACGCACCACAGGGGCTCCAAACTCCACCAGAAGATAGATATTTGTCCCACCTTTCATTTACAATAGAACCTAGGCGAATCAGACACTTATAAGTCGTGATATTTGAAATTCCATCTGGAATTCCTTTAAAAGCCTCTAGAAGCTAAACGGAGCCTCGTAGACCTTCCAAAGTTGACCCAAAAAATTTTTAAAATTTCAAAAAAATTGATATGGAATTATTCTTTTATCTCTGTAAATACGCACCACAGGGGCTCCAAACTCCACCAGAAGATAGATATTTGTCCCACCTTTCATTTACAATAGAACCTAGGCGAATCAGACACTTATAAGTCGTGATATTTGAAATTCCATCTGGAATTCCTTTAAAAGCCTCTAGAAGCTAAACGGAGCCTCGTAGACCCTCCAAAGTTGACCCAAAAAATTTTTAAAATTTCAAAAAAATTGATATGGAATTATTCTTTTATCTCTGGAAATACGCACCACAGGGGCTCCAAACTCCACCAGAAGATAGATATTTGTCCCACCTTTCATTTACAATAGAACCTAGGCGAATCAGACACTTATAAGTCGTGATATTTGAAATTCCATCTGGAATTCCTTTAAAAGCCTCTAGAAGCTAAACGGAGCCTCGTAGACCCTCCAAAGTTGACCCAAAAAATTTTTAAAATTTCAAAAAAATTGATATGGAATTATTCTTTTATCTCTGGAAATACGCACCACAGGGGCTCCAAACTCCACCAGAAGATAGATATTTGTCCCACCTTTCATTTACAATAGAACCTAGGCGAATCAGACACTTATAAGTCGTGATATTTGAAATTCCATCTGGAATTCCTTTAAAAGCCTCTAGAAGCTAAACGGAGCCTCGTAAACCCTCCAAAGTTGACCCAAAAAATTTTTAAAATTTCAAAAAAATTGATATGGAATTATTCTTTTATCTCTGGAAATACGCACCACAGGGGCTCCAAACTCCACCAGAAGATAGATATTTGTCCCACCTTTCATTTACAATAGAACCTAGGCGAATCAGACACTTATAAGTCGTGATATTTGAAATTCCATCTGGAATTCCTTTAAAAGCCTCTAGAAGCTAAACGGAGCCTCGTAGACCCTCCAAAGTTGACCCAAAAAATTTTTAAAATTTCAAAAAAATTGATATGGAATTATTCTTTTATCTCTGTAAATACGCACCACAGGGGCTCCAAACTCCACCAGAAGATAGATATTTGTCCCACCTTTCATTTACAATAGAACCTAGGCGAATCAGACACTTATAAGTCGTGATATTTGAAATTCCATCTGGAATTCCTTTAAAAGCCTCTAGAAGCTAAACGGAGCCTCGTAGACCCTCCAAAGTTGACCCAAAAAATTTTTAAAATTTCAAAAAAATTGATATGGAATTATTCTTTTATCTCTGTAAATACGCACCACAGGGGCTCCAAACTCCACCAGAAGATAGATATTTGTCCCACCTTTCATTTACAATAGAACCTAGGCGAATCAGACACTTATAAGTCGTGATATTTGAAATTCCATCTGGAATTCCTTCAAAAGCCTCTAGAAGCTAAACGGAGCCTCGTAGACCTTCCAAAGTTGACCCAAAAAATTTTTAAAATTTCAAAAAAATTGATATGGAATTATTCTTTTATCTCTGGAAATACGCACCACAGGGGCTCCAAACTCCACCAGAAGATAGATATTTGTCCCACCTTTCATTTACAATAGAACCTAGGCGAATCAGACACTTATAAGTCGTGATATTTGAAATTCCATCTGGAATTCCTTTAAAAGCCTCTAGAAGCTAAACGGAGCCTCGTAAACCCTCCAAAGTTGACCCAAAAAATTTTTAAAATTTCAAAAAAATTGATATGGAATTATTCTTTTATCTCTGGAAATACGCACCACAGGGGCTCCAAACTCCACCAGAAGATAGATATTTGTCCCACCTTTCATTTACAATAGAACCTAGGCGAATCAGACACTTATAAGTCGTGATATTTGAAATTCCATCTGGAATTCCTTTAAAAGCCTCTAGAAGCTAAACGGAGCCTCGTAGACCCTCCAAAGTTGACCCAAAAAATTTTTAAAATTTCAAAAAAATTGATATGGAATTATTCTTTTATCTCTGGAAATACGCACCACAGGGGCTCCAAATTCCACCAGAAGATAGTTGAAATTCCATCTGGAATTCCTTTAAAAGCCTCTAGAAGCTAAACGGAGCCTCGTAGGCCCTCCAAAGTTGACCCAAAAAATTTTTAAAATTTCAAAAAAATTGATATGGAATTATTCTTTTATCTCTGTAAATACGCACCACAGGGGCTCCAAACTCCACCAGAAGATAGATATTTGTCCCACCTTTCATTTACAATAGAACCTAGGCGAATCAGACACTTATAAGTCGTGATATTTGAAATTCCATCTGGAATTCCTTTAAAAGCCTCTAGAAGCTAAACGGAGCCTCGTAGACCCTCCAAAGTTGACCCAAAAAATTTTTAAAATTTCAAAAAAATTGATATGGAATTATTCTTTTATCTCTGTAAATACGCACCACAGGGGCTCCAAACTCCACCAGAAGATAGATATTTGTCCCACCTTTCATTTACAATAGAACCTAGGCGAATCAGACACTTATAAGTCGTGATATTTGAAATTCCATCTGGAATTCCTTTAAAAGCCTCTAGAAGCTAAACGGAGCCTCGTAGACCTTCCAAAGTTGACCCAAAAAATTTTTAAAATTTCAAAAAAATTGATATGGAATTATTCTTTTATCTCTGTAAATACGCACCACAGGGGCTCCAAACTCCACCAGAAGATAGATATTTGTCCCACCTTTCATTTACAATAGAACCTAGGCGAATCAGACACTTATAAGTCGTGATATTTGAAATTCCGTCTGGAATTCCTTTAAAAGCCTCTAGAAGCTAAACGGAGCCTCGTAGACCCTCCAAAGTTGACCCAAAAAATTTTTAAAATTTCAAAAAAATTGATATGGAATTATTCTTTTATCTCTGTAAATACGCACCACAGGGGCTCCAAACTCCACCAGAAGATAGATATTTGTCCCACCTTTCATTTACAATAGAACCTAGGCGAATCAGACACTTATAAGTCCTGATATTTGAAATTCCATCTGGAATTCCTTTAAAAGCCTCTAGAAGCTAAACGGAGCCTCGTAGACCCTCCAAAGTTGACCCAAAAAATTTTTAAAATTTCAAAAAAATTGATATGGAATTATTCTTTTATCTCTGTAAATACGCACCACAGGGGCTCCAAACTCCACCAGAAGATAGATATTTGTCCCACCTTTCATTTACAATAGAACCTAGGCGAATCAGACACTTATAAGTCGTGATATTTGAAATTCCATCTGGAATTCCTTTAAAAGCCTCTAGAAGCTAAACGGAGCCTCGTAGACCCTCCAAAGTTGACCCAAAAAATTTTTAAAATTTCAAAAAAATTGATATGGAATTATTCTTTTATCTCTGGAAATACGCACCACAGGGGCTCCAAACTCCACCAGAAGATAGATATTTGTCCCACCTTTCATTTACAATAGAACCTAGGCGAATCAGGCACTTATAAGTCGTGATATTTGAAATTCCATCTGGAATTCCTTTAAAAGCCCCTAGAAGCTAAACGGAGCCTCGTAGACCCTCCAAAGTTGACCCAAAAAATTTTTAAAATTTCAAAAAAATTGATATGGAATTATTCTTTTATCTCTGGAAATACGCACCACAGGGGCTCCAAACTCCACCAGAAGATAGATATTTGTCCCACCTTTCATTTACAATAGAACCTAGGCGAATCAGACACTTATAAGTCGTGATATTTGAAATTCCATCTGGAATTCCTTTAAAAGCCTCTAGAAGCTAAACGGAGCCTCGTAGACCCTCCAAAGTTGACCCAAAAAATTTTAAAAATTTCAAAAAAATTGATATGGAATTATTCTTTTATCTCTGGAAATACGCACCACAGGGGCTCCAAACTCCACCAGAAGATAGATATTTGTCCCACCTTTCATTTACAATAGAACCTAGGCGAATCAGACACTTATAAGTCGTGATATTTGAAATTCCATCTGGAATTCCTTTAAAAGCCTCTAGAAGCTAAACGGAGCCTCGTAAACCCTCCAAAGTTGACCCAAAAAATTTTTAAAATTTCAAAAAAATTGATATGGAATTATTCTTTTATCTCTGGAAATACGCACCACAGGGGCTCCAAACTCCACCAGAAGATAGATATTTGTCCCACCTTTCATTTACAATAGAACCTAGGCGAATCAGACACTTATAAGTCGTGATATTTGAAATTCCATCTGGAATTCCTTTAAAAGCCTCTAGAAGCTAAACGGAGCCTCGTAGACCCTCCAAAGTTGACCCAAAAAATTTTTAAAATTTCAAAAAAATTGATATGGAATTATTCTTTTATCTCTGGAAATACGCACCACAGGTTGGCCCGAAAGACCATACAAAGAGAATCGAAACAATTTTAAAAATTTCAAAAAAATGTATATTGAATTATTCTTTTAGTTTTAATTGCAAAATAGTTCGCGCTGTGCAAAAACTGTCATAAGGTTCCAAAAGTGGAACACACTTCTTCGCCGGCAATTGCATCAATAGTATCGGAGTTTCCACCAGCACAAGTATTTTATTTTATGTTCTCGAGCAAAAGCAAAAGTAGCGGTTAAATAGGAGGTACATTGTAACCATCTTCACTGCAACACTACGGTAGTGTCCTTCTTCTTCCTATCAGCTGTTTCTCACTTTTGACAAGTCTGACAACCCGAAGCATGCACTGGGATGAGTAATAATAATTTCATGCCAAACGAAGCCAACCAATCCAAAAACTCACTTCGGTCCAAAGTTCACATCGTGGTCTTTTTGGTTTTTGTTTATTGTTTACATTTTTTTGTTTTTATTGCATTTATCTCTCTCTGTCTCTATGCCTCTCTATATCTATTTGTCATTTGATATTTGTTGTCATTACTTGTTTTTCTGGTTTATCTTCGCCTTTTTCTTCTTCTAAACACAATAGTAGTGATGCACACATTTAAAAGCAACCGGTAGCGGTCTTATTGGATAAAGAACTCGTATGATGCGAGTAATTTATAGAAAATGTTTTATTATGCTACGCGTGACGTCACGTGTCACAACAATGTCATTATTTGATGCCCCAAAGAAGTGGATCACATGGTATAACGGTTTATTCACAATACTGTGACATCATTTTGATATCGTCGTCACTATAATGACGAATTTCAAAGACTGTGTAATAGTAACTATAGCAGAATACGCTAAATTGTAAAATCAGGCAGAAATGTTAAGCTAGTATCCCACGATTGCCCTAATGCGCAGAAATTATACTCAATTTAAAAAAATCGTAAACAAATCGTGTGAATTCAATTGAGCCGATTATAATATAATTATATTCTGCAACACACATGCACCAACCAGAGACGCCAATCGTATGAGCCAAACAGATAGCCGCAATCATGGGATCCTATCTTAAGAATTAATTAATTACCCTGAAATGTATCACATTTTTTTAATAAAAAGTACCCGACTCTTTCTATGACAATACGTCATGGTTACCCGTTTACTAATTGTCACTATTTATTCTCCCAACCAGCTGCACAATTTTCATTTTACATCACTCGCCGAACGCCCGAAGACGCAATACAAAATTTTTAATAAACATTTCAAGTTCAGTAGAAACAAATATTCAAAACCAGAAACTATGTGAGTCAGTTTTATTCAATCACAGCCAATGGACACAATTGCAACGCAGCAGATGAGCGCAGCTGTTTGAAATTCGAAGAATATCGAACGATCAAATCGAGAAAATCTAACACGCAAAGTGAAAATTATATACGACGGTGAAAGGGAAAATTGCTGCCTACTTGCCTACTTGCTGGTCATTGTTTTGGTTGGGCGTGTTTTCAAGTGCTTGCTTCATTGAGTCGGGCCACATTTGTGTGGCAACAATTTCAATCTGTGCGGGAAAAGTGAAAGTTGCTGTAAGAAGTCGGAAGTGGATTTGACATCAACTTTGGAGGCTATCTCTCATATATACTGATTGCAGATTGTGTGCTGTCGCGTGTTGAGCGGTAGGTGAGTCCAAGATTACATTGTTGTAAAAAATTAAAACTTTGCAAATTCTAGTTAGCAACCAATTGATATAATTGACTGTAATATTTTGATAGCAAAGTATTATGTAGTTATCTGGTACGAGTAAGAGTATAAACTAACATTAGACAACATGTTCAATTAAAAGAGAATCATCATTATAAATATACAGTTTATATTTAAATTGGTAAAAGCTATTCCACACTATTTCCATTTAAATTATTTTCACATCGACCTATTTACATTCTTTATGTTTGATGAAAACTCACTCCAAGGCTAAATATTTGTCAGCAAAATGAAGGAGGCACATTTCATTCTAACCAAGCATTCTGCATTGAAGTGAAGATGAGATTGACACTTCCTGCTTGTTATAATGAATTCTTGTATCGATTTCTGGATGATGACTTTACAATACTTTTTATGTAATAAAGCTGATAACGACTAAATAAATTAATAAGGAAAGGGTAGTTTCTTAATTCATCAGCTGGAATTTGGAAAAATTTAAATTTCATTTAATTTAGTTGGGAAAAATGTATCGAAATTATGATTCTTGCTATTTCCTAAGTCGATTTCGATATGCCTATCTGAGCATTAGCTATTGAGCCTAATGTGATTGAATTGTAATTATGACCAGTTTTTGTTTAAACACATTTTTAATTAAAACTAGTAAATTGCACTAGTTTTTTGCACCCAACTTTAACAGCCATGCCCATATTATGAACTGCCATGCCCATTGCAGCTCTCAAAGTTTATTGGTGGCTTCAGGAAAGTCTACTGTATCTGCCACACCCTTTTTTAAATGCCCAGGGCCCCATTATAAAACAAAAAACCATCCGGCTGGAGTGTCTTAAGCCATGAGTTCGTAGGGCATGTAAAATTACAGCTCTCTTGGTTCCCTCCAGCTGAGGACAGACAGACATCAGGACAAATGTGATTTTATACAATTTGATTATGCAATTCCATGTAAATTTCGTTGCAATTGTATTCAATTATTTCACAACTATTGTTTATTATCTGCGCTATGACAATGATAGATATCGACCAAAATTACTTTCGACTTTGTTCCGGTGACATGATGGAGAAACCAGTTACTGTCAATTTTTGTTTCTATTTTAATGATATGCTAATTTAACTCAATAATTTATTGCTGAACTTTGTGTTGCCTTTTTTTTTGTATACACACACATAAAAATTAGCTGTAAAACTTGTTTATTCAAAATTATAAAACAAAAAAATAAACCTAACCTATAAAAAATTCGAATATATTATGAATAAATATTATTGCACTTGCATTTGAATATTTTAGACTTGCATTAAACTGAAACTTTATGTCATTTACAGAATTCAACGAAGCTCTTCAAAGTCAATCAAAGTTAATTGATATTGCTATGCAACGATACGATTAAAGCACACTGAACAATTGCACAAGCCCATTGAAGAGCAAAACCCCCAAGGAAAACCACTGTGATACGAAAGAGAAGCAATCACCCATTAGAGGCAACGAAAATGACTACATCCACTGATGTGGCCGCACACACCGAATCTCAGAATACGAACAATGAATCTCCCACGCATTCCGTTGACAAAACCTCCTCCCTCAACAACACAACAATACCAACACCACCTATACCGTCGACGCCCTCCCCAACGGCTTCTGTTTTACTGCAGGATGCCTACCAAGAGCTGCTGGAACAGTGTCGCGAGCATGCCGCTCATTTCAAAGACGATCACACCGAGAAGGGCCAACGTCTATTTGCGGCACTCGTTGCCTGGCAGGACTTTATACAATTGGCCAATACGCTTGTGCTGCAAATCGAAGAATTTGCCCACAAATACGACTTCGATGCCGAGACGCCCGGCAACGGCTATCGCAGTTTTGTGAGCGTAACAAATGCCTGCATCACCTATGGACAGGGCATTTGCAAGAATCTGCTGCTCACACGTACCACCATGTTCTTTCGCAAGAAGTTGTACATGAAAGAGGTGGAGGCCTGTTCGCAGTTGCTCTCTTCGCTGTGCACTTGTCTGCAGTATTTGCTGATCCTGCATGAATGGTCGTGCGATTCGGGCGATCTGTTTGCCAACGGTATTCACTCGGCGGAAGAGCTCTTCGAAATGGGCGACACCATCAATCAGTATTGCTTCTACGGACGCTGTTTGGGCTTTCAGTATGGCGACTCTATACGCGGAGTATTACGTTTTATTTCCATTGGCATGGCTGGCTTTTCGGAGTCATTTTACTCGGAAGATGCGGACGGTCCATTGGCGAAGACCACTCGCAGTGTGTGGACGAGTGGCAAGTATTTCCTGAATCCCGAATTGCGTGCACGCCGAATTGTGAATATCTCACAGAATGCTAAAATCGATTTTTGCAAGTCATTTTGGTTCCTGGCCGAATCGGAACTGATGCATAAAATTCCCAGCATTGTGGGCAGTTCGATTAAAGTGAATCGCATGATCGATATACCAGCGGAGCCGTTGCAGTTGCCGCGGTATGCAAAGAATTTGCTTTACTTTATCTTTATTTTCTCTACTATATTTCCAACCTTGCAGTATTTTAAAGAAGCCCGATGTTATGCCGCCAGCCATCGATGTGAATCAGAATGATAATGCCGAACTGATCGACATACCAGTGCCTTCGTCGCATTTGGGTCCAGGTTCGCCCGTCTCGGTGCGACTACTAAGCTATACCCGGCGCGAGGGTATGATAGGCGAGGGCGGCCTCTATCGCAGTTGGCGTAGGCTGCCGCCTCGCAGTCGTAGTATACTTTTTCACTGCCATGGTGGTGGTTTTGTGGCACAATCATCCAAATCGCATGAATTGTATTTAAGAGACTGGGCAGTGGCCCTGGATGTGCCCATACTCTCGGTGGACTACAGTCTGGCGCCCGAGGCTCCCTTTCCGCGTGCTCTGGAAGAGGTTTTCTACGCCTACTGCTGGATGCTTAAGAATGCCGACCACTTGGGCACCACAGCCGAGCGCATTGTGGTGGCTGGCGATTCGGCTGGGGCAAATTTGTCTATAGGCGTGGCCTTGAAATGCATTGAAATGGGCGTACGCATACCAGATGGCATCTTTCTGGCCTATTGCCCCACGCTGATCAGCTTTGTGCCCAGTCCGGCGCGTCTATTGTGTCTGATGGATCCATTGCTGCCTTTCGGTTTCATGATGCGTTGCCTGCGTGCTTACGCGTCGCCCGGTCCGGAAACGCTTCAGGAAAACGCCAAGCATGTAGAGGAGGCGGCCGAGGTACGCAATGCATCGCAAGAGCATACGTATACGCTGCACTTGGACAAGGAGCAGAGTGGTGCATCGAGCAGACGCACTTCGGCCGCAAAGAGTCCGCTTTCGTCGTTGGCAGAGAACTCCAAATGGGATCAGATGAAGGTAGCATACATTTTAAATTTTTTTAAAGTTAATTTTAACAATTTCAATTAACGAATTCCTAGTTTAAGGAGGGCAACTCTCTGGGCGCTGGTCTCAATCCCGACGACGACGACGAGGAGACCGAAGAGAGCAGTGACACCTTCGCCAGCGCTTCTTATCACAGCCAAACTGTCGAGCGCACTGATCTACCCTCGGCCGAGGATGATAACAGCTTGTGTGTTTCCTTCGAGGATGACTCACAGCCCATTGTCCACTATCCCATTGAATTGAATGCCGACATGCCCAAAAATTCCGACTCCGAACAGTATATAGATCGCTTCCTCGATAAATATCTTATCGACACAGCCACCAGGGAGGTCACCGAGGAGAATGGTGGCCTGAATACAACACTTGCTAAAACTGCCTCCGAGGAGAATCTACTCATCGAGACGGGCAAGGAAATGATTGCCTTCGATACGCTACACGGGCGTATAAATAATGCCGTTAACAGTATTTCATCTACATTAAGTCGCTACACCCAATCGAGTGAGATACGCAGCGGTTTGACGCCGCAGCATCATCATCACCAGCATCGCATACAGAATTTACGCAACATGGACGCATTGATAGCGCGCAGTCCCAGCGTGGAGTTTGCATTTCAAGTGCCAAAGAATCCGTTCTTGTCGCCCTATTGGGCCAGTGATGAGTGGCTGAAGCAATTGCCGCAGACGAAGATTTTGGTGCGAATATTATATTGCTTTGCTAACACTGTTCTACAGTCGAAAAAGCGCTGCGATGAGACAAGACAAACGAATCCGAAGTCCTTTTTACTCTACTTAGTAAAAGTTTACAATTTACAAATCTTTAGTGTTAAAGAATCGAAAAATAAACCTTTTTTATGATCGAAATTTGTTCGAACATTTTCGAATTTAAAAAAAATGTTCGAAGTTTTTAAAATATTATTTAGATAATTTTTTTTATCAGAAAAAATTGTTTTGACAATTACTAATTCTGAATAATTTTTTTTAAAATTCCTTATACACTTAAAAAAATTATAGCAAGCCAAAAATATTTTCCAATGAATAGTACTCAGATTTAAATACTTTTTTCTAATAATAAAAAATAATCAAAAAAATATTTTTTTTAAATTAAGTTTTTTCAAAAATGTTCGAAAAAAATTCGAGCATTAAAAATTTTTTATTTTTTTGATAACTTAAATGTTTAAGATTTTTATAGCTGGTTTATAGATAATCTGATATACTTAAATAATCGAAAAAGATTAGAAATAATTAATTTTTTTCGAAAATATTCGAAAAATTCGAACATAGAACATTTTTATTTTTCTGATAACTTTAATATTTAAGATTTTTATAGCTGATTTATAGATGATCTGGAATTAGTATAAAATGTCTCGTCTTGTCCCAGAGTTTCTTCCAAAATATTCCACACGGTTTTCCGTTCATATAATTTATAATTTTTATTGTATATTTCACAGACACTTGAATTGGATCCTTGCCTGGATGATTGTGTGATGTTTGCAAAGAAACTAAAGGCTCTGGGCAGGCCAGTTACATTGGACATCCTAAAAGGTCTGCCGCATGGTTTTCTGAACTTTACAATGGTAAGAATTTAGTAACTTTTTGATTTCAAATTCAAATACCAAATAACTTCTTCTTTCATTGACAGCTTTCCAATGAGGCTATGGAGGGTTCAAAGCACTGCATCAAATGTCTGGATGAACTGCTTAAAATACCTACAATACCAACTAATACTACCGCTGCTTATGATGATGCATAATTTGCGCTTTAAGTAGTCTAGAAAAAACTAAATTTCTCTTGAAAAAAATTATATTTATTTATATATATATATATATAACATAAATATATATATATAACAAATTATATATATATAAGAATTTATACAATATTTATTATTTATTTATTTAAATGCTTATATATGGCAAATATCTATTATATATTTGCTGGTAATTTATATACTTGAAAATATACATGCATATTTACACTATTTAAATTAATACAATGCAAAACCTGTAATTGTCCACATCACAATGTATAATTTAAGTGGCTTAAAAGTTACCAATTACAATTTGAAAGTGAATGTTATCGGTAGGCAACACTTGCTACCGGGACTGCCAAAATGTAATTCGTGGCTTTTTAAGGCTTATTTATAGCTTTTATACCCAAAATCCAATCAATATTTTGTAAATGTAATAATAATTTAATTTCAGCGGTATTCATACTGTAGGATCAGATAGTCTGTCTGGGTTTTTTACTATCCATATAGGAAGATGGATGAGAAAGCTAATGGGATTGAATCATCGTTAGTTGCGTACCAATTTTAGTTTTTCCCCACCGTAATTTGGAATTCGTTCTTGTGCTTTCCACCATCCATCTTCACCAGACCATCTACCCTACATTGTGATTACAGCTAAGGCTAATATTTAAGATATATACAATTGCAGTGTCCACTTCCAAATCAAGCGTCATCCAATTTCGTATTATTTAACCAACTTGCCTTCAATGGTCATGTAAAATTGAGCATCGATTACTTCACCAAGGAAGGTAGCAGTGGTTGCTTCTTATCTGATGCTGCCCATACAATGGTTTGAAGTGGATAAGGTTTGTTTTGGAAATGGATGCCTCAATTGGATTTAATTTATTTTATTTAACCGAGGCAGCTTTTATTTAAATTTGTTTACTACTTTTAGAAACGTTTTTTTAGTTTATAAAATTTCAATGAATTTGCTCAATGTTCAAGCACATAGTTTGGAGACTTTCCTTTCCTTTTACTTTAAGTATATTTTATATGAATCTGAAAGGATGAAGTCTTCCAAATTTCTCCTAAGCTTTATTTTTTGTTAAATTGCACTGTTCTACAAATTAACATTTTGGAAAAGGAACAAGACTAGTCGCTGATCACGAAACCGAAGTCATTTTTGCTAAGCAGCGTCACAGCTTTTTTTTATGTCTATACAAGTCTTTAATATTACCGATATAAAAAAAATAATAAGGCAGTAATGTTTTTTCATGGTTCGAATTTTTTTCGAAAATGTTCGAAATTTGTTTAGAATTTTTTACGAATTTTTTAGATTATTTTTCTATCAGACAAAAGTTTATAAAAACAAATTTGAAAAAATTTACTAATGTTTTTTCAATGTTCGAATTTTTTTTCGAAAATTTTCAAATTTTTTTTAAAACACTTTTTATGATTTTTTACGTTATTTTTAGATAGTTTTTCTATCAGAGAAAAATTTATTCGATAATACAGTCGAACTTCTCTATAGTGAACTTCTATATAATGAAGTGATTTTCTGGTCCCGTGCAAATTCATTATAGGGAAGTTCGACTGTAATAGTAATAGACAAAAGACTTTAAAAAAATGATTGCTGGCCAAAAATATTTTTCAAGGAATTCTAGGGCCAATTTAAGTAATGTGAATACTTAATTTGAGTTTAAATGCAGAAAATCGGCCATTTAATATGAGAAAACGCCTTTTGTGAATGAAAATTAACTTAAATTCAACTGTGCACTGTGAAATTGGCCCTAAATCCCACAATTTTTTCAAAATAATCAAACAAATTTTCGGAAAAAAAGTTGTAAAAAAAATTTTAAAAAAAATATTGGAAAATCTTAGAAAAAATTCGAACTTAAAATTTTGTTCAAACTAAATAAAGAAATTTGTTTAATATAAAAGATTTCTAGAGTTATACTAGTAATTGTGACGTATCAGATCAAAATGGACTTCATATTCGTGATCAGCGATCGCGAATCAGTCAGTATAAATTGACTTGTCTCGTCACAGCGCTTTTTTGTTGGCTGTAGATCAGTGGTTTAATTTTTGTATCTCAAATTTTGTACGGGCTGGCATATACCTGAATCTAAATACTTTGAAAAAACCATGTGATATTTTATATTACTTCGACAAGACCCTTGACTCCCTTCGTTTGAGTCGTTCAAATTAAATTTTGTTATTATCAGGCTGGTTCCAGAATCCGAGTGAAAATTAATATGAATACAAGCGATGTTAATTTAGTTTTCAGCATAGAACTCAATTCAATTTTACTTGTTTTGTAAAAATCTATACTAAGCAGAACCAATGGACCACGGATCAATTTTCTAACAATTTGAATCGAAGATTAGGTATGCGCCAGCCACGTCATATTAAATCTCTAAAATGTATGTAGCTTTTTCGCACAAATTTATAATTTGTAGACCTGAGATTATTGGCTTAAGATTTTTATTTGAATTTACTAATTATTTCTATACCTACTTACTAAAAAAAATATATACATATACAATGTATTGCGTAAGCAGAGAAATCACCTTGAATTTCTTTTACAATTAAAAGCTAACTTCAGTCAATGTCAACTAAAGTTATTTATCGAAACCCAATCCTACCACATTGGCCCCACACAAACGTGCGTACGTATATTGTAAATTTTTGTATACATCAATGTACGTACTGTACTTTAACTGTACTTTAACGTACTTGTACTACTTTAACTTGTACGTCTAGAAGGACTATTTTTTTAAAATACTATCGAATGAAAATATACTATTTTGAAACAGGCGTTTCACACTTTTACTTGCATAGTGATATGTTTTATCTAAACAATGAATCAATTGATGTGTGTATAAAATATACTACAAGTATAGTAAATTCAGTTGAATGCTGTGTACTATGTATTATCTAATTATTCGAAACAATATTTATGAAATATATAAATTATACAATAAAAAACTCTTTGTTTTTGCCACAAAAAAAACTAGTGTGTTTTTGTAATTATTTGCAACTAATTTTGCGAACATTTTGTAAGGAAGGTAGCAGTGGTTGCTTCTTATCTGATGCTGCCCATTTTCAATACCTTCCAAACAGTACCAATTATAAGAGGAATGCCAAAATTTGAAGACGATATGAATAACTGAAGTAGTTATCGTGAGAAATGATAGACAGACGGACATGGCTATATCAATTAAGTGTCCTATTTTGATCAAGAATAAATGGAGAATTCCAGGCCAAATCGGCCATGACTAGGGTGATTTCTCCGATATTCTTGTGGGTCGATGAAGAAGCATGAGTAATGAAGAAATTCAAAATCTAAGCTTCTTCCTTATTTTCGTCATATTTTGTACAGTATTTTACAGTATTGTACAGTAAAACAACGATAAAAGTATCATTTCCTTAATTTTTTAATATTTTTAAACTGATTTGAATTAAAATTCTGAAAAAACTTTTAGAAAATTTCAACTGTTTGGCTAAAATGTTCCCATTAAATTTTTGTTGATCGGATAACGTATTATAGCCACGCACACGGTCTTAACTTGATCAAACCCGTAAAAAGAATAAATCAAATGTATTTCAAAATTACAAAAATACAAAAAAAATAAAAAATAATTATTTCCTGGGGTCGCTTCCCCGCCTTTGGGGTTTTAGGACTTTTTATTGTTGGTACATATAATGGAAATGGCAAAATAAATAAAATTACCCATTTTGGGACCATTGCACCTTTCTTTGGTACAATACAAACAAAAAGTGGGGCTAATGCCCTAAAAATCGAGTATGGGGTAGGCGACCTTATAAAATTTATATTTTTTGGTTTGTTATCGTATTTTTGTGGCTATGAAGTACACACCTATCCCCCTACCCCACGACCAAAACACACTTTGTACCACTAAAGGTTTATAATACAAATATGTCATACTATAATCTCTCATACGCACCACCGGTGGTATGAGAGATAATGTCCACATAAGAATCATGTCATTAAATTGATTGAAATCGCAGCATTTCTTGGAAATTTTATTCTACATTCAAAAATTGCACTTACGAGTATATATAGGGTGCGCAGTTTGAGAGATTATATATTAGAGTAAAGTGTCACAAGGCAAACAAAAAACAACACGGTCAAAGTATATCAAATGTCATGCAGGGCTTTAAGAGTTCTTGATAAAAAAAAATAAATAAATTTAAGACTGTTTCAGTCGGGATTCACCGACTAAACTAGCAAAGGTAATTTTTTACGATAAGAATTTGTATTTAGTTAAAAATAGATTTTTGCTTCCTTGATAAACTAACGAAACGGAAGTACACATAAATCTAGTGTAGTACATATAAATCCAGTGCTTATACTATCAATTCTCTATCACCAAAAACACAGATAGCGAGACAACAGTTTTGGTAAAAGTAACAAAGAACCCTACTCTTGTGTTTGGTATTTCGTTAGTTGAAAAACTGTTCGGTCTGCCAAACTTGCTAATTTGATTTTGGTATTGACGAAATGTCTAAATTGGATAGGGACTACCCTATCTCATTTATTCGATTACTTTAGGCACTTGATTCAATCTACTTCGATAATTGATAAATGCATTTATCCATGGACACATCGCTTATGTCCATTCAATATTCGATACCATATTTGACCAATCGTGACTTCCCTAAAACTTTTCTAAAAATAAGTGATAATTTTGCTCTACCCTACTGCTATTAAGTCAAAAGTCCAGTTACATCTGGTAGAAATTTGACCAATCTAAAATAATTTTTACCTAGACTGCAAAATGAACCTATCTTTTGGTGTGTAATCTTACACACAACACATGTTTTTAAGTGTGTATTTATTTTGATAGATAAAAAAAATACACGTTCTAGATTTTGGCATGCTATATTACACGCATGCGTGTTTTTTAAATATTTATGCAGCATAAGCGTGTAACAAAATTGATGCTAAAAATTAATACAAGCTTTAAGTGTATCGACAGTATACACAAAAGTAAGGTTTACACACAATATTTATGCAGCATAAGCGTGTAACAAAATTGATGCTAAAAATTAATACAAGCTTTAAGTGTATCGACAGTATACACAAAAGTAAGGTTTACACACAAAAGGCATACAACACACTTATGAAAGACCCAATGGATCACTGGCCATGGCTGCTTTAGAGAGTACCTGCACAAGTATAAACATGTGAATGATCCATACTGTTTGTACTGCACACAGAAAGTCGAAAATGCGCACCATGTTCTAATAGAATGTGGATGGTTTGAGGAAGCACGAAAAACGTTGGAACAACATATCGGAGGAAAAATCACGGCGATCCTACTCATTAGCAAAATGATGGCATCGAGAGAAACGTGGGACGTAGGTAACCATATCATTGCAGGGATCATGCAACGTGTGCGGCAAGATGAACAACGAAACAGAAGGCTGTAAATAAGAAGAGAAGGTTTTAAACCTAATCCTGCCTTGTGAAGAAATGCTTTCACTAGTGGTACCACAGGGGTGATACGGGACAGCGAAATACGCGTAGGTGGTTTTAGTGGGTAAAAATCCCACACTATTGGCAATGCAGGAGCAACCAATGTCTTTTAAAGATTTCCACCTACCAACAGGATAAAAAAAAAAAAAAAAAAAAACACTTATGAAAGTACACACGTGACGACAATTACACGGTCGTCATAGAAATTATTATAATTTTCTTTTATTATCAAAAACCGTTTTAATTACACTATAATTACACACAGAATAGGTTTTCGTGCGTTACATAGTAGACGATTAATATTACACATCTTTCGTTGTTCCGCTATAATTACATATTATGTGTGTTAAATTTATACACTTCTTACTTATTCGAATTAGTGTGTAAAATGTGTCTACAAGGTTTAACACACTTTAGGTGTGTATGAACAACGCATTTCACATTGCAGTATAAGTTCCCAAAAAATACAGCCTTTGTCGTACAAACTGAAAGCTCTTAGTTAAAAACTAGTTAGAGAATTAGCTTCGGTCTGACTGAAGATAAAATACCCTGCCCATGCGAGTACGATACGTTCTGAGACTATTTTTCGGTAATTTTGTGGATAGTTTTTCGATAGTTTGTCGATAGCTTTTTGCTAATTTATGGATTGTTTTTCGATAGTTTGTCGATAGCTTTGTATATTTTATAAATAACTTTTCGATAGTTTTGTATATTTTATCGATAGTTTTTCGATATTTTATCGATTATTTTCGAAAATATCCATTTCCATTTCATTGCCGATCTATTTCAAATTGTTCCAATTCCATTTCGTTTCCGACAGCATTTCCAATAAAAAAATTGAAACGGCATCCAAATCGATACAGTATTTCTCAAGATAAACAATAATAAAGAAATTTGGCGGCCATTTTAAATACCGTACAACCGAAAAAAAGGAATGCCAAAATTTGCAGTTATCGTTCGAAATCCCAAACAGACAGCCAGACAGTTCTTATTTTGTACGCTCTTTCTATGAATGTGTCACATTTTGCGTTATAAAAAACAAAAAATAAAAATAGGCGCCTTATAGCATAACAGATAACGGCATAACGGACGTAAATGTGAAAAATTAATGCTCTGCAAATCTAGTAAAATTTATTAATGAAATTTGATATGTCTGTTATCGCTGACTGAATTGTATTTTCATTTATGATTTTCAACAATTTGATTTCAATATAAATACCGTATTTGTTACGAGTTTAGAAGTCAGTTCTTAAAGTTCGTTTGTGTTTAACGTACAGAAAGTACATTTTCTTATTGATTTTTTGAAAAGAATCGGTTTTTTTGGGAATATTTTCGGCAGCAATATGTTTGGTGAGTTTTTAGCATGTTATGGAAGCTGAAGTGTTTGCTTTGGAAAGGTATCGAAAACCGACAATTGCACGATTGTCGATGCATACCATTTCAAAGGACCCAAAGCAAATCGAATATAGAAAATTTTCTCAGAATATGTTGAAGGCTTGTTTGTAAAATGAACACCTCAACTATTGATTGAATTCCGTGTTAAAAACATATTTTCCCATTAAATTAAATTGCATTTTTATTGTTTCATCCTCAGCCCGTTTACATCTCCTGACCGCTTTGGTCCTGCTCAGCTGCAGCGCTTTGCCCGCTACTCAAGCTCTGAATATGAACCACATTTGTGCGCTCGTATCAGATGGCTCCTTGCTTGCCAGCCACAATTCGTGCTCTGACTACTACGCGTGCAAAGGCGGTGCTGCAACGCTGCAGATCTGCTCCAACGGTTACTACTTTGAAAAGGATAAGCAAAAGTGCCTGCCTTCCAGCCAGGTGAATTGTTTGGGCAGCGATCAGAATCCATGCGATGGACACAAGGTGGGCAGTTGGGTGGGCCAACCCGGTTCCTGCAGTGGTTTCTACTATTGCAGTGCCAAAGGTGCTGAGCTCAGCCATTGCCCCAGTGGCATGAATTTCGATGCATCCGCCCAGATGTGCAAGTATGCCAGCGCATTCAAGTGTGGCGATACCGTTGTGACCGATGGCAGCAATACGATCGTCAACATGAATCTATGCTCGTTCGTGCAGAACGGTGTCTACTTTGGCAGTTCGTCGCGTTGCAATGCCTGGAATCTGTGCACCAAAAATGTGCTGGCAACTGGTGAATGCCAAAAGGATTATGTTTACAATGTCGCTATTGGCAAGTGTGATTATCAATCACACACAAAGTGCACGCAGGTTTGTTGCTCGTCATTTGTTGATGAATAGAAAATATTTAGATTTTTCTTCTTTTTTTTTTGAATGCAGGTAACTAACGATCCCGAGCTCACCTCCTCCGACGGTGGTTCTTGCACTGTCAAGGATGCCAAAATACCATCCCCACGCTGTGACAGTTACTATAAGTGCGATGGCACCGTCTATCAACTGGTGCCTTGTGCAAAAGCAACCGAATTCTACGATACCGTTTCGGAAAAATGTGTGAACCGCATGGATGCGCGCAACAATTGCGATCGCTGTGTCGGCACGAAGGCTAACTTTGTCAATAAGTACTCGAAGACCGATTGTAGCGGTTATTTATATTGTCAAAATGGCATTACGCAAAGCACAAGTGCTTGCCCAAAAAACACATACTTCAATGAAATGGAAGGAACTTGTGTTTCTGGTGAGCAGCCCATATTTGGCTGCTGCAATCCCAAATTGACACAAACAATTAACTAAACACTTTCGGAGTTTGTCTGACCATCGGTAGGTTAATGTCATTCTATCGTTAGCAATGTAGTTAGTATCAACAAAACTGTTCAATAAAGTTTAAAATTTAAAAATAAAATTTTAATTAAATAGCGCAATTACAGAGATGCATTATTTTATTTCCTACACGGAGAGAACTGTTTGGAGGGTATTGTGTGTTACAGTCATAATATTGATCCATTAATAAAAAATCATAATGGAATTGATTTTAGTCATAACTACAAAGGCTGAATATAAAATCAAAATCAGTATTCATGAGTAAAAATTATAAATTATGTTTTTTTTATTCATGGATCCAAAGGTGTTATGACTATAAAACACAATTCCAGCAAACAGTTATCTCTGTGTATACAAAAGACTATATCGTTTTCCGTTCAATCTTTCAAAAGCAATAGCGATGGCAACAATGTCCTTGATGTCTCTATTCAAAGATCACATGGGATAACGTTGAAGAGACTTTTTTTCATTTCTCTTCCGAATTTCTTTGTTCAAAAACACACAAGCAGCTGAATGCTGTACAACATTTCAGAAGAAGGAAATTACAAAAAGAAAGTTATATATTTTCCCACTATTCTCATAGAATATCATACATTCGGTTATTTGAGAACCTGCGACTGCAATACAATCGATCGATTATTTGATCTAAAACTAATGCACTAATAGATAGTGAATATATAATATAAAGTAAGATCAGGGCCGGCAATGAGTTTATTCACCGGCTTGAACAAAGAGTAAAATTCTCAAAATTTCAATAAAATCAGATAAGTTTTAGACGTGTTACAGTGGGGTCAAAAGCTTATATTGCACACAAAAAAAAAGGCGGTAGATCTAATGTTAATACGTTTAACCGATGAGAGATGGTTAATTTATTGCATCGTTTTTTTCTCGGTTAAATTGTAAATTTTTCAGTAAATTTGTGAAAAATTTACATTTAACCAACAATTCAGGTAAAGAACTTACAATAACAACAACTTTTTCGATTATTAGAACTATTTTGTGTCAAATTTTGAAGATTTATTTTAACAATTTTTTTTCAGTTATTCCAACTTACCAGCTCGGTAAAAAAATTTACAATTTTCATACATTTTGAGAAGTTGTACATTAACCATTTTTTTCGGTTAATTTTACCGACGTTTTTTTTTCTGTGTGGATTAATTTATTATTTGTTAATTTATTAATATACAAATTGTATTCTTTGGAGCTTAAACCAAACCAATTTTTAGTTCTCTCTACAATTTAGTCCTTAGGACAGTAGCACGTTGGAGTAAATCAGGTGAGGCAACTACAAATAAAAACTCCAAAAAATTTTTTTTGTTTTTTCTCAACTTTTTCCAGTTTTGAATTGTATTTACATAATTTTTTATTGGCTTATTTTGAGTCTAAATTTGGCTTATTACGAGTAAGCTGAGATCGTTTAAAAATATGATTAGGATTCTGGGAACTCGGCTGAGGCTGACTGTGCAATGATAACGGCTTAACGGACAAAAAAGAGAGATTTTAAAAATTAATAATTAGTTCAAAATTTTATTAGTCTGTTATCGCTGATGTGACAAATATTATTTTTTATTCGTAAATCTAAACAAATTGATTTCAATATAAATACCGTGTTTGTTATGAGTGTGAAAGTCAGTTCGTAGAGTTCGTTTGTATTTCATGTACGTTTTCTTATTGACTTTCTTAAAAGAAGCATTTTTTTGGAATCTTTTCATCGGCAATATGTTTGGTGAGTTTTTAGTAGTTTGTGAAAAACCCCCAAATGCATGATTGTCCATCTGAGGGGTGGTTATTAGGAAAAGTGTTCATATAACAATTGAATTTAGCAAAATATTCTCAGAATTGGTTCGGAATTGAACGCCTCAACTATTGATTGAATTCCGTATTGAAAACATACGTTTTTACCGTTTCATCCTCAGTCCGTTTACATCTCTTCACCGCTTTGTCCCTGCTCAGCTGTAGCGCCTTGCCCGCTACTCAAGCTCTGAATATGAACAACATTTGTGCGCTCGTATCAGATGGCTCCTTGCTTGCCAGCCACAATTCGTTCACCAACTACTACATGTGCCAAAATGGTGTTGCGACGCTGCAGAACTGCTCCGACGATAAATATTTTGATAAGGATTGGCAAAAGTGTTTGGGCAACGATCAGAATCCATGCGATGGACACAAGGTAGGCAGTTGGGTGGGCCAACCCGGCTCCTGCACTGGTTTCTACTATTGCAGTTCCAAAGGTGCTGAGCTTCTCCAATGCCCCAGTGGTCAGAATTTCGATGAAGACGCTCAGATGTGCAAATATGCCCGAGAATACCCATGTGGAAACGATGACAGCAATACGACCGGCGACATAAACATATGCCTGTTCGTGCAGAACGACGTCTACTTTGGCAGCGCGTCGCGTTGCAATGCCTGGAATCTGTGCACTGAAAATGAGCTTACAACAGGCGACTGTGATCACGAATTTTCTTTCAATGTCGCTTACAGCATGTGTGATTGTCAAGCAAACACGAATTGCACGCAGGTTCGTTGTTGGCCATTTGTTGGTTATTAGAAAATATTAAAATTTTCTATTTTTTTTACCGCAGGTAACTAACGATCCAGAGCTTATATCCTCCAACGGTGGTCCTTGCTCCATTAGCGGTGCCAGAAGACCATCCCCAGACTGTGGAAGCTACTATGAGTGCGATGGCGTCGTCGATAAATTGGTTGATTGTGAAAATGCAACCGACTTCTATGATACGGTACTTGAAACCTGTGTGAACCGCATGGATGCGCGCAACAATTGCGATCGCTGTGCCGGCACCATGGCCAACTATGTCAACGAGTATTCGATGACCGATTGTAGTGGTTATTTATATTGTCAAAATGGTGTTATGCAAAGCACAGGATTCTGCCCAGAAGACACTTACTTCAATGAAATTGAAGGAAGTTGTTTCTATGGTGACCAGCCGAAATTTGGCTGCTGCAATCCCGATATTTACCAAAACAGCTTTATAATTGTGTTAATGTAGTGTAAATTATCTTAACCCTTAAGTCCTAAGACCGTCTACAGAAGGTCATCACTAAAATACAATTCTATTCAAACCAGGGATGATATTTGGGTTGTTCCATTTTGTACAAAAAGGCAAAAAAAATAGTACCAAATCTGTTAAAAAAGTACCAACACTTCAATGTCAAAATTTTTTAATGAAAATAGTTTGTAGTATGAACAGAAAAGTTATTAATATTCAAAAACGTAAACAAGTTACATATATTTATAAGCATACTTTAATTTATAAATCTTTTAACAAAGAAGTTTTAATAAAAACAAAAATTGCACAAAATAAAGTTACTTTTAACGTTACATAAATGAAACGCTTTGTTTCCAGCTCTAAAGAAACGAATCAAGAAAAATGTTGTCAAGTTCCTTATGCTGTAAAATTGTATTAGGTCAGAATTTTTTGACAAATGACAAAGCAAAAAATTGATTTGCGCTTTTGCCTTTTGGATCATTTTCACTTCTTCATTTACTTTTGCTTTCTATTTGGGTTTGTGATCTAAATTTGACAGCTGATAATGTCAACTTTTCTAAAGAAATTGGAAACAATTCCAAATTTCTGAAGAGGGCACAGAGTGGCCGTGTCGCATTTTGTTACCAAAAGGTAAAAAAAATTGTAGCGAAGTGGATACGAATTAAAGAAAATTTACGAATGGAAATTTAATTATCAATTTCTTAGCTTTTATCGAAATTAAGTTTGACAAGAGCTGGAAACATACCTTGAACAACGAAAATATTTGAGAACAAATTGGAAAATAAGTTGATCATTAATCTGATACCCTTCGCATTTATTGTACCAAAAGTGTCAATGTAGTACCAATGTACTTTTGTCTTTGAAATTGTACCAAAAAAGTACAATTGTACCAAAAAAATCATCCCTGATTCAAACTCAATACTTTTCACGCTCTAAGCGTTAGACTTTATTCATCGGTATGAATTTACCTATCGAATGGTGTCGGTTTCAACGCGATCCGGTGACAGTTTTGAAAGCTACAGCAACTTCTGTCAAAAATTTTTTAAAAACAGGCGCGAAAATTACTAAAAATTTTCGTGTAAATTCAAATTAAAAAAAAAATACTTCGCAACAGCTCAATCGACTCCGGAATTTTTTTGGTAAGTTGTTTGAAGGTGTATTTTGATATTTTCTTGGTAGTTTGATTTGTGAATCAAAATTGTGGTTCAAATCGAGTTTTTTGTGAAGACCTTCTGTAGACGGTCTTAGGACTTAGAGGAAATACAAATTTACACTGGAGCAAGAAATGATAACATCTTTTTGCCTCATAAACCAAACATTGGAGTAACAGGAAATGTTGTAATCAGGTAAAATATATGTTTTCAAAATAAATTTTGGTTTTTTTATTGTCTGTTAGTATTTGATCAATACAATCAATGTACTAAGCATTTGCTTCGAAAAAAAAAAAGATTTTTTATACTGCACAAGTTTTATTTTTTTTCAGCTAAAGACCGTCTAGAGACGGTCTTCAATCTTTTTCACCTGGCGCTTCCAGGTAACATTTTTTTGACAAACAGACATGAAATTCGTGTTTTTCAGCCTAAAATCATCCTAGAACCAAAATTCTCATAACAAAATTCCTCGTATTTCGATTCCAGGACTTTAAGGGTTAACAACAGTACAGCCATGAGTACCGTCTGTAAATAATTATGTAATACGAGTATGATGACGAAAACGGTCACAACATTTGTGCATTTATGGTGGTTGTGAGAACAAACTGACGACCATAATGATAAAAAATAAGGAAAATGTGTGAATGAAATAGATATATATGCACAAGGAACATTGTGAAAGAAAGAGACAACAATTTAATTAAATGATTATTATTAAAAAAAGTAATCACTGCATTTTGTATGCCACCCAAAACAATCATGGGCTTGTATTTATTTGCCATAGTTAAACGAAATTGGTGCTTTCCGGCTACTTTATCCATATAATATATCGTTTTTCTTTTAATTTTCCCAACATGAAATCGCTGCGAAATTGCATATGTCCTCTGTGAACATTTTAATTATTCCCGTGCTCAGCATATGGCGTCGTCATACTCAATTAAACGATTTAAATTGGTTCCATGTCATGGCAACGCGCGCTTCGGCGTGTTAGACTTCCTTTTTTTTTTTTTTTTTTTTTTTTTGCCGTTTGGTCTCGCCCAGGAGTTGAGTTGTATGAAAAGTTCAAAGTTGGTCTGGTACAATAAAGTAGAAGAAAAAAAAAATGCATTGCAAAAAAGGGCATATAACACTTGGGTTAATTTAATGTCAATGTTAATTCTGTTTTTTTTTTGTGTTTTACTTTTATAGAATTTCCTACCATATTGGGGAAGAAAACTTTGCATTTGGCATCATGTGGCCATGCAAGGCAAGCAATTTGCGCAGGCAAGTTGTTTCGATTCACATTTAAAATACATTCATTTTCTTCCCCCCGTCTGGGTGGCTGCAGTTTAATTAAATTGAACACCTGCGTTTGAGTAAAAATTTTCAACGCACCAGCTTAAAAGGGTTCTCTTTCGGAAAGTTGTTGGTGATGAAATAATCTTTCTGGTCGAAATGAGTTTTTGATGGCAAAATATTCTTTGACCGAAGATGCGTCTGTGATATTGATTTGGAGTCTGGCAACAGGTATTCCAACTATGAATGCAATTGGGAGAACAGGCCTGAATTATTGCACAATAGTATTCAAGAGTATGGCAGCATGCGAACCAAAATTATGGTCAGTCAATGCCAAGTCGACACCGCATCGAAAATACTAATGATGCATCACCCTACCACAATAAGTCTGTGATTTTATGAACCTCCCTCTTGTCAACCACCACCTGTTAAAAGACTACGCACAAATTTGCAGCAAGATCCGTCGTTCCGTCGAGTGCTCATAAAACATTATATTTCGCGTAAACCAAAAAACATAACTCCAACCAAGGAAAAGCACTAGCAGAGTCCGCTGCACCAAAAATTTCCATGGTAAAAAAGTGGTTAACTGAGTTACGTTATGGTCGTTCAGGCACTACTGAATCCGAACGTTTCTGGACGGTTAATTGAGGTCAGTTCATTGATTGGTGATGCCATGGCTTCGTGATTTCGATTTAAAATTGTCACTTGGGCTTACGAAAGCTGTCCCTTTGCACACAATTCACCAAAAACGCAGTCGTGTGACAATTTCAAAGGAGTGTTTGACGCTGTTCAACCGCAATGCGAATGAGTTTTGTAACGGCGGATGGAATATGGCGACCAAGCGGCAGACTAGGCAATGGATTTATCGGGGTGAATCGTTCAAGGTGGGCCAGCAGGGTCATGTACGCGATGTACGCGTCATAATACACATTGATTACCTTCAAAAGGGAAAAACAATTAACGGTGAATATTATGCCAAATTATACCGACTAAATAAAGGCTGACCAAGAAGATATATCTTAAGACAATTTTCGGGTGCACACGTATGTAGTCGCCATTGACAACATTCCATGAATTGTGCAACGAATTGCTACCTCATTCGCCAAATTCTCCGGACTTAGTCCCTAGTGACTATTTTTTATTTCCAAACCTAAAGAAATGGTTCTGCGGAAGGAGATTAAGCTCCCACGACAAAATCACTGATCAAACCAATGACTATTTTGAGGACCTGGATTTAAATAGCTGCCAAGCACAAACGGATCGACGGATCTTGCTCAAAATTTGACAGTAGTCTGTGAACCAAAGCATATTACTCAAAGTAGGAGTGACGTTTCATACATTTTTGAGTACAGGGTCTATCCTGTCAATAAATGTAAACAAAACAGTTCAACCCTTATCCGGTAATGTTGTACTTTTGCGTTTGCGAGAGCTCATCCATTGCTTCTTCGATCGACCGCACATGTTGGAAAAGAACTGCTCCAGGTTGCAGTCGTGATCTATTCGACGTGGTTGGTTTTAGCGCACAGTTGATGAAAATAGATTTTACAAACGCCCGAAGAGCAATCCAGGACAACGCCGCAGTTTGTTATCCAACGCTGGCGCTTTGCTTCACAAGAGGCTGTTCCATCATTACCGCACATTGCATAGCGCTTTATGTTTAGGGTTTTCCTGATTTTATTAGAGCCTATTTACACTATCATTTCCATGACGAAAAATCTGACAAAGAGCTAATAACAACTGCGGTAGTGAAAAAGGGATAAACAATTTTGCACCGAAAGTCCATACAAAAAACATACATTTATTTACATTTTCATATAAAAACTGTCAAATTTCTACATGCTCAGGTCAGTGTAAATTCTAAAAACGTCATGCCCATGCGTCATGGGATTGACTGCGTAAATAGGCTCTTAGAAAATTTCCAAATATTCACACAAATTTCTATTTGATTTTGAAAATGTACGTTTTTTTTGGGGTTAAGATTTTTTTAAGTTTGACATTATATGAGGAGGAGAAGAAGAGAGAAGTGCCAAAATCACTCCCACTTTGATCAATATGCTTAGCTATTAACCATAGCTAAAGAAAATAAGGTTGATCCACTTCAGACAAAATGACAGAAATATGAATTCTGACATTTAATTTAGTGTTCACAAAGTTGCCACATTATTTAAAATTGTCTAAGAAACGTGTTGGCGTTGCCAAATATTTTTCATAACTTATCGTCATTTTACTCTTTCCAAGTTTTTGTTTTAGTTTTGTTGGCATAAAGTAACATTTAAGCGTCAGATTTTACAAATGCAACATCGTTTCATGTTGCCATTGCATAAATTCGTCACAAAATCAGGTTTTAATTTGGAAAAATTACTACAAATCGCCACATCTGGCAGCACATTTCTTGGAATTTTTTCAAATAGATCTGGTAGTACAATCCTTATTTATGTCAGATGGTTAAGATGACGGAAAGTGTCAGAAGCAGCACTACCTTATATTCTTCTACCATGGCTATTAACAGATTTTTTAATATTTAAAAAAAATCCAGAAGATTTATAAAATTATTTTTGTTCACTAGTCCCAGCGGACAAATCCCAAATTTCATATTCAAAGTAATGTAATCTTTTAAAAAAATTAAAGAAACATTTTCTGGCAAACATTATTCCAGCATTGACACCACCCACACTTAAGTAACCCAAAATATCTTGGCTTTCCTGCCGTTTTGAGCTTTTCTTGTGATGGTTGCTCGCACAACGCACGCTTATGGCAACATTTTCCAGCAGCAGTAGTAGCACACAACTGCTGCTGTCACTTCATACGATATTCGGAGTGTTGCATAAATTTGGAAAGTGCCGCCATTCCACCTCAAATGAGGTTTGTGGGTTAAACTGACATTTTGTTGACATTTAAATTTGCATGCAAAATTTTGAATGCAACCATGTATGGCATTGCACTTCCGGTAGTGTGTGTGTGTGTATTGTGTGTATATTTTGGTGCCTCTGTGCAAGGAAGTCGACTTGTAATAACTGAAAGCAAACGTTTTTATTTAATTAAATTGTAATTTAATATTTGGAGAAGGCAACAACTACACAACAGCAGCAGCGCCAGCAACATGACGTGCACACAAGCACTCACACATATGCATTTATATGCAAATTTGAGCATATGTGTGACGGGTTTTTAGTATTTTTGACATGTGTGCCTGTGTGCTGTTAGAGAGGAAAATTGATTTCATTTCGAAAATTTAAGCTTCAACTTCAAAATTCTAAGGACCGTTTTCCATAAGTTACAAGTTACAATTTTCTTTAGTCCCGGAAGTGGCCATTTTGTAAATGGACAATTGCGAAAATGCTCTTAAAGGTATATGCACATTCAATTGTTTATTATTTCTGCAACATGTTCCTTGTTTGCTTTTAAGAAAGTTCACTCAATTCGGCGCGGCAAAAGAAAAAACCTGCTGCGAAAATACATCCAGAAAAATGCAAATGCATTTTACCTGAAAAGGAAACGGAAACAACACCACATTTGCATATTTGTGTGAAGTTTTTTTTTCTTTTTTGTTCCTTTCGCATGTGCCTTTCGGTAGACTTCGCGTGCCGAAATATTCAAAAGCACTTTTTGCTGTGGATTTTTTTTTGGCTTTGCCATCAACGAGGACGTTGACGCGACGGACGTCAGTCAGTAAGTGGCCGAAATTGTTTTGCATTTTTAATAGAGTTGGTTTTTCTTGTGCTGTTGCTGTTGCTATTGTTTCATTTTCCGTTCGTACTCTTTGTTGTCGCATCAAAGCCCTACTTCCGTCTTGATTCGCATGGAAGACACCATGTAATACGTACAAACAAGAACACAAGCAAAGCACAAATAACATAAGCAGGTGTTTCCGCTAGAAGCAAAAGTACAGCGAACGGAAATTGTTGCACTTCTGCAAAGTATTGCAGTTAAGTGCTGAGGATGTGGCAACATGGAGAAGGTGAGAAGCATTAAGTATTAAAAAAATAAAAGAAAATATAAAGAAGAAGAACTTGCCGTTGCGGATTTCTTTAGAGAATGACGATTTGATTGACCAATGAATCGGAATTAAGTGGAAATGAATACCAAAAAAATTATCGTAAAATTATCGATAATTCTCTTACTAATTTTAAATTTTTTATGATAGTTTTTCGGTATTTTATCGATAACTTCATTTCCACTTCATTCCCGTTCCATTTCTAAGAGCCTATTTACACAGTCATTCCCATGACGCATGGGCATGCCGTTTTTAGAATTTACACTGACATGGGCATGACTAAATTTGACAGTTTTTATATGAAAATGTAAATAAGCGAAGCATAGATTTGCCACCTTTTACGTTTTTTGTATGGATTTTCAGTGCAAAATGTTCTATCCCGTTTTCACTACAGCAGTTCTTATTAGCTCTTTGGCAGATTTTTAGTTCCATTTCAGTTCCATTTCAGTTCCATTTCAGTTCCATTTCTAAGTTTGTTCCAATTCCATTTTGAATCGGTCCATTTTCATTTCGTTCCCTACATCATTTCCAATCAAATGCAAAAAATATTTTCTATAGCCACCACGCCTTCTTTTACGCGTTACAAAACGTGTGCACACCATTTTATAATATTTGTGTGCACTACAATTCGCTGGGGATCTTGACAGAAATTCTAGGTTCATGTTTCTGATGGAGATGACTTCGTTTGTATGAGTAGCAGTAGCCCTACTGATATTGTTTACCCCTTCCGAACAGCAAGTGAAGTAGGTTTAGGCTTAGGTTAAGGTGGCTGTCGGAACACCGACACACTTAGACCAAATAAGGTCCATTGTGATACCACATGCTTCTTGCTGCTATTATCATGGGCAAGTATATGATAATTGCAGGGACCTACAGTTTAATGCCGGATCCGAACGGCGGATGGAAAATTGAAGCATTCCTTGGCAAGTTATACTCTCGTTAGTTTTGCCAATGTTTTACGAGAGGTGGCGGTCTTTACAGAAAAACATGTCACACAAATTAATTCTGTATCTTGCCCCGGGTAGGTATTGAACCTCATTCCTTCCGGTGACGGTCTTTCCAGAAAAACATGTCACACACACTTTTCCTTGACCTGTCCTTCCTTCCGATCGTGACACAGTAGAGTGAAGTAACCTAACGGCAAATTATACTCTCTTAAGTTAACCATTGCAATGAAGGAAACACCATTTTTTGAACTTCCTTCCACGCTGGAGTTGAACTCGACATTGGCGATATCGGTTTCGATTTTTATTTCGTTTCCATGAATTTAAATGGTTCAGGTTTTGGTATTAGAACCGGTTTTTGGCGGTCCCAGGTTGTAAGTCAGTTGTTCTATTCACTAAGCTACGACCTCCACACCCTGATCATAAGAGTTCGATATATTCTTCTATAATTTTTCCATAGTTTCCATTTTGACTTCATTTCCGTCCACCTTTTAACATATCAAGTTATTCCGGTTCCATTACCATTCCATTAATTATTTCCAACCAAACAAAAACTAGTAAGGGAATTATCATCGATTCATCCGATACCTTTTCGAGAATTTTTTGACTTTACGATATTTTTTCCATTACTTTTTCGATAGTTTCCATTTCCGAATTCGTTTTTTTTTTGTGTTGCTCCGTTTCCACTTCGTTCTGGTTCCATTTCCACTTCTTTCTAGTTGCCTTTCTATTCAACAGCTCTATTGCCATGCATTCCATTTCAGAGGTTGTTTCATTTCTATATTATTCCGCTCCGTTTTCCTTTCATTTCGGTCTTAATCGATTCCCGATAACATTTCTAGACAATCATGAAAAATTAATAGTTGTCAGTCGATATTGTTGGATTTGCACTTGTATTCTAGAAAACCTGACAGAAACATAACTACGACAACAGTATGGTGAGATCAGTGTGAGAATATGAGGTTTGATAAAATTTATTCCCACTTTTTTTCATTAATTTTTCTCTTCACATCTCACTTTTTAGTCTTAAATTCGTTTTGTCTTAATTTTTAATCCTTTTCTTTTTTTTCTGTCTTCTGTCTTCAGCCTTCTGTCTTCTGTCATTCATTATTCATTATTTTCACTATTCTTAGTAATTGCCTTGCCACTATTTTTATGGAGAATTCTCCCCCTCGATCACTTAAGTTTATACTTAATTTATATGAATTTCCCTAACCATTCAAAAGGCAAATTTCTTCAAATCCTTTTTTTTTTTTTCATTTATTAAAAACCTTTTCATATATTTCGCCTATTAAAAGTTTCAAATTAAATCAGAAATTCGCAATTATTTCTAAAATATTTATTTCGCAATTGAATTGTGAAAACTTTTCCCATCACCAAGCGTAAAACTTTCAAAAACAAATAAAATTAGTAAGTACGGAAGTACAGAAAGAAAAGAAACGAAAGGAGAATTGTTTTATTTTTTTTTGTAAACAAAAAAGAATAACCGAAAAACAATTAAACAAAATTGTTATTGCAATTTGAAAACAATTGTCGAATTATGCAAATTCACTTGGCGAAGACATGCGGCCGCTGCAAACAGGAAGCCGGAAACAGCACACGAAGTGGCAGCTTCCTTCCGCTAGTGTAGCTGGTAGCACTCAAAGGTGAGGCCATGCGGTTAGCGTAGATTTATTGCAATGATTGAAAGTTTGTCTTGCGCTCTCCCCCCCAAAAAAAAACGAAGTATACGAAGAAGAACTAGAAGAAGAAAAAGACAACGACAATGAAGAAGTTTTTAAGGCAATTTGCATAAAAATTCATTATTGCGGAAAATATTTCCACAAAAAGTTTTTCTAAATAAATTTTAAACTTACAAAAAAGAAAAAAAAAACGATAAAAAGATAAAGGCTGGAAGGTTAAAACCGTTTAAAGTACGATTTTCATGTATGTTAATTTTTTTAAAAACATGTGGCCACTCTACAAAATAAAATTCGGTGACTATCTGAAATTGGGAAAAATTTTCTCACAGTGTTTCTTTGAATTGAATTTTACACAACTTACACTTAAAATTTTCTCATAATTGTGCCTTTGGTTGCCCCCGGACAGTTTCATCTTCTTTGTGCCGAAATCTTGCTGAGTGCACAAGTAATTTAATGTTGGTTGGCAACACCTGTTGTCATTGATGTTGTCCAAAATGGAATTCCTTGCATTTTGGGCTGTTTTCAATTGCAAACATTTTTGGCACACAGTTGTGACATGAGCCTGCGGGGGGTTAAGTACACACCGCAATCCGTCTGGTGTTGATGACCTCTCGGCATTTATTTGGCAACATTTCCGATAGAAAACTATCAAATGTTCAAAAAATTTACCAACTTGCAATCACATTTCAAGCACAACAATCCCTTTCATCAACTGCAATTGTGGCAAACATGAAGATTTGCAGCAGCAGCATAAACCTCCTCTACCAACACACACCCACACATACGCATATTAAGTAATCAACTTTTACATTTAACAGTTTCCGTTTCCCATGCACATTCACTTTGAAAAATAAAAATGCATGACGCAATACGAATGGCGCGAGAACAAGTTACTTGAACCAAAAAAAAAAAATGCGGGACAAAATTTATAAAAAAAATGTACTCCTCAAACAAAAATAAAAAACACAAAATGGCGTTAATTCGCTGGAGCGCACTGCAGGGTACTCCCTCTCTTATCGTAACATTTCCTCAACATGTGCACTGACAATGAAAATCCTTTTCGCACGTGATCGCAAAAAAATTAATTCGTTTGTTTGTCAACTCATTTTTCGCTTCAATTATGCGACAATCTGGTGTCATAATGTGACATGCGTATGCAAATTCCATAAGGGTGTTAATGGTTGGGTGTTGGAGGACATTGCATAGCAAAGAAACTTTTCAAAAATTGATGTTACACCTTTTGGTTTACAATTTAGTCTTCCATAATGGCTGTTTACGCTCCATTAATTCAGTGGAAAATTGGTTATTATGTTAATGATGGTAAAGCTTAGAAAAATGTAATATTTTTTAAGGAATACATTTTTTCCTTTTTCTTAACTTAACTGGCGTAGTTATTGAGCATTCCTCCTCTTTAATAAAAATTATCGATAAAATATGAAAAAAATATCGATAATTTATCGAAAAAATTATCAATAAATTATAGAAAAACCATAGTAAATTATTGATAAAATAATCGAAAAATTATCGATAAACTATCAATAAAATATCGATAACGTATCGATAAAATAATGAAAAAGTTATCGAAAAATTATCAATAAAATATCGATAACGTGTCGATAAAATATCGATAAATCATCGAAAAATTGTCGATAAAATATAGAAATAAAATATAAAATATCGAAAATTATCGATAAACTATAGAAAAACCATAATATATTATCGAAAAAAAACCAATATATTATCAAAAAATTATCGATAAAATTTCGACAAATTATCTATAAAATATAGAAAAATCATCGATAAATTATCGAAAAATTGTAGATAAAATACCAAAAACCATCGAAAAAATATAAAAAAACTATCGAAAATTATCGATAAAATATAGGACAAATTATTGATAATATTATAAAAAAAATCATCGAAAAATTATCGATAAACTATAGAAAAATAACCAATATATTATCGATAAACCATCGATAAATCTATATATATAAAAGAGACGTGTATGTTTGTCTCGAGTAGACGCGAAAACTACAGCACCGATTCTCACCAAAATTTATATATGTGTTCTAGGGGTCGTGAGTCGTAACATAGGATAGGATTTGACACGCCCACTTTTACCGCGCACAAGTTAGAAAATACGTATTTCTCTCACATTTGTGAATCTTTAAAATCAAATACCATATGATCAACAGTCAACTTGGTTGCCACCTAGGACTTAATTTTTCCCCACCCAAGCAGTGTTACCATATCTGCGGTGTTTTTTACCTTTAGGTTTCTTTCAAAGTATGAAATCGATTTGCTAAAGTATTTCACGTCGATGTACCGATCACAAATTTCAACAACTTCGTGTATTTTCAACATTAATTGCAGCAGGGAGTAATAATTAAGGTTATTTCCATTTGATTGCATGTAACTTTTCCACAATGGAAAAAACCTAAGGCAATGCCAAAATAACACGGCTTCTCCTTGAGTATTACATATTCGCAATTCCATAATTTGCCCCAATCTCCCAGTGCACATTTTACGCCCACTTTCACAGTACTTCATTTCCACTTAAATGCATTTGCCATTTACATTCCAAATAACTACGGAAAAATGTCTATTGTGAATGGAAATTAAATTATACCCAACTTAATGCTCCTACACACTGCCGCGAAATTTCCCCAAAAATTGCTCAAAAATTGCAAGGCGATATTCGGCTAGGACAAATTTTTTCGTGCTGAAAAATTTCACAAAAACAAATGCATATCATTCTAGAGCGCACTATCGTATTTTCAAAAAAGTACCACGACACCAACGAAATTTTGCATTCATGTGTGGCGACCTTAAATGCTCACTGCGAAAGTCGCCCACTTTCACAGTAATCCTACACACAGTACTTCATTACAACTTAAAATACCCAAAATTCCGCCGCCGCGGTACTTTCTCGAAAATTCTTCCAGCAAAGATATTGGAATAAAAAAATTTGTTTGCGGTGAAAAATTTCAAAGCTACAACTAAAAATGTGTATCATTTATAAATTTTTTTTTAAAAAACGCAGTATTGCATATTCAAGCAACATTTTTGTTCAAGTTCCGTACCGGCTGCGGAATTTCGCGTTGGCTTATGGGGACCTAAATGCAGGCAAACCGCCATTAATATTACGAGAAGACGTCCATTGCGAATGAAAATTAAATTAAACTTGACTTAAATGCACACACTGCAAAAGGCCTTTTCGTCAAATAAGCACTGCAAAATTGTTCCAACAAGTTATAGAAATCACTTTCTTCCCACAAGAAAAATTTACAAAAACACAACAGAACGTCTCTCAATGTGGCAACACTCCTCACAGACGGGGCGCTCAACCAGTGCAGCCAACTTAAGGCAAATTTCCCTTCCTAAGGGAATTTTTGGTTTAAGTGTTTACACTGCCGGGCCATTTTGTGCGAGCATTCGGCTACGTACCAAAGCTCAAAGATCGTAATCCAGTCGTTTGCACCGGCCGAATTACGGGATTTGTTTCAAATACTTATACCACATGTCATTTAATTTAATTTCAATAATCTTCCAAACATACTTTACTGCGCTACATACATACATACAATACGAATCATTCATTCATTCATCAAAACCTATTTCAATACCGATCGCTACATCAATTTTCCTCTCTATAAAATTGTATAAAATTAACTCCACAGTATAAACACCAATTAAACATATATATTTAAAAATTACTTTCATCCATTCATCCATTACATTGCAGACAATGCAACAACAAAAAATTATTTAGGCCCAGCGAAGCGGACCGGGCCCAGCTAGTTATCTATAAAATATAGAAAAATCCTCAATAAATAATCGAAAAATTAGCAAAAAATAAGAAAAAATTATCGATAAATCATAGAAAAATTATCGATAAAATACAGAAAAATTATTGATTAAATTGAAAAACTATCGATAGAATTAACGAAAAATGGTTTTTTAGCTTCAGACAATTTTTTTTCTGTTTGAAAACATTTTTAAAATGTGCCACTGGTCAGTCACGTTGGCCATCGCAGCGCTCACGCAATTTCCAAAGGTATTCACAATATGAACACGCGTGGTGATGGTGGTGGTGATGGTGTATGAATTTTATTCTTGAATCGAGGCTGTGGAATGCCCAGTACACATACAACCAAACACACACAGTCACAGAGGAATTTCCACCAATGCCCCAGCCCACTCAAACACACTCGATTCGAGCGAAAACGCACGTGTTACCGACAACGCATTTAACGCTTTGATTCCCTGCACGAAACTGCATTTATTTCTTTTTTCGCCATATTAGCACCCGGGCACGGGCGCTGGCAACACAAAAGCATTTTAATTGAACACATCCGCTGCTGCTCGGCCACGGCTATTACTTCTGAGAGAACTGCGGCGTGCTGGAATGCGGTGATTCGTTGCGAATGTTCACTTTGCACTTGGTTACAGTTTCATGGCTGATTGCAGTTCGACTTGGCTCTGTTATCGTTGCCAAGGCACTTTTAATTAAAACGATTTTTATGAAATTTATTTTTATGGAATTTTCTTTTTTTTGGAAATTTTATTCTTTTTAAGTTTTTTTTTCTTGGTAGAATTTTTTGAGATTCCTTGGAAATATAAATTGTTATATTTTTAATTGATTTTGAAGCGGTTTCGCTTTGGGACTTTGGTGTATTTATTTTAAGATGGCTTAGGTGGGAAAAAAATGTGTTCAAGTGGCAGAGTGAATACCCAGCAGGCCAAAAGGTCATTTTAAACGATAGCAATTCTTCGATCCTTTTGGTTTATAGGGTTTATAACAAGAGGTGTCAGAAAAGAAAATATCTTTGTATGTATAGAGTACAGGTGGTGCTGCTTTTGGGTCGCTGATTTCGAATTTGATGTTACCCAATAGAAAAGTCATCGATTCGACACCGAGCCGGCATCAATGACAAAGTTGTTCATGAAAGACACTTCGCTGAAATTCCAACGTAGGAATTAGTGACACTTTCATAGCAAAGTCCTACTTTCTTATGCATGACACTCTGCATGACATTGCATCATTGCCAAATCAACTGACCATTTCTCTCTCCACAGGGTCCACGGGAGGGTACTTCCACTACTGCAAATACAGGTGCGAGCAACGCCGGCAAAGTCCTACTTTCTTATGCATGACACTCTGCATGACATTGCATCATTGCCAAATCAACTGACCATTTCTCTCTCCACAGGGTCCACGGGAGGGTACTTCCACTACTGCAAATACAGGTGCGAGCAACGCCGGGCGTATTAAGATCGGTGTTTGGCCGTTTTGATAAATCAAACCTTGATATGTGAGGCAAAAAGTTGGCTGCCGAACCCCGACACACCTTTACCAAATTTGGTCCACATGCTTCTTCACTCAGAAAAAAATACTATTAAATTTGGTCAATAGGATACATTGCTATTGAAATAATAGTAGAAACTAATTGAATTAATAGGAAAAACTAATTATAATTTTGATTTAATCATTTTTCCTATTAATTCAACTATTTTCTACTATTATTTCAATAGTAAGAGCATCCTATTGACCAGATTTAATAGTATTTAATAAGATTTTTTTCTGAGTGTTGCTGCAATTATCATGGACAAGTCATAATGTATATGATAATTGCAGTTACCTACAGTTTAATACCGAATCCGAACGGCGAATGGAAATTGAACCATTCCTTGGCAAGTTACACTCTCGTAAGTTTGCCAATGGTTACGAGAGTTTTTCTGTAACTTGCCCCAGGTAAGGATTGAACCCGGTAATTTCCGATCGTAAATCAGAAGAGGATAAACCCTTAACCAACTGTGCCATGGTCCTTAGGACCTCAACAGATCGTTTCCATCTATTATAGGCCTTCGCGATTATTTTTATCCCACATTTTACCGTACGGAAATCGAACCGTTGCAAGTGAGAGTTTTCTCCGTCTTTTTCTACTTTGTGGGTTCCAGTTGAGTGCTGGCTTGCCAATCTCCGTATGTTCGATCCACTTCCACTTTATTCTCGTTATCTTATCCGATAAAAGCTGTTCTTTCCATTTGGTCCAAAAGTCTGCATTGGATATGGTTCTTGGCCACCATATTTTCCACAATTGTCTTAAGCACTTATTGAAGAACACTTGCAGTTTGTGCGTTATTTCGTCAGTCATCAGCCAAGTTTCGAAGTTGTTGTCAATATTAAAAAGACTTTTTATGACCCAACTTATGCAGATTTAGCAACAGTAAACACAAGACTTTATTAAAGCACCCACCAATTTGTAGAAAGTCAAATTTAATGAATTTATTGAATTGAAGCGCAAAAATTTACCAAATTCGTGAAGGTTCGTAAAAGTATCACGCACAAAATGCACACATTGAAGCGTAAAGCGTTTTAACAGCCAACACAGGGGGGCTCACAACTAAATGATGGGGGTGTGCCGCCATTGACATTCAAATGCGCCACGGCATGTTAGTTACACTTTCTGTCAAAATAGTCCGGGGTATGTGTAGGAGTTCTATTTGGCATAGTCTATTTTTCGATAATTTGAAAAGTTTATTTAATACAAAACGTGATTCAATTACAAAAGTGAGGCCACTAACACACGCACACGCACATACACACGCCACCCACATGCACACAAAACAAAAAATACTGACACTATGACAGGAAACTTATGTGCGTGTATTTTGGTATAGTCCGCCATGTTCGTGCTTTTGTTGTAGTTCTTGTTGTTGCTGTACTGTTCAATAACATTTCGTTAATCCTCGGGAAATGAATGTACCGGATGTGGTTGTGGTTAAATTTTTATTGTTTGGTTTTCATTTCTTTTTTTTGGGGGAATTTCGTTTTTTAAACTTTGGTATTTTGGTTTTGTTAAACGTATTTCATTTTTTTACTTCGTTTATCGCTTGTGGAGTTAAGCTAACGAAAACAAACTGCACTAACAACAACAATGGCTGGCCTACAATCCGTAACCGATTTGCGGAAATCTTTTGTTATGAAGTCAATGGAAATTTGTGTGCAATTTGTTGTTGTTAGAGTTTCTATACAACATCCTACAACGGTCCGAAGGATTAACTCTTTATTTGGGGAAGCAGCTCTTCATTTAAAATTGATAATGACAAATTGAGTGGATGCGTTTTATGTGCGAGAAGTTGGTGGGTAGAAGTTTGTTATCTCAACGGTGGGTATAGATGGCCGGAGGTATGCATTTTATACTAGTTTAGCACTGGAAAGGTAATGGAACAAAATAGAAATGGAACAAAATGGAATTGGACCGGAATAAAATGGAATTGGAACAACATTTTGAAATGAATCGGGAATGAAGTAAAAATTGAAATAATCGATAAAATATTGAAAAATTTGTATATGAATATAAAAGAGACAGGGACGTAACCAGGAATAAATTTCGGAGGGGTTTCATAAATTTTTTTTTCTTATACTGAAAAAAAAAAGTAGATAAAAAAAATAAAAAATTTGGAAAAAACCTGAAGGGGAGTTTATGAAAAAATCACCCTAAAGCCCTCCAAACCCCCTTCCCTTCATGAGTACGTCCCTGCTTTCATTTTAAAAACACTTTCATTTGATTCACAGCAAAATTTCGAACACTCCAAACCCCCCCCACCTGGTTACGTCCCTGAAAAGAGAGGTGTATGTTTGTCGCGAGTGGACGCTAAAACTACTGCACCGATTTTCACAAAAATTTCTATATATGTTCTATGGATCGTGAGTCGTGTTGTGCGACAGGTTTTGGCACACCCACTTCTATTACTAGTTTCATAGTCAGTTCGTTCCGGATCATTTTCATTTCCATTTTGTTCCGGTTCTATTCTCGACATAATTGCTAATAAAATAGAAAATTACGTTCTAGTAATCGGGCTTTTTTGTGTGAGAAGTTGGACGAATTTTATTGTCGAAGTGGAAGGAAAACGATTAACCTTTTGCAGACAAGATAGTACGATAAATACGAATCCGAAACCGGTGGTTGATTAGCATCACAGTTAGACCAATATATACCCATTGTTAAGCCCATTATTATTTATAGCTGGGGTATCCTCACATTCGTCAATCCACTCACTGGTTCTCCAAGCACCCAGAAGTTCTGATAAATACGAGAATGTCATGAAAGGGCTTCTCAAATAATTGTTCCAGATCATTAAAAAGCTTTTCTCCCAGGGTTCTACGCCTTAGATGTTGTAGGCTTGGACACTGATAGAGAAAGTGGGGGGTATTCTCTTGCACTTTCTCGATCCCGCATTATCTACATTCGTCGTTATAGGTACGATCAAGTCTTCCATCATGGGATCTTAAGTGATTGTGACCCGTTAGTATGCCAATGAGTATGCCAATGTCGAGCTGCAGAAGCTTGGCCGTACATCCTTCGTTTATGTGGCTATTTGAGATGATTTTCCGTAGTGGGTCCCATTTTTTGACCAAATATGCTACTACAGGTATAGAAAGCGATTGACGTTATCCTTATTCCCTCTTCTACGTTCAGTTTACTGACTAAAAAGAGACCCAAGTAGCGTGCGCTTTCTAAGACACTGAGAGGGTATCCCTCTGAAGGTGTTGCTCTGCACTGTGGCATCGTTTCTTTGTTCCACCTTTATCCCAATATTCCCAATTTCTAGTAGCATTTCATTTATGACACCACCCTGTAGGATTTTTTGTCTTAGACTGGCAATTTCACCAATTTTGGTAACGCGTACGTTCATTACAAAAGTGAAGACTTTCCGTAGACGGTACTAACCGGTTGAAGGGTTAAGCAGATAAGAAAATTGATAAATTTGTGTACTTGCCTGCAATTTTATGCAATGTACTTCAATGCAATTTAAAATAATTCATTCAATAACATTCTTCACAAAAGGTTATTGACTGTGAATTTTGTATAGCCGCACAATGAGCTAAGCCCAAACATATGCCAACGGCGAAGAAGTGAACTGTAAGAATTTGCCCTACTTAGACAAAATAATATCAAAAAACATGAAGCATAAAACCGAAATCCTTCCACAATAACTCAAGACGATGACAACGAGCCGATGATGTTGCTGACGATAAGGCCTCCTCCAATCCGGCGGGCATCACTGAGTGCGAACAATACATAGTGGTCAATTTGCTTATGCAAACTGGGAAAGAAAATCTAATAAAATGGAAAATATGAAAGGAAAGAAGCGAACGAAAAGAATGGCGCTGTCGTTGGCGCTGCAATGTTCTATTTTAGTGATTTTGTGCGGTAATTTTTGTGCAGCAAATTTCTGGTGCAAAAACGAAGATAAGTGGTTGGCTGGATGGTTTGCGGTATGGAGTTGGTATTTTCTCGTTTATTTTCTTGTATGGAAACCATTGTGTGTGTGTGTGCAGCTTACTTCCTGCTGGCCGGAAGTGGATGTGTAGATTTATTTATAGGCAGCAGCAGTCAGGGCTGAGTTTGCAGAGCTTCTTCAGTTTAAGTTGATGAAAGGAAGCGGAAACAGTTTGTCGCAATATAAATGCACACACATATAAACTTTATATAAGAGGCATTATTTGTGTGGTTTGTTCTGTGTGTTGTCTTCTGCCTTAGTGTCTTACTGCATTTTAACTGAGATTTTATTTTATTTTTATTTTATTTGTTTTCTTGTAAATAGTTTTCAATCAAGGAACATTACTTATGTTCCAGTTTTATTTGCTAAAAATTGCTTGTTTGCTCTCGTTTTATTTACGCAAATTGACAGAGAATTGTATGGAAGGCATATGATTACACTGCAAGTATTCTCAATGAAGTAACAAAAAATGATTGTTTGTAAATTGTAGATACTATCGAACGATCCTGTTAATTCGTCTATGTAAATTTTTAGATTCCCTAAACTTTAATACTCACCCCTTGAAAAATACTACCACAATCCGGGGGTCTGAATGATTTAACAGGTTTTATATCTCCAGAATAAACTCCCGGTTCCGTTCTGATATCCATTTTCGCATCATCCAGTATTACACAACGGCTTCCAATCAACTATATCCGAAATTCTAATACGGAGGGAAAATTCGAAATGTCGCTAGTGCAGCTGTTGGCCTTGAATGTGATTGCACCCGTCATAAGCCAACCTTTGAATGGACATTACTCTTTGAAAAAAGACCCCTAATCTAACGCTTTCTTAACCAGACAAGAATCCCGTATACAAGGATTGGTCTAATAACGGCTTTACATACACACACCCAAGCTTTGCTAATCATTCTTTTACTGGTATAAAATGACACATAGGCCTTTCTAATTCTCTCTTCTACATTAAGTTTCAAGGACAGTTTGCAATCAAATGTGACACTCTGGCATATCGCACAGTGTAGGCTTTGGAAATTAAATAAAAATTATGAAGAGAAATTTCTTCGACCAATTATATAATTATCAGTTCATGTAATTTTTCGATATTTTATCGATAGTTTTTCGATTGTTTTCCAATATTTTATCGATAATTTTTCGTTACTTTATTTATATATTTTATCGATAATGTTTCGATATTTTATTTCAATAAATAATCGATTATTTTTCGACATTTCATTTAATATTCTATCGATAGTTTTTCGATATTTTATCGATAATTTTTCGATTGTTTTCCAATATTTTATCGATAATTTTACGATAGTTTTTAAATTTTCTATCGATAATTTTTCGATATTTTATCTCGATAAGTTTATTAATCATTTTTCAATATTTTCTCGATAATTTTTCGATTGTTTTCCCATATTTTATCAATAATTTTTCGATATTTATTCTGGATATTTTATCGATAATTTTTTCGATAGCTTTTCAATATTTTATAAGTAATTTTTCGATATTTTATTTTAATATCTTATCGATAATTTTTCAATAGTTTGTCAAAATTTAATCGATAATTTTTGGATATTTTTTCTGGATTGTTTATCGATAATTTTTCAATATTTTTTTGAATATTTTAACGATAATTTTTTTCGATTGTTTTCCAATATATTAACGAAAACTCTTCGATATTTTATCTGGTTTATCGATAAGTTAATCGATCATTTTTCAATATTTTTTTAATATTTTAACTATAATTTTTCGATATTTTATCGATAATTTTTCGATTCCAATTCGGATAAACGAAAATAAAAGAAATTCGGCGAAGAGAGGTAGGCGTGGTTGTAGGCATGGTGTTTATTCGATGATGCCCATTTTCAATACCGTCCAAATGGACATAAGCCAAAAGGAAAGTAATGACAAATTTTGGATTCGATAGCTCAATAACTACGGCAGATTGACAACCGGTCCTCGAAAGATCGACTCAGTAGATGAAATTTTTCTCTTACTATGTAGTGGTTTTTTTAAATTACACTTTCTAACAAAAAAATCGGACAAACCACTCCACTGTCCCAAACAGATATTTGAAACTATTCCAAAGAACAACAAAAAAAAAACAGAGAAACACTGCAAATTCCACTTCGGGTCAATGGCATTTGGGCAAACAAGAAAATTTCTGCCATAAATTCATAGGAAATTGCAAATTGCAATTGTATTTGGCCATTATCCAAAGCCATTCAAGAGTGCATTATTTGTCATGTATTATTTTTAATGCACATACATGCATACACGCACAACGGCAGCCCATTCAAGCAGACCAACCTAAAAGGATAACACCAACAGCAATTCATTTTCATTTATCGAATCGAACCAAAGTCCGAGAGCAAACATTTGGAGCGAGCGCCTGTTTAAACAAACAAACAGAAAAAAAAATTGCTGACCACAAACGGAAACGCATCGAAGGCTGTCCGGTTAAGGCAAATAAAGTGTACTTATACAACAGAACACAATTTTTGTTGTGTTTTTTTTTTGTGCTTTGTTTTTGGCATATTTTATTTATATGTTCTTGATGGCATTTTGCATAAATAAACCGGAGGAGGAAAAATCGTTTAAATAAATATTCCCACAGAGCCAACACAGAAGACAATTGAAATTTTTGCAAAAAATATTTTGCAGCATATTATTATTTACTCAGGCTTACAGAGGATAAGAACGAACGCAGTCCAATGGACTCTTACAATTAATTTTGCTTTGCTAGGAAGCCTTTGGTTATGCCCTTTACTGTCTTGGTTTTGGATTTGGATGTGACTTTGGCTTTGGCAAATCCAAATTGATTGCTAAACACTTTATTTGCTGAAATTTAATTATAAATTCGAGTTAATTGAATTAGTACCTCAAGGAATTTGCTTAGTCAGAGTGGGAACACTTTACGAGAAAACGTAGTTTAGTGTTTATTTTATTTAGGAGCATTTTTTTCTGAATGATTCCTTGGAATTTGCTATAAAGGCAAATATTTAGTTTTACTCTTTGATTGGGAAAGCAAATAAAACTGAAAATTCAAATGGAAAATTGAAACCTTTTACAAAAATAGTTTACCAATTTTTTTTGTTTCAAATCCTTTTCAAAATTAACTGAGAAGAAAAGTTCTTAAATTACTACTTTTCCTTTGGCCCCCCTCCCCCTCTTCTTCAAGGTGTTGTGCCTTTTGCCAATTTGCCTTTGCCTTTGCTGAGCTTTCATTCTATGAATGCTTTGGGTTGTTGTTTTTGTTGCTTTTTCTTCTTTACAAGAGATTCGCGTTAATTGCGCTCTGCAATGCCCTGACAGTTTGTTAGTAATTAAAAATTTCCGCGTGAGTTGAAAACGCCTGCGTAGCGAGAATAAACAATTAAAATGGAAAATGCCAATGCCAATGCAAAGAAATGCAAATGTGGCAAGCGTCGAATGTATGCGAGGAGTCGCACAAACGGGCACGCCAAATTGCCAACTGACAGTAGTTGAACGGAATAAATGTCAGCAATAAAGTCTAAACCGGGGCAAGTTACTCTTCAATTAGATTTCATTCTATTTACTCAACATTTTCCCCCCACTCATTCCAATTCACATTCACATTCACATACACATTCGCATCTGCAACTCATTTCATTTGATATTGTTGTTGCCAATGTGAACTAATTTTCCTCCGCGCATCATCACAATTTTTAATGAAATAATGTAACGTGCCAATTGTTCGGCATTACGCGGGTTACTTTATAAGCTTCGTTGGATAATGGCAAACGGTGTAGTAGTAGTAGCTTTTCATCATCATCATCATCGTGCTCATGTTGTCGCTTTGCTCAGCATCGTTGGCCGTATAATGTAAATCACAAATAAATATTTGCTTAAATCTCTGTGCACACACAAAAGGCAACTCATCAGTTGCAGCAGCCATGGCAGTTCCCGTAGCGTTGGCAGCGCCCTCTGGTTGTGATGTCGATGTTGGGTTTAATGAGCGATTTTATTGCTGATATTTTTATGCACGTGATGAACAATTAACGGTATTTCTGGAAATAAAAATTTAAAAAAAAATCTTCAAATGATTTGCTTTGTTTTTTGATTTGGGAAAGACCCAGAGAAGTACAGGTCCAGTTGTTATTGTAATGATGAGGCTAAGATACCAATATTATCAATATGACCAATATGAGACTTCAGAGTTCTCTTCTAAGTGGAGTTTATCGATTTGACAACTGAATAAATCATACGGAAGCGACATGAAATAGGAGGCCTATGTAAAAACATATGAAACTCAGCGAAATGTGAAAGGAAGTTTTACTATCTAAAAACATCAAAATAAAACTCAACATTGTAATGTGATATTGTATTAGTGAGGGTTAAGAAATATTATCTTTTATTTTTTTTGTATTAAAAATTCTTACTCACTAAAGGCAGCAACAAATGACGTTTACAAAAAATTTCGGTTATTTGAGCTGCTGTTGTCAAATATGACAAGGAAATATTTCTGATTGGTGCAGCTTTATCGGTTTAGCGATGCTCGTTCCGAGTGCTCACATGGACCAATCCAGTAATTGATGAATTGATGAACTCCTATTGCAAATAACATTTCCAAGTAAAATACCTAATTGACTTTTAGTGAACTGATCAAATGGTTTCAGTCCTAGAAGCAAATGGGGCTAAGAAAAATTTGTCCACCATTTCAGTATTGAATTCCTTCCTGGTTAGGTGATTAATTTTGAGGAGGAGCCTTTTCTACTCAGCTTTGTCTTTACCCCAATGCTGTTGCTGCCAAGGGTTCTTCATCTATACTCTTATCAGAATCATAGTTTCCCTCTTATTTCATTACTCTTAGGCTCAGACATGCGTGGCATGGTGTGGGTGTGTGGGCTTTCCAAACATTGAGGGCGTCTACAAATCAATATTTTATAAAATTTTTAAAAATAAGTTTGGGGTTTTTTTCTATTAATTGCATTAAACAATTATTACTCAGAAAACCGTCTTATTTCTTCTTAAAATCGGCATAAATGATTGATTCGCAGTAGCTCTGGGGATAGAGTACAGAGAAGTGTTCTACTGTAGTAAATTTTCTACTCCACTCAAGGTTTTTTCTACTACAATTGTCAGCAATTTACTCCTCAAAATTTTTTGTGAGTTTCATACTTTCTACAAATCTACTACCCTGACATAAATTTCTACTACTCTCGTAGAAATTCTACTACTCTATGCAGGAAATAATATCTACTCCCCTTTTTTCAAATCTAATCCCCTAAAATCGATTATCTACTACTTTCGTGGTGTCAAAAAGTGAGTGTTCCAATCACACAAAAGATTTAAAAATGTTATTTAATATTCGTTTTTTCTTAATTATTTAAAATTTGAAAAAAATATTTCAAATATGAAAATTTTTTTTTTAAATTTCTTAAAGAGTTAATCTTTTAGTTCTTTTTGGACTACATATTTTCTGAGTCTTTTCTCAGTTAATTGAAAATCATAAAATAGTATTTTATGGCTCATAGTTGAACTTATAAAGTGTGAATAGTTTCATGGGAAAACACACTCCTTCCAGACTCATTTGAGTTATCATTATGAGGGTAGAAGCTCTGAAAAAATAGTAATTATGATACTTATCGAATTCATATTGTTAGCTAGGCGTATAATTTAGGTATAAATTTTGGGTGTATAATTGTTAATAAAGGATTGTGGCAACTAGAAATACTTTTGTTTAAGTTTATTTCTTTTTTGTTTGCCACCCTTACATACATTTTTTTGCTTGGAAACAGCATGTTGATTCAGAGTGAGCCACATCATTATGAAAAGATTTAATTATTATGCATCATGTTCCTTTTATGCAATTTTACAAGCTGTGAAGATGTGAAGGGCACATATATGTAGGTTGGTACTATCGTGACCACGAGAATCAACTGTTTCGAAACTTATACCAAATCTCGATTTCCTTTAAGGTGTCAAATTCAGCTCATTGATGCACAATGTTGCCTCTCATAACTATTACTTCCCATCTAACGCCTTTATTACTTACATTTATTTGGTTGCTGACCAAATAACGGCAGGCAACCTATTAACTTGACCCAAATTTGGAGATTTCTTTTTCCTCCCACCCCCCTCCTCTACACAAAAGCAGGACATTTGTTTGTGTTAGAGTTGAGCGAAAAACCGCAATAACAACTGAAAACGAGCCAAGTACAGTACATTTCACACAAAGGCCAAACATAAAAATAACAGCATCAACACACGCACACCAATGCATACCTATACCTGGCCATAACTTATTCGATATTTGCGGTTCATTACGTTTCAATGTTAAGCTCATATTTATACACAGAAGTGGCAACATTCACACAACATGAGGACGACGACCCTTAAAAAAAATATATATGTGTACTATATCGAAACTCGTAAAGCTCATGGAATTTATACGCCAAGGTTTTCGATTTTTATGAGGCTCAAGTTATTTCCTTTTTATCAGAGACCTCTAGTGCATTTGTGTGCTTGAGTGTTTGACTACTGTGTGAAATGTTGCCAAACTTGCCGCTAAATTAAGGGCCAACAAAACATGTGAGGATGTCCGAAATTTGACACACAACTGTGTATGCGAGTGTGTGTGTGTGAGAGGCTACAAGCAAAAAATATATATATATTTGCTAAGATTTATGTTATGTAATAAATATAAATGCGGTTTTGACCAGGAGAGCTTGGAATTATTGCTTGGGAAAAGGACGCATTGCTTACACCTCATATTAGTTGAAGGAAGCAAGGGTGAGTCTGTGAGTGAGTGAGTGAGTGTTAGGTGTTAGCTTGGCCTGTGCCACATACGGCCAAACTGGCACTCTGCCTTGGTTGTAAATCATGTTGGCGCTTTGGAGACGTTTGTGGTTGGGCAGTTTGTTTTTACAGTTTTTTTTTATTTGTTTATGTTTTCTGCAATAACTTCATCTCCTGATGTTATTGTTGTGATTCTGTTTGCTTGTTTGTTTGCTTAGTTTGGCTGTGGTGTGGCATATGTTGCTGTTGGTTGTTGTTGTTATTGTTGACATTTGTCTACAAACAACAAATTAATTAATGCCCTTCAATATTTCATGATGTTAACATTACGGGCGCATAGAGATTGGTAGTTTCAAGTGAATTTATGGAAGTGAGGTTAGAGACAAGCTTCTGATGTAATTACTAAGCAAACAAGATAGGTGTGGAATACTTATTACTTTCCTCTTGAGCCATATTATGTTTTAGAAATACAAAATCAATTTGCAGATTAGAAAATGAATTGCTGAATTGCTTTAAACGAATACAATAAATGGGTAACCGGAATTTTTGGTTACTTTACTTTTTAAACAAAGTTTTATAGTCACTGCCTACAGGTTGATAACATATAGCTCATTCCGGCACCCTGTTATTCGAAAATTGATTGAAGTAAAAGGCATTTGTTTTTTATTCTAACCGGTTACTTTGCTTTTAACAATTAATAATGCGAGTGGTCAATTTAAATATTTACTCTATTTCAATTTTGATGTCACACTAACGAGTTTTTGCTTGACGAGTGATTGACTTTTTCTTTGTAAGGGTTTGCCGTGATTGGAAATTCTTTCGTCTTTTTTGAACTCAGCAACCCGGTTTACACGTTTGCTCAGGCGAGAGCCAATTTTGCTCAACGATGAACACTCGCTGCCAAAATTCTCACTGTACTCCTATCGGAGTAGATCTTCTACTTTCGGGTTGATTTTTAAATTTCTACTCCTCTATTCCGGTAGTAAATTTTCTACTCCCGTCAAGGGTATTTTCTACTACTATTGTGAGAAATATACTCCTAAAAAATGTATGTCAGTTTCATACTATGCAAAACTACTACTCTTTCTATCTACTACCCTGACAGAAATGTCTACTACTCTCGTAGAAATTCTACTACTAAATCATATCTACTCCCTTTTCTTGAAATCTACTACTCTGACAGTAATTTCTGCTACTGTATGCAGGAAATCATATCTACCCCCTTTCTTCAAATCTACTCCCCTAAAATCGAATATCTACTACTTTTGTCATTGCAAAAAGTAAGAACCCTGCTCGCTGCTCTCTCAAAAATGAATTTATTTCAGTTTAACACGGGAATGTAAAGTAAATGAAAGTAAATGAAATATAAATGATGTAGGCTATAATAAGTGGGTACCCGGAGGTCTCCATTACTTGTCTATGAAGTTCTGAGCGTTTTTAAGATCGTAGTGTATTTAATGGGAAAGCTGTATGACGGGTTTCGGCGTAAGTGCTCCAGAGGCGCCTACTTGAATAAAATTAGCTCGTGTGTCCCTAATCGGCTTTAATGATGCGATCGCTAAGTACAATTGCCTCTATTATCGCTGACTTTGTTCTATTAATAATGCCCCTTCAGCCTTTACTTTGAAGTGAAGTCTGATGTTTCAATGGTACTACAGAGTGTAAGGCAGTTTCAACCGTTCTACCTTTATGATATGCGTATTGGAATTGAGAGAGAAGACTTTGAAGTATTTGGTCTCTGACGTAAGAATTTAGAATGAATTGTACAGTTTTGAGAAGAAAATATGTTAAGCAAATAGGCCTATAACCCTTTGCTTTGACGTGACTATTTCTACCACCTTTCGGTATAAAGACTACCTTCACTGTGCTCCATGAGTTAGGCATCATATTTAGTTTTAGACACCCCTTTAATGATACATGTAAGCCCCTTCGTGATAATTTCCCCAACATTTTGAAACTTTGATGGACAAATTCTGTCTAGTCCTTGAGACTTGTACCTCTTAAACAAGTCAATTGATCATTTCATCAGTCCAAATGTAAATATATCCGATATTACGTGGGATGGATGATGCTGCGTCAACAGTGGAATGTGAAGCTGGAATATATTGACAACCGTGGAAGTGAGTATGTACGATTAAATCCAAAGTTTCCTCATCTGTAATATCCGTAGTACAGCAACCAACCTAACAACTACAATCCTACTTTTAAAGAACTTTCCTAAGTCTAGCAGTATCCTAAGTTTTATTGACGTTACTGCAACTGACCTGCCAACATAAGACAGATTTTTTTAAACGTTTAACTCAGCTCTTTAGACAGTCCACAATTCCACAGAGTGATTGTGATTCCGTGACTCTTAGAAATAAACTTGGACGTGCCTCTGTTAGATCTGCTTGAGGCAGATCCAACATGAGGGCTGAACCCTTTTACCAGCTCTCCGCACATGACATGCGATATAAAAGCCCTTAGTTAGAGATGACGAAAAACCTTTCATTACAGTCCTTCATCTGTTCCTTAATAAGATAAAAAACTTCCCTTTTATTTCTGACAATTTTCGATTATTTTTGACTCCTAACCATTTCGCTTAACCCTTGCTCCACACTCTAGCTTGAATACAATAAATTCAAATTTTGGACAATACCCTGCCAAGAACTTCACCTCTGAGCGCTACTATGCTGTGACTCTTGTGTGATGACTGTCTGTGCTCATTCGTTTGTCTGCCCAACTGTCCACTTGTTGCCTTCCATTCGTCTAAACTTAACTGCAAATGTAAATTTTTGCTTCAACTTTTTGTGTTTACTTTTAGCATTGAAATAGTTTCGATATGAATAAAATTACACCTTGTTTTACTTGCAGCAGAAAAATCAAAACTGTTATTTCGTCTGCTTTTTTTTTTTTTTTGGAGTAAAACAACTTCATTCTAAAATGTTCCCAGCTATAACGAATTTTCCCAAAAACTCAAATGGCTTTCGACCGCTCTCTGCACCCTCGAGGGTTTCATTTCATTTTGTAGGAAATTAGTTTGTCATTTCAATTTTTCGTTTGGCTATTTGTATGGAATATTGTACTTTCAACTTACTTCCTTTACTTTGTCATTACTTTTTCGCCTTCATACCATTTCATTGTGTTGCATTCGTCATTTTGACTTTTGCTCTTCGGACCGTGTCTGCCTGACTAATGCAAGTCTGTGTGTTTTTGAGTCCATTCACTTTCCAGTTATATTTCAAATTCATTTTGTGGAACTTTTTGTTCGGCATTGCCATTTAGGGTTCTTGTGTCATTTTATTTTTTTTGTGATCCCTGCGGGGCTGGTTCCTTGTTCAGTCTGTCTCCCTTGCTCTGTACACCATAATTGCTCTAAATTGATGTTTGCCCTTTTTTTCCGCATTCATTTCATTTTTGGCCATGACTTTTGGTTGCCGAAATTTTCATGCTCTGTGGCACCCGAAAGTGCCTTCATAACTTGTCCAAATTTATTCAATGCATTCGGGTAGATTTCATAATTGAGTTGTTTCTGGTTAGTTTGGTACTTGTACTTACTTGACTTTACAATTTAAACACAGACTTGCGTGAAGTTTTCGGAAAGTGCAATGAGTTGTTTTCTTGATCTGTGAAATAAACTAGAGTTAAGGGAAGAGATTTAATGAAAGTTAAGTCACAAGTTGCTCATAAGGAGCTTCAAAGTCAAAGTAAGACTTCAAAGTATGTTAGGTTATTCCCGGGAGATGACAAAGAGTCGTCATAACCAAGACCGTATAAGTTTATTGGCCTTTTGAAAGACCGATCAGCAGATAGATTGCTCATATCTGAGCCTTTCCTTGCTAGTTCATCAGCCTGTTCGTTGTCAGGAAAGTTACCATCCCCCGGACCAACACTACGTTAGAAAACCCATTTCGATTTTATTAAATTTGAGTTTATTGCTTGGATTGGTGCTTGGCTATCAACGTTCAGAAATATTATGAAGAAGGTGGCAAGTATATAATATTGCGAAGACCTCAGCTAAAAATACACTACTTTAATCAGGTAGTCTGTATAATTAGCTTAGACTGAAATAGTCGGAGTAGGTATACCTCTGCCCTAGTTTCATTTTCCATTTTAGAGCCATCTGTATAGATTAGTGTGGAATTGTTTAGTGGTGACCACATCTCTTTATTATGTTGTAAACCTCTAAACAGACAGAAGAGTCTAAAATTGGAAGAAGATATGTAGTCTGTACTACCAATATATTTCATTGAAATGATGTTGTGACCGTAAGGCTTGAATTTCCAAAAGCCAGATTCATGCTTTCTTGCCGAAAATATACAGAGGTTCTATATGTAGAATAGTTTCAATTGCAGCAGATGGTGTTGAGGATACTCCCAAGCAGGCTATTCTCTGACTGAATTTTAGCTAAACATTTTCAGATAGGCTCGTTTGTCTTCGTTCCACCACACCAGAATTCCGTAAGTCAGAATTGGTTTGATTATTACCTTATATATCCAAAAAACTATCTTAGCGCTATAATGCAATAAAATTTCTATAATAAACAGTACAGTAACGATCTTTTAGCAGCTGGTAATAAATGGAGATATACCACTCACAGTAAGACTCTACAAACCCTTCTGGCCCTCGTACAGTAGGGCAAAATCGTACTACATTCAGTCACTAACTCAGATAGAATGTAGATCAGCGTTCTCACTCTACTCGTATCGGAGTATTTCTACTCCTTCTCGAAATTTTATGTGAGTTGCATGCGACTATTACTATCGTCGTGGCAAAAAGTGAGAGCCTTGATGTAGACTCTGATTCGGAATAACTGTAGGTTTGTCGCAAATGTTATGAGCCAGGCGAGGCAGAAACTTTCGAGCATCTACGCTGCAACAGTCCGGCCTTAACCACAAGTAGATGGTAGATTATTGGTCGATCTACGTTCAACAAGCCAGCCACTGAACCACTGAACTTAAAAGCATAAAATCTTCACTTTAAAGTCCGGATAGTTCGAAATAGATAAATACCATGGAAGAAGGCCTACAATCTTCATGTAAAGGATAATATAGATTGTGGTATTGCTATGGACCCATATGTGGTCTTATGAGGCAGCCACCCTAACATAACATAACATCTTAGCGCTATCTACATAGGCTACCCAAAACATTTCTACCACATTGAGCTTGCTGGTATGTTTTCGTTCGAGAATGACCCCAAAATACCTTGCGCTTTCTTGTGGTAGCAGGAAAGTATTTACCATTCAGCACTGGAAATTTAAATTCATGAATTTTGTGTGCTCTTGTGAAAACCACAGGTTTGTTCTTGTGTGCGTTGATGGTCAAACCTTTTTTGGCAGTCCAAGTAACTACACTTCGAAGGACAAGAGTCATAACATGATAACAATAAGAATATTCAATTCCTTAGTGGAAACCAAAGCAAATCGTCAGCATATGCAACAACCTTAGCCCATTACATACATACATATTTTGGAACCCTCGAGGGGTATGGGCCGAGCTTCTTAATGCAATTATCATGGGCAAGTGTATTTGATAATAGTGGACCTACAGTTTTATTGACGGTTCCGAACGGCGGGACTCCCAAAGAAGAAGCTTTTGCGTGGCAAGTTACTCTCGCAAGATTGCCAGAACTTGGCGAGAGAATGGCGGTCTACACAGAAAAACAGAAAACAAATTTCTGCCTTGCCCCAGGTGGGAGTCGAGCCCGATACCATCCGATCGTGAAGCAGAGGTCTTAGCCACTGCCCCACGGCCGCCACCTTAACCCATTGCTGCCTAATAATTAAAAAAAAAGTGACCTGACTTTCCGGTTACCAGGAACCCATTTAATAAAATCTTGTCACCTCATTAAAATTGCCATTATTTTTATGGACATTGGTTCGGTATATAAACATTTATGGGGTTTTCAGGTGGTTTGACACAATGCCATAATAAATTCGGAAAATCGATTTGACAACTGAATGGCTCAATTAATAAATAATTTTATTTGCCACTCGATAAAACCTGAAAAATTATAATAAAACTTATTGAATTTGTAATTTAAATTTAAAAATAAATAAATATTTTCGAAATTTCTTTGCCCATATTTGACAATTACTTGCCATTAGCAGTGCAATGATTTTCCATTTAAGCCATTTAATATCAATCAAAAAGTCTATTAATAAAATACTTTGTAGTAGAAAATGGTTTTTCACATTGATAAAGCGCATTAAAAATAATTTATTTTAATAAATAACATGTTCATATATTCACACTAACAACTAATGTTTCTGCCATTTGTGATTTTGTAAATTAAAGTTAATTTAAGCAGCTTAATTGCAAATTTTGTTTGAAATAAATAACGTTTTTTTTTTGCTGTAGTTTTGTGGTTTAATTTGGTTTTCGTGGCCAAATTAAATATGTCAGTCACTGTGACTCTCTCGTTTACACATCTAGTAAATATGTTTGCGTCATATTTATTATCTAAAATTTTCTATTAACATTTAATATGAATTTATAATTTCGGTTTTCGGTTGAACAATTTATTTGGCAACCAATGAAATAAAACATATATTTTCCATTTTGGTATTTGGAAAAATGTGGTTTTGTGGGTTTGGAAATCAATTGGAAATTGCATTGGACAAAAACTGAAAGTATGCAAAATTTGTTGGTGGGGCAAATTGATTTTTTTTTTCAATAATATGTATTTCTATTTAATTTTATTTTGGGTTGCGATCCTTAGTAGAATTGTAAACTGATTTAAATTGAACACATAAACTCAAAAAATGTACACTTTAAAGACTCAAAACTGATTTTGACTTGGTGGCGTATGAGTAACATTTAGCTCATATAAATATATAAGGTTACTCATACGCACCGTTGACCATTTATTTGCAGTTTTCTCTAAAGCACTGATCAAATGGGGTTTAATATAGTTTCTTCACGGCTTCGCTCGTAATAATTTTGTATTGTAAATTGTGTGATGCTATTTTATGACGCTTTTATACATACACACAATCAATCAATCTCACGAAGAGTTTTATATATATAAAAAATAGTAAATATTTTCTATTAATTTTTTTTTGTTTTAACACTGAACTCTAGTGTAGCTAGTAAAAGAAAAATGATACTTTGTGTTCATACTTCTTCTGACCAAAAGAAACAATAACAGAATTTTGTTCACATGGTGGCGTATGAGTAATATTCACCTCATTTAAATAACACTACCCAACAAAAATTAAAGTACGGTATTCTTATAGATTTTTGAACATTAAACACAATAGTGCTTTAAGAATTTTTTTATCACATCAAGTTTTTGAGAAATTCAGAATAAAATGCTGAAAGAAACCCAGAAGATTTCGGCATACAAATTTATCTACTATGGATTTTTGCCTAAAATTTCTGTTTTGTGTTATGATATCACTTTGAAATAAGCTATAGCTCATAAATGTGCATTGTCGAATTCCAGAGATATTTGAAAAAATTAGGGTAGAAGGGGGAGGATTCGCCACTGGGGGCGCATATGCCACCCCCACTTTTTTTAAAAACTAAAAACTCTTTGAAATTGACAGTCTGGGTAGTTTGTGCATATATCGATAAAGTTTCTTCCCTAAGTACATGACCTTACTATCCCAATCGTGATCAGGATAAGTAAATTTGGTGATTCAGTTTGTGCATTACGAAATTGATACTTGTGGTATTATTGCGTTGATATTAATGCATGGAATAAAAGCTCAACTTGATTCAATTTCTTAAAAATAGAAATATGAAAAAAGAATTTGTGTGAACGGGAACACTTGGGGCACATTCGCCAAATCGCACCTGGGGCACATACGTGTATTTAGTATAACAAAACTGGCAAAAAAAATTCTAAAGAAGAGAAAATGAAGAATCAATGATTTAGGCTCCTCAATTGATTTAGAAAAATCGTTTGGAAAGTTGCAATTAACTCGAATCTCATTTACTAATTTTTATACCCCCACACTCACTGTGGCAGGGTATACTCACTTTGTCACAACGTTTGTAATGCCCATAAGGAGGCGTGTCCGGTATGGAAAAGTATATATATTCTTGATCAGCATCACCTCCTGAGTCGATTTAGCGATGTCCGTCTGTCTGTCCGTCTGTCCGTCTGTCCGTCTGACCGTCTGTCCGTCTGTCCGTCCGCACGATAGAGGTCGCAGTTTTGGAGATATCGACTTGAAACTTTGGGTACATGTTTTTCTCGTGAATACTGAGATCAAGTTCGAGAATCAGCCAAATCGGACAAAAACTGGGCGTGGCTCCCATACACCGAAAAAAAAGGTAAAAATTTTTCAAGTCTTTTTTATTGTTGTATTTGATTGGAAATGTTTAGAAACGTATTTTTGACATGGTCCGAGGTTCCGAAGCCACATATATAAGGGTCTGAATGGGGTCTTGAGACCAACATTTTTTTTTGGTGGATTTGATTGGAAATTTTTAGAAATGGATTTTGGACATGTTCCGGGCTCCAAAACCACCTATAATTGGGTCAAAATAGGGTCTTGAGACCACATTTTTTTATATTCGAGGTACTACTTCCTACAGTGTGGGGGTATTTCAGCTTCGGTATAGCCGAAGATAGTCCACTCTCTAGTTATACCCCCACACTCACTGTGGCAGGGTATACTAACTTTGTCACAACGTTTGTAACGCCCATAAGGAGGCGTGTCCGGTATGGAAAAGTATATATATTCTTGATCAGTATCACCTCCTGAGTCGATTTAGCGATGTCCGTCTGTCTGTCCGTCCGTCTGTCCGTCTGTCCGTCTGTCCGTCTGTCCGTCTGTCCGTCTGTCCGTCCGCACGATAGCGGTCGCAGTTTTGGAGATATCGACTTGAAACTTTTTTTACATGTTTTTCTCGTGAATACTGAGATCAAGTTCGAGAATCAGCCAAATCGGACAAAAACTGGGCGTGGCTCCCATACACCGAAAAAAAAGGTAAAAATTTTTCAAGTCTTTTTTATTGTTGTATTCGATTGGAAATGTTTAGAAACGTATTTTTGACATGGTCCGAGGTTCCGAAGCCACATATATAAGGTCTAAATGGGGTCTTGAGACCAATTTTTTTTTTTTGGTGGATTTAATTGGAAATTTTTAGAAATGGATTTTGGACATGGTCCGAGGTTCCGAAGCCCCATATATAAGGGTCTAAATGGGGTCTTGAGACCAATTTTTTTTTTGTTGGATTTAATTGGAAATTTTTAGAAATGGATTTTGGACATGGTCAGGGCTCCATCGAGGTACTTCTTTCTACTGTGTGGGGGTATTTCAACTTCGGTATAGCCGAAGATAGTCCACTCTCTAGTTTTTATATTTTTTGAAAAAATTTTCCTTTCAAAGCATTTAGCAATTTTATCCGACAGTGCCCAAATTGGTAGTAGAAGTTGCACAATGAAATGTCCTATTGAATAAAAAAATAAAAGGATTTTTTTGCAATTACTTCTGTCCGCAAAAAATCATTTTATTTGACTTCGATCTGAAAATTGGTCAAAAATGGTAATAAAATCCAACTTCTTGCACCGATAACTCAGTCAATTTTAATCCGATCTTTATCACCTTATATTCGTTGGATGGGCATTTTTATTATCTTTGGTAAAAAGCTATCAATCGAAAATATCGTTCTTGAAATATTCTAAAGTAAGTAGAGCCAAAACCCCAAATTTCGCGAACGGCCTCAAGGAAAAATAATTGTGATTTTCCAGTTCAGCGACCCCAAATTAGTTTAGAAAATATAGTTTGCACAATGTTATATTTTTGCTGTTAACTAGTGTATTCAATACTTAAATAAAATATTATATTTACCGAAAAAGTCTGTGCTTTTCTAAATTATACCCCTTGGCATTTCTACCCCATGGGTGGGGCATGGCAAAAATCAACGAGTTAAGGTTTAAACTGCTGCACCACCCATCCGTATTCGCCATGTTATGGTTCGAGCGAATTCTTTTTATTCGCCAAGCTAAAAGTAGCTCTCGTGAGACGGAGATTTTCGACGAACGAGGACACCATCAACTTCGTAAAGAACTACATATTTTGCCAATATTATTTGGAATCATCGATGAGGTGGCTGGATCACCGGGAGAAGTGTGTGCCTTCGAAAGGAGATTATGTTGAAAAATGAAAATAAACGTTGAAAGGAAATGTTTTGTATCTTTGTGATGTCGGAAATTTTTCAGATTCTCCTCGTAGTTTCTCCTGTGGCTCATGAACAACCTCTAACTAACGATAAATTCCGGAAATTCTCTCTTTGTGAACTTCCAATCCAATATCTACGCCATCTGGTTCAGCATCCAAAAGTCTATAAGAAAATCTCAATTTGGTTCATGAATCATCATTTTGCAGAGTAGCGCAATGTCACTATACACACCAATGACCAATCTTTTTTACAGTGACCTAATGTGGAGCCAATTAAAAAAAACTTTCAAGCCAATTTCCTAGAAGGTTCTACTCCTCCCGGCTAGTACTTTCGAACCATAAAATCGAAACGGAGGACAAATTTTCAAAAACTGTTGCCCCATAAAATTAAAAAAAACAATTTAATTAGAAAACTCGTCCCTTTACTTTGCTACATTTGATAGGAAATTGCAACTTAAGACGCCTTAAGACATTTTTGCAATAAACTTTTTCAAAGAAGAAAATTGCAGTTTCCAAACAAAAGGAAAAGAAACAATATTTGGCAAACAAAAAAACGCATTTCAATTAAATTTGATCACGCAACAAGAACATTCCACAATAAACACACAAAAATGAAATGCAACTTTTCGGCACAGCCTAAGAGTAAATTGTGCGAACCAGAAACCAATTTTGTGAATGAAGAAACTCAACTAGACTTTTTGATTTTCGATTTTTGTCAACTGCAGCTAGGCCCAGCGAAAACAAGCTGAACGAAAATTGCCACAATGAACATAACAGGGAATTGAAAAAAAAATAAAAAAAAACTTTGTCTAAAAATATACCGAAAATAGTCAAATCGGAAATGGCCTCAAGCAAAAGTTCAGTAATTAAAACTGTCATGGTTATGCGCAAATGATTCAACAATGCAAAACTGGTCTGCACATAACAATAGTACGTAGTCTGGACCACACTCAACTACTACGGAATGTAGTTGTAATTATTGTTGCAATCGTCGTCGTAGTCGTCGTCGTCGTTGCCTATAGAATTCCCTTATATTTTTTTCTTTGACACAATCGATGCGTTCAGTTTTTGAACACTTTCGTAGCGGAAATAACCTAACCACAAACAAAAACGTACAGTAAAATAGGTCATTTTGTTGAATGCTGACTGGAACAGTTGGTTTAATCTGCTCGCTCTCTGCTGAATGAATGCAATAGTTTAGAAAAAAAAGCCCGAAAACAAAAAGATAACAAAAAAAAATTGCGTTTCCATTTCGTTAACGTTGCATCTGCTGCAACTGTGTGCATCCATTTTTACATCCATTGGTGAAAACTTTTTGCCCTCCACAGTGACTCTCGAAGTGAGTTTCGAGTGGTTACGGAGCGGTTGCGTGCGGTCGTCACCAGCTGCTCGAACGAGTGTGGCACTTGTAGATGTTGTAACCACAAGAAGTTTAGTACAATTGGTGAGCAATTGAGCTGTGTGTGTGTGAGGGTGAGATAGTCAGAAAATTTTTGATATTGATTTTAAGTTAAATTGGAAATTAAATGTAATTGAGTTGCTAGTGATACCCGAGTATGTGGCTCTCAAGGAGTAGGTTTCCATTTACATTTCCTTTCCTTCTTTGACCCAATTGCCTTTTGTCGACGAGTGTTGTTCCTATTAGTTCATAGGTGATGTGCTAAGCTTGGCCCTGCAACCTAGAAAAGAGTGATGAGTGAGATGGAATCTTTTCAGCGGGTTCCCAATAGCTGGACGGGAAACCAAAGTGTTGAGCCTAGCAGGAAATTCAAACGGTGGTGTGAACCAATTCGCCTATCTGGGCAGTAAATTGGTGGCGTACAGTGGATAAAGTTGGTTATTGAAAGCCGAACTCTATCGATTTTAAGGCGAAATAATAACTTGAAGTCCGGCGTTAAAATGAGGTAGTCCAATGTCCTGCTGATTTTCCTGTACTTGGAAAATCAGCAAAAAACTTCACCATCACGTCTACGAATATTCGTAAGAAGCTGTTTGAGGAATATTTTTCGTAGATTTACTCACAAATCCGCATCAACAACTACGAGTTGCACCAAAGAGTAGACATTCGCCTCAGTAGGTTGAAGTGGAACTGGATTGGCCATACCTTCCGAAGAGAATATTAACTGCATCGCACGATAGGCCATGGAATGGAACCCGATGGGTGGTGGCTCACAAAGAAGGGACATGGAAAAAACTGTCGATGGAGTTGATAAGTTGAAGTGAGCTGAAAACAATTGCCAAAACCGGCTCACGATATCGCCTAATAAATACAAAAAATTTCTCAGATTAACCGATTTATGGCTGGAAGCATAAATTCCCCCGAAATCTATGAAGTCATAGAAATATTATTGTTAGTTACATAACTAGTTACTAACCGGTTAGTTGTAACCGGTTACTAATAGGGATGGATAGCAAAGGCAAAAAGTCGACTTTTGAAATTTTCGAAAAAAGTCCCGTAGTCAGTTTTCGACTAGTCGACTAAAATCGACTTTTTCGAAAAAAAATGGATGAGAAACCTTTAATTCAATATCCAATTTTATTTGGCATATGTACATTGTATTAATACTATACATAGTATAACAAATGACAAAATTAACATAAAAAAAAGATATACATATTTTTAAAAAACATTAAATTCACATTGTTTTGTACTTTTTGATATTATTTAATAATATTAATTGAGATCATGTTTGGTAAAATTCATATAAATAAATTATTCGTCAAACCACATTTCCTTGTCTTTCGAGCGAAGGAACACCAACATATTCAAATTATTTGGCGAGAGTCGGCTTCGCAGTTGATTTGCAATTAGACCAGCGTGAGAAAATAGACGTTCACACGGAACGGATGTTGCGACAATTGGTAGGTTCGTTTTCGCAATGTTCCACACCAAAGGAAACTGATCCTTAATATCTTCCCAACTCAAAAAGGGATTTGGATTGGCGTTTCGATTAGCAGTTGGTAGGGCCAAAAATTGACGAAGTTTACAATGTATTCCCTCTAAATTTTTAGGAACGGCTTGCCTGCGATTGTTAGCAACAGAACTGCCAAAGAAGTACCAGATACTGTACTATTGTTGAATTTTAATATTTTGTTGCACTTTTTACATTGCACGCGATTGCCACAATAAATTTTTTGAAGTGCAGCCAAACTGCACTAGGCGGCATTTTTCCAACTCACATAATATTTTCGTAGTAAAAAAAGCAATCACATTTTGTCAGTGTTGTCATCAAAGCAAAACAAAAGGAAAGGTTGAAAAACGAAAACCAAAAGTCGATGGTCTACAGAAATAGTCGACTTCTTTGGAGTACAAAAGTCGACTTCAAAAAAGTCGTAAATTTCGACTAGTCGACTGTCGACTTATCCATCCCTAGTTACTAACAGACAAACAATAAGATTTTTTGTATTGTGATGATAATAAGTCGACTTTTGAATTAATAAATTTTTTTAGGAAAAATCAAGTTTATTTTGTAAAAAAACGATGAGCTCCATTTTAATCCATTTTAATTTTTGTTTAATTTTTTTTCATACTAATACTGAGTAAAGATTTAATGAAAAAAAAGTCTTGAGTCTCCCACTAACAAATACCTTAAATGGTCTGCGATGTACCTGAGATTTGCTGAGATTTAAATGTTAAAATACAAGAATTCACCATGATCAACTAAAGTCCATTGCCTTTTTAGCTATTAAGTGCAAAATGCATTAATATTTAATAATGTCCAAAATAATTTTCTCCAATACCGCAAGGGCAATAACATTTCGTCAAAATTTTGCAATGTAATGTACCAACAAGCTATGAACCAACAAATTTTACACCTTGCAGAATTTAATGAAATTGCCATTAAAACTTTGGCATTTATCAACTGACAGCTGCAGCAGCAGAAGTTGTCAACACACTTGCTCTGCCAATGATGATGATGATGATGATGATAATATTAATAATAATGATGATGTTGTCAAAGCAGTGAAAAAGGGCCACCATTTCAGCGACGGTAAAATGAAACGAAACGCAACGAATGGAGAGGAAAGATGAGGAAAGAAGAGGAAGTAGTAAATCAAAATCTGCAAACAAATTCAAATGCAAATTGATATTAGATTATGAGAGCAACTTAAATTAGAAAACGAATCGACAAAGTGTGAAATAACCGCATGAAAATGATGATGATGATGTGAAGTGAGGGTGGAGGTGTATAAGAAGAAGAAATAGAAGTGGAAGTGGTAATGGAACTGGTGGTAGAACTTTCGTTAGCAGTTAAAATCGAATGACATATTTTAGTTGGCTGCCATGGACGTGAAGAGGAAATAGAAGCTTTGCGCTGGCTGTTATTCTTGTATTTTTGTTTCACCTTTTTGGAAAAGGTGGCAAGGTAAGGCGCCAAACTTTATTGAAAAGATTTTTTCTTATTTTACTCAACTTTATTTTGTAGCCCGCCATTTCGCAGTTGGTTAACAAGGTGGTGACATATTGCTGCCAAGTAGTTGGAATGACAGGTGGTAGGAACACACAAACGAACGAAAGTTGGCAGCGTTGAAGTTTGATGAAATTGGTTTTGTTTGTTGTTGTTTGATGGATATGCTAAAACAGTCAAATGGATTTGATTTGAGAAATAAAACTACGAATATTTGCCACTTTGTGGAAAAGTTTCCTATTTTTCTGTTTAATTTTATGCAGAACTTAAAGTTTGGTCCGCCCAAATGCCACTTGTCATGTCATCAATTGGTTGCGGCAACATTTGTTTTCCGTTATGTGCGAGGAATTTGCAAATGTTATCAACTCAAAAAAAAAGCTTATCATTTGCTATGTTTAGTGGCATTTCATTTTATCAGCTAACCGCCACATGACAACATCCGACCACCAACTTTGACTTGGCAAGTAGCTCGCGCAACAACTGTCAACACATGTTTCATTTCACTCGAATGGAATTTATAATTTCATTTTCGTGAAGTTATCATGAAATTGTCATTTGTGAATTTTTCTATTTGAATGCTAGCAAAAAGGAGGAAGATGTGATGGTGACATGAATGGACTGTCTTGTCTGTGTTCTTGCAATAGTTACTTGAGGGTGTTAAAAGTGAATTAAATGTGACCATTGCTGAGTGTATCATTTTGGTCAACGAATTTTTACATTAGTACGCTATAGGAACAGTTGAACAAGGGGTGATTCGAAATAAAACCGTAACGAAATGGAATTGGACCGGAACAAAATGGAATTGGAAAATTTTGAAATGGATCGGAAATGAAGTGGAAATGGAAATTTTCGATAAACTAATGAAATATTATCGATGAACATAAAAAAATTATCGATAAAATATCGAAAAACTATCGATAAAATGTCGAAAAATTAGCAATAAAATATCAAAAAATTGTCGATAGAATATCGAAAAATTATCGATAAACTATTGAAATAATATTGATGAACTATCAAAAAATTATCGATAAACTATTGAAATATTATCGATAAATTATCGGAAAATTATCGATAAAATATCGAAAAATGGTCGATAAAATATCGAATAATAAAGTATCGATAAAGTATCAAAAAATTATCGAAAAATGACAAAAAAATCTTTGATAAATGATTGAAAAATCCATAAACATCGAAAAATTATCGATAAAATATCAAAAAATTGTCGATAAAATATCGAAAAACTATCGATAAAATATCGAAAAACTATCGATAAACTATTGAAATATTATTGATGAACTATCGAAAAATTATCGATAAACTATTGAAATATTATCGATAAATGATCGGAAAATTATCGATAAAATATCGAAAAATGGTCGATAAAATATCGAAAACCTATCGATAAAGTATCAAAAAATAATCGAAATATGGCAAAAAAATCTTCGATAAATGATTGAAAAATTATCAGTAAAATATAGCTAAAATATCGAAAAACTTCGATAAAATAGCGAAAAATTTTGGAGAAAATCACCAAATGGCCTAAGAACGTATCGTACTCGCATGTGTAGGGTATTTTAGCTTCAGACCGAAGATTATTCTTTTACTAGTTTCTTGTATTTTCCTCATTCTAAGACGTATTTTTTATTACATAAAACAAAACAATTTTTGTTGGGGTGGAACGACTCTCCGAGATGGATAATTTTGTATTTTTTCATGTATTTTACACATTTTTTAATAAATAATTTTTTTTTTTTATGGACTGAACATAATTTTTCCAATTTTTTTCAGTAGAAGTCGGTCAGCAACAAAAAGTCGTTTTTCCTCCCATTCTAATGAGTACTGGTTGATTACCTTATCAAAAAATAAAGCATGCTTTTAGGAGTTTCAGTTTTTTGTAAAATACTTGTATTTCTCATACGCAGTGTATGCCAATATAGTTTTTTAGTATTTCCAAAAAAAAAAGGTTTTTTCTTGAATTTATTCTAATTTTCCATTCCAAGATGAACCACATTTGGCATAAATGTGCTGTCCACTTTAAGCCACCAAATCTTCTTCAAAGTGTTCACCAAAGCAATTAGAAGAAGATTATTTAATGCTTGCAATGTTAAATATTTCAAATTTAAATTAATTACATTACCGTCATAGATGCCACCGAAAAAACCTAATAATCTCCACAGTAAAACCATCAGACTTTTGAACTTTCTCCACACTAACATTGAGTTTATTTGTACATTCTCGACAAACAAATATAATTACAAGAAAATGCTTATACAGCGATATGACGACGGCAACGATATTTTTTGCCAGGTGACAAGTACCCAACTACAAGTAACAAAAGTTGTTGTTAGGCATTTTCCCCCCCCCCAAAAAAAACCAAACTTTAAATCTGCCACAAATTTTTGAGGTTAAATAAACATCATCAACAATAGAGAAACAGCCACAACAACACCAACAATAATAATACGGTGCCTGAGGTGAAAGTAAAACGGGGGGTTGACTGATTTGGGGCGGTGGCATGACTTAACATTATGAAATGCCTTCACACCAGAAACTAATGTGCCAAAAGTGAAACATGCTGTCGCTGCAGAAAAACACACATTTTGACAGCTGCACAAATGTTGCGACACCCTCGGCAGGGGTGTTGGATAATTAAATACATTGCAGGTGGCGCCATTTCAGCGCTTAAAACAGTTTAGTTTTAAGCTTTGTGTGCAAGGAGCATAAAATATGTTTTATTTTCTATTTCTTTTATTTTTTTCGGTCGCATTCTATTCAACTGTCAAATTGTAACCGCCAGGCATCAAGAAGAAGTACCTGCGAGAAAAGAGTGAAATTGTCTAATTATAACAGCAATAGCAACAACATCAACAGAGAACAAGCAGCAGCAAAATAGAATCACCGCAAACGAAAATAAAATTTAATTTAAAGTGTCGCAAAAGTTGGCAGTGACATGCCCTACACAAAACTAGTAAACCGAGCACCGAGCACTGAAAATGAAACATTTGTGCGGTGTGGCTGTCGTGTGGTGGGACCTTGCTTTCACTGTGATACTGTTGTGAGTGTTTACAAAATAAAACTCAGAAAAAAAACGTATTTTGGTATGCAGAAATTGAAGGTGTGAGTGTATAAGGAATACTTAAATTTGGGAAGAATTCAGGGCCTGAGATAAACCAAATATAGAGTAGTTCTATTTAATTTTATAAACTTTCTTTTTGTATCCCAAAAAAATATGTATAGACTCCAGTAAAAAAGTTCGAAAAGTAGGCCCTTTTTCTAACAGGATTTTCTCGAAGTGTAATTAACGGATTAAGGTGTAAAAGGTACTCATTCGAAAGGTATTGAATAGACCTTTCCATTGATACTAATATAATAAGAAATAAAAATGGTATGAGTGAGCCACTACACAGAAAGAAAGGGGTGCACGAATACTTTTGTGAGTCACTGTAAATGAATATTGTGTATAGTCGGTTTGAAAAAAGTTCTCTAGCATAGCCTTACTATTAAAAAAATAGTAGAACCTATATTCGATATTTTATGGATATTTTATTCCAAATTTTTCGATATTTTATCGGTTGTTTGTCGGAAATTTCCCTTTCCACTTTATTCCCGATTAATTTTACAATTTTGTTCCAATTCCATTTTGTTCCAGTTTTATTCCCATTTCGTTCCCGACATCATTTCCAATCAAATACAAGAAACGGCGTCCAAATCGGTTAAGTATTTGCCAAGATAAAGGAAAATAGTACAAATTCGGAGCCCATTTTGTATGGGTAGTATGTGGATTTGTAGAACATTTTTATTATCGGTTTTTTGTCGATAATTTTTCGATATTTTATCGATAATTTTTCGAAAATGAGGATTTGTCGAACATTTTTATTATCGATTTTTTGTCGATTATTTTTCGATCTTTTATCGATAATTTTCGAAAATTTATCATTCATTTCAATTCTTTCAATTCCACTTAAAAATGTTGTTCCAATTTCATTTTGTTCCGTCCAATTCCATTTCGTTCCAGTTTCATTCCCATTTCGTTGCCACATTTTTATTACAGATTTTTTGTCGATAATTTTTCGATAAATTTTCGAAAATTTCATTTCAATTCTTTCAATTCCATTTAAAAATGTTGTTCCAATTCCATTTTATTCTGTCCATTCCGCCATTCCGTTCCAACTTCATTCCCATTTCGTTGCCGACATCATGTCATTTTGTATGGGAGGTAGGCGTGATTCTTATCCGATGTTGCCCATTTTCAACAACGTCCAACCATTCGCCAAAAAAAGAGGAATGCCGATAGCTCAAAAGCTACAACAGTTATCGTGCGAAATGACAGACAGACGGACATGGCTAAATCGGCTCAGGAGGTGATGCTGATCAAGAATATATATACTAATCCATACCGGGCACGCCACCTTATGGGCGTTACAAACGGTGTGACAAAAACAATATACCCTCGGACACTAGTGTGCTGGGTATAAATATATTTTTTTCAATGATAAACATTAATGCCAACAAATCACCACTGATTAAGAGTGATTGGAAATACCTCAAAGGTTAGTTGGAAAAATAATTTCCATAATTTTTAGTTTAACTTCAATGCCTGGTATCGAACAGCAGCAGAGATTCCATTTCAAATTAGAAAACATTTGAAATGGTAAAAGCATTTCACCGGTATGCATTTCAAAAGAAACCACACAAAAGGGCTTTTCACTGGAAATTATTTCAAATATGAATCATTAAATTTTATCTTCAAACTATTTATGTAAACAAAAACAAAACTTAGACCCACTAACAATATGAATAACTGAATGTGGTTGCATTCACTTAGACTTTCTAAAGGCTGGGGAGTTTTTTTTTTGTGAATTTATTCTCGTGGTCAAGGACATTATTCATAACAAAAATGGAATGAATTTTAGTTTTTCATATTGCCATATGCAAATTAATATGGGTCAATGGAGCAGGGCAGAGAGAGAGCGAAAGTTTCCATTATGCACACAAAACGAAATGGTTATTATTTGAGTTGGCAAAGTAGAAGAAAAAAAAATGGTATATGTGTGAAAACTGAATATAATAGAAAAGTAATTAAAGTGAAGTGTTAGTTTAGTTTAGTTTATAAAGACGCCAAATAATATCATCATCAAAAGTTGTGCTGAAAAATACAAAAAAAAAATTAAATAAATTTTGAAAACTTTTTATGGCAAGCAATCAAAAGATTGAAATGAAAATGAAACTGGAAGGATTTTTTGGGTTAGAATAAGGTGGCTTATGAGCAAATTTAAATATAAGAAAGTAAATATTGTGCCTCTCATAAGCAACACGTAGTAGCAATGCCCAATTAAATAACACTCATACGCCCTGTGGGACGTGAATAAAAAAATCAAAATATTTTCACTTCAAATAAGGATTTGTTTCTTGTTTTGAGAGTTTTTCCTTTTTTTTTTTTTTTTATTATTTATTTGTATAGTTGCTCACACAAAATTCGTAAGAAAGAAACACTTTAGCTTTTGAGCTTCTCACATACGCACACACACGCACACACACACACACAGGAACAAACAACAAATAAACTAATAATTTACCAAAGCTCATACACAGTCACACACGTACACAAATAGCATTTCTCGCAACAAACAATGAGCCATTTTCTCTGTGTGTGTGTGCGTTCACTGCACAGTTCAGTGCAGTGCAAATGTGCTCTTTTGAATTTTATAATATTTTTTTTTCTTTGCGCAGAAAATTGCTACATTTTGCCATGGAATTTATGCTGCAGCACACAGCGGGGCGGGTAGCTGTGCACGTTTGTGTACAGCTACTTGAGTGTAAAACCGGCAACATGAAACTGGCTGAGAGCAAAGGCGGAAAAAGGTGATGCTTGTACGCTGTTGAGAGGTGTGAGGGCATATGGGTTGCAAGGAGGTATTTGTTTGTTTGTTTGTTTTGTGTGCTTCCCCAACTTTTGTATGCATAACAGTAACAAATATACATTCCGCTCAAACACAGATGCAAATATAAGCACGCACACACACACACACACACGCAAACATACACAAATACTTTTACGAAAATATTGAAAATCCATTTTTGCGCATATTGTGCGCATTTGCTGTTGCCTGAGACTGCCAGTCTGACTACATGCCCGCCTGCTTCTCTGATTGTATTATTTAAATGGCAAAACATATTTTGCAAAATATTTTTCCCCGTATATTTTATTTAAATTTTCGAGAGCAGATTTTGAATGCACTCAAGGGTATATGCAAGTGTGTGTGTGTGTGCGCGCAGAATACGAAATCAGGCAGGCGGCCGTGTTCGGTATTGTCTGTTTTATATGCAATTTTAGATTAAGTTCGCTTTTTATTTCCTCTCTAAATGAAGTTATTCAAGTGCAATCGCATGGGGGGGGGGGGTGCATACATAAAATAAAGTTTTTTTTTTTTGTTATGATTTTTGTTTGGAATTTAGAAATTAGTCTTGTATTGTGGGCAGATAGCATACATAATAAAAAAATAAAAATAATAAAATAGTTACTAGTGAATTTGTGACTCTCTGATACTCGCATTATTTTTCTTTTCATTCAAAATCGTATTCAAAAAAAAAAAAACATTTTAGAAAAAGAAATTTTTTTTTTAAACTTTTAGTTAGTTGGAAAAATGCCTCACATTGAATACAGCAACCGCAAATTGGCCGCACACACATCATATAAATATCCATTGATGATATAACAATCAGTTTCCGTTCTACATATGCGCGGAAGTGGTCGTGGTAAACGTGCTAAATTCTCGCATTCTCATTATTTTAGACGCTCAATGCATACAAATGCTGTTAATACGCCTCGAAATGTGTAATATGCTTATAATTATTGCATGTGAATTATGGTTGTTTCTTTTGTTGTTGTTGCTTTTAATATGCATGTGTTGTGAATGTTTGATAGTATTATTAAATACTTAAATTCAAACTTTATCTTCACTTTTTTACAATTTGTAACGAATCCTTTTTTGTTTACAATGCTGAGCGGTTTTTCTACGAACTAAAAAATGGGAACGGAAAAAGTGAAAAATGGCCCATAGCGCACGAAAAATCGCCCAACATTTAAAAATGAAAAAATCTAAATTAAATGGTGTAATTCAGAAATGAACAAGTGAGTAAGTTTCAGTCGGGCAAGCCGACTTATATATACCCTACACCTACTGGGCCATATTGTATCCGCCATCTTGAATTTTGAAAATCGAATTCGAAATCAGCGACCCCGAAAACCGCACTATACAAAATTTCATACTGTTTTGATGAAATCTTAAAATTTCGGTAAAAACACAATTTTCACTTATATGGGAGGTAGGCGTGGCAGTCGACCGATTCCTCCTAGGGCCTAAAAAGGATAAATCCAAAGTTTGGGATCCCTAGCTTTCTTCTAGCTCCTGCAATCGTGTTTACAAGAAAAGAGGACGGACAGACGGATAGGGCTAAATCAACTCAGGAGGTGACGCTGATCAAGAATATATATACTTTTTCATACCTGACACTTCTCCTTCTTGGTGTTACAAACATCAGACCAAAGTGAATATACCCATACCTCATGAGGTGTAGGGTATAAAAATGACCCGATTCGTTAAATTATACAAACTTATACAAAAATCGCGCGATTTTCGGGTAAAATTTTTCGCCTTCAGCGCATTACCTCTAAAAAACTGACCACTACCAACCACAATATGATTTTAAAGTTTCCCCCTGTTGAGCAATTTGTTGATAGGGAAACATACTAACCAAACTTATTTCTTCCTAAATTACACAATCATAGCATGGAATGGCTAAATATGTATATTTTTAAAGTTTTTTTTGTAAATGTACATATTTCTAATGAGAATTTGTATTGTCTGTACGGACAGAACAATTTTCACACATCGATTAAAACGATATGAATTGTTGAAGACCATGTTCAGCGAAAGAATTTTGTCGCATCGGGACACACTCGATTGCCCATTTCGCTCACGTCATTTGTGTATATGAATAAGCCAATAACGAATGTGCAACTGGAGGCCGGTATACAGTGCGTAATTGCTGAATTAGTCCGGAAATAGTCGAAAAAAAATTGAAAAACACATTTCAACTTTTGGGCGACTTTTCACTTTTTTTGGCGATTTTTAATTTTTTTTGGACGATTTTGCGGGGCAGTTTTTTACTGAGGCAATTCCGGACCGTTGCAAAAAATTATAATTTCGCCTATATATTTTTAAAAAATGTTCACTTCACTTTATGCCCTGCTTGTAAAACCTCTGTGTCGGCCAACCGTCTGTAAGTTTTTGCTGACCTGCCTTTTCTTTGGCGGCCTTGCGGATTCCAACTCAAAGCTGAGCGAGTAATGTCCTCTAGATGTTTCCTTAATGTATGGCCGATACACATTCATTCTGCCACAACCATTCGTCGTTGGATTTCCGTAATGATAGGGTTTTGCCACGTTTCGGACCAGAGTACAACTTGGGCTTTCCTACTCGGCAGGAACACTTGCTTTTTGCAAGGAACGATTCATGACACGCGATAGTCATCAGCACACATTCTAGGCTTCGCAATCGTACATGACGGCAGATTTCATACTGGCGTTGAAGACATCTCGAGATGTGTGTTGATTCCCACTCGCCTGTCTTCGACCGACCCACCATCGTTGGTAATTATTTTGCCCAAGTGATACTAGAGAAAAGACTCCACTATCTCGACCGGTGCGCCAAGTATTGTCAATGACTGTTTATTTGATAATAATTATGGGATGTCGCCGAGATTCCCTTGCAATGCCCAAGTAATTCCGGCATGCTTTTTTAAAGCATCATTCATAACATTGTCCATGGAGATGTTTAACAGCCCTGACGCACTCCTAGCGCAACATGAATTTTCCCGCTGAGCTGTTGTTCGTGTCGAATGAGGCAGTTGGCACCTTTGGAGAACTCCTTGATCTCTCTGATGATCTTGAGTGGGACTCCTTTGCACTCCAGAAAGTAACAGATTTCAATTTAAACAAAATGGATCTGAGTGCTGTGCAGTCTACTAATTTCCACATTGGTTGGAACTATTTGTTGATATAATAAAACCTTTTTTTTTTAAATCGATGGACTATCCGATGCCTTCATGTCCTAAAACTAGTACCGAAAATCCCCATCTAATTTTGCAGTTAAGTGTAACGACCGTAAATAGAATCTTGAATCTTTTGCTTATTTTTTTTCCCATCATCAACACTGATCAAAGCATACTCAATAGAAGCAATTTCAACGTCTGCTGCCTCCTGAGAATTTCTGGTACTCAACAATTTTAATTTCACTCATGACACTTACGGTGTTGCAAGTGGCTTTCTTTTGGCCCACCATGACAACGCCTTAGCGACGTTTCAGTCAACCCTGAAATGAAAGTAAATGAAACTTATTTGTTTTTCTGTTACTGTGTAGTTTTTTGTTTTTTTGTTGTTTTATTTTCCATTTGAACTTTGTCACAAAGTGACAGGAATTTACAAAAACAAGACAGCCCCAAACAAGGACTGTCAACTAAAAACAGTAATTTCGTACGTTTTGTAGCTTGTGTCTTTCATCTGAAAGTAAATGCGTTTTGACGGCAAAAGTCAAGTGTGCATTTAGGCGTGCAAATGTAACAAATTGAGTATGTGTTCATGTAATTGTGTGTGAAGGGGTTAGAGCTATTGAAACAATGTGTGTTATGGGGAAAAGTGGAAAAGTAATTTAATTTCGTATTTAAATTTACAGAATCACAAATGTCGGGTATACTTTTAGACTTGATTTCAAATGGGTTTAATAGAAAGTTTATTTGATAAATTTCAAATGAAAATAAACCCCTCCCCCCCCAAACAGCAACTAAAAACCATACAACATTTGAAAATCCACAAAAGCAACTAATTCGTATTCCTCTCATTTATTACATGCAACCCTAAAAGTATGCAAAACAAATTTAACGAATGCAAATTGAATTGCATTATTTGCACCACCAACAACAGCAGTAAAAAAAATTTATAAAAAGAGATTGAAGGGCGACAGTGTGTTGTCAACAAATACAAAAACAATAAAATTGTGGCCGCAATTTACAGAAAAAAAAAATAAATAAAAAAAAAACTCATAATAAAATAAGCTTGTCTGCACTGTCTAGCTCTGGGGGTAAGAGCTGAGCGAGCAAAACAAGCCAATCACGCAAATCAATTTAATTGTAATTTAATTTCGCACAAAAGCGCGCAAATGCTGCCATATTTTTTACAATTTCAGATTTATTTCATTTCATGTTGCTGCCGCTGACGGTGGCTGCCTGGTTGTAAGTGGTTGGCTGTGGTGGCGTTTCATTTGTAGCCGCAAGGGTTTCGTTGTTTCTTGCGCTTTTTATTTTGTATTCGAGATAATTTATTGCGTTGTTTGTTTCCGTTTGAGATGGCGGTGGCGACGCCAGCAACGTTGAAGACGACGACACTATTTGACGCATTTGCTCGTTATGAATTATTAAATCAGATTTAAATTCGCTTCCGGCTATGAGCGCCATATTTCTTGTGTTGCTTTTTTTTACACTGTTGGGCAAGTGTTTTTTTTTTTATTGTTATTATATGCGGACTTAAATTGAATTATCAATTTAAGAAAGTTTTGTAATAAAATTGAGTTTCTTCGCTTTGAGGAATTGTAGAAATTGTAGTGCCAACTTACTTGCAGCATATCTCCTTTGTCTGCTTACTCGGCATTGTTTTTTGTTCTCTCTCCCTCTCCCTTTCTCTTTCTCTCCCTCACACTTACATACAAATATTGCCATTCAATTTCGTTTAACAATGGCAACATCACATGAACACAAAAAAAAAATGATTCCCATCTTGTCTGCTCGACGAATGTCATAACGCTGTACAATCAACAGAAGATGTAATCAATATAATATTCATCCATGCGCTATTCCGTGCTTGTGCACATATCCTTGAGCCTCGCGTTACCACATACGCATACACTAACACGCATACGTCAAAGCGTATTCTTCGAAAATTGCAGTTGCACTACAATTCTGCACAGTGGAGCATAATGGTAAACTTTTTGGAAATAAAAAATTCCATACATTCCTAAAAACTTTAAGACAAATTTTTGATTTTTAAGTTTTATTGATTTTTTTCAGTGTTGATAAAAAAAACTTTATTAATTTGGCGTTTATTCGTTTCAATTTTTAAAAAATTTTTTTTATTAAATTTTATTATATTTTATTTTTAATATTCTTTAATTTATTTCGATTTTCCTTTAAATAGTTTTAAAAGTCTAATAATTAAAGGTGTGTCTCTAATAACGTGTTAAGTGACATATATTATTTCCAGATTGCAGTAACTCTCTTCAGATATTATCTCACTTACTGAAATCTGGTATTATAACAAATTGTCGCTTAACACGTTCTTAGAGCCACACACTCAATTAATTGGACATTGACTTGTGTGAATATTTTCCGAATTATTTCAGTGACTGTATTGTTTTTTTTTTTTGTATAATTTTTTATTAGAAAAATATTAAGGCTACATATTTTTTTAAAATTGCCCTCTTCCTTCATTTGAAAAAATTAAAAAAAATATTTTCAACCTTCAAAATCTATTTCCAGCCACTGTACTATGCTTAAACATTCGATATTCTTACAAAATTGCACCCAACAATGCATTCCCTATTCATATGTATATATGGTATTTGATCAGATTGCAATAAAAACACAAAGAACATATTGGATATTTCGTGCATACAGCTTCTGCAGATAGCAATTTTCCATATTATAAAAGCAACCCAAAAATACATTCCTTTTATAGAGAGCATCACCGTGAAAGTGCTAGAAAAAAAATTCTATTGGCATCATCATACCGCGGCAATTGTGCGCGCTCAAATGTCACATCAAGTGCAAAAATTGCATTTTGACGTTGCGGGCTGGCTGCCATTGTATGCACACACACGAGTACATATTCGTGTGTTATGTGGATGTTTGTATGTTCAAATCCCAAATTGTTTGTAGCTACAAACTGAAGATGATTCGTGAATTTTTCTATTCGAAACAGAAATTTAAAAATTTATGAAATGGAATTACCATTTTAAATTTTAGAATAGAAAAATTCATTGCGTACATTCGGGCTTTAAAGTTAATTATTACTAGGATAACCAAAAATAAGTTTAAACAAATTTGAGGCATACCTTTTGGGGCCAGAGAAGAGAATGTATCGATATCTCAATAATTACAATTATTATTAGACCCTGATTGCAACAACGCTTACTGCAATCTTGTATTGGAACAAATTGTCGCTTAACACGTTATTAGAGCCACTCATTCAATTTATTTGATATTAACTCGTTTAGTGGACTGTTTTGTGAACTTGCCTACATTTTCGCAGCATACGGTCAGGCGTGGATTAACCCATAGGGATCAACCTGTGGCCTCTGAACATTTCGGCCCATCATAAATAATATGTTAACCTGCTTTTGCATAAAATATTTCTAAACCTACAGTACACCCTTTGAAAAACCTTCAGAAATCGTCCCATTTCAACGACTCTGGAATCGATAAATATGTGCGAATACTTTACTCTAACCATTTTATAAAAGTGGGTTGTTTTGTAGGATGACAGAGAAAAAAATCCAAATTGACACTAAAAATGCGTCAAGGAGGCTGTATTGGTCATGACCCCAAAAAATTGTTTGGGTCAATTGGGTTTTTTCCTGTCATCATACCAAACAACCCAATCCAGAGTAGTTCAGGTTCTGTGTTATGGCATGGGATGATTTATTATCTCGATGGTTGTACGTTCTGCGAAAATTTCTGCAGTTGCTTTGGCAGATTACAGAAAAGTCCTATCAGTTCGGAGTCTATAGTAAAATACATCCCCAACGTAGTATAGGCCAACAGAGTTACCAAACTCATACAGATCCATTCGTCTGACCTCTTTTCTCCTAATTGCAATGGAGAAAATAATCGATAGGTATGTCAGGAATGGAGCGCTCGTTGCTCGTAAGATCCTAAAGAATCTTACTTCACGGAGGGAAATGATTGCTGAAATCATGCGTTGTACAAATAAACTATTGTAAAGGCGTCTTAATCTATTGTATATTAATCTGTAAATCATGACAATCAATCAAGTTACTCATAATTCATGATAACACGTGCACTTTCATGAATTATTCTTCAAGATTAATAAAATATATCACGAAAATCATAACCCTTAATCGTAATATATTCACAATCCATATGCATATTTTATGTACAAAATTGTGTAATTTATGATTAATATTCATAATTAATGATTATAGTTTGTAATTAAGTAACCAGAATGTTATGAACTCCTTAATACTAAATCATGGCAAGTTCATACTAAATATGAACTTGCCAGAAAAGCATCGGGCAGTACTTTTACTAGACCCTCACTACTATGCGGCATGCCATGGAGTTCGATAAAGGCAAGCAAAAGTATTTTTGCCAGCTACTTCTCTAAGACGGGTACAACCACTACACTGAAACAGGGTGGTTACAGGATTCCTAACAGGACACTGTAGGGTGAAAAAACATTTAGTAACCATGGGTATAGTACAGGATGACATGTGTTGACTATGTAACAAAGAGAATGCAACTTTTCACTAAGTCACTGATACTGTAAAGTTATTATAGAAAAATTACAGCTTATAGCAGTCTACACTGTACAGCTTATAGTTGTACACAAAAGCAACTTGAACTCAATTGAACCTTTTAACAGCCGCAGCTAATAGGAATGGTCTTGAATGAAACTGGTTAGTTTATGTAATTTAATTACAATGTCATGAGCAAACTAACAGTTTACGATTTGGCTTACAAAAATAAAATGCACATAAAAATCTCAGACTTGTTTTATTTTTCTTAAAATTTCAATATTCCTTCCGGTTGATCACGGAAAGTTGATCACTCTTCTGCTGCGTATACGCCTTCCTATAGAAGTTACCAAACAGCATAACCATAATGCACGATTGCACTGTAACAAAGTACAAATAAATTTTTGGATATGGACAATCTGGTCGAAAGAACAACGGATACATGTGATGCAAACCGATCAAAAGAAACTGCACAAATTGCATATGAGTAATGTATTTCTTCCACCACGAATATTTGGCCTTCGGTTGGAGAGCGGTAATCAGGTAATACGTGTACATAATCACATGCACTAAACTATTGAGTACATTCACACTAATCGCTTGACCGCCCGTGCCATAATAGTGTACATGACAGTATTGCGTGATGGCCATAAGCACATGATGGTAGACATGCAGAAAGGAGACTTGCTTGAAATTTTTACGCAACACAAAGAATATTGTATCAATGAAGTCGAGTAATTTCAGTAAATAGTAAACATAGAAAATGCGCTCTTCCAAATAGCGATAGGGATGATCCAAAGGCACGCTGCTGCAACAGCCCAGATCGTAGGGGCGATAAAATAATTGCAGGGCAAGGGCCTGAAATGAAGGAAAATTTAAATTAAAACAAATTAAAAATAGTTTTCTGATTATAGAAATTGTACAAAATGCTTACCGAATAGGCCACCCAAAAATTCAATAGGATTTGGCTAACATTATAGAACAGCATCAAATATTTCACATTGTACGCAGGACGATTTCTCATAAAGTCTGGACCCAATTTTAATACAAACCAAAGATAGCTCAGCATTACACCAAGTGGTGGTAGAGGCGAGCTTGCCAGAGGCAAATTGTTAAAGTTGGTATCTATAGAGGAATTTGTATAAAAATAGTATTTTTTATTCGTTTTATTTTTTATTTTTCACTTGCCAAAACTCACATGGCTCCCCCGGAAACGGTTCAATTAGACTTGAGAACATTTTACGATGTTTATGTTTATTTGTTAGTTTCTCTCACTTGATTAACTTCTCAGGCAATACTGACTGTTGTTAAAACAAGTTTGCATAGTTTTATATACTTTACTTTCACCGCTTGCATCGTTTATGGTTTGGAGCTTTTAGATTGATCTATACTGGAGATCAAGTTTCAGCTAAGTAGTGATTGATACGGTGAATTTTCTAACTTCCCTTGAGTCAGTATCTACTTGTTATTAATTTTATATTTAATTTGTAAGCTTGACAAATGAACTATTAGGTTCAGTGTGCTACCCGCACGACGACACATTTACAATACCACATAATTGTCACTGCAATGGCCAAGCGATAACTAATATGTGAATTAAAGATTTAATGTGGAGTTCAACACTTTACAAGTAGCTTAAGTTACTATTTTTCAGTAATATATTTTAAAAAAAGTTAAAATAAAAATCTTATAAGAGAAGTTATTTTACGATAATTGTACGATTTTTCGATTTATCGGTTTTTTGGATAACTTTTCTATGATTTCCATTTATACTTATTTTTCGTTCCATTGCCAAAAAATTTGTTCCATTTTCATTTCGTTCCCGTTTCACTTCACTTCCATTAATAAGTTTGTTTCAATTCCATTTTGTTCTGGTCCCTTTCCAATTCCAGTTTGCTGCAGTTTCAATATAATTCCTCTACCGGCATGATTTCGAACTAAATATAAAAATACTATTCAAAAATTTATCTTCGGTGTGACTGAAGCTAAAATTCTATGGAGTACGATATTTTCTTAGAATATGTTTCGGTAGTTTTATTGAAAATTTTGCGATATTTTTTCAATGATTTATAGATCCGTTTTCAAAAGATGCTTTCCTAAATTTATCAAAAAGTTTTCGTAAATTTGTTGATAGTTTATCTATAGCTATCGATAATTTTTTCGATAACTATTGATAATTTATCGATAATTTATCTATAATTTTTGATGTTATCGATAATTTTACGATTTTTATCAACATTTTTCGATAATTTCCATTTCATAATCCACTTTAATTTTTTTTTCCATTTTAATTTCGTTCTAGTTTCATTTGCATTTCCTTCCAGATACAATCAAATAAAAAACGGATATAATATTTCTCAAGATAAATGAAAATAAAGAAATTTGGAGGCCTTTTGTATGGTAGGTTGGAGTGTTTCTTATTCAATTTTGGCCATTTTAAATACCGTGCAATCATAATCGAAAAATTTGGAAAAATTGAAATGTCAAAAAAAAAAAAAAAAAAAAAAAAAATTTGGAGTCCACAGCTCAATAACTACGACAGTTATGGTGCGAAATGACGAACAGACGGGCGGTACACACGTTGCGAACAAAACAATATACCGAAAATAGTAGAAATTGGTTTTTTGAGCAGTAAATTTGAAGATATGGCAGTAGATAAAGTTTCAAATGCTAATCAATCCATTTTCAACATCCAATAATAGTTGAAAATGCCACTAGAAGTGGTAAACATTACTTAAAAAGTAGTTGAAAGTAGTTGAGTTTAAGTATCGAAAAGTCTGCAACCATAGTATAGTAGTTGAATTTGAAAATGAATCGCGAAAGTAGTAGATTGACAACCTTTCTAATAGAAATACTTATACAAATAGAGAAGAGCATGACTTCTACGATATGTTTACGTCTAACGTGATCGATGCAATATTACATTCACACTTGAAATTAAATTCAAGTTGCTAAACTCAATTAAATAAACATAACGCCGTCTGAGAGTATGAAACCGGTTTGCAATTAAGTTGATAAGTGCGAATATACCAATTAAAGCTATTTATAGTAATTGACCCACTTCTTTGTTGATATTAACAATGAATGCTGAAAATAATTGCATTACTGTTATGCGAAACTGTTAAGTTCATTCATAAATACTTCCTAACGCCATTGAAGTCATTATAGTCTATTTGTGGTGGCATTTGAAAAAGACAAACTTTAATTAAATTCAATAAGTATTTCCTTTACATATGCATACAACTTACGCCAACTGTTCATCAATTTCCCTTTGCAACTTCCTAGTGGACATAAACGTCTTTCAATTACATTTCAAATAGTCTCAAAATTGATTGAAACTTTTCGCTTCAATCGTTACAAAAGAAATTCGAATTACTCAACTTCCGCCGAGTGTATATGCAGTACAAAGAAATTATTTCCATCAGCAAATGGACAATGTCCTATGCACCATAAAATTTTTAATAAAAACCCAAACTTTTCTTAAGAACTTCAAAACAAGTTTATACTCGGCCAACGAAACGATAGTAGCAATATTGTCCACATGAATGACAAATCAGCAGCAGCACAACAATTTCGAGAAGTTTAGTGTAGAATTAAGGAACGATTGAAATGTCATAACAGTGAACAAAAAAAAAGTTCCCTACATGCATAAAAAATGCACACTGAAGTTTTCTAAACAACAACAAATTGAATTCGAAATGAAATTGGCAGCCAAAGTATTGAAATTTTATTTTAAAAAGTTGTAAATATTAGAAGAGGTCTGCTCGTAGGTACGCAAATTGTTTGGCCAGTGTTGGACTTATTTTAAAATGTGCATAATGTAGAAATTGATGAGATTGTTTAGTGCTTTCAGCGTTAAGTTTCAGGTCATATATGGACGGAGTTGGACCTTCACACAACACAAATGGAACCAATGCTTTCTGTTAACCATTCTAGGCCACAATATAAATATGACAAATATGGGGTGGGTCACTCCTACTTTTGTTAGTTAATAGTATGACCTGGGAATCATACTTAAGTGCTATAATTATGAAAATTAATACCAGAGAATATAGACGTATAGAGAAGAACCACTCGGTTTTAACATAGGACTGTTAACAGTGTTCGCTGTTAATTTTTAACATTTTCTGTTTTCTTTGCTGTATCGATGCTCATACGTTGATACCTCGTAAAAGAATTTTTATACCCCCACCCACACTGTGGCAGGGTATACTCACTTTGTCACAACGTTTGTAACGCCCATAAGGAGGCGTGTCCGGTATGGAAAAGTATATATATTCTTGATCAGCATCACCGCCGGAGTCAATTTAGCGATGTCCGTCTGTCCGTCCGCACGATAGCGGTCGCAGTTTTGGAGATATCGACTTGAAACTTTGGGTACATGTTTTTCTCGTGAATACTGAGATCAAGTTCGTGAATCAGCCAAATCGGATAAAAACTGGGCGTGGCTCCCATACACCGAAAAAAAAGGCTAACATTTTTCAAGTCTTTCTTATGGTTGTATTCGATTGGAAATGTATAGAAACGTATTTTTGACATGGTTCGAGGTTCCGAAACTACATATATAAGGGTCAAAATGAAGTCTTGAGACCAATTTTTTTTTTCAGTGGATTTGATTGGAAATGTTTAGAAACGAATTTTGGACATGGTCCGGGCTCCAAAAGTACCTATAAATGGCTCAAAATAGGGTCTTGAGACCACTTTTTTTTACGTTCGAGGTACTTCTTCCTACTGTGTGGGGGTATTTCAGCTTCGGTATAGCCGAAGATAGTCCACTCTCTAGTTTTCTTTGAGTTGTCTACGTCAAAAAATATTAGTTACGAAGTGTCAACATATGACCATCGATATATAAAAACAGGATACCAAAGCAACACTACGTAGGTAATGTTAAAAATTAACAGTAACTACTGTTAACAGTCCTATGTTAAAACCGAGTGGTTCTTCTCTACACGACTATTTTCTCTGTTAATACATGGTTGCAGGATGAGATTCTATACTACCTCTTGCCCCTAGATATTCATTCTCAGACCTTTTCTCTCATATATTTCGTACAGTTTGGCTGTGAAGGATGGCTTTACTACTATTGGAGTAAATCTACTACCCTTTTAAATTTCTACTCCTCTACACCGGTAGTCAATTTTTCAATCTCCTCAAGGTATTTTCTACTACTACTGTAAGAAATCTACTCCTCAAAATTGAATGTGAATTTCGTACTATGCTAAACTACTACTTTTTCTACTACTCTTTCTACTAATCTATTACCTAGACAGTAATTTCTACTACAATCTCATAATTTCTACTACTTTTAAAAAATTAAATACAAATTCCTGGCAAGTCTCCATTTAATATCCACAAAAGTACCCAACACTGTTGCCACGAAACAGTGAACTGCCCAACGCCAATGTAATCGAAATGAAACGAGTATAAAAAAAAGTTTCAATAAAAATTGAAAACTTCATGAAAAGTGCAATTTGAGAACTTACTCTAAAAATACTAGACTTCGTAGTCAAGTGTACTGTATACTTTACTTCAGTATGTTTTTTTTTTTAATTTTTTATTTTGGCCATCCGTTTACAAAAACGCAAAACTTTTTTACGAACAATGAACAAAAAAAGAAACGAACGAAAACGAAAACAAAAACGAAATATATAAACTTTTCCCAGTTGCTGACTATGGCTTTTTATTTCGGGCCATTTCTACTACCAAAAATGCGACGACAACGACTGCTCTTTGTACAAAATGAGTTTACGAACTGTGCTCTGAGAAAAAAAACTGAACTCTCAAGTCAATGGCGAAACAAAATTGAACTATGTATTGTGCAACAAATGAAAACAAATAAAAACAGAAAAAAAAAAACATACGAAGTACAAAATAAAATGGAGCAATTGCACTGAATTCGGTGTATTAATTTTAAATATATGCAAAAAAAAAGACGTAGGAAAAGTTTAGAATGGACTTGGGGCAACATTTTTTTTTTTTCTAAACAAAATTCATTTTACAAACACAAAATTAAATGACATTGATAGAAAAGTTATATGTAGGTACTTACATATTAAGGACATTTTCTTCTATTTAAAAGAAAAACTAAATTTGTTTCCCAATCAGTCCTCGTTGTTGGACAGAAATTTCACATATGTATGAAGGAAATTTTCCGCTTTCATGCCAAAAAATGAAATTCTTTAAACATTTTTTTTTTGTATTTGGCTATCAGCAAAACACTTTTCCTTTATATGGGCAACACTATGGAAAAGTTACGATATGGCATGGCCACAGTCAAAGAAAAAGTTAGTCAATTGTTCAATATAAAATTTCATTAAAATTATGAACACTTCAACTTGAGTGAGTACTATTAAAATAATAAAGAAAACAGTAAGGGAAGCCTGTCCAGCTGTTGGACATGATCAGTTATTGGACAGTGAAAGTTCTGTAGCCAAGTCAGAATAGCACAGCTGCCCAACGTTGAATACAGGATGTGCCCAGCGTTGGACACCGGATCTGCCCAACTGTTGGACACTGGATATAGCGCAGTTTAAGCATTTAATTGTCATTGTTATGACTCTACCGGAATTCACACCACCTCCCCAAATACACCTCCCAAAATACACCTCGTTTCAGGTGTCCAACAGGTGGGCAGATATTTGTGTGAATCGTTTTTTGGAGACCTTACCAAATTGTCTGCGGTGTCGTTAACCGCAAACATGTCCAACAACTGGACAGGCTCTCTTAATTACCTACAAGTTTTTCAAAACATTTTTAAAAACTTTTAACTTTTTTCCCTTGGCTGTACTTGAGCAATTGCTACTGCATCTTGTCGAGTTGTCTAGCAAATATGAAAATATTTTCCAAATTGGTTGGCAACATCAATGACCAAATATGTCTTCAAGATTGAACTGCTATTTTGTTGTTGTTGTTGTTTTCATTTTCCCTGCCTTTGCCAAGGAGTTGCCTGCGCTCAACTCCATTGTTTCTTTCATTCATTCCTTCTCAGTGTTTAAAGCACATAAAAGGATACAGGCAAAGCAATACGGCCTGACTCAAGTCAGGCTATCGGGCAACATATTGCATGTTTTTGCTGTTGACTAATAACGGAAAGCAATTAGTCAACTGCTTTGTTCATGGTCCAAGTCGATGTCGAACTGGAAGTCGTTTGCTGTCAATTGGCCTGGTCGATGTGATGTGGCACGGACACGTGATAAAATATTCAACCGTGCACCATCACGTGTCGAAGCGGTAGGTAACTAAGAAAAGAAAGTTACTATTTTTATATGTTTTGGACAAATTATGTACTGTGGGGGGGGTTAACGAAAAATTATATTTGAATTGGTTGGGACATTTTTGTGAGGCACAAGGTGGACTCAATGAACGCAGAAAGTATATTTTTGGAAAATGGTTATTCTTAAGAATTGATGGCAAGGTTTGAAAGGATTCGTCCGAGTAGTCTTTACTGAGATTATTACATAATCGTGTGATTGCTAAACCTCATTGTGATTATTAAAACTGTGTATGTTACAGCCATTATAGACACGATCGGAAGATATATCGTTCGACTGCCGCCTGGTGCAAAGTATAAATTATTATGTAGACCGCCACTCTCTCACAAAGTTATCTCGCGAGAGTAAAAAAGCTTCTTTGTGAGCTTCTTTGAGAGTGAAAAAGCTTCTTTGTGAGTTTCACATCGTTTGTAACGCCCTTAAGGAGGCGTGTCCTGTATGGAAAACTACATCTATTATCGATCAGCATCTCTTCCTGAGTTGATTTAGCGATGTCTGAGCGTCGATGCCAAATTTTACCATTCCTCTTCGGTTTGGACGGTATTGAACGGTAAGATCGGATAAGAACCAAGCCTTCCTACAAAATAGCCTTCAAATTTATTTATTTTCGTTTATTTTGAGAAATACTAAACCGATGTGGACGCGGGTTTTTTTATTTGGTTGGAAATGATTGGTCGGGAACAAAATCGGAATGAAACTGCAACGAAATGGAATTGGGCCGATACGAAATGGAATTGGAACAAAATATTTAAATTGATCGGAAAATGAAAATTATCGATCAAAATTGAAAAATTATGAATAAAGTATCGATAAATTATCGATAAATATTGAAAAACTATCGATAAAATATTGATAAATTATCGAAAAATTATCGATAATATATTGAAAAATTATCGCTAATATATTGAAAAATATCGATAATATATTGAAAAATTATCGATAATATATTGAAAAATTATCGAAAGATTAACGATGAAATATCGAAAAATTATCGAAAAATTTTCGATAAATTATATAAAAATTATCGATAAATTATCGAAAAATTATCGATAATATATTGAAAAATTATCGATAATATATTGAAAAATTATTGATAAATTAACGAAAAAATATCGATAAATTATTGAAAAATATTTTAGCTTCTGTCAGACCGAAGAAATTTCTCTAACTGGTTGTTGCTGGTTTTTCAATCAAATTGGAGTTATTTTGCTATATTTTTTTTCATGTGGACACTTTGTTGGGACCAAAAATATGATTCAAGATTGGATATTAGAGATTCCGGATGCATAGTTAACTCAATTTACCTTAAATTCGCGTGCCTTTCATCTAATAAATTAAAATTCCATTCGATGTCTTAAGCATCTTCGATTATTTAAAATGGTAACATTTGGTGGCACTTCTACTAGCATAACAAAAAAAAAAGACACATGCAAAATAAGGTCAATAGCCACAAACTCAAAGGAGTGTAGGAAGTCCGTCTGCTTGCCAACAACAGCAACAATCATGCCTAATTCAAATCGTATATGAATGGGAAGAGGAAAAAAAGCGGAAGCGTCCCCTTGTGAATTTATTATGGCACAAAAAATTGGCATAAAAACTCGAGTATTTATGCATATCACTTGTGTGTGTTGCCACATCGTTGCAATAAATGGTAAACAGTTTCAGTCGGAGGCCGAGTGTGGAGTGGCAACACAATATATGTTGAATGTTGCATGCAGTCAAATTGCATATGAGCATATGTGGATTTTTGGCTACCCAAATTCAATAGCAATTAAAATCGATTCTTTTGCGGTCTTATGTTGTAGTTGTTTGTATTTTCCTTCGAGTTGTTTTTTTTTTGCTCTTTGCTCCAAGTTAAGAACGTAACGACGAAGATCAGTGAAGTGGCAGTTCGAATCTGCTGGTGCCGTATGGTATCATATTGTTATTGCCGTTGTGAGTTGTCTCTCTCTCTCTCTCTCTCACCCTCGTTGAACTAACGGCAATTCATAGGAGCCATTGAGCCATTGAGCCATCGAAGGCTAGAACATATGCCTGCCAACATGACCATGGAAAATTTGGTAAGAAAATGGCTGACCCAATGACAAACGATCGAAAGATACAAAAACAAAAATGCGATTTAATTGCTTTTTTATGCATAAAATGTATTTGCAAGGGCGACAGTTGTGTTGCTTGGGTCTCCGACATTGTTAGCCAAAAATATGTTTTGTGGCTAAGCCAACATGACTTTTAATTTAAAATGATTTTTCCATCCGATATATTTTGCTTTGGTATTTTTTTTTTGTTTTGGTAATGCCCCCTCAATTCAATTGCAAATTTAAATAGAAAATTTTACAATGCAAACTACTTCATACTCCCAGTTGGGTGGCCTCCTCTGTGATTTGATGTGGTTGAGTTCAATATCAAAATGCAAATTTCATTGTGGAAATAAAATGGTGGAAATAAAATTGATGCCATAAGTATGTACTTCTGCAGAGATTATACTTGTAATGAGTATTTTTTTACAGAAATCGGTACTCAAAAGCATTTGCATAAATTGTAAATTAAATTCCAGTCAGTGACAGTCAGGAGGCTATAAAGAACAAGACATCACATCGCTAACTCAAGGTGGGACTCTGTTGGAAAATAGAAGCTAGGAGAGATTAAAAATGTTAATGTCTCTTTTGGCTACCAGGACCTGTCGGAGTAGAGGGCAATTAAGTACCAAAACGAACTTACCACACTTGAAACAGAGAAATGCTAGAGAAAGAGAGAGTAAGACATATTGGTTTTACCTCCCGCTGTTCCGATAGACCAAAGCTTTATTTGGAAATTTATAACAAAAAGAATGAATCGGACTAAATAAACATTGACTTCGAATTATAACATTGCCATAATCCACAACGTTCCAGAAATTACCCGGACTACCCTCATCATCGTTTCAGAATCTACGCAAGTCGTCGTTTAAGTGACTGTTCATTCTAGCCTAGAAATTACTTACATGAAATCTTCGAATGGGTTCGAGCTAACCGGGACGATTTTGACGCCACCAAAACCCAATGCTGCCTGTTAACTCAGAAACGAGTGTCATCCCTTAAAATGGATGACGTAGATGTTTGCCGATTCGGTCGCTCTTGATGATCTGAACATGCCAATATAATGTTATTTCTATTGGAAAGGTCAAATCTTTTATGTGTCCAAAGGAGCAGCCAAGTGCTTAGGCTTTCCGAAGCGGTGCAGGAAATACTTCACTCCCGCTGATCTCTGCGTCATCTATGCTACCCATATCCGTCCCAAAATGGAGTATAATTCGCTCATATGGGCAGGAGCTTTGAAACATTTTTTTTACCTTTTAGACCGTGTCCAGCGATTAAGCTTATTGGTGACAGTAGTGTATCCAGCACTATTGACTCCTTGGAACATCGTCGTAGCGTAAGATGTGTGACGCTATTTGTGTCTTCGATATTTTAAATGAAAAACTTTAAAGCTGATTTAATCGATATAATTTTTATGTTACATAACGCCTTTATACATCCACACTTTCAATTTATTTATTGCTAGCAGATTTCGTGAAATTTTATTTTAAAACCTTGGGATTATGCTATTTCCAATGTCCAGCGAATTGTGTTAGAGGAGAGCTTCAGCTATGATGTGTACACAATTTAGGGCCACTCAATAATAATACCTATAATCCTAACATTCCTTGTAGGAGCATAGGGACAATTCGGGACCACTTAATGCCAGATTAAAAGAAAAACGCCATCAAAATCTTACAAAATGTTACCAAAATCGGTGCAATAGTGTGTGAGCTAAAGCATTTCAAAATAATATTTGCCACAGCCATATGCGATATAACGCACACAATTTACAATAACTGATATAGCATACGCTAAGACCACACCAGACCAAAAAAATGTTTAAAAAACCATAAAATCTTAAATTTTTTGAATTTTGATATGAGGTAACACTTCAATGTGAAAATGCGGAGAATTAATAAACGTTCAGTAGTTTTGATGTGAGAAAATGAAAAATTGATGTGATACTAACAACATTTTGATATGGATCAAATGTAAATTTAAAAATTTTTATCAGTAGCGGAGTTGAAACGGCTTGGAACTCTGATGCTGCTGTGGAAGAACGTGAGTTCTTATCAAAACAACAATGTTTTTTTATTAATTAAACGTGAGTTACATAAAATTTATGGGATATTAAATTAAAAGTGGTGCTGTAATTTTGATGTTGTGAATTGATAATGCTGTGTAAAACGTGATACTCTCCATTTATTATTTGTTCATAATAATTTAATAAGAAATACTTTCAATTTTATATGAAAAACGAATCGAATTATTTATTTCTTATCATTTCTTATCTTAGAAACGAACGGTTCGCTTGATCTTAAGGGGGTCAGAGAAACCAATTAAATCAAGTTCTAAGAACAGCTCAAAGAACACTCAATGAAGTCTAATAACAACCCATACAACAATTTAAACTTTAAAAGCACTTTAAATTAGCTCTGTATTCTCTCTCCTTCCTTGCCACTCACTAATAAGTAGAAAACTTGTCAACACTAAAAATGCAAAAAAATAAGAAGGGAAAATCCTTTTCATAACGCAACTGCTGTTTAAAACATCAAATCTTGTGGTAATTACTGCTTGATCTCAAATTAGCAGAAGCCAGTAACGTAAACGATTACTTAACTGCATTTAAGTGCTCTCGAAGGATGAAGAGTAGCATCAAGCACCAACCCCATAAGCAACTGAAGTAATATGTATGTAGTTTCGTTCTATTTCGTTTTACTTTTTTTTGTTGTCCTTCTTTAAAGTCACTCGCGCTTGCGCAGCAGCAGCAGCAAACTCTGTCAACAAAAGTTATTAACAACTTTTAATGTTGTGTCGTTAGTGGAATGAATGGCAGCAAATGAGGGAAAGGAATTTTTGATGGAGTTGAGAGTTGAGTTGCTTTACGTTTTCTTGGGGTTCCCAAAAAAAAAAGAAAAAAAAAAAAAAAGAAAAACTTTAGTTGTGTTCTGCCTTCCTGCCTTCCTGCCTTCTTGCCTTCTTTACTCCCTTCACTCATCATCATCATCATCAGCAATGGCAACGTGGAATTTAATGCAGTTGTTATTGTTTTTGTTGTTTTTAATATTATTATTTTCATGTTGTTGTTGCTGTTGCTTCTGTGTAATTCCCTTGGAGTAACTAGTCGGTAATTGGTTAACCTTTGTGACCATATTCCATAACTTATTGGAGCATTTGCTGGCTCGTTGCTTAGCTGATAGTTTATTTCGTTTTCATCCCGCTTGTTGCACAATTGCACTGAAAGGACAAAGTTTTTAATGCTTCCTCGCTTTTGGATACACACCCCTTGGCCACAGGAAACTTTTCCCTGGCTTTTCTCAAACTTAAGCTGAGGTTGAGCGTAATTTTTCTGTATGCTGAAACGAAAAAAAAACAAAATAATAATAACTTTACTCTGATTTACTGTTGTAATTATTATAAGTTTTTCTGTTCTAGTTGTTGTTTTTACTTTGTTGTATTTTTTCTTTAAAGTTATTTTTCTTGGCTGGAAGAGGTTTCGGTTTTTAGTCTTAACTTTTGTCTAACCCGGAAGTTCTTGTAGTACTTTTGTAGTTAAATATTCTAGAAGGAAAATATTTCAAAGTATATAGCAGGGACTTAAGCAAACTTTTAATTAGAGATTCCCTAAAGTGACTCATGCATTTTTATATGTATTAGTATGCATAAGAAAATAAGTTGAAAGTAATACAAAATAATATTGATTAGAGCTCTTAAGACACAAGGAGTGGAAATAAAAGTTAAAATATCCGAAAACAAAATGCTGTGCACAATTTAACTGATTGTATTGATCACCTACTTTTGACCAAGCCAAGAAAATAAAACAAATGCAAACGTTTTTCGAAGATTTTCCTTTCAATTTGCCAAAAAGTCAGGAAAAAAACTCCACCAAGAGACACATGCGAGATGTCACAGGAAAAAAAAAGAAAAAAAATATACCCAACCAACAAGCAAAGAAAAATACTAAAAACTGACCCGCATGTGGGACACACAGTGTTGAAAATAACAACTGAAAAAAGAAGAAAAAAATCATATAAAAAATGCTTGTAATCGCAGGAGTATAGCAGAAAAGTAGGTACCATTAGGTTAATTACATTTTGCATTCAAAATGCTTGTAAGTAGTGTAAAAAAAAATAAATACCAAAGTAGTGCCCTCGTTTCCCTTATACCACTCCCCCCCACCGTTATGTGGTTTAGTGTATTGACCTAAACGAAAACTGAAAGGACTCTTGGCGAAAATAGCAGAGTGCCAACATGCATGAGGCTAAGAAACGCTGCCAAAAGTGCGGGCATATACACTTAGTATATTAAAAAAAATTCTTTTACGAACATAAGCTTTAAAGTTTCCAGAAATTAGTGAAATTTTGAAGCAATTAAATGGAGGGGTAAACGGTATGTAACACAAATTTCAAAATTTATTTTTTAGCAAAAGTGAGGTTCATTTCTTGCCCATAATTTCTCTCAAAAATGTATGAAATAGATGTAGGAGTAGAATTTGAAAGGACAACCCGGAGCGGACAGAACTATTAATTACCATTAACTGCTATTCACATGCAACACTGATTGATCGAACGAACTTGACCAAAAGCCGACAACAAGGAGAAGACATTCGGCAAGTGAAAAAGGCAGACAAGCCTAGACCAACGAGTAGTAAAGACGCGAACGGGAACACGACATTTTATACTTAAATATTTTTAGCATAAGACTTTCTTCCAATGTACATTAATTCTTTAAATAAAGAAAACTCTACACGTAGGGAAATGCTTGCTGAAATCATAATGTATTCACAATCCATATGCATAGTTTATGTACGAATTCGCATAATTTGTGACTAATATTCACAATTAATGATTATAGTTAGTAATTAAGTAACAATAATTTTATGGACTCCATAATCGTAAATCATGAGCCAACATTTCTCTCCGTGTAATTTAATATAAATTTATCAAAGTTTGGAAGTATTAGAAAATAAGAACCCCACACAGATGATGATAGTTTCGAAGATACAGAAGCGACAGAGAAGACATGTCACCAATTTTATATTGAAAAAAGCTAAATGAAAAACTTGGAAACTGTTTTACTCGAAATAATTATATTGCTACATACCGCCTTCATCCATCCACGTCTTCAAATAAATCTACAAAAAGGTGCGAAGCGGTAGGCGAATCGACTGACTTATGACAATGCACAGCTCAAATAGCTCAACCACAGACCAAATCAGATCGTTTTGGAGCAAAATATCCGCTATTATCACGCAGAGAAAAAAACCTGGTTGTCAGAAACATATTTCAATGGAATCATGATTGAACCATCTTCAAAATACGTAAACTTTATCATTTAAACCAATCACTATATGATTGTTACAATCATATTATATTATTGCCTGTATCATATTATGATCTCTGAAATCATTCGCTTTATTACCTCAACCCTCAATGATCGCTACGATCATAATATTATTATAGCAAAAAAGATATGATCTCTGCGATCATGCTCCAATCATATTTTTTCGCTGCGTGATGTCAAAGTGAAATCAGTTGAATTTTTCTGTTATGTGCAACTTGTAAAAAAAGTTGACTCCTTGTTACTTTTGGGATGCTTCACCACCGTACTTCTAGAGATCTTTGGAGAATATATATTATTTTGTTGAGATACAAATTCAGATCACACAGCCGGGAATGTTGTCAAAAGTGAAGTGAAGTAAAATATCAGCCAGTCAATGATTTAGTAGTGCGGTACCAGGAGTAGGTACTGCTAAAATTGGCGTACTCAAGTACAGAAATGAGATGCAAAAATTGTTTGTCTCAACATGAGGGTGTTCACTATGAGGGAATATAAATTTACTTATTCCGCATTTCGGTAGACTTATAAATTACATGCACCCAGGACTTAACAAATGGAACCAGAACGTAATACATCGAAAAAAAATAGTTAGAGAATCTTGGAATTGCGGTCGTCATATTGGAACTGCAATTTTTGTATTTTCAATGTCAACATCATATGTGAAAAAGGGGGGTTTCACGGAGCTTTATCGTTATACCGGAGTTATACCGTTTTTAGTGAAGATTTGTTAATAGGCGCGGGAAAGAAAGACAAAAACAATATCATTTTAATATTTTGATTTTATTTACACAGAGAAAAAAAATTGACACTGTTTCGTTACTTTTTAATTTTTTTCTCAGTGTATGTATCAAATAATTTTTCTTTAACGAAAAAAAATAAATTAAGGTAACAATTTTAAGGTTCTTTGGATATTTAATCTAGGGATGTGACGGAGCTCCGCATCCGCCTCCGCATCCGCGGAGCATCCGCACTAAATTGACACCCGCATAGACACCCGCACCCGCATATCACTCATTTAAAACATCCGCATACGCATTCGCATCCGCGACATGACATCCGCATGTATGCGGGTCTTTTCAACTTATAGCTTTTTGCACTTTTCTGAAACTTTGTATACCCCCACACTAACTGTGGCAGGGTATACTAACTTTGTCACTACGTTTGTAACGCCCATAAGGAGGCGTGTCCGGTATGGAAAAGTATATATATTCTTGATCAGCAGCACCTCCTGAGTCGATTTAGCTATGTCCGTCTGTCTGTCGTCCGCGAATGTCATTTTCAAACATCCGCATCCGTCTCCGTATCCGCAACGAGGCTTTTTACAGCTCCGCACCCCCATCCGCCTCCGCAAAACTCACATCCGTCACATCCCTAATTAAACTTTTTTCTGGTATATAGTAAAGTTAAAATCTATGAAAATAGTCTGAGTTCTTCGTCCAAGTTACAAAAGGACTACAAATTTCCAAGATTCCATTTTTGCTCGGTAGAAAACCACATTTTTTTTCTTTGAATACATAAAAACCAAATTTTTTATCAATCAGAATTAAGAAGTCCATTTGTCCTGATTTCACGATTTCTTATGTTATCGAAACGTATTTTACTGTAATAATCGAGTATCAAAATTTAAAACTTTGTAATTTATTTATTTTATAATTTTTTTTCGGTGTAGGTCTGAAAACTTTATATCCATTGAGATTAGTTTTCAATGATTTTTGTTGAAGAATAGGTATGACCCACTATCGGTAGTGAAAGGGTAACACTTTACAATGCACTTTACTAAATTTTATCAAAATATGGTAAAAAAATTGCATTTTAAATTACCAATATTAACGAACTACTGAAAATACCCAAAACATGTTAACAGAACCAACAACTAAAAACTTTAAAGAGTTTTTTTGACTCTTTCGAGACTAGAAAAAATTATGTTTGTGTGCTTATGATGCGAATGTGTACTTCAAAGGCTAAATTAATTAACAGGCGAAAAAAATGGCCACCAAAAATTTTTCAGCATCCAAAAACACCACCACATTTTTGCTAATGAAAAGTTTGCAATTTCAGTTTTTTTTCAAGTTTTTTTTGGGTGATTTTTTTTCCATTTCTTCAGTAGGAAATTTTATGGAATTTTTTTTTGGTACGTGCGCTTCTTACAATCATCACAATTCGACAAAGTAGATACTTCAGTTAATGTGGTCGAATTGGAGGAGATGGTGGCTGGTGGCACTGCATTGGAAAACTAAAGTCCACTTTTGATGTTTTAGATGCTTGATAGTGCTCATGATGACGATGATGATAGTGGTTAACGGTGGTGATGGTGCTGATGGACATGCTGATATGGCGGCTCGAAGGCTTTGGCACACTTATGGTTGTTGCTGGCAACAACAACTAGGTACACTGCTTTCGTTTGTGTGGATTTTGTTGCTGAGTGCGTGCGGTTGATAGCCTGACAGCAAATCGAAAATAAATGTCAAGTGGTTGAGGCGAAACAACGGCAAGCGCAAGAATGGTGAATGGTCCAATCTGATTAATGTTTAGTTTCTTGAAGTGTTCTTGTGCCAGGATAAGTGAAGGCTAATGTTGAAGGAGATTCTTCAAATTTGGAGAGTCCTTTATGTAGATTTGGATTGTGTTAAATTTAGGAAATAATTATGTGATTAATATTAGGAAAATTGCTTTTAAATTGATGAAGATTAACTTTTCAACCTCCATGATTTCAAAATACATTCAAGTAATTGCACTTCCAATACCATTCATTCCATTCATCTTTTATGTAAATATTTTCTATTGAAAACATTTTCAAACAACTAAATAAAAAGATTCTTTCAAAGGAATTTTCTCATTTCAATAATTTCCAAAGCCACTGAATTGATTTGATGAAGCTTTATTATCAAAAATTCTATGAAAACCGCACTCAATTCGATTGACAAAAATTCTTCAAGTACTTACAATTTTGTTGATGGTCCAACGAAAAAAAAAAAAAAAACAAAAAACGTATGTTCTCTACACACTATCAAAAATATTTTGAAAAAAAAACTAATACAAAAACTAAAACTTTTCCCTACTTAAAGTCCCCCAAAAATAATAATGCCGCCTGACCTGATTCGATGTGAAAAGTGGCTGTGAAATTTGATTTTAGTTAATTTGAATAATATTTTACGCTGAGTGCACTCACGTAAGAAGACCACTAGCAGCAGCAGCAGCAGTATTACCACCATCGCCACCACTAGCAGCATCACCAGTAGCTGGAAAATTTCAATCAAACTTTGACTATTTTAACCAGTGAAGTACATAAAAGTACTTCAAGTTACTTTGGAAATGTTTGATTTTCTGCTTCATTGGAAAATTCAAATTTTTAATCGAACTTTTTGCTCAGCTTGATATTTTGTGGTGGCTTGGAGAATAGTGAAAAATGCACAGATTGCAAATGGAATTCTTTTTCCTTTTTTTTTTTTTTTTTGATTTACCAAATCGCTATTTTTGCCTTTATTTAACATTATTAAAAAATGATGAAAATAAGGTGACCAGATTTTTCGTACAATTTTAATTTTTTTACCTTCAAAAAATATTAATGAAATTTTGTTTATATTTTCTCACATAGATTGAGAAATAGTAATAAAACACCAAAAACCATATCGATACCTTAAAGCACAACCATACTATGTCCATTTCCATGAAAATCGAGCTAAATAAATAAATAAGCTAAATAAAAAATTTCATCGAAATCAGCCGTCTTTGGTAATTTTGAGCGTGGAAGTTGGCTGGATAGCAGTACGGCAGGTGTCACTCATCTTTGTCTATTTTTTCCTATTATTTTAACAGCAGTGCCTTCTTATACACTGCACACAAAGTGTTCAAGAATATGTGGTTGGTAACAGAAAAAAAACGATATAAGAAAATCTAATAGAAAAACCGGTTTTGGCATGTTCAACCGAATAATGGGAAATATCATTCGGTTCAAGGTACAATCCATCTTTCCAAACCATCTTCCCTTACAAATATTATATAAATACAAGAGACGTGTATGTTTGTCACGGGTAGACGCGAAAACTACAGCACCGATTCTCACCAAAATTTATATAGGGCCGTGAGTTGTAACATGGGATAGGTTTTGACACGCCCACAAGTTAGAAAATACGTATTTCTCTCACATTTGTGCAGGAACTTCTTTTTATAGCAAATACCATATGATCAACAATCAACTTGGTTGCCACAGGACTTCATTTCTCGCCACCTAAACAGTGTTATCATATCTGCGGGTTTTAACTTCGGTGAAATTTTTACCTTTCGGTTTCAGGGAAAAAATTTGCTTTAGGGTAAGTTTAACAATGCAACTATAAACATTTTTTAGGCCCAGCAAAGCGGGTCGGGCCTAGCTAGTATTATATAAATTGAAGTGAAAATACAAAAATATAACTAGCGAAGCCGTGGCTATAAGTTAGTAGTTATTCTATGCAATGCAGCAATGAATCCAAAAAATACCAAAACTTTATTTTCAGAAACTAGACATATCCCAAATGTTTTTTCCGTAGCTATTACAAAACTTAAAGAGAATTTTCATTGCTGCAACTTATAAGCAACTAAATGAGCAAAGAAAAACTTCAAAAATAGCTTTAAAAAAAAAAATTTTGTTTTAAAAGACTAAATTACACAGAAAAATAAGTCGTACATCAGTATGATGTACAGATACATCAATTTGATGAACGGATACATTATATTGAACACCGAAGTATCAAAATGAAATACAAGTAACCCCCGTTTTTTCTGTGATACTGTACAACAATTTTGAGGAAACCCCGCGGGGTTTCACACATTTGTTGTAGTATTTTCTGCCCTGCGGATCACGAATATGCCATCGTTTTTTCGGATAACTTCTACTTTGCTCAAGAATGTCCTTTAAAAAAAAAACCTGGCCACCTTACGATTACTCAAAAAAACTTACTTAAATGAGTTAAGCGCCAGTGCACTTGGAAAAATCGGCAAATAAAGCAAAATGATGGCAGAGGAAGAGGGAGAATGAGGAAAATATTTGCCAAAGTATGCTTGAGGGTAGAAAAATCATCACATTGTGAAGGAGCTGTGCGTTGGACTTTGCATAAGTTTTTCGATTTTCCCGCAAAATCAGTACGTAACACCCGCCCGCCCGCTCGACAATTCGTTCAGCGAAAAAGTTTTCAAGCATCTCAGCGCTGCAAATATTGAAGTTGTTTGAATGATCGACAACGAGTAGGGCTTTTGTGAGAAGTTTTCCCACCCATTACTGGTGCGTTTGGGTTAGCGGAAAATTGGCAAATGTCTTAATTTTGAGGGGGACTAAATAAAAAAAGTATAAAAAATTATAAAATTGAAATTATATGCGCTGAAATTAAAAGAAAAGTTTTTTCCAAAAGAGGCAACTGTAATTTTAATAAAATGTTTTTTTTCATTTGCTTTGCTTTTCTTTTTCTTTTTATTTTTTCTCTTCAATAAACATTTCTTCGTTTTATTTTTTTTTCTCCATTTCGTTTGTCAAATGCAAATCACTTCCGCCTTGTCGCAACTGTCAGCGGTTACATAAACGATACGCGATCACTTCAAAATCGCAATCGCATAAAAATATCAAATCGGTTTAGGATGGCCGCCACCACCACCGTCGTCGTTGTCGCTCTCTTGCCATTCGAATGCTCTATCTCTCTCTCCAGCCAATAATTGATGGAGTTGCAGAATCTAATTTGATTGTAATCACATGTGCCAGTGTTACATAAATTGGCAGCAGACAATGGCACACAGCCGCTGTTGCATTGAATTTGCTTTTCTTATTGCGGCCGAATCAAATGCCAATTTGGTATTGTGTGCCGGTCGATGCGAGCAGTGTGCTTCCTTAATGAGAATGCCAGAGATATAAATTTCAAATGCTTCTTTGCTTCCAGCTATGGCGGTGGGTACATGACATAGGAACCATAGATGCCTTGGAGTGTAGGCAAAATATCGGAGAAATGGTGGGGAAATGTGCGGTTGGATTAGAGGGGTTAGGGAAACTGTTTCGGTTGAATAAAATATAAATTAAAAATTTGATAAAAAAATTTTATTTTTTTTATTTAAAAAAATTAAAAAAAAAAATTTTTTTTTTGTGTTTTTTAAAGTTTTTCATTTTAGACTATTACCTTTTAGTTAGTAAAAGTTATTTATAAATTTTTTTCTATAATTTTTTATTTGCAAATGCAACCCTGCCATGAAAAATTCAAAATAACCTCAAAAAACCAATTTTCCCCAAATACGCAAATGTCTAAAAAGAAAAAAAAAACAAATTCATGCAATGCAATTCCAAAAGAGTTCAATGTATTCAACATTTTAATAATTCACACACAGACATTTTGCCTCTACGAAACCATCAACGGCACACTGAAGAAGTTCAGACGCTTTTAGCCCCTCTCACAGCCAAAAGAAGCTTCCTAGTAAGTATTTTTTTTTTGCATTGCCAACTAACTACAACTACGACGTCGACGACGACGACGACTAGCTACTAAACATGACATTCGATGTATACAATGTTAGAGGTATTATTGTATCGCTTACCGCCAAAAATGTTTTGGCCTCCTCCTAAGCCGAGAACAGTGTAGCAGCAGCAGCGGCAGCATCCCCACATCTCTGCCTTGTCTCTCTGTATATTCTTTTCCGCTTCTCGAAGATGGTGTACGCCTGATGATGTTTTTTTCTGCGGCGATTCTTATCGCTACTTTCAATTATTTTATTTGGTTCAGATGTGGCTTGCGATAAAATTGTTGATATGAGCGTAAAGTATGGTACCGAAGGAGGTTCTTCTGTTCTTGCTTGGATTCTGGGTGTTTTTTTTTCTTCTTTTTTTTTGGTTTTGTTTTATAATTCTTACTGGCTTTGAAACCCTTTTTGTTGTTGTTGTTCTTGTTGTTGCTGCTCTTCACTGGCATCTTGCAACGTTTAATTGACACAAGAAAGCGTTGCCGCGAACATTCAAGAAATAGTATGTGGTGCTGTAGTTCGTTTCGGTTTATTTTCTTTTCGGGCTTGACTGCTTTATGGGTTTGGTTTGGCAATTGCAATGTGTGGTGATGTACATAGTTGATGCTACTGTTAGTTGTATGAAAGGGTTTACAGTAAGTTGTATTTATACAATTTTTACAGCAGTTCAGTGGAATATTTTGGTGAATATTAGAAAATTTCTCGGTTTGATTTATAACAGAAGCTGGTAGAATTCATCAACATTTGACACAAATTTGAACCATAAACTATCAGCAATGCTAGCCTCTGTAGTATCACCAATGTTCTGAAAGAAGTTCTATGTTGATGGCCGATTGTGCCTTACGAAAGTATAATTTTTTTGGTATGTGACAAAGAATCAGGTGGAATGTGTATGAAACAACCACAAGTGGAGATGAATTAAGAAAATGCAATGTGACATGTGCGTACCAGACAACAGCCGCAAATCATTGAAAGTATTATTCTTCTTCTTCAGCTGTCCACTGTGCCAAAATGTGCTTTTCGCTTGTTATGGTACTCCCTTGTTTCCAAAAATATTTGTATAATCAGCGCGTACAATTCAACCTTGATGGAAAGTAACATAGGCGTTAACTTGTAATCCCAGTAGAAAAGTCATCGATTCGACAGCGAGTAAGCATCAATGACAAAGATGTCCATGAATGACACTTCTCTGAAATTCCAACGTAGTCATTAATGACATTTTTATAAGTAGTCCCACTGTCTCATGCATGACAGTCTGCATTACATTGCATCAATGCTGCATCACTTGGGGTCTTGAAAAATTGAACCGGCTGGGCGAGTCTAAGCTACGATCAGTAAAATAAAATACTGGTTCTGTCACATACGGTTTTAGGGGATTTTAAAAATATCTGAGTGTATTTGGGCAAATATTTGCCTAATCTGACCGTAGCTTAACAGTAGCTTTGCTGGGTGCTTTGTAGGGAAATGAAGCTACAGATGAGCTTGTGAAAAAAGGAGCAGTTACGTCTCTTATGAAGACAGAGCCATTCCGTGATATTGGTGCTCACACTATCCGTGACATCCTCTGAGAAAGAGTAAGGGTGGACAGAACGAACTGTTGGTTTGACCTACCTAGGCTCCGGCAGGCCAAATCTGTCCTTAATTTGAAGCCTGCATTGGGCTAACGCGATTCCTCACTGATCATTGCAGACTGAGGAGGCATCTCACGAAGTTGGGCATTTTAAAGGACAACTCGTGCAGATTCTGCGATGAGGATGAAGAAAATCCGGGTTATTTACTGGATTCCTGAGGAGCAATCATGCACACAAGAAGGCGCCTACTGAGGAAGTATTTAATACCAAAATTGGACCCTTTACTAATCTTTAAATTCCTTGGACATTTAGGGTTAGTGGAGGTCCATTAAACATTGGCAAGAGTATGATTTTTGAAGCCTGGTGCATTGTCACCAACACGGAGTCGGAGTGGGGGCACAAAAGACCAACGGTCGAGATGTAAATCCCCTTTACTAATTATTATTATTATTATTAGGTGAGGTGGAATCATCTGGCCAGTGTGGAGTGTTATATAAAATAATACAGTATTACCGAATTAATACTCGAACAGCAAAATGAATGTAGGAGTACATGAATTCCTACCAAACAAAAACAATTTTTGAATCGTTGAATTTTCCAGGTGAGGTCAGCAAGTGACGCTTTAGAATACAACAAACAAACGTACATCCAGATTTTGTGACACAACATCGACGAGGAAGACCATCACAAGCGACACCTATTGTTACTACAAAGTATCCAGAATCTCAGGCCTCATGCGGATAACGCCATGCGGAGAAAACGTTGCCCAGGAATCTGAAAGAGATACAGCTTTGCTCTCTACCGCATCTTTCTAGTATATCACCAACAGTCTAGTCCAAATCCACCTTACGCGCTTCATTTCTGCATAAATTCACATAAATGCAACATTGAATGGAAATTATTTCGCATACTGGATCAATGCCCCTACCAAGCGCAACACCTTGCCAAAAACGTAACGAGATTGAAGTTCAATGCCTCTCATTTACTACTGTTTGCCTTTGTGCTTTTGTTTTATGCAATATTTAAGCAAATAAACTGGCCACAGAACCGAGACAACGATGCCGATAATATGATTCTCAGTTAATAAATAACCGAGCCTAAAAAGTCGCGATACTATCGCTCTCGATGGAGTCGACGGTTGGGCATCAGAAGCGGCCACTGTTGCTGCTGCTGCTGGATGCGGGCAATTTTGCTTTTTACTTGCTGGCTGCTGCTGCTGTTGTTGTTGTTGTTGTTGTTGTTGTTGATATCGCGCGCGCTCTTATTTGGCGATCGTCTTAAGATCAGTGGGTTATGTTATGGCAGCAGCGTGTACTCGTATCAGTCTGTCCATGGCAAAAGCCCTTAGTTTTAAGTTTATTGCATTATTGAAAGATACTGATTACGACAGCGAGATACTTTCATTTTAAATGTGTTTATTGTTTCTGAAAGAATTTATCGTGAAGTGGTTTCGTTTGGTGCCCCCATTGAAGTGGTTACCCACAGTGGGACAGGTGTGATGGAAATTATTGCCAAGCCAATTAATATATTTCCAAGGAACATTCGTGATGGCCATGGGAAAAATGGTTAAATTTAATTTGAATGAACTGTAGGCATACGAGAAGGTCCTGTGAGTGTGAAATAAGGACTCAAGTGGACTCTTGTGTAAAAGCTACTAAGCAGAAAATTTTAAAAACATTCCAATTCATTCATCACATACCCCCGCTTTGTTTCTTGCTCACCCACTGTCATTCCACAGGGCAGCCCAACATCTCAGCTTTCAGTGTTGAAGCTGCCAACTTCATATCTCCAGCAGCACTCATTCATTCTGTAGTGATAATATTCAGACTTATATCTTGATCCCCCTTCCTTTTTTTCTTACTTACTTTTCAATATTGAATTTTTATTCAATCCGCTGCACTGATTTCCCTCTCAGCGCGTAATCCTTTTTCTTGTTTAAACATTTTTGTGTTATGGATTTCTGGGTCGCTTGTCTCGCTGATAAGCAAAATCCCTTCTTACTTACTTCTTGCCATACTTCTACTGCGTTCGCCCCGGCATTGCTACCATTTTTGTATTGTTTGCTAAAATATTTCTCATGTTCCTCGGTGCTGGTGCCTTCAACTCAGTTCAGTTCAGTTCAGTTTAGTTCAGCTTCGAGTGCATCTTCACTGTGTGCAAATCCTTAGGGAAGATCTTCCGCTCTGATAGTGTGTGCGAGATGTTTCCTACACAAAAAAAATATACACATTGAATTACTTTTGACAACCCTGTGGTCATCGATTAAGCTGCTTTTGGCAGTTTTAAGTTTTATTTAAGGGCAAAGGAGTGAAAAAAAAATAAAAGAAATAAGTCATCATGAACTTCAGCGAGTAAGTTATGTTATGGGAAATTTCTGTTAATAAAATCTACGCTGTCAAGTCAAACCCCGCTCAAAAGGGGTGACCATTTCAGATCGTAGTGTGTAGGGTGAAATGCATTTAAGTTAGTAAGCTTTCAATGGTTAATCTTTAAAGTCGTTAATGTATGCATGAACAATAAATTTATCTTGTTTTTATGTATAGAAATGATAGTACCCTGTCGGACTTACATCAACTGGTTTACAAAAATAACTAACTTATATTTAACTATATGGCAATTAACTTTTAAGTAATTTAAAAGTCATGCAGTTTGAAAGTAAAATTGCTTTGCTCTGCTTTGTTGAATAAACAAAATTGGAAATTTAAACTTTTTATATAATTTGAAATGAAAAAGTAGGTTGGCATAATATTTCAGTCAGACCGAAAATTCAGTTAGGAAATTCAAGTTGAAAATTCAAATAATAAATAACATAATAATTAATACAAAATTTTTAAATCATAAAGCAATAAATAATATATCACAATAAATAACATAATTAATAATACCAAATTATTAAATAATAAAGCAATAAATAATATATAATATTCGATATAATTTAATTACATAATAGAAACTAAATATGGAGAACAAAACACCTAAAGTCAAGCGATGTTATTTGGGAGAAAACATTACTTCACCATGTAAGTATAGATATATCTTTGAAGTATTCATAACCACTTTATAAGCTATTTTATCTTAACAGATAAAACCAACTCGTGCCAAAACTGTGCATACTTACAACAGCTGCTAGATTTGAAAATTAAAGAGATGAATGGTAACATTAAATTTATGAATAAATTAGTCAAATATTTTGTTCAATATTACTTTCTTCTGAACTACAGATACCATTATCTCTCAAAATAAAGTCATAATGGAAGCATTGGCAACGCAGAAAGTAGTGTCACAGAAGCTACTACGTCAAGAAAGGGACAACAATAACCTTAGAACTGTTTTCCCTGTTCAAAATACTGCGGCATTGACTCAACTTAATGGCGTCATTAATGAAGAAAATCGCCAACTTTATGTAAGTTTTGTTACACTGCTAATTTTAAATTGGGGGGTTAATGAAAACATGTTTTCCTCAGATAAACGTGATGAAATCGCTACTGAAAGGTCGACTTCCAAAGACTTTAACCGAAGTCTTTTCATTGGAAGTGATCGTGGACTTCAATGTCGATGGAACGCATGGAAAATACCGACTAAAGGACTCAAACAATGTGTTTGATAGTTTAATGGGTTAGTACTAACATTTTTATAATCTAAATGTTATTTTGTATATACAAGGATTTTATAATATACATTTTTTCTTAATAGATGCCATTCGTTCCATTAATGAGGGCGATCCTGAAAAGGAGTTACGCCTCGCCATGCAAACAATAAAAAAAGGCATTTCCACAACGTATGTGTTCAAAATAAAGCTAAAAACCATTGAAATACATAAATATATATGTATTAACTTTACATTCATATTATTGTGTTGTTGTTGTTTGTTTATTTAATTTGTTGGACAATTTTATTTAGAAATGTAAAAAAAAACCATGTATCAATTACAATTTGTCTTTATTTTTTCATAATGGAAAATGAAATGTTAAAAATGAATTATAAATTTTGTTGAAAACTAATTTTATTAAATTATTTATTAAATAAAAAAAAATTAAATTTAAAAAATTCTTTTAATATTTTTACTGCAAAATTCTTTAAGATATCTAGATATTAATAAGTTGAAAAGTCATGAACTATAAACATATTTAAAGGCATCTAGATATTAACCAGCTTAAAAGTCGTGCACTATAATCAATCTTGCTAATATCTAGATATTATCTAGCTAAAAAATAATGGACTATAAAATCACTTTCAAATATCTAAAAACTAACTAGTTGAAATCTCGTGTAGGAATAGACAATAGACTACGCCGTAGGACATCCCCATGTTAAAATAGTGAGTTCGTAACAAAGGAATAAGTGACTTTATAGTCAGTACTGACTATTAAATATCTAGTTTATAGTTAGAAATAAATGGGGTTAAATTTCCGACAGGGTAGTTTAGCATCCAATAGTACGACTATAGGCTAGAGAAAATATTGTTCAATAAAAAGTCGCCCAAGAAACAGAATGTCATAATATTTGTATCACTTGTGGTGGCATTGGAGTATTGTCGGGGAACACTTGTGTGGTATTTTACATATTACTAGTTAATTACGCATGACTTCGTACGTATAAATATTGTACTTTCCTTTGATCACCGATCAATCTCACATCTACACCCTTTGAGCTCCATTTGAACCTTTTTTTTTTATCAAATTTTAACTACCACGCCTATAATATGAACTGCCACGACCACTTAGAAGAGATAAAAATAAAAACGTTTCATAGTATTTCAGTTTAAATTACTGTCAGTCGACCAGTGCCGAATAAATTTGGCTAATTTTGTGCGCGTATTTGTGAAGACTACTTCTTGGCCAGGGATTTCATCAATAGTCCCGGAGTTTCACCAGCACAAGTGCGACAGCAGCCAGAGGTTCTTTTAATTTAATTTTATTATAACCCTTATATTAACTTGCTTTGGGCGGACTATATATATATATATATATATATATATATATATATATATATATATATATATATATATATATATATATATATCCTCAAATCTGCGGCGAGCTTTTTCATACACTTCCACATGAGCTAGAGAGCTGAAATTTGGAACACTGATAGAACTCCGGTGACAATGCATTCTGGGGTCCATGCATTTTGGGGTCCATCAGAGGCGTAGGGGGCCGTGGGGGGACTCAAACTTTTTTTTTTTAAACATGACATAACTTCCGATTCCTTCAAGCTACAATGATGAAATTTGGTAGGTGGGTTCTTATTGACAAAATGATTTTTTATACCCTTTGGAAAGGGGGGTGTGGGGGCAAAGGGGAGCGGAATGGAGCCAATTTAAAGTTCTAACTTTCGCATTTTTTAAGCTACAGGGCTGAAATTTTTCACTTAGGCTAGCATTGGGGAAAAAGAGTAAAAAAGGAAAAAAAAGGGGGGAAAAAGGGGGGGAAAAAGGGGGGGAAAAAGGGGGGAGCAATTTTTTTTTTTAAACCAAAAAAAATTTTTTAAATGTAAAAATTTAAGAAGAAAAACTATTCGGGCAAAATATAAATGGGAAAGAAATACACCGAAAAAAAATTTTTTTTTAAAAAAAGGGGAAAATAAAAAAAGAGTAAAAAACAAGTTTTTTAAAATATAACCCTTTAACCGACTAAAAAGCAGAAAATAAATTTTCTTTAAATTAATTTCTGCAATTTCGATTTAAAATTAAGGGTTTTTGGCTACTTCAAAATTTGCAATGATATTAGGAACAAAGTAGCAAAAACCCTTAATTTTAAATCGAAATTGCAGAAATTAATTTAAAGAAAATTTATTTTCTGCTTTTTAGTCGGTTAAAGGGTTATATTTTAAAAAACTTGTTTTTTACTCTTTTTTTATTTTATTTTATTCTCTCGAGTACCAAAGCAAAAGCACCGGTACATTGTAACCATCTTCACTTCAACACTACGCTATTGTTCTTCCTCTTCGTACACTGAGCGTACAAACGCATAGTACAATTAAATATTTTTATTTAAATGTGATTTGAATATTTGGAAATCAGTATCTCATATAGAAATTCAATACGCGCGTATTTAAATGTTTTCGATAAATAAAAAACTTAATTGCCGCCAGTCAGTCTTGAACCTACGATCTCTGCAAATTGGAAATAAGAAATTCACTCTGATCTATCACAGGCACAATTTTTCTGTGTCTAAACTGAAATATATATGAAGCAGAAAATAAACAACCTTTTTTTTGTGATTTCTATTTTTAGATTCGAAAACTTCAGTTTACATTTTTAGAAGAAAAAATCAAAGCTTGCTGTGCAATCTATAATTGAAATTTATATTTTTAGATTTGAAAACTTAAATTTAAAAGACTTGCTGAGCAATATTTAAACATTTAGACGCTTGTGAATAATGCCGGAAATATACGAGTCGGTTGCACTCCAAACTCCAGAGGTTGTCGGTTCGAATTCCAAAGTGAATTTATGGAAAAATTGTTACAAATGTCTCTAAGGAAATTAGCAAATAAAAGGATTAAATAAAGCAAAAAAATAAAAAACTTAATAAAAGTGTAAATAAATAAAAAAATTTAATATTTGCATATTTAATTCTAATATTTCCATATTTAATACAATTTTAAATACGCGCATATTTGATTTCTAACTCCCACAAGGAGGTGTGACAGGTACATATAGATCAGCATCACCTCCTGAGTCGATATTGCCATGTCTGTCTATCTGTCCGCTGTTTCGAATGATAACTGCTGTAATTGTTGAGCTATCGACACCTCTTCTTTTTGCTCATAGTTTTATAATTTTAAGGTATTGAAAATGGGCATAAATGGACATGGGATAAAATGGAATAAAAACCACGCCCACCTCCCATACAAAAAAGATGCTCCAATTTCTCTATTTTCGTTTATCCTGAGAAATACTGAACCGATTTGGATGCCGTTTTTTGCATTTGGTTGTAATGACGTCTGGAACAGAATGTAAATGGAACCAAATGGAAGTGGACTGGGACAAAATGGAATTGGAACAAATTTTTTAATTGGATCCTGAAATGGAAATTATCGATAAAGTATTCAAAAATTATGACCTAAAAAGAAGAAGCTGTTGTACTAGTATGTGTAGGGTATTTGAACTTCCGACAAACCTAAAGTTTAAACAGTATTTCTGCTGGAAAATTTAAAAGGTATGTTTTTTTTTCGTATGGTCTCATTTTTTAAATTGATCTTTAGTCAAGCAATGTCAAACTTACGAAAGTACAATTCGCCGTGAGCAAACATATCTTGCCGCTCGGAACCGGGACTAAAAGTGAAGAGTCCCTACATATCACAGAAACGATTTCGTGTCTGTCAATTACGGGATCGACGTCGTCTATGAGAGATGTTTAGCTAGGAGGTGACGATCCCTCCTCGTAGTGCCAAATATTTATTTATTTAATTTTTTTTAGGAGAATTTTTTTTGTTTGTAATTTTTGTTTTTTTTTGGAAAGATTTTTCATTTATTTTTAAGGTTATTTTTAATTTAAGCGATTTTTAGTTTTTTGTTAATAGCTTAATACTTCACAAAAAATATAAAAAAACTTCATCAATCAGTAGCTTAACAATTATCTAAACATCGCCAAGCTAAAATCCGTACCAAGCCATATGCAAATCGAAAAGGGTAACTAAGCAACAGCAAAATCCGAGTTCATGTTGATGAAAATGGTAAGAATTTCGTTCATGACATCAAAAACGTGAATTGCGGCAAAAAAAAAAAAATTAGAGCAAATGTGACTTTTGTTAATTTAAGTATTTTAAGTACGCGACGCGGAGAGGTGCTGGCAGAATGTTGCTGCCTCACACAAGCGCATTTGTGTGCAGGCTTTTGTGCTGTCGACTGCTTCTTATTTGGCTTTGACTTGAATTTGAATTGACTTAACCTGACTTGAGTCTATTCTAAGCATTTCTAAGGTTTGCTGCCAAATGAGTTCGTTCTACGTTTGAATATCTTTTGAAGAATTAGCGGCGCATTGGCCGCTAAGATGCCAACTAGACTCTTTTTGCTGTTGTTGTTGTTGTTGTTGTTGTTCTACATATTGACTTGATTTGACTTGACTTTTGTTGCATTTGCAAGGCAAATCAATTGTAAATGAAATGCTTTTAATTGAGCTAATGGAGGCAACCCTGACTGAGCAGAGCTGAGCTGTGCCCGTGGCTTGATTTAGTATTGAGTTTTTTTTTTTTCGTTTCTGCTTCACAAAAACAGAAACTGTATCGGCCAATCGTTTATTGAATTCATTGAAACATTGACAGTAACGATGGTGATGCATTTTTTTCTAATTTGGTTTATTTAATAAATTATTGACTTGTCTGTCGTTTTTGTTATGGCTTGCCTTCTTGTACTTGTGTTTTTCAGACCAGACCACCTAGTTTGATTCTCATTAGGTTCGCTCGATGTTAAAGAATTTTTTGGTTGGCTTTGACATTCAAATTTGATGTATTATTTAAAGCAATGGCGCAGATGCATTAAGTGCACATTGGGGCCGCAGGAAGTAAACCGTTCACATTTATATTGGAAATTTATTATTAACAGAAACCGGATCAGTTTCAATTAATGTAACCGAAACCGAAACGGATATTTTGGAAAGACTGGATACAGGAACCGAAAACGATATCTTAAAAATCTGTGAACCGGACCGAAACCGATATTCGTTTCGTTGCCAGTCTCGGATTTCAACATGTATGCCAACGGCTAAAAAATGTCAACTGGAGTTGAAGCTGGCGTCTTCCATGCTGAGCTAAATATCACCAAACCCTTTAAACTTCCAGATTACTGTAGCGTATTCCAGACAGAGGTTGTTGCAGTCAGAAAAGCCACGGAGCTAGCCTGCATAGACGAGACAATAAACTGCTAAATAAAGCAGCTATAAAGGCGCTAATTGAATTGGTCATCATGGAAGAACTGGCCACCGTAAACATAAGCTAAATACGTACATATCTATTGGGTACCAAGTCACAAGGACATAATAGGAAATGATACAGTATATCAAAAAGTAGAAAAAGTGGAAAGAATGCAAAAAAGTGAATTTACCATTAGTTCAAATCAACGAAGTACTGAAACCACTACAGGTGATCAAAAGACATCTAGAAGAATACATGCTAGAAGAATACATACATGATAAGGGCAAGAACGAGGTGGAAAAACCTAAATACCTCTACAATCGCTAAGAGCATATGAACCGTACAATAAGCGCTACATCAAAACTGTTATTTCGTTCGATCGTACTGACTGGTCACTGCATGGTAGCATCTCATACCGTAAAGCTAAAACTGACGGACAATGACTTGTGAAAGAAATGTCAGGAAGACGATGAAAGGGAAACCATGCAGCATCTCCTTTGTTCAGGTCCTGCACTCTCGAGAGCCCACTTAAAATACTTAGGAGCTTTAACGATTGTGGGACTGGCTGAAGGTTCCAGGCTAAGCTTGAATTCTCTTATAAGATTTTCTAATAACGCTTGCATGTGATGTATACTTTCGTTAAATTGACTTCAAGTGACAATTGACTTCATCTGGTATCGCTAAGGCCTTAATAGGCATGTGCGTGGCCAGTATAACCTAACCTACCTAAAGGTATTGTATCTATAGATATAAAAGAGACGTGTATGTTTGTTACCAGTAGACGCAAAAACTTCTGGCCCGATTCTCACCAAAATTTATGTATGTGTTCTATGGGTTGTGAGTCGTGTTCGTGGATAGGTTTTGACATTCCCACCTTTGCCGCCCACAAGTTAGACATTTTTACAGAAACTATTTTCTCATAGCAAATACCATATGATTTGTTGCGCTTGCTCATCTGCGAATTGTTTCCCACAGGTGGTGCTGCAAACAGCGTTACCATATCTGTCAATTTTTCTCTTACTTTGATGACATTTTTTTGTTTTGGTTTCAGGGAGAAAAATTGCTTATGGGATAAGTTTAACAATGAAACAATAAAAGTTTATTTAGGCCCTACAAAGCGAGTCGGGCAAAGCTAGTGTAATATAAATTCAAAAAATTAATTTTGGTTATTTACTTGATTTAAGGAATATTCTTGGTAGAGCAACGTTCAACACGCTAGGAGAAGTTGCAACCACTGAACTTAAAAGTCTAAAAACCTTCGCAATAAAGTCCGGCACGTTCGGGCTAGATGTAGACAATGGAAGAAGGTCTACAATCTTCACGTAAAGGATAAGAGAGCTTTGTGGTATTGATATGGACCCATTGTGGTCTATGCGAGGCTTATAGCAGCCACCCTACCTAACCTAACCTACTTGATTGAAAAGTGAAAGGCTTTTAGTTGAGGAGATATATTTGGCATATAGCGATTTGGGGCCGCTTGGTCATAATTCCTTGTCAAAGATTCCTTTGTGCTACAATTTTTTGTCTCTGGGTTATACTCCCAAGACAGCAATACTCATACAATTGATATGAGAAAGTCTGAGGTTCCGGTGGCACGTGTTAACATTGACGTAGGACTTTTTTGTGACACGTTTCTAATCTAAAGAATTTACATTTCCTAACTAAAAAATTAATAGTTTTTTCTACAAAAATATTTTTTAATTGCATTTAATGCTATCAGGCGTAAGGAAGTAGACGAAAGGAAGTAGAAAGAATAAAAAAAAGAAAAATGATATTCAAAAACTTTTTAATTTCATTATGAAAACTTTCCTACAAATACACCAAAACGTGACTATAAAGTTTCCAGACTGAATTCAGTTATTAGTGCCTTAGGGTGGTTACTTTTCAATAGCAATTGTCTGCCATTCAAATTAAAAGAGACGTAAGCAAACATGGTAAGGAATGAAGTAACGAACGCAAGAGAAGCAGTGTGAAGTGTGCTGAGGCGTTTTTTTTCCTTTTGCTAGCAAATTTCAATTATTTTAAAATATCAAAAGCGTAAATTCAAAGCAAACATCCCTAATCCAAGAGATTTCGAACAACAAACACAATTGCAAGTGAAGGTTGCAAGCAAACAATAACAAAAGCAACTGCAAACAACAAAGTAAATCCTTCGCACGTCTTGGATGCTGAGCCAAACATCAAAATACACGCGAAATTTCGTTTCTTTTCACTCTAAATACCACTCAAGTCTCACTCATCGACCATGTCCAGTAATGACGCAATGATGTGATGGAATATCTTTCAATTTCAATAATGAAAAATTTCCCAGCTAATGGCCATGATTTGCTCTTATCTGCATCTTGGGAAAAGCATCTTGTGTGTAACCAATCCCTTGAAGAAACCCCCCCTCTTCCCCTTCAAACGATGAGTACGTACGCCGCATTAGCTGATGGACACCCAAGAGATAATCAAACGTCCTTGAAGTGAAATTGAATTTTCACATTTTTATTATTTAAGTGCGAAGGATGATGGCTGGGAAATTTCAAAGCTGCAAAAGTGAAAATGTTCGTGTCGGTGTACGAAAACAAACAAAAAAAAAACCTAAAAATAAATGAAACGAAAATCCCAAGTTTAGTTGGGAAGATATTTTCGTTGTTGTTGTTGTTGTATTGTAAGCCAGCAGCTGTTGTTTGGCTTTCGTACGGTCAAGCATCAAAAGTGAAAATCTTCATGTTGTGCGCCACAGAGTTGGGCGTTTGAGTGTGGTGGCCCACTACAGAGAGAGAGAGAGAGAGTAGCAGATATTTTGTCTGTGATAGTACGCGCGCGAAAAGTATAAAGTAATCTTTGGCAAATCTTTTACGGAATTCACTTTTGTAATACAATAAAGCTGTAAATTGGAATTGAATTTCTGTCTTACGTTAGGTTATGTTGACTTTTTTTTGAGTCTGGATGGAGTTGAGATTTTGTCGTCTTTCTGTTAACTTGAATTTTCAAGATCTTCATTGAGATGTCCTTAGGATGGGTCATTATACTCATGAGATGTGATTGGAAAGTACATGAAAGAGTTTGCGTTTAAAGCCCCTAGTTTGGTATTGCGACTTCCAAGTCGGGTTTACAGTGGGGTCAAAGTTGGGAAAATTGGATAAAATTTTGTATGGAAGCCAAAAAAATAGTAAAAATAGGTTTCAGAAACAAAAAAAAAAAAAAGAGATCAAAGCAAATTATTTTTTTCCAAATGTTGGCCCCTCTGGTACCATAAACACAATTTTTTGGGACTTAAACAAACCAAGTTTTTATTAATTTTTCATACGTGTACTCAGAAATATGAGTTAGAAAAGAGTCTTATTTCTGACTATCTTATACCCACAGCTTCGCTCGCAACCATTTTGTATTTTCACGTCAATGTATAAATGTTATGCAATGTATTATTTAAGCAACTGAAATGAAAATAGCAAAGCTGGGCATAGTTAATCGAGAATTTAACTTCGTTAATCCGGAAATAGTTAATCAAAAATTTAACTTCGTTAAATTAAAAAGTTAATTGCATTGAAAAGGTAACTTCGTTAAAAGTTAAATTAAATAGTTAAATTCTCTAAAGAAAAATTATTTTTTTTACAAAAAACGCACAAAAAGCATTTTAACTAAATACAATTGAATGCCTGCACTCACAGACCCTTTTTTCGATCGATTTTAGCCCTCTATATGGAAATTTAACTTAAAAAATGAAAACTTTGTAAAAATTTTACAAAACGAATTCGCCGACGCGCTTTTTTTTGATTGTCGTTACTCTCCCAGAGTTCCAAGTTGATTGGAAAATGTCGGCGGCGGCTAAACAGTTTTGCGCCGACCATAATCGGCTTCAATCGGCGTCGAACAAATCGATGTCAATATCGGTTGAGCCGACACAATCGACTCAATATTTCGCCGCCGACCAAGCCGATACATTTGACGACGGGCTAGGCACGCCGTCTCGACTTGGAACTTTCAATTTTTGTCAACAACACGAAAGAGTTCTGTGTTTACAATTTTTCAACAGTGTGGCTAGGTAGATTATTAAAAATAGTATGAATTCTTAATTTTTACTTTTTTTTTTACATTCAATAATAAAAAATTTTTTTTCGTTTCAAAGTTAATTAATGCTAGTTAATATAAAAAAAAATGTAACTTAACTAAATGAAAAAGTTAATGGTTTTCGAAATTAACTGAAACGTTAAAAGTTAACCAAAAATTTAACTTCGTTAATTAACTATTACCGAATTAACTAGTTAATGCCCAGCTTTGGAAAATAGATTTTGCCAGTCGTCCCTCAGCCCATTCACTACTCAACAGTAAATCCAAAATATCACCGATACCCCTCGAAATGCTCCCGAGTAAAAGTTCTATACAAATTTGGGGCGGATCATACATTTTCATAATCACCACTCTGCCCATTCACCATTCACCACCCAGCATCAAAACCAAAATTTCAGCGAAATGTCATTAAGCCGAGTTACAGAGCTTTAAACATTTTAGGGCGTGGAAGTGGGCGAATCTTAAATTTTCATAGTCAACCCTCGGCCCAATCACCATTCACCACCCAGCGCCAAAACCAAAATTTTAGCGATTTAGTATTTTAGAATAATATTGCCACTCCTCAAACGCCCACAGTTAATGAAATCACATTGTTGAGGTCAATTACCTACATTTTGATATATTTATACCCCCACACTCACTGTGGCAGGGTATACTCACTTTGTCACAACGTTTGTAACGCCCATAAGGAGGCGTGTCCGGTATGGAAAAGTATATATATTCTTGATCAGTATCACCTCCTGAGTCGATTTAGCGATGTCCGTCTGTCTGTCCGTCTGTCCGTCTGTCCGTCTGTCCGTCTGTCCGTCTGTCCGTCCGCACGATAGCGGTCGCAGTTTTGGAGATATCGACTTGAAACTTTGGGTACATGTTTTTCTCGTGAATACTGAGATCAAGTTCGAGAATCAGCCAAATCGGACAAAAACTGGGCGTGGCTCCCATACACCGAAAAAAAAGGTAAACATTTTTCAAGTCTTTTTTATTGTTGTATTCGATTGGAAATGTTTAGAAACGTATTTTTGACATGGTCCGAGGTTCCGAAGCCACATATATAAGGTCTAAATGGGGTCTTGAGACCAATTTTTTTTTTTTTTGTGGATTTAATTGGAAATTTTTAGAAATGGATTTTGGACATGGTCCGGGCTCCAAAACCACCTATAATTGGCTCAAAATAGGGTCTTGAGACCACATTTTTATATGTTCGAGGAACTTCTTCCTACTGTGTGGGGGTATTTGAACTTCGGTATAGCCGAAGATAGTCCACTCTCTAGTTTTCATTAAAATCGGTCAAGTATTTCTTGAGTTATAAGGGAACAAACACTAGCGTGGTCCAAAATTTACTTTTTTCGCTAGAGATCCACGATTCCCCTCAAATAGTTTCATTTTGTGAGAAAAAATCAAAAACAAATATGGCATCCTAGGTCAACATTAACACATGCCCTCCGAGACTCGGATTTTCCCATATGAGAAAAATTAAAGTTTTTGTAAATCATTTTTCTAAATTCGGAGGAAAGCTTTGAAAATCGGGAATTTAATGAAAATGGTACAGAACTCAAATCCATACAAATCCAACAAATCCATACAAAAAACAGGTTTTTACGGACCACCCAACTCCTTAAAAAAAATCCAAAAAATTAAAAACAAAAAAACTGTTTGGTGCATTTTTGTCCGTACCTGAAGGAGTTGGGAGGTCCGTAAAAACGCGATTCTTACATGGATTTGTTCGTTGAAGAGTTCTCTACCATTTCCACTAAATTGCCGATTTTTTAAGCTTTCCAAAAAATGTTCTCCATACGATTTTGGACCACGCTAATACACAAACTCACAAAGAATTTTATATAAGTACCCTGTCGGAATTCAATCAACTGGTTTACAAAAATAGCTAACTTGTTTCTAACTATATGACAACTGATTTTAAAGTGATTGAAAAGTCGTGCAGACATTTAAGATTTTAAGAATTTTATACACATAATATACTTAATAGTATAAAAAGCTTAACAACTTGAAGGCCTGCTAGCTCTCTCATAGGGAAGGTATTTTTAGTAGCTTTTCAATCACATAAAACCGATGAAATCGCAAAAAACATTAAAATATTAATACAAAACCCAAGTCCTTCCTATTGAAAGCCATATCTTCGCATACTCAAAGTAAGTAATTATGTGCATATTGGTCTCAAAATTTTCCCAACCCACATTACAATTAGTTGGACGTACAACCAACACAAAGACATTTCCAATTTGCATTGCTAAAACAGAATAGAACTCCGCAACGACAACGACAAAAAATGTTAACGATTTTTGCATATGTACAAAATTGCCAGCAATTGATTTGAAAAATCTGTTAAAATATTTAACTGAAAGCTTGCTGGTCAGGCAACAAACTACAAGCATGTTGCTGTTGTTATTGTTATTGCTGCTGTTGATACATTGTAACGATTCATAGAAGTGATTAAATGATGGGGGCAAATGCAACCACACACAGTCACATTTACAAATGCAAAGGCTTCCTTCCAACCACTCAATGAACGAATGGACAAGTTGTGGCCAGGCTTCAGATGATGATGACAAAGACCAACAACAATGAAGCTATACTTTTATTGTTTTTTTCTTCTTCTTCTTCGTTCATATCAGAAAATCTGGACAGTGACAACAACATTGAACTGAATTGAATAGAAACAATTTTTACTAAATACAGGTAGCTACTATGCAAATGCGGAAGTAGAGTCGTAGAAGAAGCAGAATCGTATGTTGTTGGCAACATTCAATATGAAAATTGATTAAAAGTTTTCTTGTTTGTTTTAATGGAGTTTATGATGGAGTTGCAATGTGTTGAGATGACAAAATGCGAAACAATTTTTCCCAAGGGTGACAGACAATTCAGATTTTTGTAAAGAAATTCAAATTGTATGGCAACGTGCTGCAAATATTTTCAATAAATTTTGGAAATTCTTGTTAATTTTATTTACTGCTTTACCTTTAGAGAACTGCCAATGAAAATAAATTACGAAATTCGAAAATATTCTACAAAACTTACATCACACACGCACAGCAATTATGCAATTGTTAGAAAAAACATTCTCCGAATGGTGGGTACCAAATCGATATGCAAATTGAATTCTTTACTGAGTTAGTGTATCTTTCTTACTTGCACTTCTTTTATACACACAAACCCCACACACACACTCACTGCCACTGTACCTACTCTGGCCAAGTAATGCTTCTTGGTCATGCCATTTTATTTGTCTGAAATAATTGCTGTATTGCCATTATGCAAATATCAATAAAAATTTCAACAATACAACGAGTCGAGAGAGCATCGAGTAGCATCTTCAGTTGCAAATTTTCAGGTGAACTGTGAAATTTTTCAAGTTTATGGAAATTAATTTTTGTGGACTTCCTGTTTTTTGCTTGAGTTTTTTGGTGCGGTGGTCTTTAATTGTATTGCCTGAATAATTTATTTATGGTAAAATCTGTTGTTTATATTTGGCATTGTAATAATGAGAAATAACGATGTCAGCACGCAAATTGTGACAATCCAAATCGCTTGAAAGTTTGGCGGAAGGAATTACATAAATTTTGCAGGGATTTGCAAATTCTATAAAGTAATTTTAATAAATGCTTTTTGTTTGTAAATAATGTAATGTAAATAATAGATTGAAAGCGCTAAAGAAAGTTACCTGGTCCAATTGAATTCATTAAGAAAATATTCGAAGTAAAAGTTCAAGGCAAAAAGTGTCATTTAGAGGTTGAAAGGAATTTTGAAGTCCGAATCAACTCTGAGCCTTCGTGAATGGTGTACATCGGATAAGGGCAATTTTACAGCCAACTATTTAAGTACTAAGGCTTATAAAAATAATTCTTCTTTAAAAAAATGTCAATATCAAGCGGATAAAACAGATATGACCTATGAAAGTCATCAAAGCGCCTTGAAGTAGAAACATTTTGCAAAAATCGATGCCATCACAACACTGAAAGTAATTATTTTTCAGTGTGAACCCAACTAAATACCCGTACATAATCATGTAGCACAGTGTAATTACTCTGTTACTCTGTTATTTGTTATTTGTGCCTTTTAATTTTGACCGAATTCACTTAAGCTGCCATTCACAATAGTTCAGCATATGATTTGATGCGACTGAATTATTAATGCTCCAGCCTAGAAGTATGCAATAATTTTTAAGCGACATGTCATAATTTAGAAATGTTAAGTGACATTTTGACTGATTTTTCCAGAGTGTTTATACAGATTCCAATTTGATTCGTTTGACTGTGACGCGCTGATAATCCGAACGGCGATTTTCGATAACGCTTAAATATTAAACAAATAGTCCGAATGTCAGCAGTAATCAGTCAAGGAATAATGTGACTTGTGCAAGACTAAATACAGTTGGAAAAATAATAGCAATTTTATATTTAAGAGTGGAATAAATAAATGGTTTTGTACTTATAACCCTTTATTTGACTTGCTTCGGATGAGCTTGGATGCAAATATGTTTTCTTGTATTTTTCTCATTCCGAAGAGTATTTTTAATTATTTATTTAATTATTTTAAATAATTGAGTTTCTTAATTCCAGGGAAAAAAAATAGTTGGAGTTCAGTGGCACATGGAAATACCGACATCGAAATCGAGAAATACTGCAGAGCGCCACAGGTGCTTTCAAAATTATTGCAAAAAATAAAATTTTCCAATATTTGAGATCAGTTTTCCCATATGCTCCCTTTGCTATTGGTGGTTATGACGCCAGAATCTATTTGTACTGCGTAGAAAAGTATTGTGCTGTGGTTAATATTTTTCAAGTTAAGACATGAAGCATGAAGTCAATTATGCCTTGTGATTGGTAGCTCAGAGTGCTTTGCCCAATCCATAAGAAGGGCTATTCCCCTCTATCGGACTTTGTGACTGAACGACTGAAGCCCTCCGGCAACCAGCTGATTGGACCCAAGTAACTGATGGGTACCAAACAATATGGCTTCAGACCTGGCAAATCCACCACTGACCAGATTTTCACACTTCGCCAAATCCGCGAAAAGACCCAAGAAATGCAAATCGACACTCTTTACCTTGTCGTTGATTCTAAAGTCTGTGAAGTTCAAACGACTTTGCATTATGCTACTTGGCAACACCATTAGCTCAGTAAGAATTGGGAAGCACTTAACCGAACCATTTTTATCAGAGAAGACTACTTTTCAGAACCGCTGAGCTGAGTCACACTAGCTGCATCTTCTACAAGAGTGTCCTGCTGATAGCGTACGCCGATGATATCGGAATCTTTAAGAGTACCTTGTATCAAAAAACAAATGAAGTGCCTTGTGTCAACAAACAAAGATTCGAGGCGTCTTCGACAACACGTCACTACTGACAACTACAAGTTTGAAGTAAATATAAGAAGTTAAAGAATTCGTCTTTCTTGGTACCACATTGACGTAAGCCTGGAGATCCAGCGGAGGATAACTTTTGCCAATAAGTGGTACTATGGGAGCGGTATTCAATTGAGAACGAAATTCTTTTCCCGCAGAGCTACACTCACGTTCTCGAAAAATACTCAACATGCTCGAACCGCTATAAACAGGCTTTAGGAGCGTTCGGGTACCAGATCAGTTGCAATCACAATTAAAATTCCTTATCACAGTTAAGCCAATAATATTTCTTACTTTTTTTACAGCCGGTAGTAGATAAATAATGGAAATGTCCATCAGCAAAAAAAGGCCTTAAATGTAATCTTTAAATTTCCGAATGCTTTTATAACTTCACATCAATTAAAAAAGAAATAAAAAAATAAAAAACCCCAACTCAAAAGAAGATAAGCGAAAAGGGAACCGAAATGTATGAAGATAATTTTTGGCAAAATCAAGAAGCGTTAAATAAAAAGTTAAAATCAAAAAAACGTGTGCCTTCAAAAATATGCATCTTATCAAAATAACACACACGTGTGTCTTAAATTTTCCCGTTTGTTTATTTTTTACTTAAAATGAAATAAAAAAAAAAATAATACAAAATTAAATACGAGAACAACGATAAACTCAATAAAGCAGTTTGTCCCTTTTTGCGTTACATCTCGAGTAAATAATACCATAGGGCCATGATTACGATGATACTGAGAGCAAACGAAAGGCCTTAGTAGAGCCGACAGGCACAATATCCACCAAAGACAAAGTCCTCGGTGTGGTCTGAAAACTCAAAAAGATGCTAAATGCTGTGCAAAACCAATTCCCCATCCACAAACGGCAGAACTTAGCAGAGCAGGAAGATGAGGAGATACACTTGCTGGGCGAAGCTGACAAACTGACAGCTGAGAAGAGTTCGAAAAGAGATATGGGCGAAACGTTGTGCGTTTTGTGCGAGGTGACGGTGTGACGGTGAGACAAGTGGCGGCGGAGAGGTGCCAGGGAATTATGACAAACCCACATCAAACGAGAGGTGTGGGCCAACAACACACCAGCAGTTCGACGTACAGCCTTTATGTTATTTCATTAACTTTAATCATATTTTCCGTTGTCTTTTTTTCGTTTTCGTTCAGGTTTTCATTAAAAATAAATGCAATTCGTTGGCGTTAATGTCCAAAAATTATTATAATTTTTATATTAATTTTTTGTTGGCCTTTTCCGTTGGATGCCTTCTTGTGGAACTTTGAACTCCTCTTCCACACAACTCCTTCAAGAAACTCTTTTACATTTGCACTGTCCACCTTGATTTTTGGCCTTACCTCGTTTTGACGCATGCTGTCAGAGAGATAACGTGCCAAAACAAAACAAAGCAAAAAAAAAAACAGCGAACCAAAAAACACTTTTCTGCTGCTTCTGCTCCTTCCATTTTTCCATTTTTAGGGGCACACATCATCATTTAAACTTTCATGCGGGTAGCATTTAACACAAGCTCCGAATTGTTCTTTGCCTTTCGTTTAGCTTTCTTCTTTGCAGCATTTTGCTCTTATCATTTGAAGTTTTGCTTTTTCTTTTGCCTTTTTTTTTTTGTATATATCGAAGATATTTTTGGTGCTGCTGTAATTCAGTGGCATATGCAACTAAGTTGGGGAAAGATAAGCACATGAGGACCCACACACACACACAGGGGCAGAGTGTGTAAAAGGTGTTTGCCGTTTCTTGACATTGATATAAATTGCTTATATGCTGAGGGTCGTCTGTAGGGGTTTTGGGTTTGGTTTCTTTGGGTTTTTTTCCCTCATTGAAAAGGTGCAAAAATCCAAATTGGTATGTCAAAGTGAAATGATAAAATTAATGTACGTATAGTATAGCATTTCAAGTTAATGAAATGTTCTTAAGTTTTTATACTGAAATAATATTGAAAAAATTTAATTTCAAAAATATGTGGGTTGGCTCTTATCTGGAAATTAAGTGGTTTCTTTAATAAAGTTTTTAAAAAACTATATTAATAATTTTCACTTTCCATAAAGGATAATTGCCTAGAATGTTAAAAATGTATTGCAGCCAGAGCAACATTAGTAACAGGAAAAAAACCTAGTAGTTAGATAAGAGAATCAGAATCTGCCAGAACTTGCACCTATGACTATTTTACAGTGACCATTTTAGCTAAAATTTTTTACATAAATATCAAATATTTTTAAATTTTTTGTATCTTTAACCCTTTGGATCCCCACAAAAAACTGGCGGGTGAACGACATTTGAGCTGAGTGGGTCTTAAACACGTGGACAAACTCAAACTTTAGTCCGCTCGAGAGTTTAAATTTTCGACGCTAGAGGCGAGATCTTGTATATATCGATACCTTAATGCCATCCTAACCATCCTATGTCCATTTTTCCCAAACTGTAAAAAACGAAAAACAAGTTTGGAAATTCATTTTTCGTTATTATTGCAGTTCTGTTTTCTGGGTCCAATATTTTTCTTATGTAGCTTAATCCATCTTTCTAGTGTTGAAAAAAAGTTTGAGTGAAAACTCGTCATGGTTTTAAATTAAATGGAATTCTTCTGTGACATTCAAATTTGTTTTCATACAAAATTTCATTATTTTGAGTTCTAAGAGGCCCAACTATACTATGCCCAATACAATTTTCGGGACATAGTATAACTGCGCTCTTTGAAATTGAATTTGTTTATTTATCAAAAACACAAACCAACAATAATTTATTGTTGGAAACACTAGATGGAGCTGGTATATTTTCATATCAAACAATCAAATTTCACAGTTTGAAAATAAAAATGAAGGAATTTTCATGTGTCAAAAATCTAATACAAAACCCTTTTTTTTTATATTTTTATGGAATAAGCAAAGACAACAACTCAAAATTTATACATTGCGCATTTGGGCCCCCGAAAAAAATCCTTCTGTTTTATTCTGTTTTATTTTTTAACAACTTCCGGTCAGATTTTCACAAACCACAATAGCCTATTCGATGCAGCTTCTTCTCAGGAATCCAAAAATACAAAAAACTCGATTTTCATGAAAACGGACATAGGATGGTTGCGCTTTAAGGTATCGATATGGTCACAATAGGAATTTTTGATTTACAAATTTGGGATCAATACACTGTCTCAGCAGGCTTAAAAAAATAACGCAAAAATACATTCACATGCGAATTCTCCACAAAATAATTCTAATTGGCTTAATGAAATATTTTTGGGATGCATTTTCCCAATCGGGTGGAAAGGGTTAAGAAAACAATAAAATATTTTTGGTGTATTTTTGAATTCATAAAGGGTTTTGTTGAATTGTGATCGATATGGCTTCCTGGCGCTGCTCGTATATGTAGTTGCAGTAGTGGAAGTACCCTCCCGTGGACCCCGTCATAACCCACCCCCCCCCCCCCCCCAGCCAACAGTAATGAAAGTACCCTCCCTTGAATCTTACCGAGAACCTTCCCTTTAACCTTCCCATGAACACCCAGTGAGCCCAGCTCTCTGTGAAGCCCTCCTGTGGACCCCTGAGAACTTCCCTACCATAGATAATATCAAATTCATAATCTGCGATTTCAAAAACATTCCCATACCAAGTTAAGTAAATATAAAAAGAGATTTGGGAATTTCTCATAGTAGTACTCGTGTCAACCGTACCGAATCAGCTAAATTAGGTCCAACAGGGCATGAGTTCTTACATTTTGAGTATAGTTTCGGTGGGTGTGGCAGAGGGAGCGTCTTCATGAATGACGCTTAGAGTGTCACCAAAGCATAACACTAATTTCAGAGCTCTTGGTTCAGAGTTTGGGCTGGGTGGTGATGAGTCAGTCCATCACCCACCAATCAATCAATATAGGAATTCAAGAATTAATATTCAAGTATTAATAGTGGTGCTCGTGGCGCAGTTGGTTAAGGGGTTACCCTTTTCTGTGTCACTATCGGAAAGTATCGGGTTAAATCCTTACAGAAGAGCATGTAGTATTAAGCCAGCCCTGATCCGTATGGGTGATTTTCAAATGCATTTTTTATTAATTTATTTTATTTTGTTCTACCCCCAAAACCTTTTTTCAAATATTGAACCTAGTTGCTCGATGGTTTAGAGTTGTCTGATTGAGATGAAACTTTGGGAATATAACTTTTTGGTCCAATAGCTCATTTTCATTCTGGGCTGGTCTAATTTAGTATCACAATGGACCTAATTTAGTCTAAGTGAGTGGGTGTTCAGCAGCCAAGCCGTTTGAAATTAGAGGTTTAGATGGAATATTGTAGCTAGGGTTAGGTTAGGGTTAAGTAGAATAAATTTTAAAGCACTACGAAATTGTTTTTAATCACTGCACTCTTGCTAAAAAAACTCTTGCTATTGGGAACTTTGACCTCTCTTATTTGAGCTAATCCAGAAAAACACCTTGAGGGAGTTATTCTTTCGACCCAGACCTTTCCGAATCGATGAATGCATTACAAATGATTCATTTGAATAATCACCTAATAGCCAACATTAGCAAGGAAAGTGAATCACAAACCCTGATGCGCCTAAAGCATTGCCAATCAGATGCCATAATTAATGTTAGACCAATTAATAATTCACATCACAAGCCCAGCCAGACAGAAGAACCGCCACGGATGTTACTCCACTACACTCCACTCTAAGCAAAAGCAAAAAAAAAATCTACGCACAAAAAAAAAAGAAGAAGATTTACGCACTTCTAAGGCGGTGCGCGCTGTGCGACGTAACGTACTTAAACCACTTCCGTCACATAATAAATTCATTACAAATCGCACACATCGCAGCAATGCGCGACATAATGCAGCATTATGTTCACTGTGCGTGAAAGAACCGTACATCAACGCAGGATCAATATATCAAAATACATACAATGTATATTCGTACCCAGCACCACTAGTTGAGGCAATAGGTACTTGCGCGTACTTCAACCGTAGAGCGAAGCCAAAAGAAAAGAGCGCCGTTGCCTTGGACCGCCATTAATATGTCAAAAAAAAAAAATTCGCTTTGATTCTTCTTTTTTTTTTTTTGGAATATTTATTTTAAACTTGAAATTGTTCTTGTTGTTGCATTTCATATGCAATAATAACACAACACAAAAAAGATATATGAAAGCAAAAAATGTATTTCGTAAAAATTATTGCACTTGACATGATTGAATACGCCGCAGAGAGTGAGTGCCGGTGCCGTGCAAATAGTCCATCGGTATGAGCTTATATATGGGCTCTTGAGTGCCATCAGTTGGGCTATGTCTGTCCAGTTGGTATGTACGTACATTGGTCGGTCGGTTGGCGGCAATCCCGTTTCGTTTGGGTTGACATTTTGCTGGCTGATGTGTGTGTTTCATGGCCTGGCAACATGCTGCGTTTTTCTCTCTGTGTGTGTGTGTTTGTTTCTGTGGAGCTTTTGCGCATGCTCATATGGATGGTTGACCGGCAGTGGACGAACGTACGGACGCAGTGCGGCTTCGTGATGATGAAAGTCATTAATGATGTTAATAATGTCATCTTTCACGTGCAATAATCAAAATAATAACAATTATTATTTCGTTCATGTAGCGTGGTGCGTGCAGAGTGCAGTGCTTTTACTTACTTACTGTCCGGTGCTGGAAGAAAAACATGCAATTTCCCTTTGGCAGTGTGGTGACAAGATGTCATTTTGTTGTACACAATGTCATGTTCATGCTGTTTGAAAGTTGATGCTCGGCTCAATTTAGTTAAATTTCAATTAATTGTTGGTTGGCCATGGGGAAGACTTGGGAAGTGAGTGCAAATTTTAATGTTTTCAATCGAATTATTTTAAATTAGCTTTTGACCAATGGTCCGCTCGTATTGAAGCTCTTCAGGATACAAAGGTAATAGCAAGTAGATCAAAAATATCGACAACACAAAACAAATTGCTTTTTCCACTCCAATTTAGCTCCAACATTTAAAAAATAAATGTTTTCCGTGTTAACAAAACCGGGTACTCAAATAAGCTTCAGTGTCTATCTCTCGAATTTCTCTTTAAAAATAATACAAAATTAATGTAAAAAAAACCTTTAACGGGCTCCGGATACCCATACACACTAAATTGTACTTTACAAATTTTAGCTAAAGGCAAAGTAACCGAAATTTTCAGGTACCCACTTATTTTTACCAATTATATTCGGAAAGCGTTCTCACTTTTTTTTAAAAAATATTTATTGAAATTCAAAGTAAGCAGGTAGAAGAAAATCTTGCAATCGAAATCAGTATTCGGGTAACCGGGTAACCGTCTACATGTTGACTATCTACATGTTGACTGTGATTTTGCAAGTTTTTCCAAAAAAGCGAAGTAACCGAATCAGATATATTTTCATTGAAATGCATATTTGAGTAACCGGGTTCTCGAAAAAAACTGTATTGTATTTATCTGTAACATTCTCAATTAAAACACTTTGCCCTACAGACCAAAACTTTCGAACTCGATAAGGTCCATGAAGAAAGAATGACGGCAGGCTACCAGAAAAACAGTGCGTTTATGGTAACACTGTGGATTATATTGGTCTATGTGAGGTATATCGCCGCCACTCTAACCTAAACTAACCCAATCTAACCGTCAATTTATGTTGACTCTGCTCTTAAACAGTTTTCCAATTGGAGTAACCGGATACCCGAATTAACTATACGGCATCAACTATGTTGAATGTGATGTTAAATATTTTTACGAAAAAGCAAAGTAACTGAACTTTTCGAGTACCAGGTACCTGAGTACCTACCTTAACTGTAAGTTAAAACTCGTTGAAATTGTGATCAAAAAGTAAAGTAATCGGGATTTCATGGCATCGAGTACCCATTTATTGTGGCATACCTTTCTTTCGTAAAAATTTTGGAAAAAACCGGTTTATTGGTTTAAGTGACAGAAGACACAGTATAAGAAGTAAGATAAAATAAGATTCCAAATCGAGTTTAGTTGCCACCCCTCACCACTCATCCTTCATAATTTAAATTTTAATAAAGAAAAGATACCCACAGAAAAAATGATCACTTGCCATAGATGTGCTTCCATGTGTTCCAAGTGGCCCCACATTGGAATAAACTTTAAATGCCAGAACCTTTTGCCTGACAGTCGGTGTCTGGAAATCTGCTGCATCGACCATAAAGAGAAAAAAAACACACAGACGCACACACACACACACCGCGTCATGTGGCGCAATTTTCTGCAATACAAAAGTGACAATTTGATTTATCACCGCACTTTGGCTTTAATGCGACGGTTGAGAAGAGCAGCAGCAGCAGCAGCAGCAACAATTGGCAGCAGCACATTCAATCGTCCGAGGCGTACATATTCTTTTGGACAAACAATGTTAGTATTAGGGCAAACGCTAAACTCTTAAAATCAATGCCCATTGCCATGGGCCCTGGAGGGCACACAGAGTCATGTGCCAAGGTTTCAACGAAGAAGCGGCTAGGTTCGACGTTTGGTGGCTGCCATAATTCAAATTGTATAGAAAACAAGAGCCTGACTGCTTTGACACTAGGATGCAGTCTTTTTTTTGCGCACCAAGATCTCTAAAGCCTGTGAGTTGGAATTTTATAGATTTGTGTTTCATATTTTCATTGTCCTATAAAAATCGTCCATAAAAACGTTCAAAAAGGAAACGATTTTTTTAAAGTGTTTCTTTTTTTTGTAAATTTTTTCCCTTCTTCCTTTTTAATATGAATTTTAGAATTTCAATATCCCATGGATTGAGGCCTTTTGCATATGCATATCCTTTCCAGAGTCTTCTGCCATCATAACATCGCTGCATTTGCTCTGATTCTGTGATTTGAACAATGCTCTGGCCATAGCTCACCGGTCGTTGTGAGTCACTGCGACCGCGGTGCGCAAAAGGTGCGCGCAATCCAATCCAAGCCAACGAAATGCAAATTCTAGTCACCATCACCATCATCATCATCATCATCGTCATCGGCGAAGCGCATACCATACCACTAGTGTCGCGACACACGGTTATTTATGAGTTCGATTTCGGTGATGCGGTTGGACTGATTGCGAGGAGTTGGTGTACTGGTATTCGAAGCCCAGATTGGTCGCAAACACACGCACAGCGAAAATATTTTGTTGATTTTTCGTTTTGTTTTCCCTTAGCAAAATTATGCTGATGTGGTGGTGACTTAGTCGAGGATAATAAATTGCGGCATTGATATTGTTTACTGGTGCAGTTTTTGAATTTTTGTGTCGATCGTATGCCAAGATGATTCAGCGGGAAGGTGGTGCCGCTGTTTGCTAGGTATGCCACCAATATGGGCGTGCCACATTCGATTGACAGTGGGTTGCTTTCTAGGATTGGTTTTGCATATTCAAGTGTATTGAACTCATTCGAGGTATTCCAATTCAATGCAGTTACTTGGAATTTTTAATATTTAATGTAAACACTTTTCATGTAGAACAAGTACTTAAAATACTTTAACACATTTTGTGCCGCTGTTTGAGATCTCCAAGAGCAATAGATAGGGTTACTGTTCGAGTACACGAACAGCGGCACAAAATGGGTTCAAAGAAAAAATAGGTTAATGTAAAAATATTATGAATTTTCCTAGGAAAAATTGGTTTACGAATAGCATGAGTGCTTCAGCTTAGAGAGCTCAAAGATATAAATGTAAGAGTGACACTTTAGGATACTAAAACACGTTTCACAAGTACGTACTCCGGTCCAAACTACATTGTGACTACCGCTAAAAATAATTCAAAATGTTAGTTCCATAGGCGGCAATCTCGTCGACATATCGTCGTCAATGTTTTTAAGTCCTTCAAAAGCTTTGAGTAAGCCTCGACAAACATCGTCGTCAATATCACGAAATGACTTAACTCCTATTCATTATTTATGAATAAGTAATATAAAATAATGGTCACATTATAATAACATCCCATTGTTAGTCTGTACGAATGTCCGGAGACTGTCTTCACCTTTCAGGAGCCACCAGTGAGCCGTAATTTCACATATCGCTCATTCCCTGCAATAAAGACACAACTCAAAATTCGGGTGCTTGGAGTTATGAATGTCACTAGGATCTTCACATATTAATCTACATGCTGCCAAAATACAGAATTCATATCTTTAGTATTTTAAACGTTCTTAAAAACTCTCCAACTGCTAAAATTCATAAAAAATACTCAAAGTTCAAATTTTAAATCGCGATTTCCCAACAATATGATTTTTTGAGTTGCGTCTTTATTGCAGGGAATGAACGATTTACGCCCTACGCACCCATGACTTGAGCCACTCGATATTTTTGATTTTTAAAAAGGGGGCGAAGCAGTTAAAAAAATCATCTTGCCAGATATAGTATCATCGTTCTCACTCTACTCCTATCAGAGTAGATCTACTACTATCGCATTGAATTTAAATTTCTTCTCCGGTAGTAAATTTTCTACTCCCCTCAAGGTATTTTCTACTACTATTGCAAGAAATCTACTAATAAAAATTGTATGTGAGTTTCATATGATTCATAGCTACTACTCTTTCTATAAATCTACTACCCTTGTGCAGGATATCATATCGACATCCCTTTGATACAAAATTAATTTTTGAACGTTCAGCTACATCAAACAAACATATGTATACAACATAAAAAGTAATTTAGTAATCGTCCGCTTATGAGAAAGTATATATAGTATGATTGTAAATAACATAATTGGCAGTCAACTAAAATGGGTCTCTGATGATAAATCTGCCAAATTTGGAAATAGCTATCCGACTCAAGCCGTGCTTCGACTGTTTCCTTTTTTCCTGTTTGCTTATTCAAGTGATATTTTCATTGCATACAACAAAATTATATACTAAAAACAGCCTGACACTAAAAAAATGCAAAAAAAGTGATGATTTTTCAAATTTTTTCATGGCTCTATTCGAATGGAAATGTCAAGAAATGGATACATATAATGGGTCAAAATTGGGTTTTGGGACCAAATCTTTTTTTGGTAGATTCGATTGGAAATTTTTAAAAACGGATTTTGGCTTTAGGTTTTGGCTCCAAAATAGCCTATAAATTACTCAAAATGTTCGTTAGATAGTTCACTCTCTGAATTGTTATTCAAGACATTTTCGTTACGCTACTTTTAAACAAATAGTCAAATAATAGAAATTTAATTATAAAACACCACTCCACCAAATTTGAACATTTTGAATTTGAATTTTATAACGCTGAACAAGGTTACGATCTGTAGGATCAAGAAGTTAAAAAATGGTCGAATAGGCAAAATCCAATAATTTATCAAAACAAAACGAATCTTTTGAAAACTGTATACGTCATCGTTTTGTGGTAATACATTTTGTTTTGAATATATTAACGATTTAGTTTAGAGCCATTCAACTTTGTATTCAAATAAAAAAAACTAGCTCAATTCAACATAAAAACATACATATTTTTGTTCGAGATATTCATAAACCTCAGTAACTAAAAATGTTTTTTCTGGGACTGATTTGATCAAAAACAAAAAAAAACATTAAAAAATCACCAAATAAACGGACTTGAGTTGTATAGAAATTGCTTTTAAAATTTATCATAATGTTTATTTGGCTAAACAAAAAACTTTCCCATAAAAACTGTATTTTTAGAGATTTTTTCAAAATATTCCAGCTTACGAACAAAAATTTACTTCGCGACATCATGAAAAATAAATTTTCTGGCAAAAGAAAATTTTAATTTCATAAAACTTTGTAAAATCAATAAAATCGTTTCAATAATTTTGTACTGAAAAATTAACCTCTGGGGGGGGGGGGTCGGAACCCCCAAAACCCCCCCTTGCGCACGGGCCTGGTTTGCTGAGACCATGCCTACAGATTCCTGAGCTTTTTAGAGCTTTTTAGAGGGTGGCATGGCAGTTCAAAATATGACCGTGTCAATTATAGTATGCTCTCCTGCAGTCACCAATGGACTTAAGAGGTGGCAATTCGACACGTATATTTTCTGTGAGACCATTTTGAGCCAGCTCTGCTGAAGAAAATAGTGCAGTTTGAGATTGGAAAGAAGGCGTGGTAATTCATAAAAGTGTCTTGACAGTTAAAGTTGGGTCCAAAGGGAGTTTAAAGGGAGTCCAAGGGAGCCAATGGGGGGTTAAAAAACGTGCAAAATATATACGTGTAAAGTCATGGGAAATTTACCTATATTGACTAAAAAGCATGATGGACTATCATACCTTGAACAGAGAATTTAAAATTTTTTAATAGATATAAATAAAACTTTCGTTAATAAACTAATTAACTGTAACGAGACTAACTTTTGGTTAACGATTTTTAGTTGGACGAAGTTAATTTCATGGTTGGTAGGCAGCATTAAGGGCGAGTTTCACATTCATATTTTAAGATTTAAGAGCGATTTTCATTAATATTCCAAATGAATGAAGGATATCTTAATTCGATCAACAAAAAGTTTTGTTTGTGATATGAGGCATTCAGACCTTTTTTTCCAATTTGAATCTCTTCACCATAAGTTTTATTTAAAATTTGTATTGGAATCCCTTACTTTACATTGCTTCTTACTCGAATTTATTTTAATTGCCCGCCAAACAAATACGAAACCTTCAAATCTTTAAATGTTCCGACAAAATCAGCATAAGTTTCAGTTTAGAGACATACAATTTTTTTTAAACTATTTAAACGAGCAAAAGACGAAAAAGAAAAAGATTAACTCATAAATTATGGCACCTCAAGAACTGCCACAACAACAACAACAACAGCAGCAGCAGCATTGAATGTCACTCGAGTTGCACAAGGCGCTGGAATCATAAGAAGAAGTGCAAAGAACATAATACCATATGAGATTTGCAGCTTGCGGTAAGAATCGAACGGACGGACGAACGGACGAACGGACGGCGGAACCAACCAACCAACGAACCAACCGACAGACACTGCGCGATTTGAGCGAGTTAACGCTTGGCGATAATGAACCCCATTTTAAAGTCACTACCATTCAATACGATTTGATTTACAATCCCATTTCGATTATAATCGATGATGATGTGTGTGCGAGCTTAAACCAAGCGTACCAAATCGAAACCAAACCGAAACCAAAAGCAACAGCAAATCCAAGCCCAACATCAGTGCGGCGGCACACCGAAAATCGTCCTCTGCTTCATCATCGCCACACCACAAGCAGTCAGACAGACCTCTAGCGGTTTTCAATGGAAATCGAAATAACGCGACGCTACAATTGGCATATAAATTGTATTACCTGTTGGCAATTGAACTTGGATATGTTGTGCGATGTGCGATGTGTGCTTGTGATGCCCGCCTGTATATGTATGTGTGTGTGTGTGTGTGTGTTTCTGTGCCTGTCATGGCTGGGCATGGTTTGAGGATTATGCGGTGTTAAAGTCACCGTCAAAATAACGAAAACCATTTTTTTTTTAATACCAAAAATAAATTTAAAAAAAAATAAAATAAAAATAAAAGCGACAATGAGAACAATAACCACTCGAAGTGGTATTAAAAAATAAAATCGTCCAAAAAAAATAAGAGGAAACAAAACTCTGGGGATATGTGGCTGCAGCACATGTGTGTGATATCCAGTGGAGTGTAGTGTGCTGCTGGCTGGCTGGTGGTGAAAAGTCCAAAGCTGATGCCATGAATTATTGTGGCTAAGATCATAAGCAAAAATGTCGCTCGATCGTTTTGGATTAAGGCGAACAGAATACAGAAACAGAAAAAAAAAACCAAATACAATCAAATATATATAAAGTTAAGGCAGGCAGGCAGGCAAAAGAAGAAGAAGGTTGCAAAAAAAAAAAAAGGAAAATTTCACCGGAAAGGTGTGAAATTCCCCAAACAAAGCCAAGGCAGTATAGGAAAAATGCCGCCACACCAAATTGTGCTTAAATGCAATGGAAAAAAAGTTTAAAAATAATATAAAAAAAAGAATTGACAGAAAATGAAATTTAATAAGCGTCCACATAAACTTTGTCACGTGGTCCGCATAAATTTTTCGTTTTGGTTAAAGGCCATATGCAGCTTGTGGGGGTCCTTTCACTTGTGTTGAATGATTATTTTTTTTTTTTTTTTGGAAAATTCTTTAATGATGAGCCTGAATGCCAACCACATATGCAAACATTAATAAATTCAAATTTCATTTTTGTTGCCCTCAGTCTCCAATAAGTGCACAATTTATGGCAATTTAATTGGAAATGAAGTGTGCAAACAATGAGCAAGAGTAATCTCTGGTGTGTGTATCAGTTAAAAAGAAGTTGAAGTTCTGAAAAATATATATTTTTTTTCTTACTTCTGGGAATAACTTTTCAATTGTTTATTGTTTTCATTTTCAAACTCATATTTCATAACAATTTTTTTGTTGTTTGTCTTGGCCAGCTGCACTTGCTTGAAGATACTGTGCAATTAAAAGTGTTTTTTATTTACATTTTTTTGTAATGAAGATTTTATGGAAATTTTTGAAAAAAAAAATATTTCAAATACACTTTTTTCTTATAAAGATTAACAAATAAAAGAAAATATTTATTTGTTTTTTTTTTAATTTTTATGTGATGAAGATTTTATGGAAATTTTGAAGAAAAAAATATTACAAATACACTTTTTTCTTCTAAAGATTTACAATTAAAAAAAAATATTTATTTGTTTAAACAAATATATTTCAGAGATTACATACTTAATCTAAAAAATCCTTTTTTAAAATATTTTTTTGTGTCTTTTGTTTATGGACCAAAGCAAATTTTTTTTCTCTCTGACTGACTTTTTTTTATCTGAGGCAAATAAGAGTGAGGGACCAATTCACGGCGTAAAAAAGGGAAGAAATAACAAAAAAAAATACAAGTGGATTGTGAATATTCCCGATATTATAGCGATTTCCAGCATATTATAACCGATTGCGAATATTCCCATTCCCAAATTCCCTGGGAAATTGGAAACAAATTTTAATTAAAATTTATTTTATTAATAATCGTAGTAAAAGTACTTTTACAATTACATTTGATATTATTTTGTGTGGCACTGCCTTCGTAATAAGAATATTCGGGAATAAGAATATTCACAGTCGGCTATAATATGCAGGGTGAGGGGAATGTGTAATAAATTAAAAGGAAAAAAAAAGAAAAAAAATTTGTACAATTACAAAAAAAAAATGTGCAAAAAATGGGAAAAAAGGGCGAAAGTGAGAAAAATGGCAAATACAAAAGGAGTTAAAATTAAAAAAAAGGAGTATGTGACAGAATAGGAAATAAATAAATCTTTACTTACATATCGATACCTTAAAGCACAACCATCCTATGTCCATTTTTTCAAAACTCTAGAAAATGAAAAACATGTTTTCAAATTGGTATGTTTTGTATGGAAATTGATTTTTATTTTCCCATTATTCAATTACTTTCATTACGATTCCCACAAACCACTATTGCCTGTCTGATGCAGCTTCTTCTCAAGAATCCAAAAATACCAAAAACTCGATTTTCGTGAAAACGGACATAGGATGATTGTGCTTTAAGGTATCCATATATAAAACTCTTCGTGTGTAGGTTTTGTATGTTTGTTCCCTTACACTTGACCGATTTGAATGATACTGTTGGAAATTTCATTGGCGCCGACATAGGTGGGTGTGTCTAATTTTATTCTAAAATGCCATAATTCATGCAGTGTTTAACCGACTTCGCTGAAATTTTGTATGTGGTGTTGGGTGATGAATGGACGAGTATTGACTATTAAAATTTATGGTCCAACCACTGTCAAGCCCTAAAATGTTTAAAGCGGTTTAACTCTGTCCCCAATCAAGGGATATCGGGATATTTTGGATTTGGTATTGGGTAGTGAATCGGCAGAGGGTTGACTGAGAAAGTCTTTTTTTATTTCAGTTGCTTAAATAATACATAGTACATAGAATTGACATGAAAATACAAAATTATTGCGAGCGAAGCTGCTGGTATAAGGTAATCTTAAAATATTTCTTTAAATAATTTTAGAAATTTTTACTGAGAACTTCGACTTTGACTGCAAATTTTCTAAGTAGTTGAACATATTTATGCAAGTACCGGATTTTATACAAATAAAATGTAACTTTTTTTATACCCTGCACTCTAGACATGACCCCCTAATTTGGTGAGGTTTGGTAAAAAAAAATGTGTGAGCCAAAAATGAAGCGGCTGGGGTGGGGGATAAATGGCTCCTCATCAAGGTCAAATTAAAAAATCGCGTTATGGATCGAATCCAAGCCCTATAGCTGCCGAGGTGTTTCCCCTACAGGGTAACCCAAGAGGGTGGCCCCTTTAATTGATACTGTAACTTTTTTGACTAGGTGTTGCCCCTAGAGGGGTTGAGTTATATGACCAACCGACATTAGTTTTCCTTCATAAACAAACTTAGCTCCTATCTCCACACCTGAGAGGGGCTCCCAAAGAAAATAGACATAAAATCACTGAAATCTATGGTGCACCTTAGTTGAACTTATTTTAACGGAGAAATCGTTGATTTACTGGGACAATTTTATGACCTTTTTATTTAGTTTAATGTAGGAAATTTTTAAGAAGACAATTTTGGAAGATGTTCGAGGCGATTTACTAAGTTTTCAACTTTAATTTCAAGATTAATTTTGATAATGAGTAGCATACAAATAATGCATATTTCCAGTAAAGAGACATTTATTAATCAGACATCCGTCAACAATCCGCAGAATACTACTTATTAGCATCCGATTAACCTTAATCACAATTTGTACAGCACTAATGCATGCAATCTCCTCTACAAATGGCACACGCGAGTTCTTACCAAAAATAAAAAAATAAATACTTTTCATTCCAGTGAAAAATACATGCAGACACACTTCAATTGAGTTGCGTTGGTGTTTAAAATTTATGGCAACTTAATTATTAATGTACGCCAAAATATCGTAGATCCTACTGCTGAATGTGCCATTCATATGTCTTAATTGTGTACGGCCATTGCAGGCGTCCAAGGCAGGCCATTACAGTTTCTGTTACTGTTAAAACAAAGTGGCTCTGGTCGTGGATGGTAGACACACTCATCGTTTATGGAATTGGTCATTTGTATGTAGCTTTTATTTTTTTAAATTTTATTTTTTTCACTTTAACCGAAATTCCGTTCGGCACTTCTTCACATCTGGTGATGGTGCTGGTGGTGTTGGTGTTGTTGTTGATATGGTGAACGCCCACATATTTCCTGGCCATCAGTTTGGTATATTTTTGCACTATGGCGTTAATAAAAGTGAAATAAAAATGAAATAAAAGCGTAAATGGTTTTTTTTTGTATGTGCTGCGGCAGCTAGGACCACCAGTGGTTTGATCTGGTCTGGTTTGCTCTGCTCTGGTATGGTGTGATGCGGTGTGGCCCTGATTTACTATGGCTGGCTAAATTGTGCTAATTGCAGTGCTGTGCTTGCATGGTTGTGTGTGTGTCTGTGGTGCAAAAACATCCGGGATCAGTTGATAAAATAATCAATGCAATGAAATTACAGAAATAAATCAAATGCAAAATTTTGCATGCAGATGGCAGCGGCTTTTTGTAGAATGTAGGAAAATAAACTTCAAATAATAAAGACGAAAAAAAAATGTGAAAGCCAAATTGTCTTATCGTTTGCCTTCTAAGAAAGCTTTTATATTTTTATATTTTGCTTCTCTTGCAATTGAAAATTTAGCAAATCACATTCAATCAGTGTTCCTAATGGACGTTTAAAGTACATTTATCTTCTAAATACGATTTATCATTTAGAATTACGTCTGTGACCAATAAAATCTTGGCCTCATCATTAATTTCCTAATTAAAGGAAAAAAAATAATCTCCACTTTCAGTATATTATTCTCGCAAATATTAAATCCCACCGTAATCCACATTAACATCAAAGGAAATAAAAACGGCAATAAATTTCAATTTCATTGCCAACAAAATGGTACACATAAACACACATTCCTGTGTACGCGCATATGCACAGGTTGCATAAACTAAAATCACACTTGCGCCGCTGAAATGTTGCATAGGAACTGATGGACCTACATGCATATGCTTGCCCGTTGCCTGAGTTAATAAGTCAAATCGCATAAAGAAACTATTTTTTTTAAGGCACATATAACTACTTTACGTTGGCATTGAAACAAGCTTGACTTATTGCTACAACCGGTCAATTGGGTTACACTTGGTTTGGAACATAAATTTTATATTAGGGAAGAGCAGGTACAATGTTTCTCTATATGTAAAATTCGTTGGGTCGAGACAAGGAAATAGTTGATTGGGTCCTATGTCATTAACAAACATACATAAAAGATATGACACACATTTACGTACGCAAACTCTAAGAGGTTGTCCATATACCACATAACGCCGTATTGCGGGGATTGGGTTAAAAAAATGTCTAACTGGTGTTACAGTGGGGGGTGGTTTAATAAAATAGATAAATAAATAAATGACAAGTTCAATTTAATTAGGCATAGCTCGAAATACAGGAAAATCAAATGTTACGTGACGCCATGGTGCACAAAAGAGCACAAAAGAGCACAAAAGATTTTAGCTCGAAGCCACCTCTTCTCGAACTACAAAGTGGATGTGGGACAACCTTATAAAAAAAAAAAAATCAAACTGTTACAGTTAAACAAAAAAGAATTACGTAACATGATGGGAATCTTTCACAGGCACTCAGCACTAGACAGTCACCCATTTGAAATAGGGGTGCTTGAAACTGATGTTTGTAGGGTTTGTGAGGAAGAAACCTATTAGAGGTGGGAAGGATCGACTGGAAACTAGTTAAACTGTTTGTGGATCGCACCGGGACGAGTAGGTATTTTAAGTGAACAGTGGACCTGTTCGAGGTTTAACTTCATTTGCCTCATTTGAGGCATCTTGTCCCTCTGGTGACCCTTCAAACAAACAAGCAACGCCATGGTGGGAGTGCTGTATTTCGGGGGCGTTATGTAGTTTTTGGACAATCCGTAAATGTTCCACGTTGATTGGACCGACAAATATGCATACATGCCGGTGTATGTAGATTAGTGTGGTTCCTATTTTTATTGAAATTAAAAAGGTGCACAACTTTTTTGTGTCTGTAAAGCCCTAAAGTTTGAAAAATCAGGGTAGGGTCCTGGCAAAAAAATGCGTTTTAGAATCAGCAAAGTACGAGAAAAAACTTAATATTTTTTTTTATATTCAGTTCATAAATTTTTTTAATTTTTATTTTTTTATTTAATTACTTATAATTTATTTTATTATATTTGTTCAATTCTAATTTAATTAAAAAAAAATTTTTTTGAATTCAATTTTTTTTTATTATTATTTTATTCTATTTTATTTTTTAAAATTTTATTTTACTATTATTTTATTCTATATTTTATATATATTTTATATTATTTTTTTATTTTATTTTGTTTTATTTTAATTGTATTTTATTTTATTTTATTTTATTTTATTTTATTTTATTTTATTTTATTTTATTTTATTTTATTTTAAATTATTTTATTTTATTTTATATTATTTTATTCTATTTTATTTCATTTTATTTTATTTTATTTTATTTTATTTTATTTTATTTTATTTTATTTTATTTTATTTTATTTTATTTTATTTTACATTTAACTCTTCTTTTATTTTGTTTATTTTATATTATAATACTTTTTTATAATAAAATAAGCACTTTTTTAAAATACATTTTTTTTAAATTTTGGATTTTGATTGGGTTTTGTTAAATAAATTTTATTTTATATTTTTTTACTTTATTTTCTTTCATTCATTTAATTTTTAAATGTTTATTTTTTATATTTTTTTTAAAGTTTTTCTATACTATATATTTTTACTATATTTTATTTAATTTTTTTATTTTTTTTTATTTCTAGTTAATTTTTTTTTTTATTTTTTTTAATTTAATTTTTTTTTTTTTTATTTTAAATTTTTTCTTTGTTTATTTTGTTTATTTTATATTATAATACTTTAATACTATAATACTATACTATAATAATTTTTTAATTAAATATTATTTTATTAAATTAATTTTATTTTATTATATAATACTTTTTTTTAAATTAAGTTCCTAAATCCTTTTTTTTTAATTTTCTAAATAAATATTATTTTATTGTCCTTTATTTGATTGGGTTTTAATTAAATCATTTTATATTTTTATACTTTATTTTCTTTTATTCTTTTTAATTTTTAATTTTTAAATGTTTTTAAAAATATTTTTTTGAAATTTACCTAGATTGTAGGGCATTCGAAATAGCCACTCATACCAAAAAATGCTTTCAATTGTAAAACAAAAGTAAATAGTAATTGGCAACAAGGAAAAAGAGGGCCACTCAGCACTTGATCAAAATGCCAAAGCGATTTGCATATTTTAATTAAATTCGCGCATACGAGAGAGAGACACCACCGCAGCCACTGTCATTGCCGCCGGAACCGAGGAAACTAAAAAACGCGCTAGTTAAAAGGCAACACTATGGCAATTTACACACATTTGCACATGTGACCACAAGCGCATTAAAAGCACAGAAAATAATGCCAAAGAAGACCATTAAAATGAAAACAGAAGAGACAACAGCAAAAAAAATAAATAAAAATTACAGTACAAAGTGTTAAATTGGATTAATCCACAAGATTTACGCTGCGGGTGATACCAACCAAGAGCCATAACAAAAACAACAGCCCAGCAAGATAAGCAACAATGACGACAGCAATATGTTGCCGTTGACGCTGCATTTTATATGTTGTATTATTAAAACCGGACGCACACTTCAACAACGCCACCGGAAATATTCAAGCGAACGAATGGCTTTGCTTTGCTTTGCTGGCTGGTCTCTAAAGTGCGGAACGGCAATTGTTGTTGTTGCTCTTGTTGTGTTCAGGCCAGATTCATGGCAAATTTAAATGCAAAATTAGGATTAACAAGTTCACTTACAACAACAACAACAAGAACAATAAAAACAACCACTCCAACTACTTTTGTGGCTCTTTTACAATGAAGCGCGCGATGATTATCCCAATCAGCAACACTTTAAATCTTTTAATTCGTCTTAATTCTTTTTCCTTATATATTTTTTTCCAGTTCTAGTGGGCAGTCCTCAGTCATCTTGTGGTTGTTTTTATTCAGGCTTGTGATCAGGTTTGGTTATATCAGCTCTTGTTAGTTACATGGTGTAATTACTTTATTTTTTTGTTGTAATTTATTAGTTGCTAATCCGAGTGAAGGTGGCATACGTTTGGTAATTGAATTTAGTGTGGGATCTTGTAAGTACAAGTTTTAAAGGAAATACACACACCACTAAATTATGGTACTGCCCGAGAAATGTGTTGGTAATGTGGTTCAACCTCCACTTGATCTCCAACCCGTTATACACATCGACTCCAACACCTTCGATTTCAACTGAAGATCGATTAGAGAATTGGATTATTTTATAATATGGCACTACCATTCTAATGCAACGCAAATATTTTATACACCTGGCAATGCTATAAAACGTATAAGTTTGAGCCTTGACTTTCGTACAATAATGACAGCGATAACTGAACGTGCTAAGAGTTTAGTATGCATTGCCAGCAGATAGGGTCTAAGGTTCAAATCCTATCAGCAATTGCATTAAAAGGTACAAAAAAATTTGAAATTAAAAAAAACTCAAAATAGAAATAAAAAAATTTTTTTTTACTCGTTTAGGGAAAGTACTGGGATGGAGGTCGGCTTCAGAACTGCCTTTGCCAATCAAGTGGAGATTTCTGACCATTTCTGCTATTTTTTACAATGTTGACTTGACTTTTCGGAAAGTGGATTATAGATTAATGGGAGAGAGGAACGAGGATAAGGGCATATTTTTCAGACGGGAGAGGCAATCAGAGACAGAATAACGAATAAAGCCGTGACAACTGTTATGCCTTTGAACCAAGCTCGCTTTCTCTCTTCGCACTCCTCGATTTCGCCTGACCACCAACAATTACTTTTAAACCACAAAGTAGAAAAGTTGAAGCGAAATTTTCAAGTCACCGCAAAACCCCAAGTAAATTCATGTATTAAAGGAATGGAATGATGAAAAATTAGATAAAGGGGTAAAAGCACTTGTACCCATGTGTCCATAGTGGGATTTTAACCAGCATTCTTCCACAAGACTTCAGAGATCCAGCTACACACATAGAAAAAATATGATTGGAGCATGATCGCAGAGATCATACCTTTTTGAGCTATAATAATACTTTGATTGTTGCTATCATTGATAGTTGGGGTGATAATATGATACAGGCAATAATATAATATGATTGGATATTTAATAATGATAATGACAACCATATAATGATCGGTGTGAATGATAAAGTTTAGATATTTTGAATCATAACATGACTGCAATTAAATATGATTCTGGCAACAATGTTTTTTCTGTGCGTGTATATCTCCACTGGAGAACCAGTGTTCTTTGAGAATGTCTACGATCTCAATTGGAGGTCCAGTGGAGATACACTATAGGAGATTAGAGAAGAGTACTGGAGACTCATTTGAACTCCAATCTATCACCAGCATCTTCTAATGGTAATCCAAATTTGCTAAATCATATTTTAACTTTTCCCCCAATATGTAGATGCGGTCTTTTCTTATCGAACTTTGAAGTTGTAATCTCTGGAAAGTTACAATTATGAGACTTTCTAGACATTACAACTTCAAAGTTCGGCCGCCTCTCTTCGCTACTACTTACAATCCATTAGAACCATTCAATTTATGATTGAACTTTTCAAAAAGTGTGCAAAATTATTTTAATCACTTACAAAACTACGTTGGGTATATGGATCTCAAGCGTTCAATGATCTTTATCGAAAGCAAAAAAAAAAATCACTCAACTATCTACGTGAGAAAGTAACGTTTAACCATCATTAAAGAAACTAATTTGCTGCAAATAATTGAACTTTCAAATATGACTTCTTAATATTGGCCAATCAAACGCCAAATGATGTAAAATTCAAGGCAATCATAATGTGGAGATGAGGAGTTGTACACGCACACAGCATAAAAACGTTATCAATCATTCTTCACAGACCGCTTAAAGCGTGAAAACAATCGATGTTTTTTTTTTCCCACCACAAAAGAGAAATGAGAAATGAGCCTACCTACAGAAGTATATTGAATTCCTCGTGTAATATGTAAATGGCCAACCTGTTCCATTTCATTACATTTTATTTATATTTTAAATAGTTTCGATACGTTAAATTGACCATAAACATTGATGATTAATCAAAAACAAGATGTGACTATTTTGCATGAAAATGTGTCACAACAACAAAATTTAGGAAATTTACATCAAACACTGGCCCATGTGACATGTGACCCAAAAAAACGGTTTTTACTCAATCAAAATGAATTGACCCGAACGTAAATGCTTTAGTGGAATTGTTATGCCTGACTGCCTTGGGATGAGGCCTGTTGGAATGAGGTGTTAAATACGCACTAAATGTCAATGAGACAAGAATAGAAATGTAAATGTCAAATGAGATAAGTCAAATGTACACACACAACACACACACGCAAACTGATCAGGCCTATGGGCTTGTGATTTCAAGTGATATCAGATTGATTTCAGTTATTTAAAATACTGAACGCTCAATTAGTCAATATACTATGGCCCATAGTGTATAGAAATTTTATAGGGTGACCTATTGTAACTTGTTGTTGTTACCTTTTGAATGGCAATCGAACGCGTGCGTGTTTTCGGTCAAGTGACAGACACATTTGATGTGACTCAAGTCAAGCGTATGATGACAAATGTCAACCTTAATCGAAAGAGATTTTTCAATACCACATCAAGGTGATAGGCCTGAAAAAAGCTTGTAGGCTTGAAACTTTAAAGAAAGTCTCTTCAATTGTCACAGTCATCCGTATTCCGTTTCACCATATTTCTAAAATTTTGTCGAACAAATCAAAAGGTTTCGTAACATAACGTCTGCCTATTTGGTTATTTATAACCTCAGATCATGTCTTTAATTACCAGCGACACTAAATTCATTTGAGCTGTCTTAATTTTGACATTATTAATGCTTGCATGCCACCCAGTTGTACTGGATTTGCCATGAAAGTGTGCTCACATAGACTTGAATTGCATACAAAAGGAAAAGAACCAAATAAAAAGAAATGACAAAATGAAGGCGAACAAAAAAAAAAAACTAGAGTTTTACTTGCTCTCTGGCATCACAAATCACACCAAGCATCCATATGAGAGTACTGGAACCGATAGTACGCAGAGTAAGCCTTAGTTTTTATTTGGTTGTTCTTTTTTTGGTTTTTTGCTTTTCCTTGATGCACGCTAAAGATTTGCTGTTACAGATATCACGGATACCACGCAAAAATGTATTGATGTACAGTGGAACAAGGAAATAAAATTTTAATCAGATATGATTGATGTTGAGATTTACCCAAGAATGAAAAAGAAAGAGAGAGAAATATAAATAGACCACGAAATACAATTAAAGGATTGCATTGATTTGCAGGCCATTTTACTCCCTTCAGTATACAAAAAAGTTTGCAAAAAGAATTGCTGTGAAGTGAACCAGAACTGTTAGTCCAGTGATTATCACGCACAACCTTCAATTCAGTTCGTCACCTTCACCATCAACTGAGCAGAAAAGTCATCGATTCGACAGCGAGCGAGGATCAAGGACAATGATTGCCTTGATTGACACTTCGCTGAAATTTCAATGTAGGGAATTTATCATATTAGTGGCCCACTTTATCATGCATGACACTCTGCATGACATTGAATTAATGTCAATTTGTCTTAGACTTGCTGAAATCAACGATAGTGAGATAGATCGCTGTCATAGCATTGAATCAGCAGTCAGTGTTTAAATTTGTCACATCATTTGTAGTGCTCAAAAGGAGGCGTGGTAGGTATAGAAAAGTAAATACATTCTTGGTCACTATCGTGTCATGAGTCGTTCTAGCGATGTCTGCCCGTCTGTCTGTTAGTCATTTCGCACGATAGTTGTGCAAGATATAGACTCCAAATTCCTCTGATATTGGACGGTATTGGAAATGGTCATCATTGGATAAGAACCACGCCTACCTTCCATACTAAATGGCCTCCAAATTTCTTTATTTTTAGTTTATCTGGGAAAAACTAAACCGATTTGGACTAAATTTTTTTGTATTTGTTAGGAATTCTGTCGGTAACGAAATGGGAATGGAACTGGAACGTAATGGAATTAGACCGGAACAAAATGGAATTGAAACCAAATTTTTAAATTGGTCATGAATGAAGTGGAAATGGAAGTTATTGATAAAATATCGGAAACTTATCGAAAAACTATCGATAAATGATTGAAAAATTATCGAAAAATACTTAATCGAAAAGTTGGACGAAAGTTGAACATTTTTTTGGTTAGGTTATTTTTTCTACATTTTACTATTCCTAAAAGAACGTAAAAATAAAAAAATTATGTTGCTTTGCAAAAAAAAAATTTTCAATCTTCGAAATTTTCGAAATGGTAAAGTAGCTTGTATTAAAATTATATTAAAAATTAATAAATTAAGGTTAAAAAACAGAAAAAATTTTTGAAAAAGATTCGAAAATGTTCGAAAAAAGTTTAACAAATATTCGAAAAAATTTCGAAAATTGAAAATTTTGTTTTGCAAATATAGTTGCATTTATATTATTTTAGGGATAATGCAAAATAAACCTTTTAAAATGAAATGGGCATAAGTGAACCCACCAAATTGTTCTTATCACTTCCACTCTAAGCACTGACCGGCCCACAGTACATCTCTGCTCGTACGTAAACCGTTTCAGAATTCAAAATAAGTTAAGATAAGCAACAAAAGTAACTAGAACGCAGCAGGATGACATTTCCATTGAGTCGAGCACACATACACATACCAAGGCGTATGTGTATGTACGTGAACATATGCCATACGCCAAACATTTTACGCGCTAGCACAAAATACGAGCAACAATTTATGAACACTATTTGCCAGCAATTTATGTCTTCTGAGTGCAGAATATATAACAGCGCTGTGCGGCAAATGCTGCAATTCCGGCAATTCAAAACCAAACCGAAGGAAAGGTAAGGGTTTTCGATGATATTTTTTTCTGTACTCTGTGATAGACGATTGAGTTGTGTAGTTGCACCAATAAAGAATCGGTTTTTTTTTGTGCCAAGTACCTTAAATGTCGCTATCAGAGTTGATAAAGTACACAAATGCTTAAATGAAGAAAACGCCTCTTAGCGGAAAACAAAAATAAAACAAAAATAAAAAATTGTGCGGCTTTCCTATACTGATCACTTTGATGTCTTCATTTCCAAAAGACGCGACAGACATTTTTCATACACTCACCACCCAATATGTCTTCCGTCTTCCTGCATACGAAAAAAAAAAATCTTCTGTTGGTGTTTGTCTCCGCCCTGCGCTTTGTGCAGGCATTTTCACTTGCCAAAGTAATTCGTGTGTAATTGATACTCTTGTCTGCATATTAATGACTTTCCCCGATGCTTTTAATTTTCGGTGTTCTTTCTTGGCTGGTGTGTGTGTGTGTGTGTGTGTGTGTGTGTGTGTGTGGGTATTTTTAAAAGAAATTAATTTTTGAAGAAATTCTTATGCTGCAAATTGATGATGAAGCACTTGCAGTATAATGCAAAAAACCGAAAACCAAAATTGAGACTACAAAAAGTGGGAAAAATGAAAAAACGCTCACCTCGGGCCAAAATACATCATGTCGCAATGCCGCCCTGAATGACTGCCTACTTGCCGGGCTGACTGGCTGCCAGCTCTTGTTAATGGGTGGCCTTCCTTTACTTGCCCTGGTGCTCTCTCAAATAACTTAGAATTGAATATCAAATGCAGTGCACGCATCAGCCGCCACGCCACCGCCACCATCCATACATTTTCATATTCATATGCAGATGCGTGCAACATATTCACACTCGTAAATTTGTCGCTTATTGATGCAAATGCCATGTACTATGATGATGCTTGTGCTATTGTTGTTGTTATTGCTCTTCTCGTTGTGCGCAATAGTAAATATCTCCCATTGCAGTTTAGTTGGGGCTTTGTTGTAAGTGTTGTCAAAATTATTGTTAAAAGTGGAAATCTCTTCTTTCGTGTGTGTGCCTGAGCTGCATGTTAAATGCCACCCATGCATTGTCTCACGCAATGCGTTGAATATTTACAAGTGGGCGGTTTACAGGGTTTTTGTTGAAAATATTTGGTAGCTCTGTCTATCTGTCCGTCCGTACGATAGCCGTCGCAGTATTGCAGATATCGATTGGAAAATTTGTTTAAAAGTTTTTCCTTCTCTTCACCAAAATTAGGTTCGACAATTATCCAAAGCGGTCAAAAACTAAGTGGGCTCCCATGCAAGTTCCAGATGTCCGGATGTCTGTCCTCACCTTCTAGAAGCCCCAACGGACTGTAGAGCTGTAATTTCACATGTATGTCCTACCCATTCATGGCATGAGACAGTCGAGCCGGATTTTATTTATTTTCATAAAGCGGTTGTGGTAGTTAAAAAATGGGCGTGGCAAATATAATAGGCCCGAAGCCTGTGAAACCAGTGTACCTACACTGCAAAGTGAAATGTGTTATTCATACACACCTAAAGTGTGTAAAACTTGTAGACACATTTTACACACAACTTTGCGTGTATAAACACTGTAAGTGCTTTTAAAAAACACGCATGCGTGTCAAAATCATGAATGTGTGTTTTTTTAATTTATCAAAATAAATATACACTTAAAAATGTGTGTTGTGTGTAAAATTACACACCAAAAGATAGGTTCACTTTGCAGTGTAGGGAGATGCAGTTGATTTGATTTTTCCAAAAAGAGGCGTGGCAATTAGAAACGTGAGGGTGTTAGTTGCAAGTACACTGTTGAAAAGGGGTGGACCTAGGAAACTGTAATCTATGTATATAAAACAAAGTCGTGAAATGTGTTACTCATCGCATCACTTGAGAACGGAGCGCCCCATTTGACTGATTTCTTGTTGTTGTGTTCTTCTCCGTCATCCCATTCTATGTCCGTCAAGACAACTCGGGAAAATTAGCCGGTTAAGTGTGAACATCGTGAAAATCAATAAAATTTTTTGCATACCTTTCAGCGTCATATTTTTATTTAATTTTCTATTCATTTCTTATTTTTACTATATTATTTCGAAGGCTTGCTCAGCTATGGAAAATGCAACCCTGTAAGGCATACATATTTCATGCCCATAATGCATAATGTGGGCATATCATCGCAAGCATATCAACGAAAATGATAAGTGAGTTCGCGACTACCGACGCACGCAAATTTCAATTAATTCAGCAGCATATCAACAACAGCCACAACAACTGACAACGACCGTCCAAAATTACATGACATATTTCTCCAAAAGCAACAACAACAACGAAACCAAAACAAAAAAGCAGTAACAAAAAAATATTATGCGCGTAACTAAATCAAAACATACGACCATGAACGTCATCGTCAACTATTGCCAAGTGTGCATCGTCTGCCCAATGAATTGCCACTAGACGCAATGAAAGGCAAACCCGCTGCTGCTGCTGCTGCTGCAATAACGCATGCAATATTCGCCTGATGAAATGAGGCGTTTTTTTTTCTCAGTCGAGTTGATGCTATTTTCAGCGAAAATCCAAAGGGAGTGTCACCGGTGCCATCGAGGTGGAAGAGAGTCGGTGTGGTGACTCCAGCGATGATGATGATGATGACTATGACGATGACGATGACTGCCATACCGACGACAGACGCGCCCGACAGCTGTGAAATATGCCGTCAGCCATTTGAATTTCTCATAATGCACGCCTCTGTGAAGTTTTGCATCTGCTGTTGCTGCCGTTGTTCCATTCGAATTGCAATCCATGCGTTGCTGATGATTTGTTTTCTGCTCTTGCTGCTTCTGCAGCGAATTGACGCAGGGAATAAGCGACAACGTTGAACAGGAACACTGAACTACACTTGGGGTATTGCGAATTGTGAATTGCGAATTGTTTATGTTGTCATCTCCTCCGCACAATTGTTGCTGCTGCTCGTGTGTGGAGTTGACGACGATCAACAAATGCTGAGCGCTCGCTGCCGGATGATATACTGCTGCATAGCGGAATAAATGTATGGAAATACACATTTCAACGCGCTTGTTGTTGCTGTTGTTGTTCTGTTCATGTTGTTGTTCATCGTGCCGCCACATCACAACACTGAACTCCACCAGCCCACACTAGTCTACTACATGCTACACTCTTTTGCCATGATGGTAGTTTAGTGCACAGAAAAAAAATACGAATGCTCTCTAAAATGGGCCAATTTGCTACCTACGACGTTCAGTGCGGAATAATATATATTTTTTTGCCATTTATTTTCGCTGCATTTTTTTTTGTTGATTCTCTGAGCTACTGGCTGCATGTTACTTTCGGATTTGCATCGTGCAATTTGACATTAAAATGTAGTAGTTGTATGTTGGGTTGTAGGTACTATGTAGTAGCAGCAGCAGCAGGCGCAACTCACGTGATGATCTTCTATGCTATATATGAGGTAACATATGAGGCTGTACGTATGTGATTGCTGCTTGGTGTATGACTTCCCGTATTTGTTGTCTTTTGTTATGTGGAGTCTAGTTGTGTCGGTTTCTTTTCCTCCGCCAAATTGTTATTCATAAATTCAATTCAATTTGAAAATTGCTTTAATTTTGCATTATTCGCGCCTGTCAGCACTTTGCGCGGACTCACGTGCGTTCCCTTGTTGGAGCCGCTGAAACGCTGCTGCTGAGATTATTTGAAAATAATTTAATTATTTTATTGTCTTATTTGAATGGTTGAAGATATCTTGCAGTTGAGAGGAATACTGTGAATGGAAAGATGTAATTCATTTGGAAAGTTTTTTCTTCTATTTGATTAACCCTTTCAGAACAATTAGGCATCAGGAAGAGAAAGAAATACTAGGTCATACCATCAACAGTATCACGAACTAACGGAACTGATTAATTTTCAATTCCACAAACTGACTCAACTCATGGGAAAGTGTATAGGAGATACGACAGTTCGTGAAATTGGATAGGAGTAGTTTACGTCAGTACGTAATACTGTCGACGATATGTGGGCAAATTAATTACAAACAATTGTATATAGCATAAGACCTAAACGTTGATTTCAGAATAATATTTTTTTAATTCTCCCTGCTTCATTAGGATTAGAAATGTTTTCCTACCTATTGAGAAAATGTTCCAACTTTTGGAGATGCCACATCCAGTTGTCCAATTGCATCCTTACATAGCCTGTGTGATTGTCAGATATTTCAGTCAATTCTCCTCCCTACCTACTTGTACCTCTGCTGCACAGAAATATTTTTTGTAATGGTTGTCTAAGAAAGTAACGCAAGTATACATCATATTGATGCACGGTACATATTATTCATGTACGTTTTTTTTTCCTGTCAAGCTGCTTTAATGAAGCGTTTGGGTTTTCTTAGGGCCAATTTACACAATCATGTTCATATCAAAAAAATCTGACAAAGATAAGAATAAAGATAGGAACCCCCGGATAAAACTGGGGTAGTGAAAATTAGATACAACAATATTTTTCTTATCCGCTCCTTGTCACAATTTTTGTCATGAACATGATAATGTAAATTGTTACTTAAAAATTACTCAATGGATTAAGACGGATAAGTTGTCATTGGGAATTTTTTGACGTTATTTAATCAGCACCTGTTAGTCTTTTTCGTGATAGATTTCGCATTATACCTTTTAATTTATCTTCAAATTTTGGATTTAGACTTTTAACAATTCTTCTAGCTTTTTGTGGATTATTTTCTTGCTTTTTTCAAGGTTCATACCGATTAAAGCACAACCATCCTATGTCCGTTTTCGTGAAAATCGAGTTTTTGTCATTTTTGGATTCTTGAGAAGAAGCTGCACCAGACAGGCTATAGGGGTTTGTGGGAATCGTAATGAAAGTAATTGAAAAGCTAGGAATTTTTAATCAATTTCTATATAAAACATACCAATTTGAAAACTTGTTTTTCATTTTCGAGAGTTTTGAAAAAATTGACATAGGATGGTTGTGCTTTAAGGTTTCGATATTTTGTATTAATAATCCTTTTGAATGTATCATGTTTAATCCTACTTCCAAAATTTCGTTTCCTGTTTCAAAGCTTTTCGCGATAAAATTTCCCAGTGGTTTTCACTCACATGAGCATATAAAAAGCACCAACTCTGAAAGTGATGTGGGCTGACTACCGATATGAAAACCACTGTAATGCATAGTAGCAGTTTATTTTGGAGAGCAGCATATTTTACCAATAATATATTTTAGTTTTATTCAGTATTCTTTTCAAGTTTTTAAATATTTTTGAAGGACCATTTCTGCTTTAGAAAAAAGCATCATAAAAATACAAAAATAAATAAATTATCAAAAAAAGTCCATGTGAATTAATTTGCTGTGGAATTAGTCAATGCGAAGCAATTTTAAATCAAGCAATTCTCTTTAATTGTAGTTGCTAACAGCCACGTTGTTTTCTTTTTCCGGGTTGTCCATAAACCACGTAACGAGGGGGTAAATGAAAGGTCTACTTGGCGTGACGTGGGGTAGTTTAATTAACGTGTTACGTAACATTTTTACAAAGCTGGGCATAGTTAATCGAGAATTTAACTTCGTTAATCCGGAAATAGTTAATCAAAAATTTAACTTCGGTAAATTAAAAAGTTAATTGCGTTGAAAAGTTAACTTCGTTAAAAGTTAAATTAAATAGATAAATTCTCTATAGAAAAATTTTTTTTTCCAAAAAACGCATAAAAATTTTTTTTAACTATATACAATAGAATGCCTGCACTCACAGACCCTTTTTTCGATCGATTTCAGCCCTCTATATGCAAATTTAACTTGAAAAATGAAAATTTTGTAAAAATTTTACAAAACAAATTTGCCGACGCGTTTTTTTGATTGTCACTACGCACCCATAATCGGCTTCAATCGGCGTGCGAACAAATCGATGTCAATATCAGTTGAGCCGACACAATCGACTCAATATTTCGCCGCCGACCAAGCCGATACATTTGACGACGGGCTAGGCACGCCGTCTCGACTTGGAACTTTAAATTTTTCTCACCAACACGAAAGAGTTCTGTGTTTACAATTTTTCAACAGTGGGGTGAGGAAGATTATTAATAATTCTTAAATTTTACTTTTTTACATTCAATAATAAAATTTTTTTTGTTTCAAAGTTAACTAATGCTAGTTAATCGAAGAAATGTAACTTAACTAAATGAAAAAGTTAATGGTTTTCGAAATTAACTGAAACGTTAAAAGTTAACCAAAAATTTAAATTCGTTAATTAACTATTAACGAATTAACTAGTTAATGCCCAGCTTTGCATTTTTACATTTCTTTTTTATTTGCTGTAATTGTGTTTATGGTTACATTGGCTTTTTTAAAAGTTAGTTTTAAGTAGATATAACTCGAAATTTAAGAATACTCAATGTTACGTAACGCACCTCATATAGGGGAGGTGAGGGGTGCCACCAAAACATTAAATTTCCAGAAAAATCACAAAAAACCTTAAAATTTTGTAATAAATAAAGTTTATTTTGCAAAGTAGTTTTATTTTGACCAGCGCCACTTTTGGACTATTACTTAAAAAAAAGATGAATTTTATGTTACATCTTCTCGATATGTAAGTCATTTACAATTTTTTTCAATTAAACTTTTTTTTTTTAAATTAGCGGATTTAGTGACCTTTAATTTGTATTCAATTTAAAATAATAATATAAAATTTATAAATGAAATTTTCTAATTTTGCATTTAGCTATTTCATAAATTATTTAAATAAAATATACTATCCAAGACAATTATAACGGACCGCCATACAGTTAATTAAATAAACCAACAGTAAATTAAATGCATTTGCCATTAACGCTTAACACTTTACACTTTTTAAACCTATTAAATAACGGAAATGAATTTATTGTTCAGAGTTTAACAGGCAACCAACAACCGATTTCCATATGATGAGCGACGCACAAAAACTCCAAACACAACAAAGCGGAAATGCCATTTTTTTAACGCATGCAGGTGACTTTTCACACTCAAACAAAAAAGGACCAAAGGTGTTACCGGTTGGAAATTTCAAGGTAAAATATAGTTTAAAAAACAACGGTATCCATTATTTAAATATTTTTAAAAACCCCCCAAGTCCTTTGAACCGTTACACAGAGAATCAGTTTATGAATGAGACAGCCAGCCAGTTGCATTTTGCAAATTAATGAAATCTGTTAAAATGCGGGCGGGCCAACTAGTTACAATCAAATACAAAGACACACAAAGTCATCGCTGCAGCGATTTAACTGTTGGTTGGCTTGGTGCTTTTTCATATTTTTGCACTTCTACTGCAGCCAATTATTTACACGACCGGTAACTGTTGCGGTATTCACCTCAGCGCATTTTCCCGAATATGTATGGGAAAAAGAATATTTTTCAATTTCACGCTTCAAAAAACTTACTAATTAGATTTGCGTATGATTTTTGGCCGCCGATTTTGGCTGGGAAATTATTTCTCGTTAAAAAAAAACACACACACAAAAATTAAACAAAAATGCTTTAGTGTATCATGGTGGGCCACAGGAAAACCAGCAGCATTTGCGGTTTGCATATGTATGTATATTGAAATGAGATAAAATTTCACTTGTTGTGTGGGAAATAGTTTTTTGTTGTTTGAATGTTTTGGCCAGTAGGGAATTAATTTTCGAAAGGTGTGCGGAAGCATTTTCACTCTACTCCTATGACGTTGATTTTTTAATTTTTACTTCTCTACTGCGGTGGTAATTTTTCTACTCCTTTCAAGGTATTTTCTACTACTATTGTAGGAAATCTACTGCTCAAAATTTAATGGGAGTTTCAAACGATGATTAGAAAGAGTAGAGTATATTTCTAAAAATATACTACCCTGATGGAAAAAAACTCCCTACAAAAAATGTACTCAGCCTTCTCAGTTACCTAAGAAGAGAGTGGAAAGCAAAATGCAATAATCTGTAAACACAAACTTTGTCAATGTAATAGAACGGAAATCTGCAAGCATAGAATTAAATTTTCTAAAAAACTTAATACCGAAAATAAACTTATTTACCTTTCGAAAATCAAAAAATGTCATTCGCTTCTTTGGCACAAATGTGATGGTTTAAAATTGGTTGGCTAGATTTTGTAAATAGTAAATATAGGACAGATCATCTGCAAGATACTCGAAAAAAATTCTCTCAAAATTTGAAACTAAGATGCGGATGCACCCGGATGCATCGTCAAATCCCTAATTTGATTACCCTTTATATTTCAATATAATTCTTAAACCAACCAACTAAAAAGCAAAAAATAAATTTCATATTAATTAATTTCAGTGGCCACAAACCCTTAATTTTAAATCGAAATTGGTAAAATAAATTTAAATTATGGTTTAATGGTTACATTTTAAAAAACTTGATTTTTTTCTCTTTTTGGTTTAGTTTTAGCTTTTTTTTTTATTTTTTTTACCATTTTTCCTCCTTTTTACCCCTTTTTTCAAACTTTTTTTTGCCTCTCACTTTCTTTTTTCCCCCTTTTTTCCATTTCCCTCCCCCTTTTTGATATTTTTTGATACTTTTTTTTTAACCCTTTTTTTACCCCTCTGTTCTCGAAAGCGAGCTTAAATACAAAATAAATTTTCTTTTATTTATATTTTGAAAAACTGTTTTTATACCCTACACCTCATGAAAAGTATATATATTCTTGATCAGCGTCACCTCCTGAGTTGATTTAGCCCTATCCGTCTGTCCGTCCTCTTTTCTTGTAAACACAGGAGCTAGAAGAAAGCTAGGGATCCCAAATTTTGTATTGAAAATGGGCGGAATCGGTCGAATGCCACGCCTACCTCCCATATAAGTGAAAATCGTGTTTTTACCGAATTTTTAAGATTTCATCAAAACAATATGAAATTTTGTATAGTGGGGTTTTCGGGGTCGCTGATTTCGAATTTGATTTCGGAATTTAAAAATTCAAGATGGCGGAACCAATATGGCGGCCGAAATTTTAAGATTTCATCAAAACAGTATGAAATTTTGTATAGGTGGGTTTTTGGGGTCACTGATTTCGAATTTGACGTCGCATTTTCAAAATTCAAGATGGTGGATACAATATGGCCCAGTAGGTGTAGGGTATACATAAGTCGGCTTGCCCGACTCTTTTTTTTATTTTTTTTTTCGCTCCTTTTCATTTTGAAAACTTTTTTCCCCTTTCATTCCCACCCCTTTTTAAAATGTTGTTCCCTTTTTTACCATTTTTTTTATTCCTCTCTTTAACTTTTTAGCCTTTTTTTAATCCCTTTTTCGTCTTTTTTACCCTTGTTTTTTTTTTATCCCCTTTTCAACTTTTTTACCTTTTTTACTGAAGAATAAGAAAGTTATTACAGTCTGTACTGAAGAGGACTTCCCCTTCCACTATCTTTACTCTTTACCTGCACACCCCTTCTAAGGGCATGAAATGTTATTCTATCAATACAAACCCACCTACCAATTTTCTTCATAAGTAGCTTGAAGGAACAGGAATTTATTGCAGGAAAAAAATTGTTAAAGTCTCACCTGAGCTCCCTTCGTCTCTGTTGTACCCCAAAATTTAATTGTCATCGGAGTTATATCTGGAAAAAAATTGCAGCTTCCAAGATTAAGTGGACGTATGAAAACAAGGGATTGTTAAAATTTGCCAAAAATTCCATTAAAGCCTAGCCAATTTATCATCAAAAAAAATCCCCTCCAGAGCTAGATCGACATTCACTGCTATTTTTCAACTCCTCTAACAATATAAAATGAATATTTAAACATTGATTTTGTGTTTTGTTTTTCCTTGCTTTCTGTATTTGCTTTCTAGCCTTTCCAACAAAGTAGATATTGGAATTTAATCCCACCACGAATATCGATAATGTCAACGATTCATTAGCGGAGGTAATTTAGATTTTCCCATCATAATTTGCATTAAAATTTGGCCAACGGGATAAGAAAGAGGGCAAACAGACTGAGAAAAAAATACATCGTGGTAACAACTCCAACAAAAACAACAAACAGCAGCAACAATAATAGCAACAACAACAAGAGCCAATTTAACTTCACCATAGCAGACGTTTGCTGGGATTTGCATAAAAATCTAAGATAGGAAAATCTTTTTTTACAACTTTTGCATTTAAATACAATTTTTTTGTTGCTGTTGTTGTTTTGCAGTTTGTTTTTTTTTTGTTTTGGTTAGTTTTTCATCCATTTGCGATCGTTCGATCGATCTTTCAATCAACTTCAGGCAAGAAGCGTGCGCCGCGTGCACAATCTAGAGCTGCTAGAGGGAACAGACAGCCAGATATTTACAGAGACAGAAACAGATGGAGCTTTTATTTGTGATGAGAAGACGAAGAAGAAGAAGCTTGGCTGTGGGTGGTTACAGCAGAGGAGGGGGGGGGGGGGGGGGGATGAGAGTCAATAGCATTTGGATTTGAATTTGGATTTGCATTTGGATTTGTTGCATTTTATTTCGTTTCTTGTTGAATGCATCAAAATTCAATCAAAATTAAAATACGCTCGACTTGGAGACAAATGAATGTGCCTGTTCTTCTGTTATTGTTGTTGTTGTTTTTATTGAAAAATTGCGATCGTTTCTATTTGATAAATTGCAGGCAATGAGTGGCGTACTCCTCCAGCGTATCATGATGATTATTGTTTTGATTTTATTTTTGTTTTTTGCTTTTTTTTAAATGTATTTATTGTTTGTTAGTTGGCAGTTAAAAACGAGTCAAAGCGAATGGCAGAATTAGTCAGGATCAAAGTGAACGAAATAAATAAATTTATTATATCCAGAGTTTAGGGGTTGGGATGAAAGGTACTTAAGGTTCAATGATCAATTCAATAGACAGTTCTGGGCAGATTAAGAAATTAAATCGATTTATTAATATTAGGGGATCTTGTAGGTGACTAAAATGAATTAAGACAGTTGCTGAATAGATGTTCTAGAGTTCCGAAACCAGTCAATGGATACGAGTTACATTTGTCTTGCATAATACACCATTGATACAATATTCAATTGTTATTCCAATTGTCTACATTCTATACGGGTTAAAGACAGAATTTGGTTAGACTAGATCAGTGGTCGGCACTCCATAGCCTCGCGAGGCTGAAGACACATTCGGCAGTTCACACGCACGCGAAGGCTGTTCGATCAAAGCATGTTTTAACTGCAGTCAGACTCTGCTTGACCGCACACAAGTACATAATATTTGGTGTGCTTGCGTTCGGGTTTGCCTAGCACTGGACTAGATTATTAGCAGCTTAGCCCGTGACTAAGTCCGTGAAATTATGCAAACAAGGCATCCCTTGCCTTAGACAGACCTGTACATATGATTTCGCTCTGTACAACGAGGACCAGAAGCATTTTGTATTTCCTTTCGGTTCGAGTGGCTGCGAAATAACTTCACATAGACCAATTTCCTCCATTGTGTTACCTCGACTTGGTTCATAGTGGAAACTAAAAAATTACAGTCCTTCCTTCGTGATCTCCATACAATCCGAACATCTGCAATGCGAAGTGTTTAAATTGAGAGATTTTCAGTTCGAATTAAAGAAGAGCCTTTTTCAGTTGGACACTAGATCCATCAATTTCCAATTTGATGTCCCATAAAACTGTGTCCATTTACCACATCTACTATCAATCTGCAATGCTCTTGGTTGGGGGATAATATGTATTTGGACTGATTACTGTTGATTGGTAAGAAATTTTTGCAGTGTAAAATAAAATGTTGTGCTTAATATTAAAGCCCAAGATACCTTCATTGTATTAAATTGATAAAATTGTTCTATAAACCAGTTAGAGAAGCTTAAATATCCTGCGTCCCGCAACCTACGTTCTTAGACCATTTATCAATAATTCTTGATATTTTTCCAATTATCGGTGATTTTCGATCGATAATTTTTCGATAGTTATCGATAATTTTTTCATATTTTATCGATAATTATTCTATATTTTTCCATATTTTTCGATAGCTATCGATATTTTTTTCATATTGTATCGACTATTTTTAAATATTTTATCGACAATTTTTCTATGTTTTATTGATATTTTTTTCCAATTTTTCGATAATTTTATCGATTATTTGCCGGTTTTTTTCAAGATTTTTCTAAAATTTATCGATTGTTTGTCGATATTTTTATCGATAATTTATTTTATCGACAATTTTTCTATGTTTTATTGATATTTTTTTCCATATTTTTCGATAGTTATCGATTATTTTTCGATATTTTATCGATAATTTGTCGGTTTTTTGTACACAAGTTTTCTAAAATTTATCGATTGTTTGTCGATATTTTCATCGATAATTTTTCCATATTTTATCAATAATTTTTTAATACTTATCCATAATTTTTCGATATTTTATCTATTAATTTATTGATAAAAAAAAACGGTTGCAAATCGGTTAAGAGTTTCTCAAGATAAATAATAAAAATTTTGGGGCCATTTTGTACGGTAGGTAGGCGTGGTTCTTATCCGATGTTGCCAATCGTGAAATCGTGAAATAAAAGTAAAGCCAAATTTTGGAGTCGATAGTTCAATAGCTGCTGCAGTTATAGTGTAAAATTGCAGACGGACACACAGACTCAGCCAAATCGACTCTGGAGCTGATGCTGATCAAGAATATATAAAGTTGCCCATACCGGATATGTCTCCTTAAGGACAAGAATAACATACCTTTTTATACCAGTGTGAAGAGTATAAAAATTCCTCAAGTAGCACCACAATCATTTCATCAAGCATAACTTATATTATTAGACTTAAATTCTATCGCATTCACTAGGGTTCGAAGCACTTCAAACCTTTAAAAGAAAAAAGGTTTACCAATTTCCAAATAATAAAGAAAAAAACCACAAAAATTCAACTGTCCTCCAAACCGCCAATGGGAGATGAAATTTAACTGCATTTGATTAATTTGCATACGACAACAAATTCGTGATCTAAATTATTTGTTCGTTTTGGCTGCCAGACGGAAAAGTTCCCAAGTTGCGAACTAAATTGTAAAGTTCTATTTAAGGTAAAAGATCATTTACAATAAATGCTGTGTTTGCCATTGTTGTTGTTGTTGTTGTAATAGTGGGCACGTTGCTTACAGACTATCCCTAGAATAGTAGTCAGAAGTCTGTCACAATCACAAGACTGTGAAGTGGAGAAAAGTAGCCAATTTCAGTTAGGGATTGGTTAAACATTAATTGTTTGCTTGTTACTTCGGAAAGGGCTTAACATATGCAGGAAGGGCAAGTTAATATATTCAATTAAAAATATTATTAACTTAAAAGCTAATTTGACATGTAGAAATTTTGCAAAAATTTTCTCTCAACCAATTCCTTTACAAACTTTCTCTTCATGTCCTCCTACTTGTTAGTTCAATAGTAATTTGTTTCCATTAAAATTACATATTTTATTTTATTATTTTTGTTGTTTTTTTTGTAGTGGTTTTTTTTTCTTTGCTTACGGGTTGACAGTTCTCTTGTGCACAGGAAGTTTCACCAGGAACTTTGTTCACCGCTAACAAAAGGTGAACACAAAAGAAAAATATCATTTTGAACAAAAGCGAAAACATGTTGAAGATCATGAACTTTGCTGGCATTCATTGTTTGTACCCAATACATTCGTAGTTGGTTTGTTTTTTTTTTGGCTTTAATACTTTTTGGTAGCAAAAATCAATAATGGTTAAATGGTAATAATATTTGGCATATTGTTTGAAATGCAACTTTTATAGTGCAAGCGCGCAAGATAAGAGAGTCTGTGGCCACATGGGTTGTGTGCTTTTATTTTTTACGATTTGAATTGAAGAAAGTTTTCGGGTACACTTGGAAATTGTGTTCCGTGGAAGTGGGGGAGAAATATTTTGTTAATAATTGTAACATGGGTGTCAGAGTTTAAGAGGTTAAGAGGTTGGGGGTGATGTCTTTTGTTAAAACAAATTCAAAATAAATAAAAATTATTTAATAAATAAATTTAAAAAAAAAATTTTTTTTTAAAAAATAAAATAAAAAATTTTTTTTACTGTAGGTTTTGTAGCTTTAATTTAAGATTTTTTTAAATGTTACAAATAATATTAAAATTAAAAAAAAATTTTATTTAAAAATTATATAAAAAAAAAATTTTAAACTGTAGGGTTTGTACCCTTAACTTTAGATTTTTTTAAAATTGTTACAGAAAAATATCAAAATGTAAAAAAAAATTGTACACCCAGAAAAAAAAATATTAAATTTGGCCAATAGCCTTACTATTGAAATAATAGTAGAAACTAATTGAATTAATAGAAATACCCAGTGGTCAAAAGAAGGTGTCTGCAGGCATGCCAGTATGCCTCTTTAGGAGCTCGGATGCTTGCCCTCCTCTCTTCCAACCTTTACTTCTTTTTTATATGAAACGGGACAAATAAACAGGCCTACGTCTGTCGCTTCCATGCGTATGCCTGCTGGCAGGCAATATTGCATAGAAAATCCATTGACACCACCCTATCTCCCTTCTAGCGCAGGCATACCGGCATGCCTCCACTAGAAGCGAGGATGGAATGTGCAATTTCTTCCCATAGCAGGCGAGCTGGCATGTCTCTAGCTGAGAGGCTGGGTAACTGATTAAATACGAATTTCAATTAGCTTTTCTAATTAATTCATATAGTTTCTACTATTATTTCAATAGTAAGGGTAGTAAGCTATTGACCAAATTTAATAGTATTTTTTTGTGAGTGTACTCTTGTAATTTGAACATTTTTGAGTTTCGGAAAAATCTAACATTTTAAAATTTTTTTTATTATGAAAAAAAAATGTTTTTAAATTCATGTACACTTTTTTTTCGTAGGGGAAGGTGCGGTACCTCTGTCCGGATTTAATTTTTTTTCATCAAGTACTTGAAGTTCTATTAATGTTTCTTTGAGTGTGAGTTTCAATAATCCTTTTTTGGTGTCTTAGCTATGAAATTTTTAATATAGAGATGCCTACCAGCGATTCCAACAACCGAATAATGGGAAATAACACTCGGACAAGGGCGCAATCGGATCTAGGTATATCACCTTCCCCTACTCATATTTCTGACAGCACCTTAATTTACGAAGACTGGTCTGGACTACTGCGGAGCAATTAATGTACGATTCGGCAGTAAATGTTCGACGACCACTACAAAAACATGTGGAGGTTTTATTGTATGTATGTGTATGAAGGCTCTTCACATCGAACTACCCGAAGACCTCTCATCCTGTGCATTTCTGGACGTCTTCTGCAAAGCTGTCGTTTGGTCTGCTTAGAGTAATTGAAGGTCAACCAATGCATTATCATTAACTTAACACTCTTCTGATTCGGATTGAAGCTGCTAGTAGCATTGTATTTATAATGAGCCTGCCACTAACTCTGCTTTGACACCTAGCGATTTTCGAATAGGGCCTCCAATTATAGCACAACCTGAGATCTCTGTTCCAGACATACCTGAGAGCCTCTTGTAATATTGGCAGCACCTACAGAGAATGTATGAAACATTCTGGAAAAGTTGTTACAATGAATTCGAAACACAGGTCGAACCAAAGTTACAGAATGAATACGTTGTTGCAACAAGAAAATTTACGCCCTGGGCACTAGGTGCATCAGCGATGGACTTGTATGAGTTGTTAAGGTGGAATACAATAGAGACAAGAAAACTTCCACCGGCCAGCTGTACAAAAGCTATGACGAATGGTCATCAGGAAATCCTGAAACGTGGCAGTTCACACGGGCAGGATGTACCATTAATTTTTCAAAACATTTTTCCAGAAATACAATTTTTTTGAGTGTTTCTTCTTTCAAAATACAATACAAAGTTTCTTCTAATCAAATACTAATACCAAGTGCCACAGACTACCGCTTCAGTTACAGCAGACGACTAGCCAAAAAAAAAAAAAAACAGGAAAAAAATCTAACACAAAGGCACTGCAAATGAAATAAATAAAAATCAGCGCATTGGAATTTGGCAGGAATATTGGCGGATGCAATTCCTAATTTCATGTCATTAGTTTGTGTGATAACTGGTACCATTTACGAGCACTCCAGCATTTAAACCATTTAAGCTATTTACAATTTGCCAACATCACGACATTTAACGGCCGCAGACCGACAACGACAGCAACGACGACGACGACGACGACGACGACTGTCTGAAAGAGCACTCAAAGAAAGCAGCATCAGCAGCAGTAGTCATAGTCGTAGGGAAACAAGAGCAATTCACAAACCCAAAATCGATATAAAACATTAGTAAAAATCAAGCGGGAATTGGCAGCAACTACGAGCGGGCGCGCGCATATGACTTGCTTACTTACTCCTGACTTTTTGCAGTTAAACCACTAAGAAGTCAGTCGAATAGGGCCAGAGGTCACGCTGATTTGATTTCTTTTGAGTTGGAGTTGAATTTATTTTTGTATTTTTTGAACAAATTGTCCCTACGTCGTACGTACGGAGGAGTTCAGTTGCTTAAGTGACATTAAAAGGAGGTGACGTTCGACTCGAGACTTAAATCAATTTGTGTGTCTATGTGTGTATGTGTGTGTGCGCCATGAGCAAGGCTTAATTGTTTGTCTAGCCTTCCCAGGTAGGCAAGACTCAATGCTTTCATTAAAAACCCCATTCAATCGAATTAAGTTAAGCTCGAAGTAAAGACTTAATACGATTTGCAGACTCTAAAACTGATGAACCCTTTGGCTTATTTTGTTTCCCGTAAATCTCTTATTTGGTTGCTCCTTTTGTTGTTGTGGGGTTTTTTTTTTTAAATGTGGCAAGATCACGTAATATGTTCATCACATTTGCATACGTACAAATATTTAAATGCTTCCCCATTTATTTGCGCTTCTGCTAGTTACTGCCAGCCAATTTGGTAGTGTGGGTGGCTTCTTTTTCTTTTATAACCGAATTCATCTAACCATTTTTGGTTCAATTGGCAACATTGTGTTCGAGACGTTTTCATTGTTTTCCATATTCTTTATAAATGTGGGCTTGAAGTTACTGTGGATGTGCCTGCTTCATGACCTTAACTCCGTGAGCATAACTCCTTGGCTGGATACGTGAGTGTATGCAAAGGTAATATATTTTGTCTTAGAATGGAATTCTTTTTTCTTTTATTTTTTCCTTTTTTTTTTTAATATAGAAAATATGATATTTTGTGGCTGAAATTCGTTCAAGGATTTACTTTTGGCTAAAACGTTCCTCTTAGACGAGATCACACATTCGATTATGCTCTAGATTTAAGGCATTCTATATTCTAGTAATGCCAATACCACACATAATCTCAATTGTCAATTTATTGTTAGATGCTCCATAAATAAATGATGTACAGTGGGCTTTAGTGGGAGAATATTATGGGAGATTTTAATACTTCAAATGGTTGGAATCAAAAATAATTGAAACTTAGTGGCAATGGTGCCAAATAAAAGAAATAAAATGGTCTTGCACAAACTAGGAAGGAATTAGAAGATAACTTATGGGTGTAGAGAGGCGTAGCAGTCCTATGTTAAAACCGATGTTAAAAAATGTTAAGAGTGGCCTTCCTTTGGAAGTAGTGTTTGTTTTAATTTGTGTTAAGTACTACCATAATTTATCTCTAGTCCTTGTTATCGTTGATTTGATAGTTGGAAAACTGTCAGGTCACTCAACTCGCTTCTTCGATATTCGTTGGTCCTATGCAGGCCGTAGCCTGAAATTTTGGTAGGGTAGGGCTTGTCAAAATTTATTGAATTTGTTTCTTTGTTTTATTAAAAGACGATTTTTATGGACCAAGTTTCCTAGATATTATCTCAACTATTATATCGATAACCTTTTCGGCACCACCAGTAACATTCCAGTGATTTGAGATAATGGCTAATGCACTCAGTCTGTAGTCCTGACACTTCTTATCCTTTTCAAAAGGTCCTTTCATATAGAAAGTCATTACTGGATCTGTCGTTAAAATCACGTGTAGTTGTTTTATTGTACTAAAATATGTACCGTCGCAATTCGTCCGTACTTTCAAGACTGAAGAATCAATACTCGACACTGCTACAAACCAAAGAAATTGATCTGCCAGCACAATTCACTCTTTATGGTGTTCTCTATTTATATATTAAATAACACCGTCAGGCATAAATTTTGATCAGTACCAAGAAAACATCCTATATATTATGAGACACTATAACAAAAAATCACTTTCCTAAAAAAAAATATATATTGGCATACACTGCGTATGAGTAATAAAATAGCAAAACACAATTTTGCAGTTGAAAAACGTAGGCTATTTGATCTAGAAAAATTACTAAGAGCGACCAGAATATATAGCAGTTTTTTTTTTGTTACTGAGGTAGTGTCGAATGGAGTAATAGATTCTCTGCACTTCTTTCAATTTTTTAAAGAACATGCCACAAGCGGTATTTCCCTTTTGGAGGAAATTTTCATTACTAATTTTGATTAAACAGAAAAATGGAATATCTTTCCTTTGCGGAACCAAGAAAAGGATTTCATGATACCTTCTGTTTTTAGGAATTTAACTACGAAAACACTGGCAACACTGCTTTGATGATAACGTTTGTGTCCTATTACTTGATTATATTAAATGAAAAGAAAAAATATTTCGGGGAGGCCTCAGCCTTTTAAAACCCACCCCCTGACTACGTGCCTGGTCCTATGGATCGATAATTTTTCAAATGCAAATCACAATAAAATACCGAATAACCAATAACAAATTACACTGTTATATTCAGAGTTGCCAATCCATAAAGCAATTGTTTTTAAAATTACACATTTTTTATATACTTATACACCGAGAGAAAAAACTGTTAAGAAAACTGTTAAAAACCATCCAACAGTCGATAAACTGTTAAATTGACGTCAAAAACTGTTACAATGATCAGTTTTTGCTGTTATTTTAACAGTTTTCGCTGTCAACTTAACAGTTTTTCGACTGTCGGATGGTTATAAAACAAATTCGTGAAATGTATTACTCATCGCAACACTTCTATGCCATCCAATTCTATGTCAATCAAGAAAACCCGGAAATTTCAGCTGGAAAAGTGTGAAAATCGTGAAAAACAATCAAATTCTTTGAATACTTTCTGGCGCAAACTGTCATATAAAATTGCATACTTACAGGGGTCGTTATAATAAGGCGGTCGAAATTCCAAAACCCCATTTTATATTTACAAAACTTGGTACAGGAGGGTTTTTTGGGTCTCTAATTTCGAATTTGATGTTATTTATGGTCGGGAGTTTCCCCTTCTCCCCTGCCTCTGCAGAGTCCACAGGAGGGTACTTCCACTACTGCAAATACATGTCCGAGCAAAGCTGGGCTTATTAAGTTAGTTAGGTATATTTTTGGCTACGTCTAAAAAGTTTATTTAAAAATTTTACTGTACTTTTTCTGTACTTACTTTTTACAATCAGAAAAGTAAAGTGCATTTCCTAACTATAGGACACTTTTTCTTTTTTGGGAAGTTTGTTCCAGGGACAGTGTTAAACCACTTGAAAAATAAAGCTAAAAAATATTAAAATTTTCTGTAACACCGTTTACAAGATATCGATGATGTGGTCACACAAAACTACTACGACCCGTTGTAATAGTCAAAAAAATAGTTCAAAGAGCCATATATCAAATTAAAGGTAATCGAATTCCCTACAAACCTTTCATACAACATTTTCTTATCAGAATTTCCGTTCAGGTCGATATACTATAGAAAAAAATATTTAAAAAAAGAAATTTTTTTTTTTAGTTTTTTTGCAATTTTTTTAATAGAACATTTTGGAATAAAATATAAATCTATGAAAAAAAAGTTAGCTTGTTTTTTCTACAAGTCATTCCATTTCCTAAATTTTTTGCTATTGGACGCCTTAATTGGTTTTTTTTTAGCGGTGAAATTTGTAACTTACTGGTACAATTTTATGAACATTTTTTTTATATTGTTATTTTATATTAGTGAAACCGTGTGGAATGGAGTGGTTATTTTACTTACAGTAGCGGCATCTAAATAAATTTTTGATGGCCAACATTTTACAAACATTTAACTCTTTCAAAAATCCGATCGCACCCACTGTATCCACTGCATAGTCAAATAATATTCAACTTAAAACTGATCCAACTGATATTGTAATTTATATTAAATGACACATTTCATACTTGAATTGCGTGTTGGATACCTCGCACCATTGAACATGTCCAGCGCGATAAGCCGGACAGGGTTTGAAGATATTGAATAACCACACACACACACACACACACACACTATACACACCGGACTGAGCCAAACTACTATACCCACACCATAGCCAAAGTCCAGCACTTCAATTTTTTGTTGTCGTGGATCCACTGATATCTCACCCTCAGTTCGTGTTTGTATTTGTAGAAAAAATACTAAATGCATGTTAAGACACGATTAGGTCCACCAGTAGAGAAACCGAAGAAGCAATCAAAGATTGCAGATGAAAGCATGTTCGAGATATAAAGTGGCTAGATAAAAAATTAAGAAAGACAAAAAAAGAAGGCAGAAGACACCATAAGCGAGGTACATTGCACAAATGATCGATCTTGCTTAATTGGGGAATAGAAAAAAGCAAAGAACGTTAGTCCAGGTTTTGAATTTCCAAAAATCTGAGAAAGAAATTTCTTCTTCTTGAAGGATTTGCAAAAAGTAAAATGGCTTGACTGATTTCACTTTGACTTTGAGTTTTTGTGCTGAAAATAATATCACAAATTTGCGATAAGGCCAAAATGAACACAATAAAGAAATTCCTGTCTTCAGCCAAGTCAATGATCACACTCTCAGGGTGGTCGTTGGATCGTCTTGGCATTTTTTTTAAATTTGTTTTTTTTTGTTTACTTTTTACTCACTGTCTCTCTGGCAGCCTAGAGTCTTTACTCTAAACAATTTAACCAAGTCAATTTTCTATATTATCTATCATCTTTGTTTGGTCTTTCGGTTGTACTGAAGCAACTTCTGTTTGTGTTTGTTTGCTTCCTTCGGCAACAATTGACATGAAAATCGAAAATTCGAAAAACGAAAAGAGAATATTTTTCTAATTGGTGCTTGTTCGAAAATTTACGAAATCTATCTTTTATCTTTCGTACGGCTGAGGTTGCTACCTCAAGTATTGTGTCGGCTGTGTGCCTCTGTCAGTTGACATGTCTGTGTCGCAAGCGCTGATGACTGTTTGGTTAGTTTTGTTGAAATCACTGCAATTGCAGTTGTCATTTCTTCATTTCATTTCTACTCTACTCCTCAAATTGTTTTCAATCGAAAGCTTGTCGGTTTGTCTGTCTGTCTGTCTCGCTGGCAGTTCCTGCTGTGCTGTATATGTTATTGCTTGCTTCAAACTCTGAGCGGTTTGATTCATGCTTACATGCAGCAGTAGTCTTTGATCTTTTATCAATTTAGCATTGGCAGGCTTCTTAATCATGTCGTTCACTTTGACATCCATGCAGTAATTAACAGTTCTGTTGGACGGAATTGATAATTCGTGGCGTTCGTTTTTTTTAACATACTGAATTATTAATTGCTTGTTCAATTATTTTTTTGTGCTTATCAAAATCTGCCTGCTGTGCGTGTGTGCTGTTTGTAAATATGTTAGTTTTTTAATTTGTTTTAGATTTCATTAGAAACTGTGTTAAGTGTCACCGCATTGCGACAGTTGAAGAGAAGAGGTAGGTATTTTTTTTCTTGTTTAATACACACAAATTAAGTTTCTAGTTGAGACAACCATATAAGATTTACAACAGCGGAAGTTTGTTTGTTGCAACAGAAGTATATTTCTAAATGAATTGAATAGATGAATTATTTATTTGAATGAAGTTTAAAAGTAAATATTTTCATTTACTGCAAACAATCTAATAAATTATCTAATAAAAATCATTCACGGCAACTGAAATAAAAATATTACTTTTGTGAGAAAACCAACTTTGGTTATCACAACATAAAATTGGATTTGTTTTAATAACAACAAATTCAATGTTAAGATTCACATCAAATTTATACAATACTACCTTATACCCACAGCTTCACTAATAACGTGTAAATGTTATATGTATTATTTAAGCAACTGGAATAAAAATAATTTTGCAAGTCATCCCTCTGCCCATTCACTACTCAACACCAAATACAAAATTTCAGGAAAATCCCTTAAATACGACCCGAGTTGCAGAGCTTTTAAAATTTTTAGGGCGCGGATCTTAAATTTCCAACCCTCTGCCCATTCACCACCCAGCACCAAATCCAAAATGTCAGCGAAATTCCTTAAATAGGACCCGAGTTACAGAGCTTTAAAAAAAAGGCGTGGCAGTGGGCGGACTGCAAATTTTCAGAATCAACATGTTACCAATTCATTACCCATAACCACATATAAAATTTCAGCAAAATCGGTTAAACACTGCATGAATTATAGCATATTAGCATAATATTTGCCACGCCCACCTCGAAAGCAAAAAGTTACTGAAATAACATATAGCCAACGAAATTACCTACATTTTGATATGTGTTTCATTAAAATCGGGCAAGTATTTCTTGAGTTAAAAGGGAACAAACATACATACATACAAACCTACAAATCTACAAACAAACTCACAAGAAATTTTATATAAGTAAAGATGGACTCTATCCACTATGGTTCAAAAGGACTCCAATATTTATAAAATTTTGCATATATTTCCATTGAATTATGCTGAATTCTTCTTTTATTTCATTTACTTTCATTAAAAGTAAATATTTATTTATTTAATTACTAACGCATGGACAATTTCTGCAAAATTATTGTCCTTCTAGTGTTTATTTGCTCAACACAAACAAAACACTCTCAAAAATCTTCTCTGTGGAATGTTCAAAAAAAAAAAACATTTAATTTAAAGGCTATCCTCTCATCTTTTATCTTAACACTGGAAAAGCAATGCAAATACAAGCAGACTTAAGTGTAAATTACGATTTCTGTCATCAGCCAAGTAGATAAAGTATGGCAGAGGAGATGTACGCACTAATAAAATATAAGAAATGTACAAAAAGAAATACCACAGCAAATTGGAGCAAACCACAACAGATAGAATTCTAAAATTGATTAGAAGCTTTGGGAATCTTGTATTTATATTGTTTGGAAAGAAGTGTTTTTCTAGAACAATTTAATATATGGTTTTTGCATTGTATGAACATTGAATAAATTTACAATAGAGACAGGTTTCTTTATTGACTCTCAGTCACCCAGCTTTATGGTGTTAGGGTGTTCCACATTATCTGGACCAAACGAAGTCATACATTTTTGAAATTATCCTAGGAATATTAATATTTCAAAAACCAAACCGGGTAAAAAGTCCTATAAAAAATTTTCATTTCAAGGATTTTGATAACTTTTTGAAAGCAACATGAGGGCTAATGCATACAGTTAACTATCCCAATTTTCTTGAGTGTAAACCTTTCACATAGATACAAACAAATCCACTTGAGACTTGAGGTAATCTCCCTCTACCACTCAACCTCCCCCCTTAGTGGTAGGAATGAAAATTGCATCTTTGTCAGACGATTGCGTCAAACAGCATTCAAATTTACAACTGGAAATTGTCGAACCAAAAGAGTGTGTGTGCGGCTAACCTCAGGAAAGTGTTCGACATTGTCATTGTAATGGAAGTGTTGGCATTAAACTCTAAACTGGGTCAATTTGTGTGTGTGACAAGAAAGAACAACAACAACAACAACAACACCAACAATGACAAATACAAATACAAAATACAAAATACAAAAAGGATTGCAAATGCATATCCGGGCGCCATTATTGCACACTTTTTGCCTTTGCTACCTTTTAGAGAATTTTTATGCAAAAGAAAGAAAAAAGAAACACCAAATGCACAACAACACCTTCACCTGGGCTGCTTGACTATTTGCCAAGTGGCCCATCTGCTCGGTAAAGCTGCATTACTGCTACTTGGCAACTCGTAAAGTCTCTCTTAAGGGCAACGCTTACCTTAGAAAAAAAAAAAAAAAAAAAAAAAACGCTCGTAAGCCTTTTGTTCTAGAACGGTTCGTCGGTTGTCTTGGTCTCTTTGCAGCACCGGAATTGTGTCGCGCTGAGGATATTAGAAATTCATTGGAGAACAACATGGCCAAATGGTGGTGGCAAAAGAAAGGTACCCTGGAACGTTGAAAAAATGTCTCCCTTCGAGTGCAAATGTGCTCGAATGTGGCCAAAACTATGTTTTGCCATTCTAGTCTCATTTTGACCTGCTCTGCTCTTCAATACACTCGACTTGGCTCTGCACGTTTGCCACTTCAGTTGCTTTTTATTTGGTCATTACTGTCTTTTTCGAATATTTACGGCTTTCGGTGCTTGTTGTTGTTGCTGTTGTTGGTTATATGTTGTTTGCCTTTGCCTTTGCCGCCCCCAGTTGCAATTTCAATTTTTATATTTTGCAAGACTTGCTCGTTTTTAAGCCTTATTTTGTATTTTATTGTTTTACTGCGTACACCTTGTACCGCACACCTTCGCCGCACCAAACAAACAACATACAACATGCAAACGAAAGAAATTGAAAAAGTTTCCTTTATGGTTCTTAAGTTTTTTCCAATTGCATTGCCAAGTTGATTCATGTGTGTGTGCTTGTGTAAGTTTTGTATTTTATTGTTGTTTTCTTTGCAAATATCAATTGAATTGAAATTTACATAAAATTTCTTGTGAAAGAGTGCAGTTGAAGTGAAAAATTGTTAAAATGTTAGAAGAAAAATATATTTTATTGATAGTTTCGTATGAATCAGGTAAGCACTTGACCAGTTTATAATGTTTCGAGAGTTCTATGAAGAAATGTGAGTTACAATTCACAAAACGTATTTAATGGAAAATAGTACTCTCTCAGAAATACCAATACCATGTCAAATATTTTTCATAAAATCCACGATTACACTGTTCCAAACTGTTTATTTTGAAGCTACATTCATGCCCTATGTGTGAAATAGCACAGAATTTAAGTGGCCGCCTCGGCTTGGCTGGCAGTGCTTCAAGAGGTCGGTCCAATTTTTGATGACTCCAAAATGTGCGGCGTTTTTCCGGCAATATCATTTCGATTGAAGGCCAAAGTGCTTGGCTTGTTAGCGTAGACTAGGGACTTGGCGTATACCCAGAGAAAATAATTTAGGGGGTTTCAAGTCATATGATGGCGGCGACCAATTGACGAACGCTTGCTGCGAGATGATCCAGTCGCGTTGCTTGTATGGCATGTAGCACCGTCAGGTTCTTATGTGAAATATTCTTGAGCTTTGCTTAATTCGGATTTATCGATACTTTCGAGTTCTGACCACAGAAAGGCGCTTAACATCGTTCAATACCTAATGGTGTTTATTTCCTCACTTCGAAAGAAGTAAAGTCCGATGATGCCGCCGTTCCATGGTCGCTCCATTAACGGCAATTTTGTTCCTTGTTCGTTTTCAGGCCTCGTCCGAGAAGATGATGTCTTGGTAAAAATTTGGATCTCCGGCCAATATTTTAAGTGCCCAATTAGCAAACTCATGGCGTTGTCTATGATCAGCAGGCCTTGATTTTTGAGTCAGCACAATGTAGGCCCAAAGCCAACCACAAAATAACCCTGGTTGACTCTCTGGCAATACTCAAGCCAGGTGATCAACGCCGAATCGGTCCCTTCGCGTTCCATACAGTCCTTACAGTCCTTACAGTCCTTACAGTCCTTACAGTCCTTACAGTCCTTACAGTCCTTACAGTCCTTACAGTCCTTACAGTCCTTACAGTCCTTCTTAAATTTTTTTTGCAGTTGATTCCATTCCGATTTTAACATATTGAAACGAAAAGCCCCTTGAGTTTTCAGTTTTCAAGCCTCGCCCAAACCATATATTTCTATAATTAGATTTTTTTTCCAAAATGTGGAGATCGCTCATTATGAGAAATTTATATCACTGAAACATTGAGAGAATCCATGGTGTATTTTGATCTTATTTGGTCAGTCCAATTTGTATACCCCCTCACTATGACATAGTATACTAACTTTGACACAATGTTTGTAACGCCCATAAGGAGGCGAGGAAAAGTAAATATATTCTTGAACAGCATGACCTCTAGAGTCGATTTATCAATGTCCGTCTGGCCGTCCGTCTTGATTTTCCAAGTATTTTTTATTGCTGTATTCGATTGGAAATGTTTGGAAATTGATTCTTAACATGGTCCGAGCTTCCAAGCCCACATATAATTAGCTCAAAATGGGGTCGTGAGATACAAATTTTTTTTTTTGTATATTGGATTGGAAATTTTTAGAAACGGATTTTGAACGTGGTCTGAGTCTTCGAAACCACCTATAAATGGCTTAAAATGGGGTCTTTAGACAAAATTTACGTTCGAGGTACTTATAAATGGATCATACTGTGTGGGGGTATTTCAGTTTCGGCATAGTCGAAGATAGTTCACTTTTTAGTTTTGATCGTATTTTATTCTGTTTTTAGTCTTCCCTTCAAGTTATTATTTGACTTTTGGTATGTTGCTTTGGTTATGCGCTAGCCTGTAACAGGTGTATCTTTGGTTGATTTACTAACATTTTATTAATTTCTAAATTCTATAAATAATTTTTTTCCAGCTTTTGTGTGCTTACATTTTCACAATTTTTCTTCAACAATTTCCAAACATTTTCCCAACTCTTCATTTGAGAAAAATTCCACGCATGCTGTTGGCAAGATCCTACAAAGTTATACAGTTTTTTATTGCTTTGTTGATTGCAAGAGCTAAACAAAATATCATTAATAGTTGGTTTTTCTTTAGTGCCCTTTTATGGAACTTCATTTATCAATAATTACATTTGCAAGTGCAATTTTCGCATACAATAGTGCACAGCAACAATTCACTTGACTGCATACAATTTCATATATGCAGGAGCCGCAGTAGGTACATGAAAACCGCTGATGAAAATGATTTATTAGATGCTTCATTTGACATCCGACACTCAAAATATACATGCATGAGACTCCGCCGATGATGAGGTTCGATCGGTGGGAGTGTATTGTGTGGTGAATGTGTGTACATTTGCTGTAAGGTGAGCTGAGTTGGAGCTGATGGAGTGTAGTGAAATGACTGATGTGATGGGACTGCTAGAAATGAAAAATTAAAGGCTCAAATGTTTAGCTTCACTAAAATGTTTGCATATATACATTTTTTGTTGTTGTTATTAGAAATGGGCGTGACTGGGCGGTCTAAAAGGTGGTGGAGAAGAAAGCATTCAGCGTACCTAAGATTCTTGGGCACCCACTCACACAAAATTTGCATCACAAAGGCTACAAATTGCGTTCCTTTCAACGGCTTTGGCACTGGTGTTGTGGCAAAGTTACTGCGTGCATGCATGCTGTATGGGGCATAAGTGAATATTGAAATTATTTTTCATTAAAGTGCATTTTATAGACATTTTTATGCAATATTTTTCTTTTTTTTTTTACAATTTTTTTGTGCTTTGGCGAACATAAAGAAATTTCAATTTACCTTTATTGCCTTTGCGGTGGGATTTCTTTGCTTTATCAGATAGTAGCATTTTTTTAAAATTAAGCTTGTGAAGATATTTTTTAGTGATCATATTTTTCAATCATCATATTTTTGTCACCATTGGCCTGTGGTGCTAGAAGACTGTGAATTTAATATAAAAATTAAATATTAAAAATTTTATTTTTCAAATCATAAAAAAATATTTTAAAAAAATCATTAATTTGTACTGCATTTTGTATGAAATCGCTACATGTGGCCCAGCATCTGACATCGCATACACACGATATGCAAGCAAATAAAGTAATTAAACTGCTTACTTTTTTTCTGTTATATTTTAAGAACAATTCTAGCTAAAAAACACCAACATCACATCATCAACGAAACGCTTTTGTTTTGCTTATGACCACACAATTCGTTTTTAGGGGGATTACACATTCGAATACATATAACCAATTCGAAATTAAAGTTTCCTGCTGCTCAACAAGTTCAAGTAGCAGCAGCAGCCAGCAGCCGAGTAGATCATTTATTTCAAATTGAGTGTTAATTATCGTATAACACTCTTGGGTGCCGGTATTTTGTCAGTTTTACACCATGTTTCTCTGTTTCATATATATTTCTTTTATATATTTTTTTTGTTCTTCCAGTTGAAACATTCTGTCATTTGTTTGATGTTTGAAATGATTTATTGGTTTTTTTTTTGGTTGGGGGTTTTTATTTTGGAGAGAATTTTAAAGAATTCATAAAGGAATTTTAAAAATGGTATATAAATTTGAACAAATGATATATCAAGTGGTTTGGTTAAATAGTTTTTTTTCAACTTAATTGTTAATTTTCATAAGGAATCAAAAAAAAAAAAATTTTCCGAAAAAAAAAATATAAATATTTTAAGAGTAAAAACAAAACAAATTCTACTAAATTTAAAAGAAAAATGTTTAAAAAAAAAATTTATATTAAAAACTAGTAAAGTGCCCGTGACTTCGCATCTATATATAATGCACTTCCCTTTGACCACCATTGGACCACCTTATAGCCTTTTGGAACCACCTTGGACCCTCCTTCGGCAGCTCTTAGGGACTCTAAGATGCCTATCTATAACTGTCACGCCCCCTTTATGGAAATCTAGCCCCAGCATCTCTAGCCATTGCCTCAAAGAATATACTTTCTTGTGAAATTGCAGGGGAGCCTACTTTCCACGGACCAACTTTAAGTAACAGGCCCCCATTTTGAATTGCCACGCTCTCTTTTTTTAATAAATCGGAGATCCTGCTGAAGAATCTCTTGTCATGGTCTCATAAAATATACAAGTGCGATTGTAGCTTCCTTGGTTTACTGTTGGCTTTAGGAGAGCCTACCATATCTGCCACATGCATTTTTTTGAACTTATAATTCTATTGTCTTTAGCCATGGGTGCTGGGATTTCCAGCGAAGAAAGTTTTTTTTGGACCACTCTAGTGCATATATATGTGAAATTGCAGCTCTCAAGGTCCGTTGGGGCTTCTGGAAAGTGATAACAGACCGCCAGCTGGATAAAGTGATAATGCATTTTTTTTACATTAAAAATTAAAAAAATTACTTCCACTAAACTTTTAGTAAATAATAAAAAAAATCTGTGCCCTTGAAGCAAACAAAATACATTTTTAAGTCAGTACTGTGAACAAAAATATATTTAGGTCAACTGGAAGGAAATTTATAGTTCAATATAGGTTATGGTAGGTTAAACTGCCTTCCCAGTCCACAAGCTCCGTGGTATATAAACAGTGTATAGCTACGGTGACCTGAATTGTACGGTGAGAAAGCTATGTGGCATGCTCAGAGTAAAAGAACGATGAACTGTACTAAGGCTCCTTACATTTCATCGCTTTTTTATACCCTACACCTCATGAGGTATGGGTATATTCACTTTGGTCTGATTTGGTCCGGTATGGAAAAGTAGATATATTCTTGATCAGTGTCACCTCCTGAGTTGATTAAGCCCTATCCGTCTGTCCGTCCTCTTTTTTTGTAAACACGATTGCAGGAGCTAGAAGAAAGCTAGGGATCCCAAATTGGATTTATCCTTCTTAGGATTTTGTATTGAAAATGGGCGGAATCGGTCGACTCATACGCCTACCTCCCATATAAGAACGAATGGTCACAGTACATAAATATGCCACAATGTACATAGAGAGTCAGGCTACCTTTGGTGACACAATGTAGGCCACAATGTTAAATTCGTGGCCTACATGATCCATATCCTGCATATGCCACTGAATTGGGACGTTCTTAATATTTGTTTTGTTCTGTTGTTTGGTTAGCCATTTTTTTCAAAGAAACTCAAAGCCAGAATCGAGGTCATGATATCATAAATTTTCTTTAGTTTTAAGTTTCCACATGATCCTGGAAACTTTGCGTGTAGTTAGGTTGTCCCATTTGGCTTTTGGTCCCTGTTTCACATGTTTCTGTCTTTGAATAAGTACTTCGCGGATTTGATCTTCTGACAGACTGTTTACATTTCTTGTTGGCGTATGTTGAACGTTTTTTGTATCGGTTTCATGCTCTCGCGCCAGCTTTCCTTTCTAATAATGATTTCTATATTTTTGCCAGAGTTCATAGTCGAAGTCATGAAATCTGAGGCGACTGCAGCAACCGAATTATAGAACTACGTCCGAATGATATGCAAGTTCTATGCTAATTTTGTTATGCTAATATAATAATTCAATAAAATTTACTTTACGGAAAAAGATATTCCTTAGTGTCCGATTTTTTGTGGGAAATATAATTCCGTTTGACACACCCAGAGTAAGACTGAGAAGCTACTAATTTTTCGAAACTATTATAAAAATAAACCAAGATTTTTATTAGTCACCACTATTACGAGAGACACAATTTTGTTAACACACATTTTTAAAAAAAATTCCTAAAAATTCTATAAATTCGGAATTTACTAAAAACAACAATTTAGTAAATCCTTTTTGTCATCTCCAACAAACGCTCATAAATTAATCTTTCTAATTAGATTTGATAAATTGAACTCAATCAAGTTGTCTTTTGTCATGCTTGTATAGAAATTTAAATTTTTATAGAAAATCTCTGCTAAATACGCTTTCAAGAATGAGCAGCTCGCATGGATCTTTTCTTTCGACACTAATAACCAGTTTTATAGTGTCATTATACTACAGAATTGCTACCGTGTACTAGCATAAGCAAACTATAAAACTGTCCAATCTGCGAGGTAGGCACAAGCTCACCAAACTCCAGACATAAAGCGCGCTGCCTGGCCGAACAGCTAATGAATATTTATGGACTTTTATCGTAAATAATTTCGCATATATCAAACGATAAAAGACAATTTATAGCTAATTTGATTGATTTTATGGCTGACAAAGCAGCACAACAAAAGGAACAACAAGTTGATGAAGAGCGTCTTTTAGATAAACACCTAAGGTTAATAAAATCACCACAACGACACACTAGCGGGTTTGCGTTGCTTTGAAATGAAATTAATGAAAGTATAAGAAAATATTCTGCATTGGAAGATCATTTGGGGAAATGTTTATCGAAAAATCATTATCCTTCAACATTCAAACGATAAGACAATTTCACACGCTTGAAAGAAGCGAGAAACAAACAATTTGTTTACCGCATACAGTACCTACACACACACATCGCATATCATATTGCAAACTAATGATTCTCAAATTGATTAATGATCGCGTTGAGTAACGCGAGAAATGTTTCAATGTGTGATTTCTAACGCCCGTCTAAGGCTCAGAAACGATTTGTGCGCTATCATTAAGGCAGCTGTGTGTGAGCGTGCGTGAAGAGAGTCTGATGCATCCTTGCGGTGATGATCAGTCAATGATGATGATCAAAAATTGAAAAGAAAGAAAAAAAAATAATCGAGAAAAGGATGAAAGCCTGAAAAACCGCAGGCATTTGTTTACGCTAAGAATTTATTGTAGTTGCAGCACACAGAACAAAACTAATTTTTTTCGGGGGGGCTGTTACAAAAGATCCAAACAAAACACAATCAAAACACCTACTGTGTTGTGTATTGTGCTCGATCGGCAGTCATTAGTCAAACAGAAAAGTTTAGTGGAACGAAAGAAAAATGATAATAATAATGTGCGATCATCATTAGGATGATTGGTTCCTGTAGAGCGGAGGTTTGGTAGTGTGAAGGGTTTTTATTTTTTTTTTTTGGTTTAACTAGAATTAATTGTTGAAATGGTTGAGGAATTAGGTGAAGAAAATTAGTCTGGGGAGGTAATCAAAATTTCTCGCTATGAGTAAGTAGGTTCTGTTTTAGATATAGAAGATCACTTTGACCATGATACGTATAAGTAAAACTTCTGTCATGTCTTGGGGCTGTTCAAAGTGATTTAGAATTTTTAAATTTTCAATTTTTTCCTATCGACGAGGAACGTTTTTCCATTGGAGAAATAAAAATTATTAAGATTCGTCTTTAGACCGGTTTGTTGGAAAAAAAGTACCTTTTCCAATGAAATTTTAGTTGGTAGAAATATATGATGTGATATTTGGAGTAGTGTAAAAAGTAAGGCGAAAGAGTCGCGGTCTTAAGAATTTTTTTATTTCCAAAGTTCTTATAAATATGACATATTGTGTTGGGTTACTTTAGCTTTGGTAGTGCTTAAGATAGTTCACGTCCTAGTTTTTAAATTAAAAAGGGTAACATGAGGTAAAGCTATTAATGGGTAATGTAAGAAACATGGACTGAAACCGAATATCGGTTTCGGATCCGGTTCTCAGACCTTTCAAAATATCAGTTTCAATTACATACACTAAAAAAAGTTTCAATTTGAAAAAAAAGCTTAAAAAAAGGCACAAACGTTAACTAACAAAGCCAGACTTCTTATTTCTAGTTTATATGAACGATTCAGTAAACCAGAAAGGTGTTTTAGTTTAGTTCATTTTCGAAAACTACCAAATCCTTTAGGTATTTATTAGTATCGTATGAAAAAAATGATGTACATTTTTTGTTTTTCAAGAACCCACTTAGGCGCTGCTGTAATCCCTCTTGCCACAACTCACCCAAAAAGGTTCCAAGGACGCATTTCATGATACACACAAAAAATCTTAATGACAAATGGGTCAATGGGGGCGACCTAAAATGACGTGATTCACCGTATAAAAGTTTTATGATATTGGCAAGAAAATTTAATCAAATTTTATATTTTTTAAATGAAATTAAAAACTGGAACCCAAAAATTTACACAGATACGGTTCCGTTATCGGTTCCGGATTCGGCTCCATATCGAGCGATTTCCGCAAAATGGTCTTAAGCGGCAAAAAATAAATTTTGCAGGAGACCGTTTTTTCTACTTTTCCTTTTATGTATTTTTGAACAAAATTAATCTCTCTATAATAAAGAGTCTATATCTATGGAACTATGAACATTTTGCATGCTGGAGCGTATTGGCATACTTTACATGGTCCCATAAAAAAACAATTTGGAAAAAAATTTCGCCTGAGACCATTTTGCTCGGTATAATATAACAAAACGGTTCCGGATTTGGTTCTTGGCGGTAGGAAATATAATTTTTTGGAAAGTTTAGAGAAACTAACAAGTATCTAGTGTTATTTAACAATAATACAAATGCTTAGCGTTTTCTAATTTCATTTCCCTTTTTACTTTGCCAATCAACTCTGTAATAAAACGGACTATTCTAGGAATTGTCTTCAGTTTTATTGAAACTGGGCCGAAAACTAGCTCCTTCCGTACAAAATACTGGTTGCAACTAGGATTGGAGTAGGTCAATTGCTTTCTATTACATTGAACTGAATATGGTCACCGAATACCGGTATACCGAAGTAAAATATTTAAAAATTATTCAGTTTAGTTGCATTTTGAAATCAATTGAAACTATTCCCATTTTTGGATTGGACCATTGGACCATATTTGGTATAAACCGTCCGATTTATCATTAAAGTGTAGAGTAGATTTAGGGCGATACTTTTCAATCCAATTGTCTCAACAAGTCCAACAGTTTGAACCATATCGTGAATAGTCCCATTAATTGAATCATTTATTTACTTGATAATTGAATTCATTCAGTCACAATCGAGCAGTCATTAAAGTTTTCAAATAAATATTTGTACAGTCGCAAGTTTATTCATTCTTTCAACTCTTTCAACTCTTTCAATTCATTCAATTCACCTTTTACACATGTATTCTTTTTCAATCATTTCACTTTCATTCACTTATTCATTCGCTCATTCACTCATTCATACATTCGTTAGTTCACTCATTCATACATTCGTTAGTTCATTCATTCATTCATTCATTCATTCTCATTCATTCTCGTTCATTCATTCATTCATTTATTCATTCATTCATTGATGCACCCATTCATTCATTCATTCATTCATTCATTCATTCATTCATTGATGCACCCATTCATTCATTCATTCTCGTTCATTCATTCATTCATTCATTCATTCATTCATTTATTCACTCATTCATTCATTCATTTATTCACTCATTCATTCAGTCATTCAATCATTCGCTGGTTCATCCATGCATTCATTCATTCATTCCATTCGTTCTCATTCGTTCTAATTCATTCTCATTCATTCTCATTCATTCATTCTTATTCATTCATTCCTTTATTCATCCATTCGTTCATTTATTCATTCATCCATTCAGTTATTCATTTATTCATTCCATTATTCATCCATTCGTTCTGTCATCCATTCATTCATCCATTCGTTAGTTGATTCATTCATTCATGATTTTTGTTCACTGAAAAGTTCCAGGTTCGAGCTCGATTGGCTAAAACAAAATTCCCAAAATCTACATTTAATCACAATTAACATACATTTAAGTATCACCATGGGGGGGTTGATTCTACCATCGACAAAGCACATTTCACAACTTTGTATACGATAGCTTCCAATCAAGAAGCAAATAGTCATTAAGAACTTATCACTCCATTCAAATTTGTACGCATTTTTTTTATTAAAAAATTCCTTGTATTTTTTTTCAATTACTTTTTCAGTTCAACATATTGACAAATGTTATTTTTTTTAACTACCTCAAATGAATGTTCACACAAGTGTTAATGTTGTTTTTTTGATAATTTTTTGTTAATTTTTTTGGCAGTTAATCGGCTAATAAACATTTTTACGAACATGAATTTTAAGTCCTATTACCACACGTATTCAGAAATTTCGAAATAAAAACTAATTTGCTACTTTTTAACTGACATTAAAAAAAAACTGCCCTGCTCTGTTCTGATCCGATCCATTAATCCCAAAATTCTTTGGAAATATTTTGTCATAATGCTTTGTGCAAAGATAATAACTGAATTTTTTTAATGGCTTGTTTCAAAATGAATTTTTGCACACTTTTGATTATTTGCCTTTATTTTTTTTGTGTAGAATTCTTTGAAAAGCGTTTTTGAGTTGATTCTGTCAAAAAATGTGAGCCATCATGAAAAGATCAAACGCAGCGCTTGTGTGCAGGCGAGAGATTAAGGTGTGGCCATATATTTTAAGGTAGTCCAGAGACTTGACAGGTTTTTAATAATGTTTGCAAATTTTTTTCTTTTGTATTTTTTGTGTTTTGTATTTGATAATAATTTAGTTTTTTTTATTAGTCATAGTCAGAAGCAGAAGCTGTAAAGAACTTTTCAGAAACTGAAAGAAGATTTGGGACAATAACTTTTAATGAGAATTTTGAAAAAAACACAGGCAATTAGTCTTGCAAATATTTAACATATTTCTTGCAGAACGAAGTTCTACTGAATGCCTATCATATTTCAGTGGCAATTTGTTATGAACTTCAATGACACAATTGATTGAATGCCTATTGAACGTATAAATGTTTGTGGCTTTTACTCACTGTTGTCAAAAGAAATGAGATAGGGAACTGAAAAATTAGTTAAACATTTTCTGCTCAAAGCTGCTATTCATGGTCAAAGAAACCAGAGGTAGTTGCACTAAAGTTTTTTGGAAATTACCATTTTTACGTAGGAAACAAATTTGCGGAATAAGGGGTCTAAACATTAGTTAAACCAATGTAAACATATGGGACGCTATCCTGATGGTAAGCCATAGAAAATAAATGTAACATTGCAACATTGCACCCTGTGGAGATCACTACAGACCAGTAAGAATGCGGTGTTACGTACCGCAACAGAGTGTCTAATTCTGTCCTCAGAAGACCATCTTCATGACGAGGAGGCAATACTACGCGTGCAAGAACACAACACGCCACGGACGAAACTATTTTTCATGGCATTCCACAAAAGCGACCACCCCAACCTGTACTTGACCATTGCTATTGCTCCACCTCGCAACATCAAGCCAAACTGGACCATTCATCAAGGAGAATTTAGAGGATACAACTCGGCCTTATACAACCGCAAAATCAACATCGAAATTAACGGAAGCCACTCACCCATTTCCCTTGAGGAAAGACGACTGCCCAGGCAAGCCAGATGTTTCCTTGTTCAACTTCAGTCCGGTTGCAGCATCATGCCCACGACATTGAGGATCTGTTCAACTGTTCGCAGCATACAACGCACCCTACGGCATTATACCTTTTGACAAATCCAATCGAATTTGTCAATTTTATCGGACACGTAAACGACGCCATCATCTACTGAAACACACGAAACACCAAGAAATTTATAAATTCTGGACTAGTTGCTACTACGATTCGTCCAATAAGCATTCAAAAATGATGGAGGAATTGCCAGCGATACCCATAATAACATTCATTGCATTCTCCAACTATTGAATGAAGCCACATCCAATGGCTGAATGGCTGGATTGTATTCAAGAAACTTGTGTAGAAAATATACTCGTCACAACCTTCCCAACTAGGGAGGACTGGACGGGTATCGAGGTTTTCAAAACTAGACGGACATATTGAGGCAGGTTTCTACAGCCCAAATGTCAACTACGGAGAATCCATAATACTTGGAAACCACAACACTGTATTCCAAGCGGTGTTAGTAGGGATTTTAGAAGGCGTAAGATGACTATCACAAAAAGAGTTCCGTGGCCCTAATTGTAAAATCTTCATTGATGGACAAGCTGCTATCAAAGCTTTAACCCCTGACCGTGTGAAGTCGGATTTGGTGTTGCGACTTCACAGCTGCAACACGAGGGTACGATTGCACTAATTTGGCTGCCCGGACACGGCAATGTCGATGTGAACGAAGAGGAGAACTCTAGGGAGGTGCTCTAGGGCAAATCACTTTCGAGACGGAAAAACTGTTTCAATTCCTGAAAAACGAAACCCCGGACTGGGCATCTAAAGAGCGCAAAGAATCTGAGATGAAACCACCTCATTTTGAACTACAAAGTAGAGACATTAGTGGGGACATCCGGATAAAAACAAAAGAATGAAACAAATACAGTTAAACAATAAAAAATTGTAAAATACGATGACAATATATACGGGACACTCAGCATTAGACAGTCATATATTTAAAATATGTGTAAGGAAGAACCGAAAACTTTCTAGCACTATCTATGCAACTGTCCAGATTTTGCTAGACTGCGGCAGCAATTTATGGGATCCTCGATATTTCAAAGCCTCTTAGGGGTGGAAAAGATCGAATCGAAATTAATAGAACTGTTTGTGGATATAACCAGGAGGTGGAAGGAGGAGTAAGCGTACAATGGACCTGTTAAAGGTATAAATCCATTTGTTTAAACAAATAAGACAAGGTATTTTTTTCTCACTACCTTAGGATTTTTCCACTAAACTCAGATCAGCTTAGCACAATGATGCTACGACATCCACAATATGAATATTCCTTACACCATTTTCTCCTTCTGGGTCTACTCTAAAGCATATGCCTAACCTTTCCAGCCTTCTACACAGCTTCCAATCGTACTAAAGAATTGTAAAAATAAATTCTTCAAAATTGATACAGTCCACAAAAAATTTTCCAACCAAAAACTCTTATCAATTTGTGCCTATTAAAATAATTAACTTAAAAACTCATAAATTCCTTACAAAGAAAAACAAAACAAAACTTTAAAAAATTAATCAATACAAAAGTATTGAATTTTTATAGCCCAAAAAGGCATATACGCATACCGATTAAGACATTTCGAATAAGAATAATGAGTCGCCAACACATGCGATGATGACCGCCAAACACAAAGCAAATATAATCTACCAGACTAAAATCCAGACGACCAAAATGATTTGTCGCTTCATTTTGTCAAATACTCCAATTTCAATTTCGAACACTAAGCAAGAAGAACAAAAGGAGAAGAAAAAACATTTCAATACAGCGCGCCTTGTCAACGAAATAAATCTATTAGATGGCGCAGCGAACAGTGATGAAAAACCATTAAAATCGAAGCGAACCAAACGACGAAAAAAAAAAACTCTGGAGACTTTGGCGTCCAAGCGTGACAGACATTGAAACCAGCCATGGCTAGAGATCCCCATGCGGTATTCAAATGATCATTCCGAGGCATTTGAATTCCCACTAAGAAGAGGAAAGACAAAACAAAGTCATTAATTTCATCTTTCAACTTGTATCAATTCGTATTAAGTTTTGAGTTCAACTTGATGCCATTGAAGCGTTTCTTGGTTTTGTTGTTGTGGTTTTTGGTTTTGGTTTTTTTTTTCGAAATCGGTGTTAAATGGAATTCAGTTTCAATTTTCACCAATTGAGATAAATCGGAAGTTGTTCGGCTGGTAACACTTGTTTCTTTCCACTTCTTCCTCACCATCTTCTTACCCTTTTTCAACTCTACTCTACTCAACTCTTGTCTTGCTTGTTTGTTGTTCTTTTTTCTGTGGATTGGTAAGAGTTGGTGTTGCCAACGGTCTGCACCTTGCGGCGCCTTCCATTATCGCTAAAGTCATAAATTGTCTTCTTGCCCACCACTCTCCACTGTGGGGCTACACTCTTTGAAATACAAAAAAAATTTTTTAAATTCATAAAGAATGAAAGAAGAAAAAAAAACCGATATGAAAACAAATTTCAGTTCGATTTCGAACATGTTTTGATCTCGCTGACAATCTCGGTTATAAGTGCTTTTCTTAATTTTTATTGCAAATTATTTTGTGGCCTTTTCGCTGCTTATTGGCCATACATTTTTAAGTGCCCTGCGAGCGTTCTTCATTTGAAAGTAGTTCTTCTTGTGGAGAGAATTGAACTCAATTAGGAATTTTTATATTTCACTTTTAAGGGAATTTTTTTTATAAACAAAAAATTTGTGGGAAAATATGATTTTTGTGACAGATTAAGTATTTTTCCATTATTGTGGCTGTGGTTGGTCAAGGAACCTTAGTGCACTGAGAATGTATTTTAAGGCTCAGTTCGAATTATATTTTACGATTCATAGTTATCTCATGCGCAAATCAAAAATTGATTAGTCATTGCGGTTAGTTCACAACTGCTATGAGACAGACAGAAATAATGAAAGAGAAACCTGATGAAATACTTTATTTTAATCAATTAAATTTGTATACTTACCACGTTAGTTTAATTGACAATGAAATTCGTTTGGGATACGTTTGCCACAAACTTAGTACTCAAACAAACTAATGGTTTCCATAATTGAAATTGTTTATCGCAAATAATGAATAATTGGCAATAACATAAACATTTTCTGCAAGCAAAGAGAAATTTGGAATAAACGAACAAAACAAAATTATATTTCCTGCAACTTAAAATGCAATTGTCCTATCCGAAAAAGTTTTTATGAATATCAAATTTAATTTTTTGCATATTAATAGTCAAAATGAAGATTCCTTGAACAAGGAAATAGAAGAGAGAAACTGAAAAAAAGGAATCGTCCAAATAAAATTTTCAAAATTTGCCAGATTTTTCATTAGCGACTCATTTAGTTGACTGCCGATCATGTTATATTGAATCGTACTATACAATATATACAGAAAATGACTTGTGAATTGCTAAAAATTGCTTCAAGCGAATGTGAATTCTGTTTTTTTTATAATATTTTTTATAACATTTAAAAATTCTGTCGCTTCACAAGCCTATAGGCCTATAGAGACCAAAATGCCCAAAAGTCGAATTTCGTTTTGAAAGGTGCTGTGAAGCCAGGCAAGAACTTCACAGGGAGAAAATACATATATATACTTGATTATACTCGTCTTCATCATCATCATCATGGTCCTTTAACCCCGTTGTTGCATAGGTCGGCGACATATTCATTCCATCTTCTTCTATCTGCTGTTCGGAACTGCAAAGAACCGGAAGACGAGGAGACACTTGAACACCCTGCTGTGTTTTTGTCCGGCTCTAGCTAGAACCAGTCTCAGGATACTTGGAAAAGCCTTTTTTTGACTCCCTAAAGGGGTGGTAACTACTTCGCGATGCAGGCCAATACCTTGTGTTTGAAGAAAGACCATAAAGGAAGAACTGCTAACTTCGAGTAAAATAGAGCGTCGTGGTTACACTATGAACCATATTGGTCTATGTGCGGCATTTGGCGCCACTTAAACCTAACCTAACCTATCTCCTGTTAGGTGTTTTAGGTGCAGCCAGGTTTTATCTTGGCAACCACATCTAAGTTCGCTCTGCGGTGCCCATTGGAACGCCTATTTGGATAGGTTATAGTTCTGTTTCCGGAGTGTATGGCCTATTCATCGTTGCCTGATTTCGTCTTATGGTTTTTTGTGTCGGTTTCATTCCACAGCTACGGGTTTAATATAGTACGGGACCAACAGATTCTTAATAAATCGCGTAAACATCGACTAACATACGCCTGCAGCCTCCTTGTGCATGTTGAGGTTACTTTCCATGTTTCGCGTTTCACATTTTATTCGAAAAATCTTAGCTTGATACGCACTAAGACATTTATTTATCTTGGGAGCGATGTCCGGTCAGTGTCGCTATTGAAAGATCAATTTGCCAAGGTAGTTGAACTGCTCGACCTCTTCAATGACCGTTTGCCTCACGATGCGGTATTGTATCAAGGACCGGTATTATGGACCAGCTGATTTTAATATATTTTTTTAAAGTTCGTCTACTTAGTTGTCAAAGTTCTCTCAATAATTAATAGTCGGTATCTCAAACCTCGCAGCCTAAAAGATTCCTGACGACTAGACAAAGTTTTTCTTAATCGCAAATGAACACTATTCGCTCAGTACACTTCCATACAAAGCAGTCACTATCAATTGATCAAAACAACTCCAACCCTAACACACATAAATCGCTCAAAGTACAACAAAATATGTTATTACAATATTAATTAAATTTTACAACACATTAATTTCCTGCCGGCCACAAAACACCTCACAGGGCCTTAGAGAGCGAACGCGACAAATGAAGTAACATTGACATTCACTGGAGCGCCCTGCACTCATTACACTCGAGCCACATGTACTCGGTGCAATTTTAATTTAATTCATTTTAATAAAATATGCAAAAAAAATGTAAATAAAAAAACAAACTTTTAAATTATTACACACACACTCCAGTCGGTGAATGAAGTGACGTTGAAGTGGAGTTGCCGTGGAGGTGAGTCGTGTGTGCATACGGTGGCGTGTTTGCGTATTTTGACGCGTCAATTTTACCCGTTCAAGTTCATGTTTTCAATTTATGTGTTTTTCAATGTTTTTTTTTCAGTTTTGTTGTTGTTTTTTTTTGCAGTTTTTTTTTGTAAATTTTGTTTTTGCATTATTTTTTTTGTTCGTTCTTCTTCTTCTTCTTTTGCTTCCACTGGTCTCTGCAAATTATCTTGTGTGACACGCATGCAATATACTCACTCACTCCTCAGACACAGTCTCTGAACTTGCCCAAAACTGCCCATGGGGCTGTAATTTTTTTGTTGTGCATTTAGTTACATTGCGCGCATTGTGTCGTTCCTTTTGGTCCGTCATCATCACCGTCGCTGTTGAAAACACATTATTTGGACACGTTTCAATGTGAAATAATTTTTCTGTATTAATGTGTCGTCATTGGACACGTTACTTTCGCTGTTCGATGTGTCGTGTGATGTACATGTACTTGCAAGTACAGGGTGAGTCAAAGGTTTTTATTTTGTCTACCGTGCATAGAAGTTTTCAAGGGTATGTGGTTTTTGTCAAGATCTAGCATCTGTCCGTCATTCCGTCAGTTCGTCTTTTTATCTGTCTGTCATTTCACATGATAACTATCGCAGCTATTGTGCTATAGGCTCTAAATTCCTCTGAAATTCCTCTACTTTTTGCTTCTTTTTTGACGGCATTGAAAATTGGCAACATGGGATGGGATCCACGCCTACCTCCCATACAAAGTGGCCACCAAATGTGTATTATTTTCGTTTATTTTGACAAATACGGACCCAATTTTGACTTAGTTTTCTTTATTTTCCTGAAAATTATATTGGGAACGTAATGGGAATTGAACTAGTATGAAATGGAATTGAACCGGAAAAAAATGGAAGTGGAACAAAATTTTGAAAAGGATCGGAAATGAAGTGGAAATTAAAATTTTCAACATATATAAATATCGAAAAATTATCGATAAATCATCGAAAACTTATCGAAAAATTATCGATAGCGTAGTTATCAATAACGTATTGATAGATAACGAATCGATAACATATCGAAAAATTACCGATAACATATCGAAAAATTACCGATAACATATCGAAAAATTATAGATAACATATCGAAAAATTATCGATAACATATAGAAAAATGATCGTTAACATATAGAAAAATTATCGATAACATATAGAAAAATTGTCGATAACATATCGAATAATTATCGATAACATATCGAATAATTATCGATAACATATCGAAAAATTATCGATAACATATCGAATAATTATTGAAAAATTATCGATAACATATCGAAAAATTATCGATAACATATCGAAAAATTATCGATAACTTTACGAAAAACTGTCGAAAAATAATAAATTTTACCGAAACATGGTATAAGTACGCATGTGATGGGTATTTCTAAGGGTCTTCATTTCGTTCTAGACGGTTTTAATTCGAAATTTAAGAATATTAAATGTTACGTAACGCCACCCATATGGAGGAGGGGATTGCTGTATTTGTCTACATGGGGTTACATGAGAGGGGCGGAAATTGGTACAAAATTAAAACAAATGCGTTACGTGGTTTATGGACAACCCCATAGTTCTATGCATGGCTTTCATTGTATCATTTTCGAAAATAAAAATGGCTGACCAAACAGTTGCCATTCCGTTACACCAAACTTGTTTCCATACCACACGCTGTATGTTGGCCTCCACAACTGGCTAGTATGTATGAATGCCTTAAACACAGCATACGGACGGACAGATAATTACAACAACATTATTATGTTGGACATTTTATTGACAGGCAGCGCACATTAAACACCATGAGTGAACGCAACTTTAACAACAACAAAAAAGTAACAAAAAAGGAAACAAAAAAAGTAAAAAAAAAGGAAGTGCGCCTGCCTTCCATTTTTTGTTGCATTTTGCGAGAACGCATTCGCATGTGTAATTGATGATCGCTCAAATGGACGAACGGCAAGCCGGACAAATGGAGGATGGCTGGACACACACACCGATAGAGACACACGAAACAAACTCACAGATGGATGGCAGCACGCACATAAGCGCACCACACCGCAACGTATCAACGCACCAACGCATGTGAAATGCAATGCAAAAATGTGAACAATGCAAATGTAATGTAATTTTTTGTTTTAAATTTTTCATTTATTGAATTAAACATAATTTTTATTTTAACAACATTTTTGGGAAACATACTGTATGGCTGTTGTTGTCGCGAAAGTGACAAGAGTTGAAGTGATAGTTGAACTACATTCAATTGTGTTGTTGATTGCTTGGGCAAAAATGTCACGCATGCAACATATAAGCGTGACAAGCGGCACCATTGAGTTCAAAGTTCGAAGTAAGTACTTGTAAAATGTGTGAAAAATAAAATATTTTAATTAATCAGTTGTTGTTAATTTTTTTTTGTGCTTTAATCCAATAAGCTGTCCATCACCTTTGGTCATTGGTTTTTTTTTTAAGTGCACTGGTATGGACATTAAATTGCCATTTGCAGATTTGCATTTCAAGTGAGTGGTGAAATTTTTGTGTGCATGTGTGTGCGTTTAAATTCGAAATGCTTTTTACATAATAATTCACTTGAAAGTCCCGCTTAATGCCCACCACTAAGAGCACGGACACAGCAATTCTCATACATTCATTTGGAACGACACTATTTGTCAATTTCTTTAATACCTTTAGTGCCCCCCTATTTTTCGTAGGCTATTCGTAAGCTATTCATAGGCTATTCTTTTTAACCTGTGCCGTATTCTCCCACCACTAAGCTAATATTTTTTTCTGTTTTTTTAAATTTGTACTGCGGTTAAAAGACATTAGCCCACATTGCACTATTGGCTAATTTATGGTGGTTTAACTGAAATTGAGTGCTGGTAATAGTTGGCCATAGCAAGTACTTAAGTAGTAAGAAAAAATGCAGAAAAGTGCATAGAAATGTATTTAACCTTACGCCTTACAGAATTTAAGTTTGCATTTGCATACTTGTTCGAAGTGCTGCTAGAATTTCAATTGAAATTGTAAGTGCTTTGAACTTTCTTTAAGAAAATAATAATTGGTGACAATTTTAGAATTTTTTGTTAAAATTTTAATTTTATTTTGTTGAATTGTGTTACTGGTGACTTCTTAATCGAAAGGTTACAAAGGTTACAAAGAAAGGTTACAAAGTTACAAAGCTCCTAACGTTGAAGAGACTAGTTTCCATTACCTTTTGCGAATGTGCGGCGGTGGCAAATCAACGTTTTAGGGCACTCAGTGGAAGGAAGGTGTGGCAGTTGACTAATTCCGCTCATTTACAAATACCAACTACTTCGAGGATCTAAGAAAGATAGATAAAAAGTTCGAACCGCCTAGCTTACTTCTTGCTCCTGCAATCGTTTTTATGAGGGAGCGTACTCACTTAAAGGGGCAACATGAACCTTTTCACTAAAATTGGAAAACATTATTTAAAATTTAAAGTAGGAATGTGGCGGCATGCTGTCGCTGAGCTACAATGATGGATGAGGGTGGGTAGTTGTAATCCCACCTGAATTGAATCACCCAAAAAAAGTCCAAAAACGCACATGGTGGCTCCATTCAATCCCAGCAAACAATTTGACTCTTTTTTGTCTCTTTTAAGGCTCTCATTTTGCTCTGAAAAGACTATAATTGGAGCCGTATATGGCGCGTTTCCCTTCCTGTAGGGGCACAATGGAATGTATGAGATATGACTCTAATTGGAGTCCGAAATCTGACTCCAAAATGTGTCTTAAATATGATTCAAATATGAGGCTGAAATATGGCTCTAAAAAGAGTATAAACTAGAGAGTGGACTATCTTCGGCTATACCGAAGCTGAAATACCCCCACACAGTAGGAAGAAGTACCTTGAACATAAAAAATTGTGGTCTCAAGACCCTATTTTGAGCCAATTATAGGTGGTTTTGGAGCCCGGACCATGTCCAAAATCCATTTCTAAAAATTTCCAATTAAATCCACAAAAAAAAAAAAAATTGGTCTCAAGACCCCATTTAGACCCTTATATATGTGGCTGCGGAACCTCGGACCATGTCAAAAATACGTTTCTAAACATTTCCAATCGAATACAACAATAAAAAATGTTTACCTTTTTTTTCGGTGTATGGGAGCCACGCCCAGTTTTTGTCCGATTTGGCTGATTCTCGAACTTGATCTCAGTATTCACGAGAAAAACATGTAAAAAAGTTTCAAGTCGATATCTCCAAAACTGCGACCGCTATCGTGCGGACGGACAGACGGACAGACGGACAGAATGACAGACGGACAGACGGACAGACGGACGGACAGACAGACGGACATCGCTAAATCGACTCAGGAGGTGATACTGATCAAGAATATATATACTTTTCCATACCGGACACGCCTCCTTATGGGCGTTACAAACGTTGTGACAAAGTTAGTATACCCTGCCACAGTGAGTGTGGGGGTATAAATATGATTCTAATATGTTTCCCAAATATAGCCAAATCTAATTTTTTTGATATCTGCAATGGACAGTTGTCCTGTTGTCAGGTATGGTCATGGAATTATATTTCAAATATCAAATCAAAATATTAACATTTCAAATATTAAAGAAAATCTTTCTACCTTTTCTGGGGTTCGAACATGGGACTTCCTGTTTCGTAACTCAATGCTTAACCCTCTGAGCTACGGTGCCGCTATCATTCATGCCGATAAAAACAAAGCATATTTTGGATCAAAAAATCCTCAAAAATTAGATACTTGTGGGATTCTAAATTCTGAGGCTCTAAAAATCATCCAAAATTAGATACTTTTCGGACTCTAAATTCTGAGCGCTCATAATATTGTTTGCTGGGATTAATCGGGACAAACACTTTTATATTTGCAATTGCGTGACGCCCGATTTGAAGTTCTCATTTGTACAAATTAAATTTTTAATCCAAATTTGTTTTTTTTTTTTTGTCAAATGCTTGACCATTGTCTAATTTTACTCATTGCATTGCACTTTTGGAAAAAGAAACAAAATACCATGGGAAAGTATCCCAGATATGTAATACTTAGATTGTATGAGTGGTACCCCGCTTCTTTGACCAATCAAGTTAAAAGTAGTACATAAACCTTCCGGAGCTCACAAGGTGTTTGTATGGTTCTGATACGTTCAGTGCTTTAGCCGTGATGTTCACTCATACATACGCACCAACGTTTTTATATATTAAGATTTGTTGTATATGACATTTGGCAGCCACAGTCCACATTTAATTTGAAAACAGCATAAAAAAATACCCAAATGAAAAACTGTACGTGCCATCAAAAAATCAATTACGCCTCCTCTTAAAACCGTAAAAAACCAAGACCATAAAAAACCCACCTGATTTCTCAGCCGACGAGATTTCTTGACGCAGCAGAGTAAAACGGTTTACAGATTCGTGATCAGCAAAAGGATTCGTCCGATCTCAAAACTTTTCCAAAAGTGCCCATTTGTTGAACAGATCCAAACTTCGAATCACTATACAAAAAAATTTAGACAAAACACTGATTAGGTGAGGTTGAGGTGTCTGCCGGAACACCGACTCACTTACACCAAATAGAGTCTATTGTGATACCACATGCATCTTGCTGCAATTACCATGGCCAAGTATATGACAATTGCAGGGACCTACAGTTTAATGCCGGATCCGAACGTTATACTCTCATAAGTTTTGCCAATGTTTACGAGAGCTGGCGGTCTTTACAGAAAAACATGTCACGCAAATTAATTCTGTATCTTGCCCCGGGTAGGGATTTAACCTCATCCCTTCCGGTGACGGTCTTTCCAGAAAAACATGTCACACACACTTGTCCTTGACCTGCCCCGGATTGAACCTTATCCCTTCCGATCGTGACACAGCAGAACCACTTAACAAACTGCACCACGGCCGACACTCAAAACACTGATTGGTACACGTACATTTTTTGTACATTTCTAGAGGAACCCACTGTAAGACCTCCATAATTTCTTGTTTGTGTTTCACAGTGTATTTGTTTCATTGTTCCTTTTTAGTATCTTCCATTTTCATGTTGTTCTACGCGATTACCAGAAGGTTCTATCTCAACACCAATTTCGCTTCCGTTGCGATTCCAAGGTTGTCCCATTTCCAGGTAGTTACAGTTCCTTTTCCATAACCAGTTCGTTACCCATCCAAGTTTGTTCACATTCCATTTGATTGCTGACCATTTCCATTTCGTTTCAGTTCCATACACAGTCATAGTACCTCATAAATTTGATGTTATTTTGTAAAAAAAAAATTCCACACAAGTTAAAAGAGGGCATGGTTTTTCGGCATGATATAATATAAAAATAATTTACCAACGAAGGAGGGCACACGTGAATAAAACTTTTGTTTCTCCTGTTAATGTAATACATTTCCCCAAACGTTTCCCCACACATTTCTCCAAGTGCACCTACTACATCTGTGATAATTTAATATTCATATGCATACAAATGTAAATGCAAATCAGGTCAAGCTCAGGCAGAACTGCACCCAAGAAGTAGCAAAAATACACTTAGATACTAGAAGCTAACAAGAGGGAAAAAAAAAACGTATAATGCAAAAAAACTCTCCCTGGTTTTAGTGGTTTTTAGCATGTCAGCGACAAGAAATCACTTCAGCATGTTCAGCGACATTCACAGCCACACACAACAATTTCAAAGTAACCTGCCAACGAACAAGTGCACAACACAAGTCAGCGTGTGGCAGTTAGGGGCAGAGATAAAGTTAGCGGTTACCGCGAAGAAATGTACGCCAATTAGCGTTTGACATTTTATGACAATTAGAGCGTAGTCGACGAGTTATAGTTTTAGCCAAAGAAATTGCAGCAACATCCCAACTAATAACTGCAACAAAAACTTTTAACTGCAAATGTTTTTAATTATAATTGCGCGCTCGATATGAGCTAGTCATAAGTACCACCAGTAAAGCGAGGAAGTACTTGCGCTTTAGTGGTTTGAATGGTTCGTGGTTTGAGCCAATGGCAGAGAGATGCATTTGTGTGACGTTATCGTTGAAGACAGTTAATAATTGCCAAAGTTGTCAAAGACATTTGGCATTGAAGACATTTGCATTTGGGTTGGATTGGGTTGGGTTGGACTAATGTGGCTTAGAAAGTGCACTCAAAGTTGACCTACATTTCCTGAATTTTGAAGTGGAGAATTGCAAAAAAGCATTTTGACTGTAATTGGAATAAAAATCTGATCATTATGGAAGATGATTAGTAGAAAAGAATTTAGAACAGAATTAAAAATATAAAAATTTTTCAAAAGAACTAAGAGAGCCTTGCCAGTTGTTGGACATTTTTCGTAAACCAAATTTTACGGAGCTCAATAGCTCGATTGAAAGCTAAGGACAATAGCCAACTATTAAGTAATGCGAGCTTTTCTTAAAACAAAATTGTCTCGATGAGTCTCGAAGAGAGCTCAAAAAAAGACCCACAAACATGTCAAAAATGCCCACCTATTGGACACTTGAAACACACCGCTGTCAAAGTTCGAAATTTAAGTTGACAAATAAGTTTTTGAAAGTTTATGAAATGTTTATTCCTTAAATAGAATTAAAACACGGAAGTTAAATAAAAATAAATTAAATGAAATTGAAATAGAGTGCGTCCCTAGAAAATCGGGTTTTTGGTCTCAATTGACTTAAGTCCTGATTTTTGGGGTTTAATTAAAATTCTTGGTATGGATTTTTGTATTCGAGTAGACAATATGCACTATGTGTCACACCAACCCAGTTGAAAATTGATTCATACATGACCAATACATCGATAAGTTATTTCTGAAATTTAAGTTATTAGCCAATGCTCTCATGAAATGAGAGTAAATGAGAAAACTCTGACACGATTCAAAGCAAGGAAGCAACAATGCATTGATGTGGCGTTGATGAAATGTCATGCAGAGAGTCATGCGTGAGAAAGTGGGACGTGTTTACGTTGGAATTTTAGATAAGTGTCATTCATGAACATCTTTGTCATGGATGCCTGCTCGCTGTGAAATCGATGACTTTTCTACTGGGAAGTTGTGAGATTTTTTTGAGTAGGGATCTTAGTAATCTTACAGGAGAAACGGGGAGGTGTATTTTTTTTGGTGCATTTCCGGATGAGGTTCGGTGGACTCATACAAATTATAATTGGATACTTAAACTGCACTATATCTAGTGTCCAACAGCTGGTCAGCTCCGCTATTCTGACTTGATGTTGCAATTAAATATTCCTAATGAGCATATAATACTATACTCGTATTTTTTTAAAATTTATTTTTCACGTTTCCGTGAGGATAGTAGCAACAGATGATGTAGCCTCACGGCTTCACTAAAAGTGATCATACAATGAGATGAAACTTTTACTCTACAAACATTGTAGTTCTGACCACGTTCAACAACTGGACATTAGCTGGGCAGACTCATTTGCATACGGATGTTGTCGATGCTTTAGAACGAAAACTTTTCAGGAAAACGTTTTTAAAATCAAAAATTCAAACATTTTCTACAGAAGTCTAACGGAACTTCTGCTTATTGGTCAGAACCAGTTTTACCATATTGACAGATTTTTCATATTTTTTTTACGATTTTCTGGCTGAAAGTGTCTTTTACTACGACTCTTAAAATTTTGGAAGTCAATCAAAATTATAAATTATCTGTTCGTTAATTTATATATATTTTTATTAATTTCACAACGAAAAATTCCCCACCTGCACACATAGCTCAAAATTCCTCGCAAAATGGGTAATTCCCCACAATCTAACATCCTTGATCATTGTGAATAAAGAGAGATAGAGAGAGAGAGCACACAAACTCCATATAAAAAAGAAGAAAAGAGTTTAAGCAAAATGGAAAAACCCGTAAGCACAAACTATGGCAATGCAATCGAACGGAAATCTGTAAGCAAAGGATTCGGTTTTGAATTGAATTTAATACCGAAAAATAAGATATTTACCTTTCGAAAATAAAAAAAAGTGTCTTATTCGCTTCCTTGTCACAAATAGGATGTTTTGAAAGAAAATCATGAAAATCGGTTGGCTAGTTTTTGCTCATACCCGTTACAAAGAAATTTACGTTCTAATTTTATAAGTAGTAAGGGTAAGAATAAGGATCTCAAAATATAAAATTTAAAACAATTTCATACTGCAGATTTTTTTTTAGAAATTACAGATTTTGTTGAATAAAATATGGTAACACTGGTTAGAAAGCAACCAATTGAGAAATTTTCAAAATGGTAAAATTGACCGGAGAAAAAAATTTTATTTTTTGAGTTATGCCATGTTTGGACACTTACTTATTTATCGTTAGAAAAAAAATGTTTTTTCAATAGATTTTTATTGTTTTGTGTAATGATAATACTTAATCTTTCCAATAGCATTGTATTTTTTTGTATAGGTTTTATAAAATCATAAAAACACCCATAAAAACCATTTCCCCACCACTTTAAAAATTATTTTCCACATGTCCTCGCATAAAACGGAAGTTGCCGTCATTGTGGCTCTTGCAACAATTTGATATCATGACATTTGCGCAAAATTTCATGCAACGCCTTCAACTCTCTAACACAAAAGTGCAATCTACCAACAAAAAAAAAATACTGTTCAGGGTGGAAGCATCATATCAAATTTTAAGCGAAATCTGTCCAAACACTTCAAAATAGTTTGACATTTAATCGTTTATTTCCCACATTTGACAAATAAAAGGTAGCCAGAAAATAATAACACACAAACAAAAAGAAGAAGAAGAAAAAAAAATAAAGGTTGACAGGACCAAAAACAGAAACGAAGAAATTGTCAACTTAATTTGTGAATGTGAAACGCCATACAGTTTTGATATTTTGCCAGAGCAGGTAAACAACTACAGCAGTTGCAGAGAGTTAAGGCGGAACGGGTATGCCAGAAGGATATGCCAAAACGTATCAAATTACATTTAAAAAAAAAACCAGACACCAAAAGAGGTTGACAAACTTCTTGAATTACCAAAATATTAATATAAAAAAATAATTGAATAACTTTACTTTAAACGCTTTGAGAGATTTTAAAGATTTTTGAAATTTTATCATGTGGAAAATTGTACAAAAAAAACACCTGCTCTAATTTGCAGAGATTTTTTTTCCTGTTGCGGGAGAAAGCAACTCTCATGAAATTAAAAAGAAGTATGAGAAATTTTATTGGAGCAAATAATAAGTATTTTCAGCGCTTACTTTTAAGTAGGAAACTGCTGGAGGTCCTTTGTAATTACTTTGCCACGACAGACAAACAAGCGAACCCACGAACGAAGGAACAAACGAGCGCCCGAGTGAGCGCTTTTCGCTTTTAATGCATATAAATTAACTCCCACATTGTCCTGCATTAAGGACACTTGATATCTTAATTTATTTTGTAAGGCACACTATATACTCTTACATGCTGCTGCTATACATACAAGAGAAAAGCAAACAACAAACAAAAATTAAATATAAGAAAAAAAGAAAAGAAAAGAAAAAAAAAATGAAAATGAAACTAAGTAAAAGCGAATGCATTCTGCCAGATAATTGCATGCATTCTGCATTCTACACTGAGGTCCTTTTCTTCTTCAACGTTCTTTTGGCAACTGCTATGTGTGTGTGTGTGTGTGTATATATTTCTGTTGATACTCCAATCCACTATCAGCTGCTGTTGCTTCTGTTCGTGGAGAGTACTAGCAAACACACAGCAGCACCATCGTTGTCGTCACAGTGAACAGCCACACAACGTTTTAAATTGAGCATAAAAATTAAACGATGCATTTCAAGTCAAACACTGTGTTCTTATAGAAGTGTATGTGTGTGTGCATGGCACACAGGATCAAAAGGATACTTAAGCCAACAATGCATGTAATGCAATGCTTGACATACACACACACACAAACGTGCACATAAAAATGTTAAATTTTCATATTAATACTGAGGATAATTGGAAAGTATTCACTGCGCTAATGTGGGAAAATGCTGGGAAAATAAGTAAAAAAAAAAAGAATACTTGGTATAAGGTTTAAATTTCAGGTAAGGAAAACTTTCTGTTTAGCTTGGAGTCTGATTTTTATTTTATTCTTTCTTATTTAATTTATTATTGTGTAATAAAATAGGTACTAAACTAAAGCTAGTAATGCCTAACGGTGGTAAGGAATGAATGGAATAAGATGAAAATAATTCTTTCGAGTGTTAGCTAACTCGTTTCTATGTCCTTCTCAGTCCTTTAATTTGAAGTAAGTTGCACCATTACCATCAGCTATTTACGTTACGCGAACATTTCTCAAGGAAGAGAGATTCATTCCCGAATACTTTCACTTCTCCGGAGATGACTCATGTGAATCAGATCGACTTTCATTCAGGTCTGAATTTGGTATACCGACAAAGCTTATTCGATTTTGACCAAGTGACGCTGATGGACATATTCAGTGCAATGTTAATCCAGAAGGAGCTCTATCCGCTCTTTGATACCAAAAGACGTTTCATACGTATGACTTATTCAACCTCATGAAGGAGAAAATTATGACTGCTGCGGGCCTCAACATTACGGGCACTAATCTCTACAAAAGACTTATATTGCTTGCGTACGCCGATGACATCAATATCATCGGCTTCAATACACCAGTAATCGGCGCAGCATTTGTTCAAGTCTGGGAAATGGTTCACGTCTAGTAGATTTAACTGTGAATGAGGACAGGACAAAGGAGTTTATGTCAGCTACTGGAGGTCCAGCAGTTTTGAACAGCGAATTACCATTCACAACTGAACACAACTTCGAAGGTAGTGAAGCACCTTAATGTCAACAAACAACATTAGCCTGGACATGAAGTTTAGGATAATTTTAGCCAAAAGGTTTTACTTTGAACTCAGCAGCCAATTGAGAAGCAGAGCCCACTTTCGACATACCAAACTAATGCTCTATAAATTCATTACCATGCCCCACTATATGGTCACGAAACAATCGAAACAATGAAAGACTGATCGGCTGAAGACCCTATCTGTAGTAATCGTTAGTACCGAAATCCAATGAAACGACAAGCTGTAAAGCTATGACACTTCGACATTATGATGACGCTGCAATGTCACGCGATAATATTGAGCAAAATTGGAACCATGTCACTTGCCAGACCTTCATTAACGTAGCCCCGCTATTAACAGTGTGGCAAACAACGATCACTCGGTACTGTAACGTAATTTTGAAGTCACAGTGTCATTATAATGACGAAATTTAATGATAGAGTAATCATTGCTGTATGCCGATAGTGACATAGACTGGCCTATAAATGAGCTCAGTGGTGAAATCGATGAACTCTACTTTTCTGAATGGTTGATATTATTGTGTGAAGAAGTTTATATTTTGAACCACTTACCAAGATAATAAGATTCACTAACACGACTATTATGGCGAGGTGACAAACTTTTAACCGAAGTTGGGACGAACACGAGAATTCAGACAAGTAGAGTTAATCGATTTAATAACTGAAAGGCTCACATATTCTCAAACTGTGATGCCTAGATTACGTCTAGTGGTTGATTCACATAAAAAAACGTGTGAGTGAGACTTGGCAATATGTTGTGGCTACGTAATTTTGGTTGCATCAAGCGAATTTCGGTTGAGACACTTGTTAAATATTCTATTCGGTTAAAACAATTGAAAAGAATATGGCAACAGTAAAATTTTTAAATTTATTGTTCCTGTAAATTAATAATTTAATTAGCTACTGCAAATGAATCGAGAAACCACAACCGATCCTGTGAGCCACGACAACCGAATTAAGATGAAATTTTGAAAACATTCACAAATCTGCTTTGGTTTAATCGGCAAGAGTGATAAAAAAAAGACAGTAGCACAGAGGATTAATCATCGACTTTAAAATATTGATCTGTCTCAATGCCCACATATCGATTGCAACAGCCGAAAATTTGTTTGCCAAAACCGATTTTGCTTTCTGTTTACAATTTAGTGAGGAATTGTATTTCTATAAATTGTAGCCATTTTCGAACTCTTCATTATCTCCAAACTGTCCATCCAACTTGGTATATTATTCCATTTAGTTTCATTTGAAACCCAAAGGCACCCAGCTCACATTAGTTCAGCTTAATAATGTTTATGAAAATATAGTAATCTCCCAGCAACTAATATGAAAAATCCCTTAGGTGATTTAGCAATAACACAACAATAACATCAAATCTAAATCAATTTGGTTGTTTGGAAAACATTGCCTTTCTATTTGACTTTAAATGGAATGCTAACAACTTTTCCTGTGGAGGTGGGGCTGAGTGAATGAAGAAAAAAAAACTACAGAATTTTCAATCAGAACATAAACGAAACAACAACAAAAAAAATTGAGCTACTTTTGCCGCCTTGATTGCAAATCAATTTCTCTTTTATTTTTGTTACTTTTTGAATTTTCAATTTTCCACAAAATCATTTTACTACTGGCATACAATAGGCACGATTAGGTTAGCAAAAGGCACAAAAGCACAGTGCCTTACTGAAGGCAGCAAATCATTTAACAAACAAAAAAAAAAAAAATAAAACAAAATAGCAACAACAACAACCGAAAAATAAATAATAACAACAAATCGAACTTGAAGCCATCAAACGAGCGCGACCCACTTATTCCCTGCAAATTGACAATTTAGCCTTTCACCTGTCTAAGCGAATCTATCTCACATCAAAATAAATATTTAATATAAAACGAAAAAAAAAAAAAAAAAAAAAAAAAAAAACAATACCCAGGCTCTGGGCCAGATGGATGAATGCACTTGAACCAGCAGCGACCAGTCAAAGCAAAAACAATATTTATTGACAATATTCAGTTGAAGTTAGTTAAGAGTTTGAAAGTCAGTGAACAAGTCTAATCAACTCAAAACTTGGACTTGGTTGTGGTTAGTGGTTAGTGGAAGTGGTATCAGCAGACGGGCACCACCTTGTTAGCTGCATCATGGTGCACGGGACGTTAGTTGAGATGAAGGAAAATGGGAAAATAGTGCTGCGAACGCGTTTGTTATTTGTTTGTTGTTGCTAGTTGCTGAGGTTGTGTAGCCTCTCGTCATTCACTCACTCACTCACTCAGTCAGTCAGTCAGTCACTCAGTCAGTCGGTGAGATTGTTTCTGTTGGTCAATTGAGATACCAGCCAGTATTATGTTTGTTGTTGTTATTTTAGTACAAAAAATTTTCACGGTAGTTTGAATGCATTTATGTTGGAATGGAAGGAGCTCAAGTGGAGGAACGGACCATTACTGTGCTACCACCACCAACCACCACAAACAACAGCAACGACTACTGCTACCTCGGCGTTGTCGTACATTATAATTTCGATTAGACTGTGAAGACAGCGTATAACCCGAGAACTGTCATTATGACAGTTGAGTTGCCGTTGATGTTGCAGAGCTGTTGGTGCCATTGAACGGGTCTTCTACCAGGCAGTCCGTTCATTCGTCCAAGTGCGCCAATTTTCATAAAATGCATTTTTTTTTCGTTTTTTGTATTTTGTTTCCTTTGGCCTTTTTTCGCATACAATTTGATACTTTCGCATAATGTTTTGCATTATAAATAATTATAATAAGTTTTCAATTTTGTGCTGTTTTTTTTGCTCTCTTCTTTCAATTCACGTTTTAAATTTATAGTTTTACTTCTGTAGGTCAATGCTGCTGCTGTTGTTGTGTTTGTTGTTGTTGTTGCTCTGGCTTGTGTAATGACTTTTCGGTAGTTGTTACTTGTCCGATTTTTAGATGAAATTACGAAATTGGAGCAGGTCGTTTACAGTTTTAATAGTTAGCTTTGCTTCACTTGAAATTATGCTTTGTTTGGCGTTTATTTTTTATTTTACTTTTATTATAATTTAAAATATTCAATATTTGTGTAATGGTTAAATAATTTTATGCCCCAAAAAGTCAATGGGGTCAAATTGTAGACATGATAAGACCTAGCAGGTATGGACGTGACAACGAGTTGCATCAAATGTAGTTTGAATAGGTATTCTTGGGTTATATTTTCCTATGAATTGTACGACACAAGGGATCGAGTAGGATTTGTACACTTACGACCTTTAGTGATTGCTGTACAAATCGAGTAGTGAGCATTTGTTCACTTTTTATGACTGAGACGAACTGTTTCAAAAAACATTTTTTATTTAAAAAAATTTAAGGGGTTAGAAGACGGTATTTCCATGTTTTGGAGATTTAAAAAATTCTAACAAAAAATCGTGCGATTTTTTAGAATCCTGAGTATATTTTACACAGCCGTATACATTGTCAAGGGCACATCTCCATTCAAGTCCTCTCTGTGTGGCTGGCCTTTGGGATTAAAAACCTTAATAAGTCTAATATCGGCTACCCTTTCAGGAGTACTTCTGCATTCAAGAGGGCAACAAAAATTATGACTTTATGTCTCCTTCGAAAGAATTAGATTATGGAATACCATGGAGGGAAAAAATGGCTGAAATCATGCGTTTTAGGAATAAATTTTGTAAAAATTAATCACGATATTGGTTCATTAAAATGTAATAATAAATCATTAGGCCAATTATATGCAAATTCATATTGCATATACTTTTGCATATTTTGAGAATTTTTAACCACATTTTCATATTTTCAACCTTAGCGCATATTTAGTATGCAGTTGTCTAGTCACTATTAAAAATATCCTTGGATAAATTGTCTTATTTTAAATGGTATCCAACGGTATCCAACGATATCCAGCGATGTAGTGCAATCGTTCTCATTGACTGAAAACCGTGGAAATTTTAAATTTGAAAATATCAAAAATCATTTGATTGTTCATTGGAATACAGTTTAGTTGAAATACCGTTTAGTACATTGTGTGGCATTATCTGATATGTTCAATTTGGGTTATTTCAATTTTTTTGTGCATATTTGAGGCCATATTTTCGATTTTCTCTTGCATATTTCTATCTTCCCTGGTAATTAGTCACTTAGTTATTAGTTCACTTAAACATGAATTATTATTTTCCCTTTTAACATTAATAATAATAATAATAATAATAATAATTAAAAAACAAATAGAAATCATAAATTATTATAAATATTTTATAATGTTATGATTAGGTGAGTATAAATGAATCGTTAGTCATCATAATTTTAACACACATTTCCAATTACACAAATTTAAAAAAAATTTTTTAAATTGTTTGAATTTTCCTTTTTCCAAATTTTTTAAATTATTTTAGGTAATTTATTTAATTTACTAATTTTATTTACCAACATGCTTAAAATAATTTGTAATAACTTTTTGCCCAAATGCAATTTTCCTGGAATTCCAACCCGATGTACAAATTTTAAACCGATTCGGCTAACCTAGCAGTATTGTACAAGCACTTAAAGTTATTCATAATTCATGAGAACACATACAGTTTTATGACTAAGCTAATTATTAATTTTTCTTCAAGATTAATAAAAATATCACAGAATTCATAAACTCTAATTGAATTATATTCACAATCCTTACGCATAATTTATGTACGAAATTGCATAATTTGTGATTATTATTCATAATTAATGATACAAGTTCATAAGTAAGAAACTATCAATTTATGACTGTTATCATGAGCCAACATTTCTCTCCGTGTATGTGCCATTCGAACGAGACATATGGTTATATGAAAATTATGGCTCTATATTCCGTGGCCTTATGTTTTATGTCCCATGGTCTTATGTTACCTCGTCCGCTATTTCCCGAACGCAAACTTAATTACATTATTTGGGCATTGTAGCTTGAAGAATAAGGAAGTTATATCATTTTAGACTAAAGAGGGACTGGGCCGATACGGGGAATAAGTTCTTACCTTGAGTTAAGTACTTAAGTTATGTATCCCAATTTTTGAGAAACTGTTCTTATACATGGTATAAATTTGAATATGTAACTCAACATAAGTGTGACTATAGGGTAAATTTGATTATGTAACTTACCATAGGGTGGACTTAGGCCAAAGGATAATTTTGAAGCAGGAAATTATCCTTTGGCTCTATGAAGACAGTTGAAAATAACAATTTCCGTTCAGTGTATGCATCCACTTGAATGCAATATTTTCACTAAGAGCATATTGCTGTCAGCCTACATACCAACAACGCATACGGGGGCATTCATTCAACATGCAGGCCATACAAAAACAAACATATTTTAAAATATTCCACAATTTTCCCACAACAATCAATCAAAAACATAAAAAGTTGCAGTTCTAACTGCAACGGCAGCAGCAGCCTGGCAAATTAACATATTTCGGAACTTTGACCAGAGACCAGGAGAGTTCTGCAGCGCGCCACTCAATGCAAAAACAAAAGCCCAAGAAGCAAGCAACAACAACAACAAAAAAAATCTCTTCCTTTATGCATATTAAATTGTGAATTTATGCAATAGGAAAAGCAACAACATACACAAAGAAAAATGTTGCTAACAAATTCACACAGGAGGTTATGCAACATCTGCTTGCGCTACACTCCTCCCGCTGCTGCCTGCCTAACAGAAATTTATATTTGCAATATTTTTGTGCTGCTGCTGCTGTTGCTTCTGTTATTGTTGCCATCAATAAAGTTATGTAAACATGAATGCTCCTTCTACTCCGGCAGCTTCTGTTGTTGCTGCTACTTCGTCTTCATCTGCCTCATTTTTTTTTCTGTTCAGCCCCGATTGTTGTTTAAGTTTTTCAATTCACTCTAGTGGAGAAATTTACATGAGGTACATCATTGTTCAGAGATGTCAGGCAGCAATATAACAACAACAGAAGCTACTAAGCAAAATGTTGTTAAGAATATGGTTGGTTTCAATTGTTGTTGGTAGTAGGCAAAAGAAAAAAAACAAACAACAACAACAAGTGGTGGACAATTGCATCAACATTGGCATATGTATGGCACAGCAACAACAATAAGATAGAAAACAACAAAAAGAAAAAACAAACTGTTGCCTCAACAGCAATATTTGCATATGTTTCCTGCATACTAAACATTGCTGACTGCAGCTATAAAGTATTGCAACTATTTGTTATTTGTTGTTGCTGCTTGTTTTTATAATAAAAACAACAAAACCCAACTTCTGCCTCTCTTACCCGCCATTCACCTCACCTTTCAGTGCTTAAGCAAAAAAAAATATATAAATCTCCTCCAAAACCGTTCTGAATCCTCTGGAGATTTACTGCTTCGCTTTTAGGGCTTCATCGCTGAGAGCTTTTGTTTTTGTTTTTGTTTTTTATTTATATTTTTTTTTTAACTTTTTGCCAAAGCAAATTCACTAGCCTTTTGACTGTATGAAACACAACTAACGTAGATTTGATACATGTGGAAATACTATTGAAATATTGCCAGTGTTTTTTTTCGGCTTTTGTTTGAGTTATTTCAAATCGCTTTATTTTCAACTAACAAGTACTCAGGGAAATGTAGTTTTTTTTATTTGTTGTTCAAAAAAAGATTTTCAAACGATTTTGTATTTTAATTGAATCGGTTTTGGGAATCCAATGCATGCAGTTCTCTGGAAATTGGACTATATGTTGTTTGTATTTTAAGGTTTAAGTACTGTAACTTCTAAAGCGGCAGGAAAATTGTTCACGGAATAGTCGCCATTAATGCCCAAAACATTTCGAGGATAATTCGGTGTAGACCAGGGCCGTCGCAAGGGAATTTTTCATGAGAGGTTTTTGGACAAACAAATTTTTCATTCATAAATTATACCACAAGTGTCCAAGGGTATATTGTTGTTGTCATACTGTTTCTAACGCCCAAAAGGAGGCGTGGTAGATATGAGGAAAAATTTTTAATTTTTGGATAAGCATCACATCCTGAGTCGATCGAGCGATGTCCGTCTGTGCGTTGTCTGTCCGTCATTTAACAATACTCCAGGTTTTGAGATTTTTTTTACCACGCCCACCTCCTACACAAAATGTCAGCCCAAATTTCATTATTTTTTATTATCTTGAAAAATCCTTTACCGATTTGGACACCGTATTTGCATTTGGTTGGAAATGATATCGTAAACTGAATGGAACCAGAAAAGTAAAGAAAAGAAAATGGCAAGGGACCGGAATGAAATGAAATTGGAACAAACTTAGCAATGAAATGGAAGTGGAACAGCATCGAAATGGAAAGGGAATTAAATTCAATTCGAACCAATGTAGACATTAAATGGAAGTGGAACAAGAACGAAATAGAAATAGAAATATACCGGAACAAAATGAAAATGGAACAAATTTTATAAATAGAATGATAAAATATGGATATATTATCATAGAATTATTGTAAAATTACCGAAAAGTGGTCGAAAGCGATTTTAGCTTCCGTCAGATCGAAGATAATTCACTTACTAGTTTTTCAAAAGCAATTGAATTTTCCCTCCTAATGTGAGGTTTGTATATAATTTATACTTTTGTGTCGTACATATTTTATACCCGGCCAAGCACGGGTTGCGATTTTTCAAATTTCCCGACTTTGCCGGAGGGTTTTCCCGAAATTTTCTTTCGTAAAATCATTCTTCTTTGAGTCAAAACGGCCCAGCCGTTCTCAATTGATGAATTACTATACATTTTTCACACCACTTTTATATATTTAGATTGGCCTAAGCGATAATGGTGATTAACATTTTTATTGGAAATCGGGTGATACACCCGTTAGGCTATAACAACTACAAAAGTACTTAAATGCAATTAATTCCGTTTTATGTTAAAAAAAAATATATAAACCCTATCCCATATACGGTGCAGTAGGATAAGAGCCAAAACCTTAATACATACACTGAGAAAAAAAAATTCCAAAACTGCATGGTTATACTTTGAAACCGGTGTCGGTATGAAAAATTCGTCACTGCTCAGTGCTAAAATCTAAATTGAAACAGTGTGAATAATTGAAAAGTCAGTCAGGACATTTTAAAAATGGCTTTCTTATTTTATTTTTATTTTCGTTTCATACTTATGCCGTTATTTAAACAACAGCAAGCCTTCCTATAAAAAAAAAAGCTGGAAGCAGTGTTGATATCTTAGAGTCAACGGGACAGTCGCAATGCATCAACATAACCATCTCAAGTCATTAACGTTTCAGTCGTAAAACATCAGCATTTCAGTTACAAAATGTTATTGGATCCTTTCCATTCTTCAATGGTTAGAAAAAATTTAAAACGTTATGTGTACAAAGTCCGAGCATTCAGTTATGGCGGGAAATTGACAACTTTTGGGATTTTTTTCTAAGTGTACCTATTTATCTTGAAGTCCTTTCTTTTATCATAATATAATCCTAATTATCTATTTATTGATTATTTCTTTATTTTTGGTAATATTTTTCATGACCTTTGGGTGATGTTGTTGTTGTAATACACCGAGGGTTAATATGTTCCAAAGTTGACTTGAAGCCACCAAATAAAGGAAACTATGAAATAAAATGTGGCAAATAGATTTAAAAAAACAAATAGGTTCTTCTGAAGCCACCAGTGTATCTTGAGAGCTGCCACAACTGGACGCCACGCTTCAGGTGTGCGATGAAAATAAAAAGTGTTTGGTCGAAACGTCAAACTTTTCACCGCACCCAGAGTTTTGCTAGCGACCAGGTAGAACAATCCTTCGATCTTTCTGTGTCTGTGTCTTTCTGTTGTGTGCTTATCCAATCCTTCCTCTTTCACTGATTGCAGTACATTCCACCGAGGAACTCTTCATTAGTGAGCTTATTCAGCCAAAATATTTTTAATACAAAGTGGAGACAATATTCAATAAACGATTTTGGCTGCTTTGTAATGGTATAAGCTACCTTTCACCTTACAAGCCACACGAACTATTAACTCTCCTCTAATAAGTCAAGTGCCTAAAGAAAATTGTTTTGTTAGAAAGTAAAATTAATTTACAAAAAAAATAAATGAACTCACCAAACTCCTTCTCCAATGCCTACTGGAAATATGTCACTTGAATTTAATAGGACTCCTCAAGCATCAGGCATACACATACCTTGGCCTATAAGACGAAAACACAAATGTCAATTTGCGCCGCCACCATCACCACCAGCGAGCGAGCGCCAAGGCACCAAGGTAGTAAGGCGCGCGCACACGCTCGTTTATACGCTCATTAATGACTGCGCCTATTGTGAAATGTTGGTGCCACACAGCACAAAAGTCAACAGCAACAGCAGCAGCAGCAACAAAGTTGCAATTGGCGATGAGGCCTTTGCAGCTCCTGCGGACGGTCTTTGGTGTTCAGCAGAAGACGAAAAAAAAGTTAAGTAGTTTGAATGTTGTTGTTGGTTGGATGGCTGGTTGGTTGGTTGGTTGGTTGGTTTGCTGCTTCGTTGGCTTGTTGACAACTGCAAATGTTGATGACTTAATCTTAAAGTTACAAATGCGCAGAAATTCCACCACAAAATGCGGCGCGTCTATACAAACACACACACAGACACACAAACGCTTACAAACAGTTTGTGCGACGTGCGACGTTTGATCAGCTCAGCCATTATTTTCACTACCAAGCCAACTAAATGGCAAACCGAAGTGTGGAGGATGGGATTAACCATTCTGGATGTTTGCTGATTTTCTTCTTTCTTTATTTTTTCATTTACTTCAACGTCATCAACATCATCATCATCGTCATCGCTCGTAGTCGTAGTCATAGCATTGGCAACCAGATTCTTTTTCCTAACGAGTCAACAGTTAATCTGCAATTTTATTATAATTTGATTTTTAATGCAAGTCCGCAACTATTTGTTGCTTGTTGTTGGTATGGTGTGGTTGTTGTTGTTATTGTTTTTTTATGCCTTCTTTCGTTTTGTTTCTCTATTTAGTTTTTTGTAATTTTTTTCTTTCTATTGCCAACAACTTTTGCAGTGGTTTTCTTTAGTTGTTGTTGCTGTGGCGCTTTTCCCCCCCCAAAAAGAAAATGCTTAGCATTTGCCAGTTCATAAAAATTGGCCATAAAAATGCTTTTATTTGTTGCGGAAGCGATATTTTAATTTTCGTTTCTCCCCAAATGATGGCTGACTGGCCTTTCCAAGAGACATTTTTCATTGTTGTTGTTGGTATTTGAAGAATTGACATATTCTTTACTTTTTGAAAATTACTTATTCTTAATTAGCAATTATTAGTTACCTTTAGCACCTTTAGCACTTTTTCTTGCAAATGTTAATTGAATAGGATATTCCACTTTCCGGACTTAACCCTTGGCAGGTAAAAAGTTTAGATTCATTTTTCTTAAATTTTTGTTCATTAGTTCAGAGATCTTCTGATTTCCTTTGTAGTTTCTGGTTCGGTTTCACAGAATCGTTACTTAGTCGTTTGTGATAAGTCTTACCTCCTGGATATCGAAGCGACAACGGCCTGATAAGTATTCCGTGAGTATTCCGATGTGGCATTTTGTAATATTGCTCCTGTATGGAGGATACATATTGTTCCAATGCCTTGCAAAGTTTAGTGGTTCCTATTTCCTGAACACTTATATTACAGTAAACTTTTTTATATTGATCCCATTCAAATGAACATACAAGCAGGGTTTATTATGTAGATTTTTTTTAAAAATTTACTAATGACTGTTGCTCTATAGACCAGTGCACTGCAGGTCGGTATTCAAATTTAAAAAATGGGCACTACACGGAGGGAAATGCTTGCTGAAATCATGCCTTATAGGAATCAATTAAGTAAAAATTAGTCACGATATTGATCCATTAATTAGAAGTCAATAATCAAGAATTCTTAATCATAAGAACTGTTAAAAGTGAAAATCATAGTTTGTGATTTTTGTTTGCTTGATTTGTTCCACTTAAACATGAATTATTATTTTCCCTTTTGACATAATCAATGACCAGATGGAATAAATTGTGCAAACAAAAATCATAAATTATGATTAAAAATTCATAATTTTAGGCTTAAGTGAGAATAAATGAATCATTCGTAATAATAATTTGAGCACATATTTCCAATTAAATAAATTAAAATTTTTTTTATTTGCGAATTTTTTACTTAATTATTTATTTAATTTGACTTTTTTATTTGCCAACTTGCTTAGAATAATTTGTAATAACTTTTTCACAAATTCAGTCCGGACGCCTAACCAATTCGGCTACCCTGGCATTATTGTAAAAGCGTCTAAATGTAATGTATATTGCTCAGCAATTCATGACAATCAACCCAGTTACTCATAATTCATAATAACACGTGCAGTTTCATGACCTAGTTAATCATCAATTATTCTTCAAGATTAATAAAATAAATCACGAAATTCATAAACCCTTATCATAATGTATTCACAATCCAAATGCATAGTTTATGACGAATTTTCATAATTTGTGAATAATATTCACAATTAATGATTATAGTTAGTAATTAAGTAACAATAATTTTATGGACTCCATAATCGTAAATCATGAGCCAACATTTCTCTCCGTGTAGTAATAAATGATTAGTAACAAGATATTAGTAACCTATTGCACTTCAACATAGGTTTATTTGACCTAATGAGTATAGAAGTTTGATTCAATGTTTGCCCAGTCATGATGCAATCATATAATTTGCTGAAAGGAAAGAAAGAACCTAAAAACTCACTAGCCCAAAATGGATTAAAAAAATGCATAGAGAAAAGACGAACCGCGCTAGCGTTTTGATTTCGGTGATTGGCCCGAATGTTATGAGTCTTTCTGTATCGGTACTAATAATGTGAAAAGTAAAAAAAGACTATATAGAGTGAACTACCTAAGTTAAAAAAGCCACACACAATATGACACATTTCTAGGACCATCGGACTTAAAAATAATTTAGTTTCAGGACCCCATTTTCATCCATATTTAGGTGGTTTAGTAACCATGGACTTAGACTCAATCATAAAAATTTCCAATTAAATCCACAAAAAAATTTGGTCTCAAGATACCCTTTTGACCCAACTAAAGGTGGTTTTGGAACTTCGAACCTTGTATGGACGCAAGTTAGATTTTTTCCATTTGGCTGATTCTCGAGCTTAACCTCAGTTTGGAGGAGAAAAACTTGTACCCAAAGTTTCAAGTCGATATCTGCAAAACTACGACCGCCATCATACGGACGGACAGACAGAAGGATAGGGTTAAATCGGTTTAGTTCTCCATGCTGATCAGTAATTTGTATACTTTTCCATACCGGGCAGGCCTCTTTACAAAATTTGAGTGCCCAATGCACACAATTTTGACCCATTTTTAGGTGGTTTAGTAACCATGTACTTAGACATGGCTCAGTAGACATGGCCGAAATTCGTTACTAAAAATTTCCAATTAAATCCACTAAACAAATTTGGTCTCAAGATACCATTTTATGCAATTATAGGTGGTTTTGGATCTGCGAAACTTGTGTGGACTCAATTAAATTTTTGTCCGATTTCGCTGATTCACATTTGGAGGAGGAAAACTTACACCCAAAGTCGATATTTCTAAAACAGATCAGACAGAAGAACATGTCTAAATCGGTTCAGTTTTCGATGATGATCAAGAACACGTCTCCTTATGGGCGTTACAAACGTTGTGTCAATATGGCAAATGTAGCCAGGCATAGTAGTGTGTGGGGGTATAAAAATTGAGAAAATTACCTCTTCAGTTGGTAGTAGCTAGTGTTTTACTCTTACCTATGAGCTTTCTAGTTTCAGGAGAATTTCCTGGTAGGGTCATATGATGAGAAATGTCTCCAATTTAAGCCTCTTTCGGTTGGTAGCAGTGTTTACTTCTTTATAATAAGCTAATCTGGAAGTCTAAAGTTTGACATGAGACTTTGTGTGCTGGGTGCAATGAGTTCGTTTCATCATACGCAATGAATTATTTGATCCCAAAATTTTAAAGAAATAAATAGAAACAAAATCTATATTTTCATCAGTTTCACTGGACCACCCCTAGGAATTGGATTTCGATGAAATGAGCTATTGGCCCGTGCATACAAATTAGGAAGTACACATTACTTTGGTTCGGTTAAAAACTAGTGCTTGTACTGTAGGTAATTTAAGGAGGAAAATGTGTTATCAAATTCGTTTCAAATTTAATTATATAGATTAGAGTCGAAGATTCAGAAGCGACAAAGAAAACATGTCACCGATTTAGTATTGAAACATGAATAGAAAAATTAAAAACCTTGAAACTGATTTAGTGGAAATAATTTTTGTGTTACATAACGCCTTCATTAACTCACCCCTTCAATAATTATTTTTTTAAATCTGCAGAACTTTTCATACTTAAAATAAAAATTCATGATTCTTTGAGAAAGCTTCTTTGGCAATATGCTACGAGTATTTCATCGATTCAATCAAAGTTATAAACTCTAAAACCACTCAACACAAACCTTTCAACAGTCATAAAAAGTGAGTGTTATTAAGCAATATAAACTAAATTTTAATCAAACCACAAATCTTTTTAATCACTCAAATCATAAAAACCATAAAAAAATCCGAAAAAAAAACTAAAAAAATTCACCAAAAATTTATGAAAGGCAAACCAATTTTTGTTTTGGGAAAGTACTTATACAATACAAATCTAGGCTAATGGCAAAATGACATTAAAATATGAACATTCTCATAAAACATAAACAGAAACGGTTTGTTCTACGAAAATTTATTGAAATTGAATAAATTTCATGGAAAGGCCAGACAATTTCTACAATTTTACGACACAAAAAAAAAACTAGAGATAACAAAAAAATTTTTATTGACACTCTATGTGGCAATCCATACAAAAAGTGAAAACGAACGTTTTTCTAAATTACTTTTTACACATGTTTTACATTGAATAGTCAAATTGTGCAAGGCGCATCTAAGTACATACAACATGCCACTTTGACTTTTACTCAAATTGTCAAATGAGGAAAGTGTGACATTAAAAAAAAAAATAATGAATTCAAAAAGAAATAAACTCAAAATTATTGATAACGATTTCCGTTTTGGGGCCTCTGTAAATGACTTCATCTCAAGGCATTGCAAGAGACAGAGAGGGTATTTTGTATTTTGTACTTTTTAAATGCACGAATAAACTGTTGAATACGTTGGGTATTTTTTTTTTTTTTTGGAAAATTTTTGTTAGCGATAAGCTCTGACACCATTAAATATTTCTTCTTTAAATTTAAACCAAACAAAAAATTACAAAAAAAAAAAAATCCAGCTCAATTATAATTTTCAACGCTGGGGCATCATTCATTTACATTCGAATGGTTGGGAAGGAAAAAAAAAAAAATAAATGAAAGAAACTTCTTCTTTTGCGTTCGTTAAGTGACAACACACAATCTCGAAATTTATGATTTGAAAGTGTTACAAGTGTCAACGCAGTAAACACTTTTGGTCGCCTGCCGCAGCATGCAGCCCGTGTGACACACAGTGAATGTGTCATCGGGGTTGATTTGGCTGTGCAAGTGGCGTTTTTTCTTTTCTGGTCAGTTCGATACAAAAGAACAGAAGAAGACACCAATACAACAAGTGGCGATAAGCTGGGAAGATAGGCATGGATTGAGGCCTTCCAAAGGATTTTTGTATGTGTCCATAAGGCATACATGAAATTCTGTTTAACATTGAGTATGAGGAAGTAGAAGGGTTTGGTTTATATCAAAATTTATTTATTTAATTAAGTAAATTTTTATTTAAAATTAAAATTTTTTTGATATTAGTGACCCTCAAAACCTTTACCAAGTTGCAAGTATATCAAACCACGCCTTAAATTTTTACCACCTAGAATCTAATTGTAACATAATCTGCGCCATCAGGAATGGTATGGCAATGGAACCGGAACTAAATGGTAATGGAACAGAAAATCGTAATAAAATTAATTGAAAAACCAAAACTAATTTAGTCGGTCAAAGCCGATTTACAGTTGCGTTCAAAAACAGGGCCGTAGGCAGGAATTTATTTCGGGGGGGGGTCCAAAAAAAATTTACCCAAAAAATACGAAAAAGTAACACTACCTGATGGCCAAAAAATTTGGATAACCAACACCAATTTCTTATGTAAAATGATTTAAAACCATTTTTAAAAAAAATTTCTTTCTCGACAGGTGATTAGTTCATATAAACTTTTCTACTAGTACAATTTTTAAGATTATTTTACCAAATTTAGGATTCATAATTCCATATCAAATCCCTCTACCTCTCCGATTTTATAGAAATTCGGAAGGTAAAAAAAATAACAGATGGAGCAACGATTCCAAGAATCTTTTTTTTTTCAGAATCATCAAGGCCAAAGGTCTCCACTCTTTTGGGAGACTACTCGTAAGTTAACATAATTTTTATTAGGCAAATTTGATGTAGACTCCAGACCTGAATAAACGTCACCTACATACATTTTACAAATTAAAAATTTATTTCGAATTTCCAATTATTTTTTCTTTTGGTTTTTGTTTTGGCAGCAAACAATTTGATTTTTTGGGTTTTTTTAAAACAAAAGCGCTTAAAAAGTTCTTTTTATTGTAGAGCTTTCTGCTCACTGATTATTTCTACATAAACACATCTAACGGTATTTATACACATAACGGTAACCGTTAAGACTTTCAAGTTATAGGACAATTAATTTTTGGACCAGCGAAAAGTGCTGTTCACAATTGGCAGAATGGGTCGATCCCAACATAGCTCAGAAGATAACGAAATATTATAAAAGCACGGAGAGAAAAGGATATGGACATGCATAAGGACAAGGATAATGAGAAGGTATCCTTTGTGGATCTGCCAACGCTCTGAAATGGGTAAATCAACCCGAAACAGTCTGCACGAATTGACAGACGAACCATCCAGTTAGCTCAGAACAATCTTACTATCAGCTCCATGCAAGTGAGGTACGACCTGAATCTTGCTGAGCGTACAGTTATAATCTGAAGACGTCTAGTAGAAACCGTTTTATTTGTCAAAAGCCCGCGAAAGTCTCTTACCGAACCAAATAATATATAGCAAAATGGTTGGCATTTTCTAAGGTTCAGGTCATGGGAAACATCGGATAAGAACCACACCTACCTTCCATACAAAATGGCCGCTAAATTTGTATTATTTTGGTTTATCTTGAGAAATACCTAACCATAGACTTACTTATTTTATAGGAAATAATGTCGGTAATGAAATGGGAATGAAACTGGAACGAAATTAAATTATCGAAAAATGATTGATAAAATGGAAAATTCGTGGATAAAATATTGAAAAATTGTTGAAGAACGTATCTTATTTGTATGTGCAGGGGTATTTTAGCTTCGGTCAGACCGAAAATAACTCTCTTAATAGTTTTTATTCATATCATGTCTATTTTTAACCAAGAAGAAATTTCGGAAAAGTACTTCAATAATAGAAGAGAGTAATTAGTAAAAATATTCTGTCTAAACATTTTACTAGATGTTAATTATATTCAACAATAATTCCCTAAAATTAGGAAAAATTTCTTAAATTGTGGAAAAAATTTCTTTTTATCAAGGTTCCTCTTTTTTTTCAGTGTATCTCTTTAAACCTTCGTTTTCGTTTTCGATTGCAATTTATTTTTTTTACAATAAGTAACACTAAAGTGAAAATAATCTTTTGCTAAGTGACTAAACGCACTAATTTCCACATTCAACTGTTGTGAGTAATTTTTAAAAGAAATTCCATCCAAAAAGTAATTACTTTGTAAAAGCTCTGACCCAGTGAAACGAAAGAAACTAACACCGACTGCACAAATGGTAAGTATACTTTTCAATATTTTACTCTTTTATTGCAAGTACGAACTATGAACTACTTCCGGCACTTAAGACAACAGAAAGAAAGAAAAAAAAAACCAGCAAAAATAGAATGTAACTACCTCATACGCATACACTGTGGAAACTTCCTTGTGCCATGTTCAGCCACTGGCCACACACATGTTCCCGACATGAACAACTAAAACGAAATTATTTCTTTTTAATGTTCGCTTTACTACTGTCGAGCTGTACATCTTTGCTGCAGATCATTTACGAACTCGCAACCACTCAAACTACATCAAAAAGCAACTACTCACATCGAGCGAAATGTGAAGTTGGGCGCATAGATTCTTTTGCAAATATGAAGAATGGTGTTGCAAGAAGGAGTTCAAAAAATTCATTATTTTTCTCCCCCTCCTTTGTATATATACTACATATCTACTCGTATCACTTGAAGCTTTAATTAAGTCATAAAATATGTAAATAAACAAACTGTGTGCGTATGTGATAGGCGCAGGCGCGCACATTGCATTTTGGTGTCGGAGGTGAGGAGAAGGGGTCCTTGGTTTTGGTCGCATAAATCCTCACTTTTCACCCATAACTTTGCTTCAAAATATTTAAAAATTTTACCATTTTCTCTATGTTTATGTCTGTTGTGACTTTAATTGCTGTGAGCAGTGTGTGTGCAAAACCACAGCAACATTGCTTGCTACTGTTGCTGCAGCACTGAATGAGCTTGCCATGTGGAATGTTACTGTTGTACGTTTTTTTTTGTTGGTGGGTTCATTTCTTGGTTTTTTCTTTGTAGGGATTTGTACTTTAATTTACCACATACATGGACGAGGTGCGTGGGCAATTGTTCACTTGTTGCTTCAATGGAAAACTTTGCAACTGGTGTTGGGGGCACCTCGAGTCTAAACATTTGAAATTTCGGAAAATAAAAAAAATTATGTTAGGGAAATTTTATATATGGGCAAAATTGGATAAGAACCACGCCTACCAACTGGCGAGAGAAAAATGGGATTGAAACTGAAATGGAATTGAACTTGAACCAAATGGAATTGGAATAAAATTTTGAAATGGATCGGGAATGAAGAGGATATGGAGAGGATCGATAAATAATGAAAAGTTATTGATTTAATATTATTAAAATTGATAAAATATAGAAAAATTATCTATAAAATGTGGAGAAATCATCAATGAAATATAGAAAAATGCTCGGTAAGTAACCTAAAAATTATAGAAGAAATATCGAAAACTCATTGATAAAATATCGAAAAATTATCGAATAGATATCGAATAATTATCGATAAAATATAGAAAAAATATCGATAAAATATCGTATATTCATCCATAAAGTGTAGAAAAATTATCGATAAAATATCGTATTCTCATCGATAAAGTATAGAAAAATTTTCGATAAAATATAGAAAAATCACCAATGAAAAATCCTCGGGAAAAATTATCAATGGAATGTGCAAAAATCATTGATAAAATATAGAAAAATTATCAAATATATAGAAAAATTTCCGATGAAATATCGAAAAATAATCAATAAATTATCGATAAAATATAGAAAAATTTTAAATAAAATATAGAAAAAATATCGATAAAACATAGAAGAATTATCTATGAAATATCGAAAAATCCTCGGTAACTAATCGAAAAATTATAGATGAAATATCGAAAAACATCGATAAAATATCGGAAAATTATCAATAAAATATCGAACAATTATCGATAAAATATTGAGAATTTATCGATAAAATATATTTAGTTTTGGTCAGTCCAAAAGTAATTCTCTTACTAGCTTTTTAAAATTTTTAATTTGTTTTTGATTTTAAAAAATGTTCTTAAAAAACGATTGTTTCTTCCCTTCATTCAAAATTTGTTTCCATTGAATGAACTTTTCCCCTACCTCAAAAATGTCTCATATAAACAAAAAACCGCCATAAAACTTCAAAAATAAAAACAAATTTTTATAATTTGTGTAAAACGAATGCTTTGATAAGACAGTTTACCTCATATAACCTTTGAACGCCAGAGAAGACTGAAAAGAAGGAAAAGATTTTTCGACACTTTTTTTCGTATGTAAACACAACAAAGGTTATCATAAACATTTTAAAAATACACACAGTGCACATACGCACTCAGGCATACCATCGACGTAAACATACCATAAATTCTTTAATTAAACCACCACAAACTTCCTGTTAGCTGTAATTATGCTTTACGACATGTGTTTTAGACACTCTTTAACGCAAACATAGCGATGAGAATCACTTAATGCAAAAGATCATCGCGATCGAGACACGATCAGTAAGACGACAACAACAACAAAAAAAACACACACAAAAAAAAACATAAAGAAGTCAGTGGCGCAACAGCGCCAGGAAGAAGAGAACACTGAACAGAACACAGCGAGCGAATAGCGCCAGAACAGCACATCACTTGCCTCATTATCATTACAATAATCGCTTGGCGGCAAATCTTGATTGTGATCATCACCATCACCCATGGCATAGAGGCCAGGCCACGCCTTTGCGGCAAGGCAAGGCCCCTTTGACTCTTTGACTCTCCTCTAGCCGGTATACTATGAGTATATGCAGAAAAGGCAAACGATGCTTGACAGGCTGTCTGTTGGCTTTTGCATAACTGATCGCTGTTGAGCAGATCCTTCAGATGTGATAAAAGTGCGCGCGCAAAGGCGTCAAAGGCGCCTTCGACTCCAGTTGAGTTTATTAATTTAAATATAAATTGATGAAAACAAAAACAAAAAGTATAGTTTATTGGAAAAAAACAACAACAAAAATTGTATAAAAAAAATTATATTAAAAAAAAAATACCGCAGCACCTTTCATAATTATGTGCGATTATTAACGCGCTTATTTTGCAATTGGCCAAGATTTCTCTTAGTAGATTGGAATATTGAACCCACAGTAGCGGAAATTGATTGAAAATGTAATTATTAAGTCGTAAGTATTGAGTGGAAATGAGTTTAGCCTGCAGTTGGTCTTAAGTTAGCCAATCAAGTCAGCCTACTTAACGTGGAGGGACATGCCAATGGAAAACATACGATTTTGCACAGTGAGAATATTTGTATGTTTATGGAATTGAAATTATTGGCAAATTACAACAAAAATTACAGCAGTGGTTCATGTTTTTTTTAAATAAAATATAAATTAAAAATATTTTTTTTTAAATACAAATTTTTTTTAAACTTGATTTGGAAGTTTTATTTTGTTTTTTTAAAACTCAATTAAAAAAGGTGTGGCATAGCAAGAGCCGGATTTGGCCAATTTATTTAAAAGGAAGGTAACCCGGTTACCCGGTGGCTGCTGTGACGCAGTTTTCTTAGCGATTACTCGCTTCTGTGTCACGATCGGAAGGTACCGGGTTCAATCCCTAACCGGGGCAAGTTACAGAAAAACGATTTTCTATAAGACTGCCACCTCTCGTAAACATTAGCAAACTTAAGAGAGTATAACTTGACAAGGAATGCTTCAATTTCCATTCGACATTCGGATCCAGCTTTAGGCAGTAGGTACCTGCTATTATCATTTAAATAATGAATTGCCCATGATAATTGCAGCAAGAATCTTGGGGTATCACATTGATCCTAAGTCTAAGTGTGTTGGTGTTGCTGCAGTCAACTTAACCTAACCTTACTTAAATCGATTACCGGATACCCATTCGTTATAGTATGCAATGTCTTGAGTTCCTTTAAAACTCACTTGACATTGATTATTATATCTAAAAACAAAGATACCGGGTAAGAAAAATTAATAACGGTTACTTGAAATTGGCTTTCGAGTAATCGGTTACTCGGATAATCTACAAAGTATCAAACTCTAATTTGTAACAATAAAAGATTTTAAACATTTTATCTAAAAGCAAAGAAACCGGTCTGTTCGCGTAAGGACCTAGCTTAAACCGAAAACACTCACCTGAACTGTGAAAAATGTAATCGGTTCAGTAGACCATTTTCTCAATGAACGGTTAGGTGATGTAACTTTCGGTTTGATACGTTACAGAGTATAAAAACTGTCAGGTAAAGTAAGAACCGGTTTTGGGTGTAGTAGCGGTGAACTGACTACTCACTAATTACGACTTCAAAGAATAACCACAAAAAAGTTGGCATAATTTTTAAATTACAAAAAAAAAAAATAGTAATTAGTAAGTTTTGTTCTGACATTTATAGTTTCTAGCAAGAATTGATTAGCCAACACCTACAAATTCCCAACTACTTGAGTGAAACCAGAAATTACTCATCCTCCTTTCACTGTCATCGCACCGCCAAACGGCAGTAGCAGGGGCAAATCCATTATTTTAATTTTATTTAAGACTTTCCGTTCACATGTTAACAGCCTGCTAACTGCCTGCGTTGCTGCTGCGTACTTTCTAATTTTCACTCCTCGCAGCATAATAGCATTTCGCAAAGTGCTACGCATATAAATCCACTAACTTCCACCGCTTCCCCTTTTGCATAAGTGGGTGGGCAATTGTATTTATGCAGTTGAGTTAACTTCCAGCGGGGCTTTTGCTGTGCTGATTTCGTTTTTATTTTTTTGTGAATCTTTTTTTTTTTTGCTTTCTTTACTTTGAGGTGTATGCAGTGGACTGGACGCTTAATGTGCTGCGTGGATTTGTTCTAACCTGGGGGTTATCTGTTGCAGCAGCAGCTGTTGCTGCTTCTAATATTATTATTGCTTTATCTGCGTCTTCCTCCTTCGGCTGTGACTATGCATTTTCTAATCTAATTGCATTTGCACTTTTGTGTGCAGCCGTCCTCGTCAACGTTCATAATTTTTGCTTTTCGAATGCAATAATAATTGCCAAAGAAATAAATTTAAATTATGCCTCAAGCTGGTGGAACTTTTAAATTTAATTATCTTTATGTTGGGCCATTAACTAAGTTTTTTTTTTTTGTCGAACAGGTTGGTGTAAAATGCATTTGTGCATATATTAGTTTTAACAAGTGCGAAGTTATGGTGTGGCTTGGAGGATTCTTGAAAGGAAAATGTTTATATGGAACTGTAAGTGGAATCACAAACCAATACTGAATTCAGTAATACAAAACTACGATAAAAACCTTCTTCAGAGAAATGCAAACATTTAAAAAAATTAACTAATTCGATCGAATAATATTCGAGTTATGGATGGGTTGTTGGACACAACATTAAATTTTTATATATTCACTCCGGTGAACTTGATTAGCCTCAGAAAAATTTAGTTTGCTCTCCCTTTCTAAGAACCCGCTCAAAAATTTCCTGAGGCTAATCAAGTGCATGGACTGGATTGTATAGAAGATTAGGTACCCTGATTTTTTGTACAAAATTTCCTTGTTCCCTGACCAAAGTTTAAACATTTGTGAAAAAAACTGTAAAAAAGGGTGACCAGATAGCAATGATAGTTTTTCCAATTGTTATTTTGCAGCCCCTTTCAAAATTACCAATGACATCCAGCTGTGAAAATATTTAGTAAGGTTTGCCATTTCATCATCCATCGTTTCACCCATAGCCAAATGAGTAAAAATTAAAAAAAAAAATATTATTGAAATTCCGGCTCTGTTGTAAATACGGTACTTGAATTTCGTCGTATTTATGAGGACGGTACAGTCAAAGAAATAATGTGTTTGAGGCGTAATTGCTTCAAATGTGGAATACTCTTAGAGAAAATACGTTTGTATTTGTCGTGACTGAACTGGTTGACAGCAAACGAAAGTGATTTGATGGAAAGGTTTTCAATTTCTCACAAATGCAAAAAACCTTTTTTTTAAATACAACCTCGTTGGCAATAAACTTAGTACATTTGTCTAAATTTATATATCTAAAACCATAGCCGTCGTAGCGGTCGGTGTTGAAGAAGACCCAGAAAGATCGATTCGGCGCCAATCAGCTGACTTGGATATAGCCAGACAGTCCTGGCTTTTTTTGCTGTTGGATTTGGGTCTACATCCGTATAAGATTATGCTGAAGCAATAATTGAAGCCGAACGACCATAGAATACGCCGTGAGTTTGCTGATTGGGCTCTGGAAATTTTATCAGGAGATCCGTTTCTTGGCAAAAAAAAAATCATCTTCTCGGAAGAGGCTAATTTTTAGTACAGCGCCGCCTATGTCAACGAGCGTTATTGGAGCGACCACAATCCACAAGTGTTCGACCAGGGACGTAACCAGGGGGGGGGGGTTTGGGGTGTTCGAGCCCCCCCCCGAAATCTATGAAGTAATAGAAAAATGTATGGAATTGTTATGAAATTCAACAGAATTTAAGAGAAGGGGGGTTTGGAGGGTGCCGAAAACCCCCAAAATATATGAACACAATACGTCGATTTTTTCATAAACTCCCCTTCGGGTTTTTTCCAAATTTTTTGAATCTACTTTTTTTATGAAAAATCAAAAGATTTATTTTGAAAAAAGCGATCTGTTGTTGATTTTAATTTAGTTTGCATTTTCTAGTTTTTTTCTCAGTATAAGTAAACAAAATTTTATGAAAACCCCCCCCCCCCCCCGAAATTTATTTCTGGTTACGTCCCTGTGTTCGACCAATCATCAATGCATGCACAAATATTGGCTCTTTGGTGTGGTTTATAGCATAATCGCGCCTTATTTCTTTGGAAATGACGAAGGAGACACCGCTACCGTCAATCCTCGGTATAGACCGATGTTAACCGACTTTCTGTTACCAGAACTCGACAACATCAATATATCCGAGCTGTGGTTCCAACAAAACGGCTATACATGTCATAAAAGCAGCGCAATGCTCTAAGTGGTGAAGAATAAATTTGTCGACTGGGGCATCTCATGGTTAGCGTTCATCAATTGGTTAACATGCGACTTGACACGCCTCAATTTTTTTTTTCTCGGGGGCTATGTTAAGTTAATAGTCTATGCTAACAAGCCAACAGCTTTGGCCGAGCTCTAGACCAATATTCGAGAAGATATTGCCGTAATAACAATGCTATAGGCCATTGAAATGCTATAGGAAATCAGGTCAAAATCAGAAGAAATTCTTATGAGTTCCCTGAAATTTTGTGGTGATATTAAAAATGTTTAGATTTGAATTGCTTCATGAACTAGCATACCCTTTATGTTAAGAAAAATGCTTCGCAGTCATTTTAATATTCTTCAGTTTAATATTCCTAAGTAAGTATGTCTGTTGGCTTTTAGTTTCTTGTAAATGTCTACCCTACCACCTTACCTGCACTCAACTGATGAATGTGTCGAATGAGTGCTAAAATGCTAAATTGATTTTATGACAAACGAACAGCAACCCAACGAAAACCAAGGCCATAAAAAATAAGATAATTGTTTTTCCCGTCTTCTCTTCTCTTCAACATATTCGTATTCTTTTGGGCGACCGCCTTCAGCTGCAGTATAGCGTATTGTTTCCATAATGTTTGGTGGTTGGGTTTTTGTTTAAACTTTAAAGCACTTGCTGGTTTTCGTCGTCTTCATAACTCTCTGGTAGCTGGACCTAATGGAATTGAATTGCCAGATCGTAAAAATAAAAAGAAAAAAACCTTTGAAAGTAGGTACTTTACCTTAAGTAAAACTTGCAAGTTGTCTGTTGGAATTTCTTCCATTTGCTTATTGACAAGGTAGTAAAAGTACATAAATGCAGCCGCACTGGCATATGAAAATATTTTTAAGAGTTTTTAATTGAAAAATCATATACATGTTACTTCAAGTATAAAATAGAATATTTTTAATAGTTGGACAATTTGCAGGTGGGACTCTCTTGAGAGAGGTTCGCTAGAAGAGAACAGCCCCGAGCAATACCCACAATAAAGTATAAAGAAAACTTTTATTTATCTAAGCAAGAACTATTTTCTAATTGCAATTTACAACAACATTTTTGGGCCATTAAAGCTCATATAAATAAAATCACATCTCAACAACATTCAGCACTAGCCCGAGGAGTCACAGGAACCACAGGAACCAACGAAAGTACACACGAACGGGCAGAAGTCGAAGAGTGAACGACTTGGGCGCGATAAACGCCCATCTTTCATATTTATGCTGACGATCAGCAGCCAGGCCAGAGCATTCACTGCATGCCGGATTGTCTTTATTTGCTGTGGTCGTTGTTGTTGCTGTTGTTGTTGTTGTTGTTATTACTGCCGCCATATTTAATCGACAATCAGAAACATTAAAATTTTTATTAACTGTGGCGTTCGGCGTTCGGCGTTCGCATCTTCAAAACTCAACCTCGCAACTTGTGTGTATCGTTGGGATTTTCCACTTCTTCCAGTGCAGGCGACAAGTGCCCAAATCGCAAAAAAGCATACACTCCCCTTTGGGTTTTTTTTTTCTGTGTTTGTGTTTTTGGTGTTGCTGAAGACTGTGGCACGCATTGTCTTTTACTCTATATACCACAAAAGCCCAGTAGTAATGGCCAAACGACGACCGACGAGTGCCTCAATTTTGTTCCAAACAATTTCATACCCATTTGATGATCATATGTGTAAGTTTACTCCAAAAAAAAAAAAACAACATATGAAGACCACAAAAAATAAAAGTCCGTATAAACTGTAATAATAATAATGCGCGTCTGCGCCAAACCCCCTTTAGACACAATTTTTGACTTGGCGTATGTATCAATTTTTAGTTGTTTTTTTTTATTCTTTCTGCTGGTCTCTGCAACGCAGTTGGAGAGTTGGTCTACTTAAGCTGTAGTGGATGCCTCCTGCCTGCCTGCAATCAGTGTGTTGTCGTGGAAAGGAATTTATTTGGCATAAGTGAAAAGGCAGTGGCGTTCTTTTCTTCTTATATAGTTTAAAGAATGTGTGAAAAAAATAATGGAAAACATTCAAAGCAAATACCAATATGTTATATTAAAAAAAATATGAAATGTAATTCTAAAATGGTAACAAAAAAAATAAAGGCTGAGTAAAAAATGTAAAAAAATCGATTTACACAAATAATTCCATTATACGATTTTTGCTTAAAAATTTACCAACTGTTTATAAAGAAAAATAACTTTCGATGGAAATGCTTTGAACTACTTTGGGGATTAGATGAAATCCAAAGGAGGCAATTGACCTGTTTCAATGACAAAAAAAATGCTTATTGAAACTAGTGGTCCATTTTCAATCACAACCGGACTAGTTTATAGACTAATACTAGTTATATTTCCTACTACCTTTTATCTGACACTAGCTGGGCCCGATCCGCTTTGCAAGGTCTAAAAACTTTTATAGTTGCATTGTAAAACTTATCCCATAAGCAAATTTTTTCCCTGAAACCGAAAGGTACAAATTTCACCGAAGTTAAAACCCGCAGATATGGTAACACTCTTTGGGTGGGGAAAAATTAAGTCCTAGGTGCCAACCAAGTTAATTGTTGATCATATGGTATTTGCTATAAAAAAAAAGTTTGTGCACAAATGTGAGAGAAATACGTATTTTCTAACTTGTGGGCGGTAAAAATGGGCGTGTCAAAACCTATCACATGTTACGACTCGTGACCCTTAGAACATATATATAAATTTTGGTGAGACTCGGTGCTGTAGTTTACGCGTCTACTCGTGACAAACATACACGTCTCTTTTATATATATATATATATATATTTTTTTTTTTACTCGAAATCAGAAAAAATGGTCACAAAAACCCATTTAAAGGGGTGATAAGACCTCAGAAAAAGGAACTTTTAGGTACTTACAAAACACGATTTTTAAGATTTATTCCAACAAGACTCAGGAGACGGACGGTTATCTCAAAAGCCGAATTTTTTGGGTTGTCATCATAAAATAACCCTTTTAACACACTAGGCTCCTATTCATATACCTACTCAAAATAAAGTTCTTATTTAACTTTAGTCAAATCAGGGGACGGAATGGAAGTGGTAGCTGAACTGGAATAAAATTTAAATGAAGCAACATTTTGAAATGGATCGCGAATGAAGCAGAATTAGAAATGATCAAAAAATTACTGAAATATGTTCGAAGACGACTTTGGAAATTTTCTTACCCACAGACTACTGTGGCAGGATATGAGGTGTGGTCACTATCATCAACATCATCGGTTTCTTTGATCCTTAGTGTGACATTTTAATTTTTTGTAGAAGAGTCCACACAGGCAATTTCTGCCTTTTTCAACCATGTTGAGTTGACTTTTCGGAAAGGAGATGATAAATTAGTGGGAGGGGGATAACGGTATATTTTCCAGAGAGGAGATACAAGTGTTATATCTTTGAACCTTGGCAAGCTCGCTTACTCTCAAAATCACAAAGCAGAAAAGTTTAAAAGTGAAATTTTTAAGTCACCACAAATTCCAAAGTAAATCCATGTATTAAAAGAAAGGAATAATTGTGAAACGTTGGGATTCAAACCCACACATGCTTCCACTAGACTACATACATAGGGCGCCAACTACGCCTGTTCTACAACGAATACGTTTATCGGTAATATTCTTTATCTCAGGCCACCTGTGTCCAATCGACCTCATTTCGCACCACAATGTCCATATCATGCGAGGACAGCCTGCTCCGTCCGTCTGTAGTTTTGAAGACATCGACATGACATTTACCTCCTCTAAAATGATATGAAGTTCAAAAGCAGTCAAATCGGTCCTAAACTAAGGGGGGCAAAAACAACAATTTTCCTAGACTTTTGAAAATATTTTGAAATGGATTTTGGACATGGTCCGGTTTCCGAAACCACATATAAATTGGTCAAAATGGGGTCTTCAGATTCTTTTTTTTTGATTCGAATTTTAATTATTAGAAATAGATTTTGGACATGGTTCAATTCCACCTTTAAATGGACCAAATGAGACAACAGTTTTAATGTTTGATGTCTTATAAATGGACTATAATGCGGGGGAGTGTTTTAGCTCTCTAAATTGTGGTAGAGCCCACAAAAAAAAATAAAACAAAAATTCGAACTTAAAATTTCACAACCACAACAGAATTATGATCAGAACGACTCACACAATGACCACGCGGACAGCCGACAGATTTTGTAATATTTTCCAACCCAACGCAACCAAAAACAACGTAACTTTTTTCTTAGTTTTTATTATTGAGCAACAGAACATACCAATTCAATGCAACAGACAGACGCTGTACTAAAAGCTAAAGTTATATAAATGTAAAACCACAAACAAAATTGCAAATTGACAGTACACTACTACCCGATTCTTAGGCATTTTGTAGGCGTCAACCTGCTCTTTAAGCTACATTATTTATGCGGTCGCGCAGCGGCGGTGGCGATAACGCGCACAGTTTGCGCTTAAAAGCGAAACGAAACGACCGAATGGGTGCTGCATGCTGCCCCAACAACAACAACAACAACGAAGAAAAAAAGGCAACAACAACCACATCCGATGGCGACCACTTGCAACAGTTGCAGTTGCACTACTTTTAGGGCTCTCACTTGTCGTTAGCTGATGCTTGTGCTGCTGCTGCTGCCGCTGCTGGTGTGGCCAGTCTCAAGCTGCTGCTGTCGTTGGTGTATGGAAAAAAATATGAGATATTCTTTATCAGTTGGAATGCATCTGGGCACCTCGAGCGATTTTTAAAAGGCGCTCGAAAACATTTTCAGCTTTTTTTTTGTTGCTTGCCTGCTTGCCTTTGCGCTCGCGCGTTGAAAAGAAGCTGCAGCACACAGATTTATTATTGTTGTTGTGTTGTTGTGCTGCAAATACTAATAACCATGTTGTTGGTGTTTTTTTCGGTAAGTGCATGGAATTGCACTAAATACCGCGGTGTGTGTGTGTGTGTGTGGTTGCAGATTTTCTTTTCAATATGTTCTGATTTTTGTTCTTCCTTTTTGGTTCTTGTTTTTTGATACTTTCTGTTTTTGGAATTTGGTAGAAAATTGTACTAAGTGCTCGCACCAGTTATTGTTTCCTCGTGTACTAGAGCACAGTGGGTGTGGGGCGTTCTCTATAAATTGCATTTCATTATAATTGCATGAAGAAGCTCATTTGTTAAATATTTATTTACCCTTTGACCACCCATCAACCCCATACCGACACCCTTTGAAGTCTTTCTGAAACCCAACTTTAACTGCCACGCCCATATTATGAGCTGCCACGCACACTTTCAAAATCAAACCAGATCCAGAATCACTAGTCATGCTTTCACAGAATATATATGCTGAATTACAGCTTCCTAGATCCACTCATGACTGCAGGAGAGGATACTATAAATGACACGGTCGTATTAGAGCTGCCACGCCTTCTTCCGGAAATATTCAAAATCTGGAGTCTATAGCCATGGTCTCACCAAATATATATGTGCAATTGTAGCTTCCTAGGTCCACTGGTGGCTTCAGTAGAGCTAATATATATGACACGCTCATTTATATTAACTGCCACGCCCCCTTTTCGGTAATAGATTTCGGTGAGGAATTTCTCTAACGAAAATCATACCAATCTGGGAGTAGCCTGTGACTAATTAACTGGTCCAAAATCCAGCCTACCCCGCTGAAACTGATTCCTTAAGTAAACTGGAGACGAAGGAAATAACTTCGAAAGCTTACACTACAATTGGACCACAATTTCAACAATTGGCCTCCTCTTGCATAACATTTGGACCAGTTTTAAGATTGTAAAATTTCCATTGAATTGAAGTTGGTCCGCTTAAACAGACAGTTTGTTTGATTCAGGTCTAGTTCCTCGAGCATACCTAAACCGTAACTTCTGTGCAGTGTATCACAGTTTTTAAGGATAGTCAGGCCTCGATTAATTCATTGGAATCTATTCTCTCAACATCAGAAGTAGCCGTACATCTCTAAACGCGATAGATCAGCGGTTTATCATCCACCTTCTCTACACTCAAAGAATTTTTTCGTTCGTAAGAAACGAAAAATTAGACAAACTTACATTCTCCAAAGATATTAATTCTTTGAGTGTAGGTTCCGGGGCATATAGACAATCCAGATATTTGAAAAGCTAAGCTCTCAACGTAGGTTACATTAACACAGATCTTACCTAATAAGGAGAGGCTAGGTGTAAACTAACATCTTGCAACGTATAAACTAACATAACGTCTTAGCTCTGTTATTAAGTCTAATAACAGACTGTCCTCTGGAACCTCTTGTATTTATTACATAAGGCTGGGTCTCAAGATAAAGTTGCGTTCGAAGAGCCTCATATTGCTACCTAGGACTAACATATCAATGGTGGTGGGTGTGATCAGTGATTATTGCTGGATTGGACACCATGCTGCAAGGCTTCTGGTCTTCACTAACGAATTTTGCAGGAGTTGTAGAGATGAGGAAGAAGAGGAGGCTGTAGAACACCTGTTATGCTCCTGTCAATCACTGTCTCGTCAGAGGAGGACCTTGCTGCGATCATTCTTCCTGAACAGTCTCTCTCGACTTTCAGTATAGTAAATCAACCTTGATCCATCATGCAGTCTGATTGAACCCTTGGTATATGTTTTTGGATTTTATAAAATGTATATCTTTCCTATATGCAAATTTTAGATATCATAGATATTCACTAGGAAAAAAAATATTTCCAACCCTTAAGCACTCCATGAAGGTTTAACAAACCACAAGTCCACATACTAAAAATTGAGTGCAACCAATCGAAAAAGAAAAGAAAAAAGAATCACAACAAAAAACAAAAACTAAAAGCAATTTAATCGCTAAAAACTTTGGCCAAAGTTAACAGCTTTTCCAAGGCAACTCTTTCTGCAATGCAAAAATTGCCTCTGGGGCACCACTGTGCAATAAAACCCTTATTACAATTGACCAAAAGAACTTAAGCGAGTACGAAGCTGCCACGTAAGTAAGTACTATGCCATTTACACAGAAATCTAAGCATTGTAAGTAAAGTAGTGCAACTATTGAATATGAATACTGTCCGACTCATTTGAATGCTTATCAGTTCAATCGGACGAACAAAAGCTGGTGCTGCTCTCAAACTGCTGCTGGTGTACGAGACCGATGGCCGTTGGTTGGAAATATTGTATTATAAGCCAAAGACTGTGCCATGAAGAACGCACAATTGCATATAAACGAGATAAAGTGCACAGATTTGGCCAGCATTCACAGAGATGCCTTTGCTATGTGTGGCTATGCAGATTCAGATTGTCTGTATATGAGTAAGTGTATGAATATGCTTGATTGTTTTGGTTTTATTTACAAATTTGGCTTATTCATAGAAGGGCAACATCATCTTCATCAACAGCAGCAGCAGCAGCAGTTGCTCCTGCTGAAACCCCCATTTGAATGTTCGAAATTTTTCTTTTTGTTTTATTTGTTTTTAGTTTGGTTCATAGTTAAGTAGTTTTCATTTCATCTTATGTTAGTTTTGGTTTTCAGTTTTTGTTTGCCCTCCAACTGTCGTTTCAGTTGCTGCTGCCGCTGCTGCTGCTGCGCGAAATCGTGTTATCAAGATGTTGCTCATGGTGTTTGTTGGATGAACCTAATGCATCATTTCGCTAATCTCGCTCATATCAGTTGCATTCGGCACAGGGCCTTCAGTTTTGGTTGGGCTCCCTGCTATTTGCTTACTACTTACCTAGCCTTATGCGGTCGGATGTGGATGTAGCGGCGGCGACGGCGACGACGACGACGACGACGGCGACGGCAACTACTTCTTCCACTTTTAGGCAAACATTTTAATAATAAAAATAGTTTTCCACTCAGGGTCCTTCTGTGCTTTTTTAGTGATGTAAGATGTCAGTACTGTACTGTACCGTTTGCTATTTGGTACCTTTTCTGCAATAACATCATATTATGTAGGGCTGAAGTTGGGTTGAAGCTGGACTGGGTTTTGATGCAACTCCATAGAATTACCAATGGAAAATATAGGAAAATTGAATTTTACAAAAAAGGCATCTGAAAAAAATGTGTCAGTAAGACCACAATCTTGTAAGCATTGGCAAACTTACGAGAATGCAACTTCCCAAGGAATGCTTTAATTTCATTCGCCACTCGGATCCAGCATTTTACTATATGTGTCTGCAATTATCATCTACATTATGACTTTCCCTTTATCGGTGTTCCGGTAGTCACCCTAATTTAACCTAACCTAGGCCGGCGAAATCAGAATATGTACCAAAATCACTAGACTACGATCTGATTTCAGATTAAATACTCAAAGAATTCCATAGCAATCGAAAGCCGTTCAAATCAAAGTGATCCCCCCAGACTATCTGAAATCCTAGCGCCCAATAAGCCTAATGCCTCTGATGTCTATAGAAATATGAAGATTTCATTCTTACTGTATCTCATACCAGTCATAGAGGCGGAACCGTTTATACCTGACCATCAATTTGGATCCAGAAAACAACTCAGCACCATTGAAACCTTGTAACAAAAATACACTTAGCCTTTCAGGATATGAAATACTGTACTGTAGAGTTATCGATGTTTCGCTAGCATCTGATCGTGTTTGACACGAAGGGTTGTGAAAAATGTCTCCCCATCAATTACAATATAAGATCATAGTTGTGGACAAGATGGGTTCTCTTTTTTTTTTTTGCATACTGATGGAACAATTATTGGCACCTTTGATGACCACACTGCAATACTATCCAATGAATTATGGAAACCCAATACGAACAACAAAGAAATTTCAAAAGAGTCTCAGCATAATCTTTTTCTGAATGAACAAATGGCAAAGAATGACTTGTTTGATTAAATATGTATAAATTGCCAGGTGCTAGTATCTGTATCAGTACCGGTAGCGTAGTACCTCTCCCTGGGTACAAATAAACGGAATTGATATATCTCAACCGAATGTCCTATAATGTATTAACATAGAAGACATACGTGAAGGAAACACATATTCACCAAAGGAAAAGCTCTGTGCATTCAACTTCGCACCCTATAACTTTTGGCTGATGTATGAGAACTTTCTGCTTAGTCCTCAACTATGGGGCACCCGCACCCAACTCAAACATAGAAATCCTACAACGGATCATGGTAAAGCACCTTGGCACGTTACAAATAAGAAACTCCTTACACCGAGAGAAAAAAATAAAAGCGAAAACTGATCATTGTAACAGTTTTCGCTGTCAATTTAACAGTTTGTCGACTGTCGGATGGTTTTCAACAGTTTTCTTCTCTCACAGTTTTTTTCTCTCGCTGTAGTAATTTACGAACCCCCACAGTAAAGGAGAAAACAAATATTAAAACAATTTGGTATAAAACCAGGCTTAAAACACATGTCGAACTCGATGTCTACTACGGTTGTGCAGATCCAGATATCTTTGTGTTCTGAATCCCATATCCGCAGTCGTATACATATGCGATAAATTCTCAGAAACAATGCCTACATATCCAAAGTCCACAACTGTTTCAATTTTAGAATTGTTATTTGTCGAGAGAGAAAGCTATCCACTCAATAAATAGCAGCGTTGCATTTGAGATCATTGCGATCATTTCGTCGTAGATCATTGAATAGCGAACGTGTTTGAAGCGAGTACAGATTTTAGTTCAAACTCACAGAGTCCTCTGTTGCAGTGCTGTAAAGTAGTGTCACAAAATATCTATTAAACCTTAAACAGAGTCCTCTGGGAGTCGGTAGTACAGACACTGTATTGCGAAGACTTTGTCATTATACTGAGTTCCGCCGACTTTAAAGGTTCTCTATCCAACAATTTGAATGAGCTGAGACATATCCGCGGTTATGGTACCGAGCTATGAATCCTCTTAACAGAGGACTCGGTTAATTTTCAATCCAGTTTAAGAACCATTCAGCACAATCCTAATGTCTACACGAAATTCCTTCACTAGATTGAAACTAAAATCTCGAGAACACCAAAGTACTCTCATAACTTAATTACCTGCTTAAATAACTTTTACCAGGGAATAGATTTTACTGACCTGTGGTGCATACTTTGAGTGACGAAAGTGTCTAGTTCAGTGCTGGACAAACCCCAACGCACGCACACAAAATATTATGTGCTTGTGTGCGGTCAAGCTGAGTCTGACTGCAGCTAAAGCATGCTTTGATCAAACATCATTTTTGTCACTAAAAGTATGCAACCTGACTATGTACATTACCTGATCCAATCCATTTCAGTAAGTTTCGATTACCTTGTTAGCCAAATTCGAAATACATTCGCATCACTAGCATGTTGCCACATGACTAATGTGTATTCTAGATTCTCGCAGAGATGTAAAGTAGTTTAAGTAGAGTTTCTCCTAACTCCAAGCCAAAAGAAGCTTCTGCCTAAAATCTAGGGTGCAGCAGGTATTTGCTCCTGCTTGCAGATTCTTTACATGCTACGCAGTATTTGTTTGGCTACTTTTTTTTTGGTTTTGTTTTGTTCTTCATTTTTATCAAAATCGCATATCGGGGCGTATAATTCACAAAATCCCCTCATCTGCTCTAGCAAGCAGAGCTTAGCTTAAGTATGTTTTGTTTTATTCTATGTTTCGATTTGCTTTTTACTAGGTTTCTTTTACGCATATTACGCATGCTTAGTGTTTCAATATTTGCTCTTTTGTGTTGCAATAAATTTTCGAACTGTGATGCTAGGATTGTTGCATTTTACCATTTACTTGAGTCGATTTCAGTTCTATTGATTTGCTTCCATAGCTGTTGGATTGACGCAAATTGGTTGCACTGCCCATGGCAGTAGAATGCACAATTGCGCACTGTGATTTCTTATCGCTGATAGGAGGGGGCAGGAATTTTAATACATTCACTTGGTTTTGATGAGTGTAGGAATTCGATACTTTAGAATTTTATTATGATTCAGTAAAGAGTTTTCTTTTGAATTTCCCTCTCTGACTAGAGAATCCCTGTTAACATAATATTATTACAAATTTCACTAGAAAGTAATTGAAAGTCGTCCATGTCCGCAATTGAATATTTTCTACACCCAGTAAAGATAAAATGAATTCGTTCTATTTTCTTTTAAACAAAAAAAATAAAACTATTCACAGCACTGCCTGCAGGCGTACTAGCCACAGCCAGCACATTGTTAACATTGAAATGAATTGATGATGAAGTGGTTCATGCCAAAAGATAAGCAATATTATTTCTATATAGACACAAGTAGTATGCATGTTTGGCGTATGAGATGCAACATTGAATTTTGTTCACCAAAACTGCAGGAGAAAAACTGCGCCTACTACAAATACGCAACCGGCAGCCGCTACTTGAGTATTCTGAATGCCGCTGCTGCTGTCATGTGGGTTGGCTTGGAATGCCGTGCGACGTTATCTCTATTCACTTGGCTTGGGATGAGGTATGGCCGCAAAACAAATATGAAATGAAAATATCACAATGCTAAATAGTGCGGAGACTTGTGGGTCAATTATTCGGAAAGAGTTTTCATTTTGCACAGTTGCTTGTACGTATGAGTGTTTTGAATTAGAAAATGATTTAGTTGCATCTTTAGTTGAGGCTACTGTACAAGTGTTACACGTTGTAGAACTAAATGAATGACATTTGTTTCAGTTCTCTTATCGATGAAATTTGACACATAACATTATGTGATTCAGGCATTGAGCGAGTGCGAGTGCGGTTACGTACGTGGTACGTGGCTTGACTTCAATCGTGAATCATTTGCTTTTGTAACTATTCAATGTGACTCTAAGAAGAGTCAATGGTGATCTGTCAATGTTGCTTGATGAATGATTACTTAGTAATAATTTTGACTGATAATATTAAGCTTCTTTTAATGTTATTCAGGCATTAAATATGTGTCATTTGTTGATAATTGTAAGGGAAATGAAGGCATGAAGGCACTCAAAATATATATATTTTTTTTCAATCTAAAATTCACAAATTTAAATCTCTAAAATCAAATTTACTAAGCCAAAATCACTTAATACTGTACACAAAATTCTTATAAATTTCAACTTTTCCAAAGAAATTTTTTTAAAACCCCTAAAATTCTAAAATAAACGCTAGAAACAAAATAATTACAACAAAATTTTCTAGGAAAACAGGAGAAAAAACTAAAAAAAAATCAAACAGGACATTAAAAGATTTTTCATCTTGTTTAGACAAAATTATAAAATAAAAAATTTTAAAAAAAGTTGTTTTTTGTTTTTGTTCATTTAAAAAAGTTCCTCCGAGTGACGCGGCAATATTTTTTGCAAAAGATGTGTGGAAAAAAAACCGAAAATTTTCTTTTTTTTTTACATGATTTTTACATACATACAGTCAAGGAAAAAAGTTTACATACACAGCTATTTTATGTATATTTTATAGTATCGATATTGGTATCAATGGAAAGGTCTACTCAATTCCTTTCGAATGAGTACTAGGACACCTTAATCCAATAAATACACTTCGAGAAAATCCTATTAAAAATAAATATTTATTTGGCATGCAAATTAGACGTTCGAGGGAACTGCAAAGCTGATGAACTCGCAAGACAGGGCACAACAATACAACTTCTACCAGATAAGGTAGGTATCCCTCTCAGCACGTGCAAGCTACTGCTTCGTCTTGATTCCATCGCCAAACCTAACAACAGATGGTCTTCTGGAACCACTTGTAACACAACAAGGCAGATCTGGAAGATGCTGGATTTGAAGCGTTCTAAGAGACTCATCGCACTGCCAATTACCAGCATCTTGAAGTTGGTAGGTGTGATCACTGCTCACTGTTTGATTGGGCGCCATGCGGTAAGGCTTGGGGTCTTTGCCGGCGCTGTCTCGAGCAAGGAGAACCCTGTTGGGGTTATTCTGCCTGGACAGTCTCTGTGATCTCTCTACGGCTAGCATTTCAGGCCTTCATAGGTTCATCTTCTTCATAGGACTCCAAATGATTTGGGGCATAGGGGGGAAGGAATATGGATCCTGTAGTATCACAATGAACCTCTTTTGGTCTAAGTGTGTCGGCCACCTTAACCTTAACCTAAATGAGAATTTTGCGAATTATTTGAAAACTTGAATTTTAGGCTAATAATGACAAAACTTGATCATTTCCAAACAAATTCTACTTTTAAAAAAATTACCTATATTCAGGAGAATTTTTTATCACAATACTATCTTTTGCAAAGTTGCGCAACTAAGCCCATTTTTGATATGCAATAGTCTCATGTCCAAGAAAAGCTTCATACAAAATTTTAACGATATTGTTTAAAAATGTCTCATGTTTTTTGAACTTTTAATAACATTAACCAAAGAAAAAATTTAATTTTTTTTCCACAAAATTTATTTTTTTAAATTTGAAAAATATTTGATTTTATTCTGGATTATATATGACCACTAAATATTCACTTTGATAAGTTAAGTATTTGTAGCTAGGGTTAAATATAACAATTTCCATCGGTTAATCTAAACGATAAAAATATTGTTTTTTTTATCAATACAAAATTGTTATTTTACTTGTACGTGAAAGCATGATGTCTGCATAGAACATGTTCTATTTTTAGATTGAACAGACTGTGCAGAGTATACTACATTTAGACGCACCAATATTTAACAGACTGTACAGAGTATATAACATTTAGACGCCCGTTGAATAATGTTAGAGCTAGCTCAAACTGCTAAGGGCTTAGCGCGCTGCAAAAACTCCCAAGAGGGCCGGGTTCAAATCCCGGGATAAGTGAGTAAAGCAAGTTGAAGTGTTTAAGTAAATAAAAGGTTATTACAAATTGTTATAAACAAAAAGAAACAGTAAGAAAATAAAAATATGTAAAATAAAATAAACAAATAAAATATACAAAATTTTTTTTTTTGTAATAAATGCAAAAAATAACAATTTTCGTAGGTTGCTTAACAATTTTTTTTGGTAAACTAACAATTTTTTACGTTTATATTTACTTCCTTTGTTGGTTGGATCGTTTTTAACCAACCTTTTCGGTTAGATTTACCAACTTTTTCTGTGTACGTAGACCAAGACCTATCAGAATCTGTTATCATATCGGCAATCAGAATTTTGTATTACACAGTGTAATCAGGGTTATAAAGGAAGTAGGCGTAAAAGTGGATCGACCACGCCCATTTTTAATACATGATAATCTTATGCCCAATAACTGAATTTGAAAATGGTTGTTTTAGAATTTGTCATGTATTTTGGGCTTTTATAATCAGGGTTTTACTCATATGGGAAGTGGGCGAAAAAACCATCTCACCATGCCCATTTTTCACACATAATTTTTTTCGATACAAAATTTAAGTGTGCAAAATTTCATTGAGATCAGACAATGTTTACTATTTTTGGTCACGGACTATATGAACTTCCTACACTGTGCAACAGTACTACAACGATAGTATTACAACAACACAGGGACGTAACCAGAAATAAATTTCGGGGGGGGTTTTAATAAATTTTTTTTTACTTATACTGTGAAAAAAACTAGGAAATGCAAACCAAATAAAAATCAACAACACATCGCTTTTTTTCAAAATATATCTTTTGATTTTTCTTAAAAAATGTAGATTAAAAAATTTGGAAAACACTCGAAGGGGAGTTTATGAAAATCGACGTATTGTGTTCATATATTTTGTTCATACCCTAAAGCCCTCCAAACCCCCCCTCCCCTTCATGGGTACTTCCCTGCTTTCATTTTAAAAACAATTTCATTTGATTCACAGCAAAATTTCGAATTACTATAAACTTTCATAAGGTGTTTCACTTAATAACGAATGCTAGAACTGGAATTTTCCAGTTCTTGGTACACAAAAAAAAATATCAAAGAGTATACGGAAGTTTCTCTTAAATTCTGTTGAATTTCATAACAATTCCATACATTTTTCTATTACTTCATAGATTTCGGGGGGGGTTCGAACACCCCAAACCCCCCCCCTGGTTACGTCCCTGCAACAACAACATACATAATACAAGCAGCAGGAACAATTTACCTATACAATATTTATACAAAATTTTGGTTAGTCAGTATTTTGTGTCTGAGCATTTAATGACACTGAATTTTGTCTGAGAGGATTCAGTGAATTTCACAATCATGCGTCCTTTAGAAGACATAATTGTTTCGTAGGTCCCATTATATATGAGGTCCCCTATGTTTTGCCGGATATACAAGTTTAAAATAGACGTTTCAGCGCTATTTTTTTCATACCAATTATTCTTTACACATTTATGCATTCGTTCCGAATTATGCCATCAGTTATATTTCCCAGATTTTTCCAACTTCCTTAAATTCCTGTCACATTCCTGCTCCCCAAAGTCAATATGAATTCACTTGTCGAAAGATGTTGCAACATAAAATAAATTTACGCTTAAAAATCTTATTCAGCCAACCGAATTAACGAGTCAGAGGACGAGAGAGAGAGTCCCCCACATCAACGTGCAACAAATGCTGCCACATATTACCATACCTCCGCCAGTCGCTGAACTGCTGGACCAACTATCGCCCTGTAATTACGCATTCAGAATCGCGCTTCATTGAATAATGTGAATAAATTAATTAAATTACGTTTAAAGCAGAAGCAGAGAAGGAGACGAAGTAGAAGAAGCAGTGCAGCAAGCAGAAACTTCAACCCGAGAGGATAGAAGGACGGACGGAGGACAGACAAACGATGTCGCATAATTTTTACGAATTTTCGTGCGATCGATCGTTGAATGTGTGCTTGGATGGATAATCAATGGTCGCCGGGAGGAGTGGAAGAAGGGGGGGTGGGTATGGTTCAGAGTAGTGTGGTGGTGGTGATTGGAAAATGTTGTGGTTTGTCTTTTATGCGAGGACGACACCGAGCCAGCGTACAATGGCCACCCATAAAGATCACAAGGAAAAGAGGAAAAAAAAAATCAGAAATTAAAAAAATCCAACACGAGTTCCACACAACATTCCATCCGACTGCAACTCCCCTGTCCATGGAGAGTACCATACTTCAGTTGAAGGTGCCGGTTGAGGAGGTGGTGGTGGTGGTTGGCTGGCTCATTGGCTTGGTAGTAGTGATGCTTGGTGATGGTGGACATGTCGTCCAATTACTCGAATGTTCAACGGTGTTTGCATTAAGTGGACGCGTTAATTACCTTTTAAGCTTCAAGCGTAAAAATGTTAATTAAGTGATATTTTCGGCACGTTGTGATTTGATGGTGATGGTGGCGTAGTGGTGGCGGAGGCGCAAGTTGTTGCAACTTTGCAACGTTCGTTGGTGGACGGCGCCCGGTCTGTGTACTGGTTGGAAAAAATGTGGTTCAAGTGCACGCATGCATTGGAATTGGCATTCATCTGACGTGGGGTAATTAAGTTGTTTTGTATTTTGTGTGATGGTCGAGACGTTGTCGCTCTCTGCTATTGCTGCTGTGAGAGGGTGGGTGGTTGATGGTCAGCTCGTTTTTATATATTGGCTTTGATGCAGTCCATCGAATTGAGTTTGCTTCCATGTTGTTGATGCATAATTAGTGCGTGTTCACTTCTTTTCGATTCAGTTGCGGGCTTGATGGTTTTTTTTTTATTATAGCCTTGACTTGCGAATTTTTTAATTGCTTGGCTTGAGAGTTCAAGGTCGCTTGTGTGTGGTGAAGGATTTTTGATAGAGTACGCGGTTGGGGTATAAAAATGTCTTTTATTGCGAACTCATGTGGTCGTGTTTAGGCTGAAGGTAGACTATTAAATTTGCGATATTGTAATCAACGAAATTACAATGATATCATATCAATTCTACATTTTTCCACTTCAAAGTTACATTTTCTTATATTGAAGTTACTCTGTTTTAAACCAATTATACATTTTCTTATGCTGCTCAACATTTTCTCATATCAAAACCACATGATACATATCAACTATACATTTTTTCATCTTAAAATCTTAACTCATATCAAAATTGTATTGCAACAATAACAAATTTTATATCAGTCGAAAATTAAGGTTAAAAAATTGAAAAATATGTGTATAGGTTTTTCATTTTCTTCAGCGCACCATATTCATATCAACAAAAATGTCAACAGAGAAAGTGGAACTGAAATTCCAAACACAAACAAAAAAACCCAAAAATAAATAAAATTGATAACAACAACACGCTACACCTAAACGGAACATGTCCACGCAATTAAACCATTTCCAAATAATAAGTAATTTCGAAAACAAATTATAAACAAAAATAGCAGCAACAACAACCACAACAACGGACTGCCTGCACTACACCATTCAGTTCATAATTAATCCCTTTCAATCCGTTGTAGAATTCAACTTTTACATTTACTTTATCGCTGCTTGGACACTGTAACAAAAACAACAACCAGCAGTAGTTGATCACTACTGGAAGCAATGTAAAGTGAAGTGCTCCCTCAAATCACAATCGATTTGGTTGAGGGTGGCGTGGTGAATGCGGTAGAGTGAAAAGTGCGGTTGAGCTAAGTTGAGGTACATTAAGTGCGACATTTAAAACGTGATTTGTAGCTTTTATTTCATGTGACAGACAAACGGATTGTACCGTGTCACACACACTCGCATATACACAATCACACACTTTTCTTACCACTCATTGTTGTTTGGCGCATGTGACATGACGCGCAGTGGCCGCAATCATTTTCCTTTACCCCACAGAAAAAAACAAACAAACACACAAACACTCCAATCCACTGTCTAGTGACTGAGAGGAAATCACAATTATGTCACCTCGAATGTCAATTTTTGAGGCAGCTTTTGTGTCCGGCGGGCTCGAGTTGTCAGAATTGATGGCTCATGTCCGCCGTTCAAAGGCAAGTATGTTGAGTCAAAGTCAACTTTACTTTTGTTTGTTTTGTAAGTATTTTTTGGGGAATTTTAAGCTGATAGTGGCTTAAATAGCGTCTTAAACATCTCCACTCCCAGGTTTTTTTCTTCAAATTCATTTTTTGTTATCTGGTTTGGGTATTCATTGTAAATGTTCAATGGGAAATTCGGGTTTTAAGTTACTAATTTCACTGTTTTTAGAGACAAAAAAATAACTTAACTCTCATCTAAAATAAAAAAATTAATATTTAATTTAAAAAATTACCAAACAAATTTATTTATTTTTTAATCTTTTTGTTATTTCTACAATAATTTAGGGAAAAAAAAATTTGTAAGTGCAAATTAGATAAAAAATAAAAATAGTAGGTATAAGTTTCTTTTACATGAATATTTGAGTACTTACCAGACATCTGCAGCGGTGCATCGCAATCGCTCATGCACTCATTTTTTTATAAAACTCACTCTAAAAAATATCACTGAAAAAGTAACGCCACCGCATAGCGGAGAACGCAACGAAGATGTGGTAGTGCACGATACAACCCCAGCCAATAATTGTACGAACTTTTTACGAAGATCGTATTTTACGAACTTTTCTCGATCAAAAATATTCGAGAAATGTCCGACATTCACTCGTATATTACGATAGTCGTAATTTCCTCGATAAAATATCGTTAACGTCTTCATAATTGAACTCGTTAACGACTTAGTTAACGAATTCTTCAACGACTTCGTTTACGAGTCTTTTAACGAACAAACGAATTCGTTAACGAGCACATTTTGGTTCGATAACGAGATAACTCGTTTCGATGCAAAATTAAGAACGAAGTCGGACTCGTAACCGTATCGTTATCGTGTGTCGCCTACGATTGTTTTGCCCGCATGTCGATCGAAAATTTTTCGTTTACGAGCTCTTTAACGATAAAATTATTGGCTGGGACGTTTCACAAATTTGATACTCGAATATGCGAGAGAGCTTTACATGCCGTGGAGGTTAAGACTTACACCGCTTTTTTATGAGAATTCCTCAAGATAGCAAAACCCCACCGCTTGCAGTTCTCTGGTACTTTTTGGTTTTTTTAATGATTCAAAAGATATTGTTTCTTTTGCATCTTTGATTTTGAATTCCTTTCTTTTTGTGTAAAAAAATATTGAGAAAGCTAAAATACTCTCAGACATTGGGATTAATTTAGAAAAAACTATGACAAAAAAAAAATGTATCCTCAGGACCCTATTTTTAGCCATTGATAGGTGATTTTGTAACCTCGAACCTTGTCCGACATTCATTTTTAAGCACCAACAAAAGTTAGTCTCAAAACCCCTTTTTGAGGGTCTCAAGGCCCTTTTTTGGCCAATTAATAGGTGAATCCTTGGAGCTTGTCCGAAATCCATTTAAAAATATTTCCATTAAATGCCGCATTAAACAACTAAAAATATTTAAAAAAACCTTAAAAAATGTTCACTTCTTTTTTTGTCGTTTTATATTCAAGTTCCCCAGTTTTTTTTTTTTTTGAATTTTTTAAATAATAGTAAACCCTTGTTTTTATATAAATAATTTGTTCAGTTCCAAACGAATTATTATTTAATACTTTAACGTCTCAAAACTAATATCTAAACGATTTCCAAACAAGCCGATATGTCGACCCCGCCACCCATGGGGTATATTGGCCAGGGGTTTGGGGTACGATCGCCAAGAAGTTTTTTTGCAATTTAAAAATTCCATACGAAATATTGAAAGGTATCAAAAAAACATGACATAAATGCTTGAATTAATTTCTAAGGCTTAAACAGTTACAAAACATCAAAATAAATTTAAAATTTCTTTTCGGGAATAAACTTGATCGATATTTGCATAAACTTGCCATAATATCGACTCCAAAGTGGCACAACCTCCCCTCTCTACCCTACATTTGTTCGCCTTTTTCCTCTGCGTGTGTATATGTTTCGTACTTGGAAAATGCAATACCCTCTTCTTATCAGACGCCTTTCCCCTTTCATAAACAATTTTTTTCTTTTATTTCAAAACTTTTTTGTTTTAAAAAAGTTTTTAAATTTGGATTTTTTTTCAGTGTAAAATTTTTTTTTATTATTTAATTCATTTTTTTTTATGCTTTTTTTTGTTTTCCTTAGATAACAAATTTTATAAAAGCCAATCCAATTAACTACTTTATTTCTACTCCCTAATTTGCCCATTGTAAAAAAGAAAATCATACTTGTACCCTTGAGTTCATTACCAAGAAGGAAGTGGCACTTGTTCCCCGGGGTCTTGAGCAAACAAAATTACACCACATTAATGAAACTGATGATAAAACTGATGAAATTTCTTATCACCAGCCAATCAAAACATGTGAAAATCCTTTATAAGCCATACCTTAAAATAAACAAACAAACAAAAACAAGGCAGCTAACAAGAATTATGCAGAATCTTAATGTAAATTCCCAACCGAAGAGCCTATTCTCTTGGCTCATGAAGAGATTTCTCAGTTCTAATCTAATCAGTAGATTTTATTTTATTTTTTTTCCGTAATTTTTTGTTTATTACAAGACAGCAATTCAAGTAACAGCAACAAGAACGAATGGTACCATGCAAAATTCCTCTACAATGTGAGCTTGAAGTGTAGTAAAGGAGCAACTTGTTGCGGCAAAGAGGCATTGTGACTTTGTTTTAAAAGCAAAAGTAAAAAAAAAGGCAAAAAAAAATTGAACAAAAAAGTTGAAAAGAAACTTGTAAAGGTGTCGGCGTCGGGTGGTTGTAAATTCAGCATTCGGCCGAGCAAAACATAACACAGATACACACAGATACACGCCTGCCTTGGTCTTTACTTCACTTCACTTCAGTCACTCTTGACCATTATCGGCGAGGCGCAACAGAAAATATTTTAATTAACGCAATATTTGCACAAAATAGCCAACATTACAAGGCCAAGGCGCTAGATAAGACGCTTTGCCGGTCGACACTTGCTGCTGTTGCTGTTACAGCACGCGAACTTACCCAGCCGCCAGACGGACAGGGAGTCTTTTGCGAGTTGAGTGCTGCCTGGTATTTCAACACCAAGAAGCCAGGAAGAATCTAAGATAGACATGCAGATATCATTGTGAAGGCTGTGAAGATGGCAAAAGGGATGCGGATGAACCGCTCTAAACAGTGGCGGTGGTGGTGGCTGCTAAGGTTCCTGTTTAATTTTTTGTTGTTGTTGTTGGTGTCTTCTTTTTCTTTCGCTCTACCGTCTATCAGTTCGGCACAATCAAGCCCAATGTGCGTTTGCTACTTCACGCAAAAGCTCTGCCCCCCCCCCCCCCCTTCAACCTTCTATTTACATTTTCCTGTTTAAACCTTTTACTAGTCGTTTTTGCTGTTGTTTGTTTTAGTTTCTAGGTTATTTAGCACAGGTAGCCGGAGATAGTTTCCCTCGCGCTCTTATCGCATTTTAGTAGTGCAGCGATTTATCAAAGTTAACATAGACTTTTAGCTAGCAGGCAGATAGCTGGAAGGCATGCGATGGCGATTGTGCGCACTGCGCATGCGCAAAAGTTTTTTTTTGTTTGTTTTGCCCTACGGCTGCATTTGACGCTGCGGGTTGCTGTAAGTGCATCGGAGCCGGTATAAATCATTTTTATTTGCCTTTTTTGCCTGTGACTTAAGTTTAAGTCGGAAAGTTTTGTCTAAAAGACAGAAGGGTGCAAATCGGTGCGGTGTTGTGGTGCGCCGTCGCAAAAGGTTCTCATGCGTGTCTTATCATTATTCGATATCTGCTCGATGATATATGAAGACGAGTGGTTTTAAGATGAGATAATAATTTGCCCACATTTCCACCGGTAGGAATTTATGTTTTTGTATGGACAGTGGAAAAAAAACTACGTTAAAAAGGAGCAATGGGACACTCGATATTGTCAGGGGAATGAAGAGAAATCATTAGAGTTTTCAAATTAAAGTTGTTGAGGCGCTTGAAATTAGGTAGTATATGATTCTTCGGGAATTACATTAGAGTTAGAGTTCGCGTTCGGATAAAAGGGTAAAAAGGGAAGGAAACGGAAAAAATATAAAAAAAAGGGGGAAAAGGTGAAAAAATTAGAAAAAAATTAAAATGGGGGCAAAAAGGGAAAAAAGACTAAAAATAAATTTCTTTTCAATATAACCCTTAAACCGACTGAAAATAAAATTTCCCTTAAATTGATTGCAGCAATTTCCATTTAAAATTAACAGTTTTTGGCCACTTCATAATCTGCCTTGACATTAGGAACAAACTAGCCAAAAAGCCCTGTTCCATAACCATTTCGTTATGGTCGCACTTCCATTATGTTCCATTCATAATTTCATTCCAATTCCATTTTGTTCCGCACAACCTCAGCAGGAAAGACACTGCATTAATCTGGAAGTTGAAAGGGTTTGCTAGTATTTAGGTGAGCACAGTAGACGCCACCTCCAACTCGAGTTGATATTTTTGGTCCGTCCGTATATATGTTGAAAGTTCTCCGCAATGATTTTCTTCCTTCCCGCCACCCTTCCTTTTTTATAATAGTTTCTCTCCTTTGTCCGTAATTCATTTGCAATCATATAGTCGGATGAGACTGTACCATCCCGACTTATAGAACTGTGTCGGAAGGATATGTAAGTTAATTGTCATGTGACGCTTAATCTTAGTGCCCAAGTCTTGCTGCCCGAGGTCGATCGAATGTAAATTGAGGATATATTCAACAGCGGCCGTTGAAGTAGTTCTGATAGCCCCCATAATACACAGCACTGCGAGCCGTTGACCTTTCTCCATGGTCCATAGACTAACTATAGCCGTGTAGTACCAGAACATCCTTTTTGCATGCATATAAAGCCTTGCTGTCCTCTATATCCTTTACCCGCTCTTCAACATTGAACTGTCAGTTAAGCTTGTTGTCCACACCTACTCCGAGATATTTGGCATGTGCTTTGAGTATTAGTGTGGTGTCAATTGGTATCTCCTATGAAAATCTTATGTAAAAAGTACTATATGTTCTTGCCAGTTTCTCTAAGAAATGGTTAGATAGATGAGTAACCAGTTCTTAGAGAAACTGGCAAGAACATATAGGACGTTTTACATAAGATTTGCATAGGAGATACCAATTGACACCACACAAATACTCAAAGCACATAGTTACACATAGTTCACCAGTTACCTTGTCTATAACATTCCTATGTCCCAACTTCAAGTCATTGAACTCAATTCAATGAACTGGAAACTAAGACTGCATTAGAATTGGTTTGGAAGGTCAATAAGAAAATCCAGTTAAAATTGCACCCACGTACGATGAAGAGTAACGACCATACCCAAACATACACGTCCCTAACATGTATTAAAACACATTAAAGTGTGCGGCCGAGAGCACGTGACTGAAGTCACTACCGAAAAAAAATGTGAGCAAAATGAAAGTTTATTATTTTAAAATTAATTAAAATAAGTATAAAATGCATTAATAGCTACTGTGGGGCACTCACATTTTACGGTGTTACAATGAAAGTCACCATCTCCATTCGAATCTATCACACTCATCTGGGGAAAATCTTTTTCTCGATAGCTAATCGAAAAACCATTTGAAAGCCATTAATTCAATTTGTATTTCAATTTAATTTAATGGCTCTGCTAAGATAGCTAAAAAAATTTACGATCTTTCATATTACAAGGCATAATAACCCGATCAGTTTGTGGCCTATGGCATTCATTCATGGAAGTAATATGCTTTACAAGTGAGTGTGTGTGTTACTGACTGTGTTTTTGCGTGGGTGGCCCATTTCCCGAATTGTGTTGAATGGAAAAAAAGTTTCTACATTTCAATATGGTTTTTTTTATTATTGTTTCTGTGGTGACCAGTAGTGTGGCAATATTTTTCAAACTCTATAATTGCCACTTGGCTCTATGGACCACATGCCACAGTCTGCTCAGCTCATATGTACTATGTTATAACTTATTTTAAACGCACTCAAATTCCATGGGTTAAGTGCTTTTTAGGCCATAAATACTTTTGCTTTTTTTTTGTCCACCATATTTCCGTAATGTGAACATTTTGGTTGTGTGGTTTTCTTTCCGAGTGTTTATGACCACATATTGTAAAAGTTTCTAAAAAAGTTAGAAGATTTTTTTATTTTGGAAAATTCAATCAATATAAAAATTCTATTCTTTCCATTATGAGTTTATATTGCACGAAATGCATAAATATTTTAAAAGTTTTTTTATTGAGTGGAAGGAGAGATAAATGGAAATTTTTCACTTTCTGTCATGGGATAAATAATTTTACACTGTACGACATCCAAAATAATTTTGTATTGGAAAAAAAACTGAAAAAAAAATTATGATTTTGAAAAAAAATTTCATTTTTGATTAATTTTTTAAACATTTCATTGAAAATGTGTAAAATTAAAAGAATTCTGTGTTTGTAAATTTTTCACGGCCATACTAAAGAAGATATCACAAAACCCTTTTAGATTTTACGTAGTGGAGTACTCAAAAAACCTCATACTTGCATTTTAAAAACAAAAGGTTCGTTTTTGTTATTTATGGCCACACTCGTTAGTAACGAGTCGTTACACAGTGCATTGTCGCAATATAAAGAATTTGAACCACTCTGGATAAATGAGTAGCTCTTGCAAATACTCGGTCTGACGGAATTTCTCTTTTTTTCTAGGTTGAAGAGCGTCACACATTCCACGGTACGACGATAGTGCTGAATACGCTACTGCTGCCAATAAGCTTGATATCACGCAACGGTTTAAGATATGTTCTTGACGCTGCTGCCTACACTCGTCAAACAAATTTCACTAACAAATTTAGACAAATTAACTAAGTTTATTACAAACGAGCGCGTATTTGAAAGAAACGGTTTTTGCATTTGTGAGAAACTAGAAACGTTTCCATCAAATTACTTTCGTTTGCGGTTTCTGCCACGACAAATGTAAAAACATTAATTCTTTGAGTGTATAAATGAGAATTTCTACTCCGTTTTAGAGAATGCATATAAAGCCTTGCTGTCCTTTATATCCTTTACCCGCTCTTCAACATTGAACTGTCAGTTAAGCTTGTTGTCCACACCTACTCCGAGATATTTGGCATGTGCTTTGAGTATTAGTGTGGTGTCAATTGGTATCTCCTATGAAAATCTTATGTAAAAAGTACTATATGTTCTTGCCAGTTTCTCTAAGAAATGGTTAGATAAATGAAATCCATCATAAGGCACTTCGAATCGGTTCTTGAGCCACTGAGATAGTTTGCTTTGGGGCCTTACATTTTGGAATATGGAACTTCAGGTATATTATTTTACAGTTATTTTCTTTATGTTCGCACCCATCAACCATGTTGGTGTATAAGTGATTTTCTTGGTACCGATTTTTTTTGAAAGCTTTTTATCTGCCATTAACTTAATTTGCCTTATTTTTTTTTTGTTAATTTTGCAATCAGTTTGGCAAACTGACCTAAATTTTTAACTTAATTTTGGCAAATAGAACTTTTAATCGCTAAATCGTACAAGCGTACAACACGAACCAGCTGCCAAACAATACTCATAAAATTCTGAACTCGCCAGAGTTTCATGAAAAAAAAACCACATGCATTAACCAATTTCATTAAAGTTAAACCTTTTTTCCGCAGTATTTTTTTTTTTTTACTTTTTCTCTTTATCTTAATCGGAGATCAAATGTGCCGTTGCTTTCTTTCAGACCCAAAGATTTGTGGCCGGGAATTTGAACACAAAAAAATGAAGTGGAAAAAAAATGCGAACATGTAAATCGCTCAGATATCAAACTTGTTAACAAGTACTTAAGGCTCTCTCTCAATAATTATGCGATTTGCGCTGCAAAAGCAGAAACAAGGTGTAGGCCATAATGAGCACACACACGCAGGCGGCACACATGAGCGGCACGATCGATCCCGGCCCCGGTGAAAACAGCTACCAAAAAATTATGGCATGCCAAGAATTTCTTTCAGAATAAAAATTATATTTTTTTTTCGCCACTATCAATTTTTGCTCAACTTAAAATCAGTTTAAAAAAGTGCGAACCGGTTGAGCGGTGTTTTCCCGTCCAGTGCCTTATGGGCTCTGGAATTATTGCCGTACGTAACGTATTTGGCTTCCAATACGGTTTCGATATCGGTAGCTGTCATCATCAACGTTCACAGCCCTTTCGGCGGCCGCTCTCTGATTATGATTGCATATGTATAACGATGGTACGTGTAACGAATCTCGAACAATGAGATTTTAAATGGTTAACAACCGTTTGGCGATTGAGGGTAAATCGAGGGAAGCATTATGACTCAGTTTAAGTTAGATTGAAATAAACTGTGGATTTGCAGAGATTGAAAGAGGAAATGTATTTTGAAATATTCAAAAAAAAGGAAAATATTACTTTTACTTTTGTTTTACTGTACCATCCACAAAAATAGGCATGGAAATTTAATTTCAGTTGGAATTGACAGTAATGCCATTTACGAAAAACGAAGTTGAAGGAACTATATCGAAATTTAAACCAAATAAATCACAAAGAACACGCAACAACAGAGCAAGTCCATGATTATCTTTACTATTTATAAAATTAAAACATACATTTCGTTGTAACGGGTAGGCTGTAAAACTTGCCAAACTATTTTCATAATTTTTTTTAAAAATCTCATATTTGTGCCAAAGCATATTTTTTTTTTAATTTTCGGTATAAGGTTCTTTTGGAAATTTAATCATACCCAGTAGTAAATTTCGCAGAGCCTCTCAGCTAGAGACATGCCAGCACGCCTGCTATGGGAAGAAATTGCACATTCCATCCTCGCTTCTAGTGGAGACATGCCGGTATGCCTGCGCTAAAGGGTGCTGTCAATGAATTTTCTATGCAATATTGCCTGCCAGCAGGCATACGCATGGAAGCGACAGACGTAGGCCTGTTTATTTGTCCCGTTTCATATAAAAAAGAAGTAAAAAAGAAATAAAGAGGCATACTGGCATGCCTGCAGACACCTTCTTTTGACCACTGGGTATGATTGCAGATTTCCGTTCCATCGCATTGACATAGTTTGTGCTTACGGATTATTGTATTCTGTTTTCCTTCTTTTCTGCATTTAGGTAGCTGAGAATGGAGAGTTTTTTATATGGATTTTTTGTGCTCTCTCTCTGTTTATTCACAATGATCAGGGATGAGCAATTACCCATTTTGCGGGGAATTTCGAGCTATGTGTGGAGGAGGGGAATTGTTCTATTTCGCTTCTCTGTTGTGAATTTCTGTATTTTTTACGTGGGCAACGCCACGGGTGAATCCTACTAGGGTATACAATGAAATAAAAGAAGCTTTGAGGAATAATCAATATTACGCAGCTACATTCTTAGAAGTCAAAGTTTGACAAAGTTTGGCATCCAGGTCTATATTTTACACTGAAGAAAATTATGAAAATTATTGGTTGAAAATTGGTATGAAAAATTCGTCTCTGCAAAGTGTTGGGTCAGTCGCAAATCGCCAACATAACCGTCTCAAGTTATTAACATTTCAGTTGTAAAACCAAATGTTCTGTCGCGAAACATCAACATTTCAGTCTGAAAAAGTAATTGTACCGGTTCAATTCATCAATGGGCAAGTTACAAAAAATTTGAAACGTTTAGTGGACAAAATCCGAACTTGCAGTTTTGCCTGGAAATTGACAATGTTTCGGTTCGTTTTGACAACGTTTGATTGTGTTTTTTTCCTCAATGTACGAGCAAACGCAACGAAGTCGGTGCAAATCACATTCACGCTGCAAATTGAAACATGTACACCGGTGAAATTTAACAACCAATAACTCCTACAATCCCAGGATGTAGAGTATCTTGGAATACATCTACACTTATATTCATAAACCTTGGGTCAATTTTTATTAAAAGCTTTTGGGTAACTTTTTTTACAATTTCTGTGGACGATTTTTTGTCTGTTTATGGAACAAAATTTTGACGATTTTTAATATTTTTCTTGGCATTACTTTTAACGAAACCTAAATTTTAACTTCATTTATAAAGGTAAGTACGTATAGTTTCACACCTCACATTTACTATTGTGGAAATTCATTTACTTGCTTATGTCTAATGTCAACTATTTCAATAAATTTTAAATCAAAGTGTAGGTATAAACTGAGACATCGTTTATATTACCCTAAGTTCACATATTTCATATAAGTATTTTTTAATATCTCCAATAGTAAAATACCTCTTTGCCTTCTTCATGCCATCTTCAGGTTAAAAGTCTCTGTCGTAAAAATATATTTGAAAGAAAAAAACCTCTAAGCCAAAATCAAAACAATCTGTTATCCCGCAAAGGCATCTCTTTACTGTTGGTTAACTTCATAAACTTGGTAAAATTTATGTGCTTTTTTAAAATATATTTAAAAAAAATATTATGTATTTCTTTTTATTGTTTCGTTTGGTAAAAGCCACCGCCAACACGAACAACAACAACAACAACAGCAACAACATCTACCACAGCCAATATCAAAAGCGCACTCATATGTATGTGCCGGAGTGGTGAAGTGTATCTCTGCATCATCTTGTGCTGCTACTGTTATCGGAAAGAATTTTTTTGTATACGCTTTGGGAATTTTTTAATATGCATAAATATCTCGTAAATGCGTTTTTTTCTCCTTCTCCTTCTCACATCTCAGACTCAAATGCATATTAATACCGATGCTGTCGATATATTCCGTTTGCTGATGTGATTCTCTGCTTTGTACAAATTCACCAAATGCCTTTTTAATGCATTTTAAATAACAGAAAAAAAAAATTATAATAATAATAATGTCTTATCTCTTAACGCAAATGTATTGAAATTTGTTTTTGTGGTAATTTAGGAAAAGAAAAAATTTCCGAAATTCACTCTTATCGCCTTTTTCGTAACGAAATGCAGACCAAATGGGCCTGAGAAGTAATGATAACGTCGCTCGGTCTTGACATCTCGCCCAGCTGAGAGTCGCTATTGATAGTCAGCCGATATGAACGAGTAGCTCCGAAGACTTTTGTCTTATGTCTGGCCCAAAATGCATCCAGAGAAGTTAATGTATTCTAATTTTTTAATTAATTGCTAATGGTTAGGCACACGCATAGTAAAATGCCTCTTCTTTTCCTACTTCTTAGCCGTTATCAGCGTCATCGTCATCCTCATCTCTTGGTCTCGTGGCTGGGCTGGCACTGAAATGAACTGTGTCATGTCTTAACGGTTATTTCTTTGTGTGGTTTTCAAAATTTGTTGTCTAAACGATTTTTCATGTCATTATTTGAATATTTCCTCCATGCTGGAATTTGTTTGTGTGTATTTTCATTTAATTTTTTTTTTGTTCGTGGTGTATTAATTAATTCGATTTTAAACTAATTGACGTTCTCATAATTTGTTGAGGGGCTTCCTTTTAATATGACTTCGAAATTGGCATAAATTAATTTTCGTTTTTTTAAAAGTGAAAGAAACTAAAAACGAAATTCTTTTAAATCAGCTGTTGGCGGTGAGATGTTTTTTGTGGATGATCTGTTGATCTTCGGTAATCGTTTGTGACATGAGCATACTGTAAAGAGGGAAAACTTTCACCAAATGAAATAATAAACTAAGTAGAAATATTTGTCAGTTGAATTCTGCTTAGAAGTCACTCTGGCAGATTTTGATATGTTGTTGATATGTTGTAAGGCAGCCTGCCCTCTTATTGGACATGTTTTCGTTTATTGTCATAACTTTACGGAACTCAATTGAAAGCTCGAACAATAGCTAACTATTATATGATGCGATTCCTCAAAACAAAAATGTCTCAGTCAATTTGGTGAAGGGTCAAAAAATGACCCAAAAAAATGTCTGCCCTGCTGTTGGACTCCCCAAAAACACCGCTGTCAAAGTTCGAAATTTAAGTTAACTCATCAGTTAAAGAAATCAGTTAAATAAATTTTAAAAATTTAAATAAATTGAAATGGGGTATGTCCGTTGAAAATCGGTTCATTGGTCCTAAGTCCAGACTTTTGGAGTGTGCTTGAAATTCGTGGGATTGATTTTTTTAGCGAATCCGCTTCATTAAAAGTTATCATGAGATGAAACTTTTTCGCTACGAACATTGTGGTTCTGACCACGGACCACGTCAGAACTGCCACTGTCTAACAGCTGGGCAGGTCCAAAATCAAAACAGGCTCCCTTTCTGCATTCACAGAACTCGCTGTCAATTTTTGGACACCTAAAAGTGGTTCAAGTTGTTCACCGCACATCGAATTCGGAAAAGTGGACTCGACTACACACAAAAAAAAAGTCGGTAAATCTAACCGAAAATGAGGGATAAAAACGCTCCAACCCTTCAATGTTGGTACTCTTAATCAATGAGAGTTGGTAAATTTATTCCACCGTTTTGTTCTCGGTTAAGTTGTAAAATGTTCAGTAAATTTGTGAGAAATTCGCATTTAATAAAAATTGTGGTAAATGAGCTTACAACAACAACAACTTTTTCGATTATTTGAACTATCTTATGTCGAATTTTGAAGATTTATTTTAACAATTTTTTCGGTTTATCCAACTTGCCAACAACGGCTAATAAATTCAGGTTTTTCATACATTTTGTAAAGTTGTACGTTGACCACTTTTTTCGGTTAATTTTACCGCTGTTTTTTTTTTCTGTGTACTACAACATAAAAATTCAAAATTTCGCATCAAAGATGGTTTAGGCGCCATTCCTAAATCTCATTTTATATTTACGAATCTCGAAATAGGGGGGTTTTGGGGGTCGCTGATTTAGAATTTGATATTATTTATTGTCGGAGAGTTCACGCGGGGATTCACGGGAAAGTTCACCAGAAGGGAAAGTTCATCAGAAGGTTCACGGGAGGGTGCTCCCACTACTGTTGGTCGAGGAGTTCACGGTAGGTTCAAGGAAAGGTTCACGGCAAAGTTCAAGATATGGTACTGACCCTACTGTAAGTACTTGTTCGAGCAACGCCAGGCTATTAAGAAATTGTATGATAAAACTGTTCGACAAATGAAAACTTTTGGAATAATTCTGGGGCTTGATAGTGGAACAAAGGGAAAATGGGGATCGTTGGTCATAAGTCCGGGGTCCGGTTTGATCCACTACCTCTTGATTTTTTAGTATCCCAAAATAATAAATTTCAATTTTTTAGATCGAAATTTTTTTTTGGCAAATGCGTTTTGTTTTTTTTTATAAAAACGTTTTTTTTTAAATAAAAATTTTTTTTTTTAATAAAAAAAATTTTTTTTTTTTAATTTAATTTGGTAGAGAAATAAATTTTGAAAAAAACATATCTGCATTCGCGGATTTGAATTTTTTTTTTACTTTTGAGGTAGAGGAAATCAAAGCCGACCCCCATGATTTACCTTTCATTCTCTGCCAAAGCCGCAGAATTATTTGTTTTGTCAAACAGTGTAATCACATCCAAAAAATTTTAAAAATAGTTAGTATGTCTTCCAATTAAAATTAGTACTAAAAACCTTAAAAAAAAAAAAATAGTTAGTACTAAAAATATAATGCAATTTTCAGAGGAACTCCTACTTTATAAATAGAATAGATCGATCACGTGAAGTTTCTTCTTCGTACTACTCTCAGTACATTTTCTATTTTCTTCTTATTTTACTTTTCCTTATTAATTACGAGCCATCCAAGTTATGATACACTTTCTGCAGCCACTATAATGACACTGTACGAACGTGCACACGTGCAAGTATTTCAAAATCTAAAGTCCAACGAATGCAACTAAAAGCTGATTGCTTATGGCTGCAGCAATGAACCACTTCATCATCGTCAAATCATTTGGGAATTTGAGCCAACATTAAACTTGCACTTTTATGTTGTGGTGTTGTTGTTATTGTTGTTGCAGGCCGATCAACTGTGCAAACGTGCAACTATTCTAGTGGCTTTACTTAGATTAGTTTGTGATTTGAACATTTGCAGCTTGAAGGTTGGTTGGCTACCAGATAAATAGCATCTGAAAACTGAATTGATAGGAAAATGGACTTCACTTTTATTATTTTAATTACAAAATTATTCTTCATTTGTGTTATGAGCTACTTTCGCTTGTGGTACCTACTTGCAGCATGTTTTGCTTAAGTTAATTAAGTATTTCTGTAGATTGCCTCCCAAGGCGAGAAGTTAGTGGCTATTAAATTTATATTAAAATATATTATTTTAGGAATGGCAATTTCATATTTTAGTGGCTTTAACTCAAGGAAAATCTGTAATTTAGTACTTGTATGAGAACTTAAATGCTACGATTTGTGCTGATTGTGCAATTTGTACAGCAGCTATACTTGAAGTCACTTCGGTAATGGTGGGAAAGGCTATTGAAAATCATATGCTGAAAATCGTCTCTACCATCAAGAAATCACTTTCTCTGTGAACATAGCTAGTGAGCATAGCGACATAGAAGGCAGCTAAGAAGTCCAAAGCATCTTCTGTCGATTACAATGAGACAGACAGTTCATTGTTGAAACTCTGTACTAAGTCATCAACTTTGGCCATGATTGGACCTAAGATAAAAAATGTGCACTATCCTGGCTTATGGTTCTAGCATATATACCGGAGAATATGCCACTGAATAGAGGCTGATAAAATTACAGTAAATTGTCAAATATTATGTCCACAGTAGGTAAAAAGTTGTGAGGACTATGAAGAATCAGAAGCTATACAGCATTTCCACCGTCCCTCTTTACAAACTAAGGCGTGTGGAGTGACAAGAGTCAAAAGTCAGTAAATTTACCCCAAAAACAATTCAAGAATGCTTCCTTACATCAAGTAGAACTTCACGAACATTAAGCTTCAGCTGGACATTCTTTTTGACTAAAGGGTCAAAGGGCTTCATGTTCGTTCAAAGCACAATTTAACTGAATACGATAAGATCTTTTAAATCAATTGAGAAGCTCGAACTTTTTTAAATAAGTTGGAGTTGAACTCGAATCCTTCCGATCGTAAATCAAATGCTACATCTCAAAACTAGGGATGTGACGGAGCATCCTAATGACATCTGCATCATAGTTTAAAATTGGAAATTGGTCATACGCATCCGTATCCCGAACAATTTCTCTTCAACACCCGCAAACAATCGCACACACCCACACTTGTGATGCGGATGTAAATGTTGAAGGGGAGATGTTTCGGGATACGGATGCATATGACCAATTTAAATTTTAAGAGAATTTTATACGGTCTTGCAGGTGTTTCGTCACATCCCTACTCGAAATCAAGGTATGAGCATACCTATGAGCTTATTTTGATCACCAAAATCATCCAAAAAGAGGACCTACATGATAACAATCAAAAATATCCCTATTGTTTGTCCAGATGTCAGTCCTCACCTTCGAGAATCCACTAGTGGACCTAGAGAGCTATAATTTCACATATATGTCCTAATCACTTAACGCCTCAGACACTTAAGCTGGATTTTGGATTTTCTAAAAAAAAGCGTGGCAGTTTAATATATGGTCGTGTAAGCACCACTGGATCTTGAGAGTTACAATTACATATACATATTCTGTACGGAATGGCTACAGATTCTTGAGACGAGTTATTTTATTTTTGTGGTCTCTACAGTCTAGTGGAATCATGCCAGGTCTACCACCCCGGAGGCGTGGGTTTGGATCCCACTGTTGTCACATGATCCTAGTTCGTTAACCCTTTTCTAAATTTTGCATTACGATTAATCCTTTCCCTTAATACAAGGATTCACTTTGAATTTTGTGGTGACTAAAAAATTGCACTTAACAACTTTTAGTTATGATTTAAAAGTGTTGGTGGTCAGGCGAAATCAAGGAGTGCGAAGGGAGAAAGCGAGCTTGTCGAGGTTCAAGGGCGTAACACATGTCTTGGCTCTGTTCGTTCTTCTGTCTCTTATCGTTTATCCTCTATGAAAAATATGCCGTTGTCCCCGTTACTCAAGTCAAGTCAACACTGTTGAATAGACAGTTGAAAAAATATGGGCGATTCAATTAAAGTAGGCTATTCTCCAGCCACCTGTGGATCTAGGAACCTGTAATGCATGTCTAGGGACATTTGTTTTGAAAGAGAGTGTGTAAGTTTATAACATGGAACGTGGCAGCTAGAGTTGGGCGATCCATAAAAGTTGGGCGATCAAAAAATGCAAGGGGGTTAAATATACAAACGTGTGAAGGCACGGGCATCACACCAGTTCGTATATAAAAATCAATGGCAATTTCGATCTACTCTAACCTAAAATTTCTTAATGAACCATAAATCATCAAGACAATCGCCTACCCACAAGTCGATCAGCAGGTTCATAGGTTGATCAAAGGAAGGTTCTCTCATTTTCCTATATCCTCCATTGACACTATTTTTTAATTAAATTCTTGTGACACCTACTTTCTGGCTGTATTTGCCATTCACAGTGCACACCCACAACGAGCCGTTTCATTGATTGCTAGCAATTTTTCATTGAAATATTAATAAGTTGCTGCGTTGACTTCAAAGCAACCACAACAACGACAACAACAACGTGAAAAGAATCAGGAAAATCGTGTAAAGCTTGAACGAAAACACGAAATTTCCTCCTTCTTTTTTTTTTCTCCACCATTTCTCAAAAGGTCAAATGCTGTTTCAATGTCATTGACACATGGGCTTGATCATGTGCTCGAAAGTCAGACAAAACCGAACTGTTGACAATATTCGCATTGGCCAGAGAGACCAAGCCCCCATTTTCATATTTTAATAGTGGCAGCAGTATATTGCCATCGCATAAGGGGCACAGTCAGAAATAATCAACAACCAGGCAACCATACAACAACAACAACAACATTGTTTATTAATGATGATCATTGTCATGGCAAATGTGGCGATGCGTAGGCGTTTAGCAACGGAGAACGCTCTTTGGCAAGTTCGTCCATTCGTTCGTTGGTTCGATTCATATTAGGCATGTAGCAACATACAAATTTACAAGTGCTCGAGCCACACTGTTTGTGTGTCGTCTGTTGTTTGTTGCAATTCCATTGCATTATGGTTATTTGAATTTCCTCTATGGTCTATGGCGCTCGTGCACTTGCATCATCCGTTGTTGGAGGCATATGCGGTATTGAAATATGAAATGCGTTATCGCATCTCGCGGTCTCGCGGAGCCCATAATGATGCGAATTATGTTGTTGATTTGGGGTGCGTCAATTTATAACCACACATTGTAGGTGCATATGTGAATACATCTACTCCTTTTGAAGTTTTTTTTTTTTTTTTTTTACTTTTGTGATTTTTATCTGCTGTTAGTCGCATTTTTAATATCAAAATCGTGACGCTTGGTGCTCAATCAGTGCGCACTGGACTCGTATGGTTTTTAAGTGCTAGAAATGAGGAAGTAGAGTGATAAATTTTGCATGCTCTGTGGCAAATAATTCTACACTACTGTGGACCAAAATACCCGTATGAAGTTGTGTCTGGTCTGGTGTGCATTTGTGGCGGTACCCTCGTGTTTTTCTGGCGTAATTGTCTATTTCGTATTTGTTCGTTAAGTAGGTGCTCGTAAGTTTCCTGCATTTAATTACTACGTGATTCCGGTTGGTTTCTTTAACAAATGCTCTGTGCGATGTCCGGCAAAAATATTTTTACTGCAGTAATTAAATGAAATCTGCCATAGAATTGCCCACGTCTGATAGTTGCATTAGTCAACGCGTATTGTAAGTCACGTGGTGAAAATAGGTTAATGTTTACATGGTTTGTATATATAATAGCTTGAAAATGTTATGATATGTTTGAGATCGATTTGTTTCCGATGCTCTGATGCTCTCTGTGTATATAAGATAAACATACCGACAGTAGCGTTTGAACTTAGTGGAATGTTTTAAGACGTGGGAATCAACTTGCTTTAATTGTACCATCAATACCATTGGTACCTTTTTCTCCTAGCTGGAGCATAGAGCCTTTGCAAAACTTGCAAAAACGTGGGTACTTGACAGAACCCCTTAGCTCCTTATCAAGACTTCTTTTCCATACCCAAACCCAGGACTTCCTCTCCCCTTCTTTCTTTGTGGATTTCAGTTTACAATAGAGCTTGGCAACAAATTTCTTCCGAATCCTTTCGAAGCGTATGACCTATCCACTACCACTTACGAAGTTTGATGTCATTTGCAATTGGTTTGATGTCACAACTGTTGCATAGGTCCATATTTGCAATGACGTTTGACCACCAAAACTTTAGTATGGCATAACCGAGGTCCTCAAAATCCTCATTAAATTTCCAGTGGATGACTATTACTTTTTATCCTTAGTGGTGTTGTATAGGATTCGACCAATCATGAATAAAAATATAATCGGCGGCTGAAGACATACTTGTCTGACACTTGCCTCTGTGCTAAATGGCTCGAAGAGACAACCATTATTGAGGACCCGACACATAAATCCATCATATTGTGATTTTATCATAGTTATCGGCTTAGTCGGAATTCCTTTTTCGGTATGCGTACTCTATATGTTAGCACGGAAAATACAGTCGAAGGCTGTAGTTTAGTCAACGAATAAGATCTGCAAAGGTCGATGAGATCTGTCAGATCGGAAACCGCTTTGGTGTTTTCGCCAGGACTGATCCAACTGGGCGTTGATGTGATTACGGAGAATTTCGGACAGCACCTTTGATGGAATGTTTAGCAGCCTAATGCTTCTGTAGTGTTTACAAAGTATTTAGGTTAGTATTGGTAAAACATAACCCTGAGATCGCCTACAGAAGTATAATGGTACTAGGTACACTCCAATATCTCAGAGCAGATAAAGTAGTCAGAGCTAGTGTCGGAATGGCTCTGGTATCGAAGCTGCAAATATGACATATGCTGAGGAATCGCTGGTTCCTATGCTTTGCTGCCACAGGCAGCATCAAAACACTGGTTGAGATTTCATTGAATTCGATTCGGGGTGGCATCTAACTCACAAATCTCTCTACTGATAAAGATCACGAAGGGAGGACTGCATATAATCGTAGCAACACTATATACCAAAGTGGTATATGTGAGTTAATTCGATGCCAGTCTAACTGGAATAGGTTGCGTTGGAATAAGTTCGTTTCGGCTAGGATGCATTTGGATTGTGTGACTGATATGATTATACATGGACCACAGATGGGTTCATAGCGATTCTACGGTATCTCTAGCCTATGTGTGAAGTTTGGTGATCTGAAAGATTTTAAGCTTTGAAGTTCAGACGCTTGGACATTTGCTAGGGAGTAAGATATGGCTTGACTCAGAAAATTGCATAGAACCTCATTATCATTGTTCGTCTAAGGCCTGCTTGCCATCGGCCGTACCAAGAAGAAGTCTTCTCCATTCTACTCGATTTCTGACTGTAGTTTTCCTTCACAGAGTGTCTTCTACTTGATCGAACCAACTGACTCGTTGGGGTTCTTTTTGTCTTGATCATAGGTTTTAAATTTTCGGTAATCGTATTACGTATCCGAGCATCTCAGCCTTCAAATCATTGTGGACTATGGTCATGGACTATAATCGACTTTCATAGCAGTTGTGTGGTACAGTGTTCCAATGTCGTTACTATATTGTATAGTCCATCACCGGTCTGTAATACATCGAAGGTGGTTCGCAGTATCCCCCACTCGAGGTCATCTATATATCAGGAGACTTGTATAACGTCAATTTGTGTTGAGGCCTGATTTTCTTAGGATAGGCAGTGGTCTCAAATAGCTCGGTTTCCAGTACACATTCTTTATTCTTCTTTATTTTTTGTTATGTTTCGAAGGCTTGTAAGATCTTCCGTGTCTCACCGGGTGACGTTCTTTTGAGGTTTCTATAGAATGTACCACCCCACAAAGAATATTGCGCTGTGAACCTCAACTAATGACCCACAACTACATATGTTAATTTACAGACCCGTGTGCCGCTTGTAACCAGTTGAACGGATGAGCACAACTTGTGAATCCTATGAGGCTTGCATATCGCACCCTATCCGTGAAATTAACGTAAGTGACAAAAATGTAACTTTACAGGAGAATGTTTTTTGCTTACTTTTTTCTTTATGTATTCTTTAAGTTAACTGTTGCTTACGATAAAATGGAACCAGTAACATAAAAAAATGTATTTGTATAAAATGTCGCTTACGTTAATTTCTCAAATATTTCTCTACTATGATCAAGAGCATGGAATGGTTACCCGACGTTTTCCTTCATGATTGGATTTTACACTGGGATCAGATGGATACTGGTTCGCGTTACCTTGCTTTCTATGTGAATGGTGACCGACAAGGCAATGTTCTGTTATTCACCAGGAAGCTAAGTAGTCTGATTTATTTTTTTATTAAAAAATTTTAATTGATCATGAACATGAAACTAATTATTTATTTTATTATTGCCATTCCAATGGCTCTACCCTGCTCTAACCATATTTATTGCAATTATTATTCAGAGTTTTTTTCCCTATGTTTTGGTTAACAAATCTTCACAACATACTGGTGAGCAAATTCCAACTAAGCTTCTTCTTTTATCCACTCGGGGGGAAAAAAAATGCAACTTCTTTGCTAACTTGACAAAAACAAAATTTTCTGAAATGTCCAACAAACCCGCATTTGGAACGTCTAACCCATTTGAACGAACGATCAACGAACGAAGGAACGATTAATGATGCAAATATTTTTTTGAAAGCGCGAAAAATTGTGCATAAATTCACCATGACCATGGACAACAACGATTTTCTTGTTTATATCTCGTTTTTTTTTTTTGCAATTTTTTCCTTCAGCTGTTATGTTTTCAATTCAACCTTAAGCTCAATGCGCTCAGCACACATGTTGCATGTGTGCAGGCGCGCGAAAAGGCAAAACTTAGTGAACAACGCTGATGATGATACTGCATGTATGCGCGATGACACTTAACAAATGATAGCATAAATGTTCGGCAAACGAATGAACTGGGATTGGACGCCACACTCCATAATCCAAGCTAAAAAGCGGCACAACACCGGCATGTTTCTCATGTTTGTAAACAAATCGTATGAGGGTAGATGGCAACACACAACACACACACTGACACGGCCATGGCATAAAGCGGAACTTGAATTAGGGATCATTTGTTAGACTCTTGTGAAGTGGAAAGGCAACGATTTGTTGCACAACAACACAAAAAAGTATTCAATTTTCCTTTTTCACACAAACATTTTTTTTTGCATAAACTATGAAAATATTTCTCGTTATTAACCTCAATCTTAATCAAATTTGGATTTGCAATACAATGGAGGGAAGTGGGAAAGAAATAAAAAAAATAAATAAATTAAATGAAGAAAGAAAGAAAGGAAAAAGGAAGTATGCACAAATGCATACCAAAGAAGGAAAAGTGAATGTCAAATGCGTAGGTGGAAAATATGCCAAACACAATTCAACCGAAAGCAAGGCAAAGTCAAGCCACCAACCAACCAACTAACCAACCAACCAACACCTTCTTTACTATTTTCCAAGCCATGGCGTTTGATCATAAAACACTTTTTGGGCCGCTTCAAGAATCACTGCCTCTAAAACAATGGGCAACCCACACCGTAAAGTTTCACAAGGTTTAAAACCCCAAAGTCGTGTGGTGTGCTGTGGTGGTGGTTGATCCTTTTGCACATGCGCTCGCGCCCAGTAAATAACTCGTGTGCCCTTTGGCTAAACAACAACAAGAACAAAAATTACATACAAAAAAAAAATATTAAAAAATAACAACAAAAAAAACAAGCGCTTGTCTTTTAGATGCCATAAATATCAAGCGTGCATGCAAAAAAAAAATATGATGGTTGAGGGGAAAAACTGAATTGTTCCAAGCCCTTTTTGGTCACCGCAACTAATTAAAATATAAACACTTTGAAATGCTTGCAGTATGTGCGAAATTATAAGTTATGTTCCTTGTTTTTTTTCTTTTGAAATATTTATATTTTATTTAGTAAAGGGCCGTTAGTACTTAACTGGGTTACACCCAGAAATATTTATTTGTTGTGGAACGAATAAATTTTAATATAACCCAATGATAAAATGAACCGATCCAAGGTCAGTCACGTGAAGTTCTTTCTACATAGCTACGTCTAAGTAATTTTTTTTTTTTTTTTTTTGGGGGGATAGAGACTGGTCCTAGTTTTGCTATTATAACACGAACGGAGGTGTGAGCTTTTACTTGGTGTTGTCGTAGAACGGGGGTAAATTGTCACCATGTAATCCACTTTCACACTGTCCTGGGACTGATTTGAAGAACTTAGATTGTGACTACCGTCACGTAAGATACCTACTTGGGATTGTACAAGGACTATTTGAAAAAAACCTGGCACAGATGTAACGATTAAATACTCCTAGTTTCTGATCCAAATAATGAAGGGGTTAAAGTGAAAGTAGTGAAGCTCCGGATTTTTTCGGCTTGGTTGACATGGCATGTCTTCCGATGAAGAAGCAATTATTCCAGTTAATATTCGTAAGTTAGTTCTGTCCAGTGATATGGCAGCTCTGGTTCTTTTACCATTAAATTAATGCCAGAGTGGTCTGGAGATAATACAGGTTAAAAGGTTTAATCGATGTTGGGACCGTAAATCTATATAAAATTTGATGGAACTAATAGGTCATTTGACAGACAAGTCAGAGGAAAGACGGTCCATTTCTGAACCTTTTCTTGTGAGTCCATTCGCAAGTTCGTTTCCTATGACCTGTCACCCATCACACTTCGAGTGCCTCTTTAGTCAACATAAACTCAGTTTGTGAATCCAAATACTTTCCTTATCAACTACGATTCAAGCATACCTTCAAACGACCACAAAGAATAATTTGATGCCAAACACTTTTAATTGGTAATAAATGCGTGTGTATTTACGCATTTCACATGAGACTGTAAAAGTAAATACCCCACAAAAATGCTGCACATTCAAAAAAATTGAGGAAAAAATCAAACCACTAAACTTTAAATACACACAGTCGCACACAAGTGGAGTGGAGAGCCACCTCATTATGTCTTAGCAACGCTCCCCACTGCTGTGTGCTCTCAATTGCAAAGCGAAGCTGGTGCGCATGCGCACCACAACACACCAGCAACAGTTGCATGAACAACAACAACAACAAGACGGGCTCATCAAGTTACGCTGCAATAAACGTCAAAATGTGGCCCATTGCTGTCCATTTCATCAACGTGTGAAATAAATCACTCAAAGTGCTGAAGAAGATCCATTAAACAGGCAAAACGAAAAATGAAACGAAAAAAAAACTGCATACAGCCGTGCTGTGCCGTGTTGCTCTGTGGCAAAATGCACAGGGCCGTGCTGCATATTACATTTTTAGCATTTTGTCTGCTGATACCTTTGGGTGTTGAGCAACAACACAGCAATTGCAACAAACAAAACAACAGCAACAACAACAAAAAGCGAAAAGTATAATAATAAAGAGCAACAGACCAAAGTCGCTGTATCTGGTGTTGGCAAAATGCAGCATGCTTCATGATGTGCCTTGATGATCAGACCAAAAACCCACCGCCTTGTCGGCATTCGTCGTCTTCATCATTCGCCTTCATGTTGTTGCAAGTTGTTCACCTTTTCCCTGTATGCCCGTGATGCGTTTATACTTTAAAGTTTTGCTGCTTTCAGATGGGCTTCCATGTTTTTCTTCTTCTTCTTTTTTTTTTTTTTTTTTTTTTTTGTATTTGACTTTATCATTCCATTGGGGCAAGCAAAAAAAAATGAGTGCATCTCTAAGTGTGTTTTACTGCATTTCTCACAAGGTATCTAAGTATTTCTACGCTCTGCCCAAATTCGCTCAGGTACTTTACTTTACTTAAAACGAAATTGCTTGCAGCTACATAGTTATTTCACTTCGCAGTTTTCTCACTTCGATGGTGTAACTTTTTGGCATAAGTTCATAATTTCGTTCAGAGGCCCTCACCGATGATGATATAATTTTGCACTTTAGATTATGCTAAGCAGAAGCGCAACATTGTTGCAAATTCTTGGCTAGGCTTGGCCTTCTGGATGGCTTCAAGACAATTGAAAGAATTGGCCAATGCAGTGAAGTTCAGATTGAATTTTAAGGCAATAAAAAATACAAATTCTTATATTTAAAAAAATTCTTTTATTACAAAAAAAAACCATTAAATGATTTTCATGCAAATCGCAACTTTAATTCATTACTCATTTCACATAAATCTTAATTGCCCTCGTTCAATATAAATCATCATCAAAATCATCATCATCGTCAGTCGGAGCATAAGGCAAATGTAGCAGTCAGCAGTCAGCATTCACCACTGACTCACTTGATTCATTCAATTCCCTTTAATTTGCAAACGCTCATTGCTCTAGAAGTTTTGCTTGTGCATTTCTTTTGTGGCCTCTTGAAATGACTTGGACTCACTCACATACTTGAAGTCATTTTTAAAAAATATTCTTTGATCTTTTGCTCTTACCCAAAAAAAAAAAAAAAAAAAGACCACAAATTAAAAAAATATAAAAAAAAAAATGAAAAATACGTTTGACTCCGAACAGTTAAACATTTCGTTTGAATTCCGTTTTAATATAAACAAAATTCACTCAACACGTTGCAAAAGTTGATCAGGAAATCTTGAAAGTACTATATGTATGTCCATTAGATTAGTACACATGGACGTAGTTAGAAAGTAATCAAAGAAGGGTGCCATTAAGCCCTTAATAACTAAAAAAAACCGTCTTTGCCAAATGGTTATTTTAAATAAACCTCCGTTAATAATGTAGATGTGTTACTATGGCAAGCTGTCACAGACAAGATTTGGTAGCGATTGCTCTGAATGTCTTGATAGCTGAGTGTGTTTACTAAAATATTGAAAGAAAGTACACTGAGAAAAAAAATTCAAAATCTGACATCGTTTTGAAAAATCAATACTGCTCAGTTCTAAAATAGAACGTGAAACAGTGTCAGTTGAATATTGATTTTTTATTTTAGATTGTACTTTTTTAGGTATAATCCCAATTCTACAGAATGAATTGTATGAAATTGTATAAGAAAAACCAGAGACAAGTTCAATAATCGGATATGTATGAAAAACTATTGATCGAAAGGGCAAGTAAGTGTGTATTTATCAAAATATATACACACTTAAAAATATGTGTTGTGTGTAAGATTACACACCAAAAGATGGGTTCACTTTGCAGTGTAGTAATAGTCTATGAGGAGACTGTAATCAAAAGTCCAAACCATTCAAATGGTATATTAAATTTGGCAAAAATTTCAAAGCTGAAGGATGGCCACATCGCCCCAGTCTACCCTACTTCTAATAATTATGCAAAGTGAAATGCGTTGTTTATACACACCTGAAGTGTGTAAAACTTGTAGACACAGTTTTCTAACAAATTTGCGTATATAAATGCTTTAAAAAAAGCGATGCGTTTTTATTTATCAAAATAAATACACACTTAAAAATGTGTGTTGTGTGTAAAATTACAGACCAAAAGATAGGTTCACTTTGCAGTGTACCCATGTAACTAATTCTCGAAAGAGTTTACAAGAAAAAAACTTGTAAAAAAAACTTCAAATCTTTTTTTCCAAAACTGCGACCGTTATCGTGATGGGAAACGGTGCAGTTCCCTTGTGCAACATCATGTCAGAAGAGCGGAACTGAGGAGCTGTTGGACTCCGGACGTGCCCAGATGTCCAGATCAAACATGTAATTGCATTTTTTAATATTCTCCCTAACCTCAAACCTCGTCTCGAAATAAACCTTCCGAAACATACCTCCCCGATTTCAAATACCTACATCTCAAAAATGTGGACTTGGGGCCAATAAACTGATTTTAAGCTACAAGTTCGACTTGATGTTTAAAAAGCGCGCATTTGTTCATTGGTATGTCGACGAAGGCAAGGAGGAGGGTGAGTTCATTGGGGCTCGTGATGATTTAGCTGCGTTAGAACGCTATTTCGAAGAGGTTGGCAACGACGACCAGCACCAAGAATTGGATGAATCCCTGGGCTACTGAAAAAACACTTCGTAGTTCGAAGCAATTTTGCACGTGGCGTGGAAGAAATTTTAAAATTTTATAAAGTTTAGGGGACGACTTTAATTTAATTTATTTCTATTTATAACCATGTTCTACACCCAGAGAAAAAGCAACCTATAGTCAAAAATAACCACCTTAAAACAAGTAGAAACGTTAATGAAAGTCTGGTAAAGTTGGAAATTTTAGAAACAACTACGAACAAACTTGTTTTCAATTTAAAACTTAAATTCAAAAATAAACAAACTTATTTCAAAGTTGTTTTCCGATTATTTCAAAAATTTTCCAATTTATATTCATTTTGCCAGACCTTGATTTAAAATCGTTCAACTTTGTTTCAAAGTTGACAATAGTTATTTTAAGTTTTTTCAACTTTATTTCAAAGTTGTTTTCATTAAGTTGAAAAAATGAAGGAGTAAATACGTTCGTACTTGATTTTACTATGTTTTTTTTCTGAGTGTAGTTCCAGTAAAGGAATGAACATTTAATAAGTGATGTGATAACTTGCTTTAAGTGATGTGATAACTTAAATTTCAAACTTTGACAGCAGTGGGTTTCAGAAGTCCAACAGGTGGGCATACCTTTCTGGGGGTCACTTTTTGGAGCCCGCACCAAATTTCCTGTAAAAATGTAGTTTTAGTGAAATTGAAAATCTTGCATGATGAAATAGTTAGCTATTATTCGTAGCTTTCAGTCGAGCTATTAAACTCATGACCAGGCTCTCTTGTAGTTCTCCATACCGACCACGCTTCCTTATGAATGTCACTGTGTTTTACATATTTCAAAAAGAGATAATAAATATTGAGCCCCAAAATACCTCCGAAAATACCACCCTTCACTGACTATGGCTCACTTAGTTGCTTTAGTAACAGTTTCAAGTGTGCGCTTCTTAAGCAGCCAGATGGTCCCTTCTATTTGGCTTTTCTTTGACCACATGTGTCCACTTTTTTTATATTCTTATTTTAATTTGTTTATGTCTGTTAGCTTAATTGAATGTGCCTATGATTGTTCTTTGAAATTAAAATAGTCTGGCGGACATGTATTTTTTTTTTGGTACATCAGATGCCTCATACTTTTGATTGGATGCGTTTACTTTTAGTCATGTACATACATTGTTCAATCACAGCAATATTTTTATTTGCTCTGAATACTCCAAAACAAATATTTGTTCTCAAAGCACGAATTATACTCTAACCCAAGCCATTTTCAATACAAAAATCACGAGCCTCTCAAAAGTCAATTAGGCCTATTCCCACTGTCCTTTTGCAGACAGCACTCCCGACAACTTTAACTAAACTCCAAAAGCTGCTAAACACGAAACACGAAACCCGGAACAAACCGAGCAGCGATCTAACTAACAAGCTCCACAGTCACAAGCAACCAAATGCAAATGAAATGGCATGAAATATTTTAATCCCCAATATGCACTAAACCAAAAAAAAAAAAAAAAGGCACTGCATCCATCAAAGCCTATTTGGAAGTTCATAAATACGGGAAGCATGCAGCAGCAGCAGCAGGATAAAGGCGAATACATATTGTGCAAGAAAATATATATTTTAATTTATTTAAATTTTTTGTTGCGAGCCTATTACCAATGCAATTTAGCAAAAAACACGAGTGGTGTAGCATGGAAATGGACGCAAAAAATGAGTACATCCATTAGTTGTGCTAATGACGAACAGCCTCCGCTATGACGTCCACCGACGACCGACCTAGACAACAGCAGTCCGTCGTGATAATGGCTTCTGTGTGTACGCGCTGCTGAGCCTGCTCTGCTGTCAGCATTGTGTGCGCCTCAACTTAAGTGAATCGTGATGATTTAGTTCACTTCTTGGAAGCTACCACAAGTAAATACATCCTCTCAATACTCTCGCTGGCACAACAACAACAATAACAACAACGAAACAAAAAATCCAATTTGAGTGCAACGATGATGACGACAACGACGACGAGGATGGCAAGTGCGCGCAGACTTATTCTGCGCATGCGCACATATTCTCAGTTTAATGGAGTTAATTTCGTTGGGCTGCTCTTTTTTTTTTGCAACGCTTTCTTGCAACACTCAAACGATTCCGCATTTCATATTTTTTAGGAGTCTTAATTTTTTTTCTCCTTTCCAAACATTCGATTAAGAAATAGTTTAAGTGGCTGGGCTGTCGTGGTGGCTGCTGAACTACTTCATTCACGCTAATGCGTGTCGTATCGCTCGCACGTTAGACTATCTGCGTATCTGCACTTTACACTTGCTTGGAAAGCAAGTTGGAGGCTTGAGTGCCTGCAAAGGGTGTCCAGCGTGCACTGAGTGCATTGAGTGGGCCCCTTTTTCTGGTTTTTTTCTACTACTTCTTCTTCTACGTCTTGTTGGCTAGTTGATAGCATGTTTGGTTTAGTTTCTGCCGCTAGTTCTCTCCACTGTTTGCCTGCCATAAACACTAAAAGTGTCCGTCATCTGCTTTTCTGTTCCAGATCCAATTAACCATTTTGATGCATTTGCTTCCATTAAGTATTTTTTCTTCTTCTTTTAGCTTACCAACGCGATCGGAAGTTTCTTTTCTGTTATGCATATGTGTGCGTGCGTGTGTATTTTCTTTTAAGCTGTCAAGTGCGACAAAGTAGTTTGCAAATGTTTCGAAATGATTTAATGCTGCGGCCGCCACTTGTCGCATATCTGCTGCAAGGCCTCAAATTATCTACCCAAGCCGCTCTCTACTTTACTACACGCCTCAAATGGCTGAATGCAACTGAAACGCCCTGAAAACATTTCCGGTTTTCGATCACTCAAATGGTAGAGGAGTCAGTGAAATGTCTCATTAAAAGCAGATTGGCAAACTTAAAAGGGTTTCAAATGAAAGACTGGGAAGCGGCAAGTGCTCTCTAGAAGACTGCTAAAGTGCTTAAAATATCTAGAAAAAAATAAGGATCCGCATTACGTGTCGCCGATCTTATAAAGCGGAAGGTGTGAAGGTCAGCATAACTGCAGAGCGTTTAAGAACTGGAGGCGTTGATCTTATTGGAAGCATGCATAAGATCATAGACAGAATCTGGAATGGTGCAAAAGCGACATTATTCCCATCCATAAAAACGGTTGCCCCATGAAGTGCTCCAACTACCGGAAAATCTCTAGTCCTCTCCTCTTCCTTCCTATCCACCATTATATATGAACGATTGAAGCCATATTCCAAGCAGGTGATAGGAAACTATCAGTGCGAAAAATCCACCACCGATCAAATCTTCACATTGAAACAAATCCTGGAAGAACCCGGGGAACTTCAAATCGTTTTTAAGGCTGCAAAAGGTACGATTACCATAACTGTACATCGCCATGGCAGAATCTAGCATACCAGCGAAGCCCTTACCGCTTAATGAGACATACTGTGTGGTTGCAAAGGATTACGCCAAGGAGATGCTCTGTAGTGTGACTTTTTCGAGCTTGTCTTTGAAAAAGTTGGACTCGAGATTTTAAAGCAAATCAATCCCTCTTCAAGAATATGCAGATGACATTGATATCGTAGGCAGAAGTGCTTCCGGTCTCATCGGAACATTTCATAAACTTGAAGTTGCAGCCAAATTCACGCCAATGCAGTGAAGACGAAATATATAACGAGAGCGGGTAGAAGGTCGGACCCAACATATAAACATCAAATTTGCAAACAACACCACAGCGGAGATTCGTCGTAGAGTAACGCTCGCAAATCACTACTTCTTCGGACTGAGATTGCTGCGGGCTTCAAAACATCTTGTTGAGGTACCAAGGCACTGACTGCACGGAGGGAAATGCTTGCTGAAATCATGCCTTATAGGAATCAATTAAGTAAAAATTAGTCACGATATTGATCCATTAATAAGAAGTCAATAATCAAGAATTCTTAATCATAAGAACTGTTAAAAGTGAAAATCATAGTTTGTGATTTTTGTTTGCTTGATTTGTTCCACTTAAACATGAATTATTATTTTCCCTTTTGACATAATCAATGACCAGATGGAATAAATTGTGCAAACAAAAATCATAAATTATGATTAAAAATTCATAATTTAAGGCTTAAGTGAGAATAAATGAATCATTCGTAATAATAATTTGAGCACATATTTACAATTAAATAAATTAACATTTTTTTATTTGCTAATTTTTTACTTAATTATTTATTTAATTTTACTTTTTTATTTGCCAACTTGCTTAGAATAATTTATAATAACTTTTTCACAAATTCAGTTTTCCCGGAATTCGAACCGACATCATCCTCTCCAGTCCGGACGCCTAACCGATTCGGCTACCCTGGCATTATTGTAAAAGCGTCTAAATGTATTGTATATTGCTCAGCAATTCATGACAATCAACCCAGTTACTCTTAATTCATGATAACACGTGCAGTTTCATGACCTAGTTAATCATCAATTATTCTTCAAGAATAATAAAATAAATCACGAAATTCATAAACCCTTATCAGAATGTATTCACAATCCATATGCATAGTTTATGTACGAATTCGCAAATTTTGTGACTAATATTAACAATTAATGATTATAGTTAGTAATTAAGTAACAATAATTTTATGTACTCCATAATCGTAAATCATGAGCCAACATTTCTCTCCGTGTGCTGTATAAGATGCCTGTACTACTTTTCCAAGCTGAAACGTGGACACTGACCCTGGAGATAGCGATAATGTACTTAGCGCATTTGAGAGAAAGATACTGCGGCCAATTTATGGTCCTGTAAATCTTTGAGATGAATTCTGGGGACCCAGATACAACAGCGAGCTCTACGATGTGTATAAAGACGTCGACATCAAACAAAAAAGGAGGGACCCCGAAGAACCTGTTCTGGAACCGTAACCGTTTCAATCAATGGAACTGGAACCGAAACCGATATTTTGTAAAGTCTGGGAACAGGAACCGAATCCTATATATTTTTAAATCTGAGAACCGGAACCGATATTTGTTTCGTTTACAGTCCCTGCAAAAAAGGCAGAGTACGTCGCGACGTGTCGTCTTCACTAGATTGGCCAAGTGCTTGGCGAAGGACGCTACAGTGAGGAAAGTATACGCTTCAAATCCCACCGGTACACAACGATCCGGAAGACTGCGTCCTTCAGCTTGGTCTTCCACCGATGCAAGGATCCTCTGCAACCGATGTTGGTGGTCTGAAGCGCAGGATCCTAATGAATGATGCAACTACTTGAGGCAGGCCCTATTACCCATGCGGTAATGTTATGGCCATCTAAGTAAGTAAGTAAGTAAGTAAGTAAGAAGTAAGTAAGTAAGAAACAACGAATACAGTACGCTGGTCCTATTGAATATAATAAGGTACCAAATAGCTTAAAAAATATTACGAATATTTCGACTTTCAAATTTCATTTAAAAGAATACCTTTTAGAAAACGTTGATTTGCTGCTTACGATGTTCTTAACATGCTTCTTAGCATGTTTGTTAAAATATAAATTTGAATTTTTTAATATTTTATTTTTAAAATAATATGTTGTCAACAAGCCTCTATCAAGCCTTCAATGGCGCTGAGGCAACACTTATAATTTTTGTATAAGAGACTTTTGAAAAAAAAAAAAAAAAAAAAAAAAAAGTATGATAACGTATTTATTATTGACTCTCAATCCTGTTTATTGGTTCTTGTCCATACAGCTGATAATCTCCAACTTACTGTGCAGCACATTATGCTACATGGTGAAGAATATTGAGGGCGTTTATAAATTATATTTTAACAGCCCATAATATTATTTGAACTTGCACAACTAATAGGAAGTAAACAAACCAGGCTAATAAACTTAATTGATAAATATCATAATGTCCTCTCATAAAAATTTCACAGCGATATTAAAATATTAAAATTGAATTTAATTTGATCATCATTACCCCAACGAATGGCAACAGAAAAAATGACCCGCCTTAACAATCACTGCAATAAAATATGAAAAAAGTATATATTATAAAGAAAATCTCCACTTTTAATGTAGAGGAGGAAATTGCATCTAACACACACGCACACTCACACACTCACACGCGCACACCGCTTAAGCAGTAAAAATGATAATTTTACAATCCACTTAAGCGCACCAACATTTATTTCTACATCAATGGCATACAGTGCCTACGATCGAAGACCGCCACATCAATTGCGCACTGATTGTGCAGACACCCGGACAAGGTGGCCATGACCATCATCAACTTATTGTCTGTACATATGAGAGTGTGTCAGTGTGCAGTACATCAATGCGATATCCTTCAGCTTAAGTGGTGAGCTTCCACAGCCAACCGAGTGAACGAAGAAGACCGAAGACAAGGCAAGCCTAAACAGTAGACAAGGCCAAGACCAGACAAGCAAAGATAGAGAGCCGGGCATACGCATGCATCCGCCAGCAACACAATAATCAGACTTGATTCCTTTCAATCAAAAGTTTAAGGCGAAGGTAAGCTAAAGCAATGGTAGGTGAAGTTGTCCAGACCAGTCGAGAGTCGAGTTGAGTCGAGTCGAGTCCACTGCCCATAATGATAATCAACGAAAACTCCCCGAAAAAGGGCTGCCGCTGCTGCGCATGTGCTTAAATGGAAATTCCACATTTTCTTGGATTCGCGTGTTTCGAGTTTTTTTGTTTTTCGTTTTTGGTTGTTTCTGTTGTTTTTGCTGTTTTTGCTGTTGCTATTGTTGTTATTGTTTCTGTGGTGCGAGAAGTGTGCGCGTAGTTGGCATTCGCGTATCTGCCAATTTCGACACCTGATTCGGTTGTTGTGAACGCCCGTTTGATTTTGTGCTGGAGTCCGAATTGTGATGTGTATGCGATTCGAGTTGAAGACGAACATTCCGACCTTCGAATGAAGTTAAATCTTAGATTCTTTTGGTATGCAAGGAAAATTTGTGTTTGTGAAGCATTCAGCTTGACAAAGCAGTGTCGAATTACACCGCGAATTAGCTCAAAAATCCATATGATGAGGAAGTATGGATTGGTCCAGCACACACTCAGATCAATGAACCACATCATGAACTCTCCACAGCTGGATTGTTTTGGCTAGATGATAAAATAACATATCTAACAGAGTTCGTTGCAGAAGCCTAATTGAGATAATTTGCTCCCAAGCACCAATGCCTGGTTTGACACAATGGCATTTTCAAAGACAAAAAATATCTGCAAAATGGTGTAGGTTGACAGGTCACCTTTGGATACGTTTGAGAGATTATCAATGAGAGATTATCAATGAGGTCACAGTTGGTTAGGTTGGGTTAGAGTGGCGACTAATTGCCTCAGTTAGACCAAGTTAGTCCATAGTGTTACCATCACTCAAAAATTTCAGTCCTTCCTTCGTGATCTTTATCCAATCCGAAAGTTTTAGTCTGCAATGCGAAGATTTCAATTGTGAGATTTGTAGTTCGGACAACTCCCTTGTCGAATTAAAGAAGGCCTCTTCTAGTATTTTGAGTCTATATCTGGCCAGCGCACGGCAATAGCAGAGCAAATGTTCAAGTGTTTCCTCCTCATCAGGTTCGTTATAGATCCGGCACCAGTTGTTGGACACTAGACCCATCAAAGGTCGATTTAATGTTGTTTTCCGAATTAAAATTATGAAAAACTGCCTCAAGTTTTTTTAAGGCTCGTGAACCTTTTCTTTTACTTATTCTGTAACACAGTGTGCCTCCAAAGTTCTCCATAACCGACATATATTTTTTCTGATAGATTTTGGAGTTTTTAAATCAATTTCATCCTTGTTTTGTAGCTCTCTCATCCAAAAATGGAGGAATCCCAACGGTCCCACTTACCCGCCCAACCGACCGAGGGACACATCCGCATGACGCACGGATTTGGTGACCGAACAGCCGTAATCCGGATTACGCTGTGTAACCGGTCGCAGGTAAACATATCTTGAAATTCGTTTCAGCTACAGATTAATATCATCAGCTGATAAAACGCATATTAATAAAACGCGAATTAGGTTATGAATGCAAGAGAGAATTCTTCCAAACATAACATAATATAAGATTAACGTGATAATAAACAATAGAATTAAAAGAAAATATTATACAAATAGAACAGTTAAGTAATCAGTAACGGAACGAATGTGAATTCAGCTAAAAATTTTGTTTTATTTGTATGCAATATACAGTAAAAAACAAAATTCTGCTGAAATATAAATATAAAATACAACAAAAATACAACACTTTCAAAAAATCGACAATGCCGATCTTTGTGGAGTTTGGCAACCCTGTCATTTCGTTAGACCCTATCGTTGTTACCAAAAGAGCAATTGATCATGTTGAAATTCTAAAATGCTGACCTATAAAATGGTGTTGGTCTTTTTAAAATGGTGTTGGCCTGTTTTTCAGTCCAGCGGATTTTTTCAATTGCTCGCTCAGCATCTTCTGCCAAACCGAATGCCTTCGCTAAATCTATGTCCATTTTTTTGAAAACAACAATCTTAAGAGACGAAATAAATTTGAAGTGAATTACATTTCAATTACTCAATAGAAAAATGCATCCAAGTCGCTAACTACTTCGCACTATCTGGTTGAATTTACTTTAAAGCAATAGCAAAGAGGAGCATTTACCCAGCCCTGAGCTGTCACATCTTTTTAGCTTATAACTACAAAGTTCCTATAGCTAGAAAATCCATCTTAACCGTTTCGAAAAGATAATTAACTCATCATCATCGGACTCCTAGGTCCTCAACAAAGCATTTCCTCGTACGGTTTTTCGCCATATATTTTACTTCATTACATGATTTTCCCGAGTTTTCTATTTCCTTCTCTTAGCACCAGCGTTGTTTTTGAACGTCATCTTCTCCTACTGTCCTGCGGGTTCCATTCGAGAGCCTGTAGACGTATTTCATCTGGTCATTTTCGGAGCGTATATCAAATCCATATCCATTGATCGGAGCAAATTTTGCATCGTATATGAGCCATCAGATCTCAAATCGATTAACTCTATTTGCTGAATACTCATATTGGTCTCTGTAACACCCTCGGTTAAAATCTTGTTTCTGCGTCAGAATAGTTCCGTTAGTGGTATTTACCCTTATTATTTTATTTATTATTGTTGAAAGTTGTTCAGAATATAAACTTGTATGGGATTCACACGAGGTTTGACACAATAATATCGACAATTCAGAAAATTGAAGCTAATCGATTTGAGAACTGAGTGACTCATATATATCGCGTCATTAGAAATGACATTTGGCCACCAAATTCTTAAAATTCACAGAAGGCACCTATTTTTAAAACTTTGTAGAGTTCTGGTCAAGTTGCCGATTGCCAGTCAGGTCTTGCAGCCATAGAGGAGAACCCGACATTATGTTGGATTTGATGCGGATTTTAGTGTGAACTGATAGTTGCGATAGAGCTCCATATACAGCACAGTTGGGCATAAGTTTCTTTCGCCTTCAGGATCCTTTTTGCGCATTCTTCTGCTGAAATTACGCTGCCCAGTTAGGTAAAGGAGTCAACCATTTCTACTGCTTCGTTATCAATATTCCATAACCGAGTGTTTTTATAGAGAGAAGGCAGATATCGTCAGCGTAGTCTAGGTGTTCACGTGAATACTTGATTTGATCAATCACGATTAAGATTAGAATTGGAGACAAAAGGCATCCTTGCAGCATTTACGCCTCAAACATATTAATTCTATGAGTTAGGATTTTTGAAAAAACCAAACATTTTTTTAACTTGAACCTTACAGTTTGGACAGACTTCCACTGTCAATGACTTGACACTGCGTACTTTTCGACAATACCCAAAAAAATACCATAAATAACACTTGAAAAAAAAATAATAATTTAAAGGTTCAAAATCCTCTACAAATTGTTTCCCCCTTTTGCCAAAGCACAGACGAAGAATGTTGAAATTATGAACATCAACGGCTTAGAACGGGCGAATGAAATACAATGAAAAGCCGACGACGACCACCAGAAGATTTACATAATTCACAAGTTTAACCAACGCAGCGGAGCGTTTTGTTAATTTTTTTCTTGTTTTTTTTCTCAGTTTTTTAATTTATATATTCAGCAACCGCATAAATTCCAACAAATTGCTTTCAGACCATAATTCCACGATCGTTTAAAATTGATATACAACAGCAAAGATACAACAACAAAAGTCGAAAATAAAAATTTATAACTGTGTCTGATCATAGCAATTAGTGTGAATTTGATTTTATTGCCCGCACATTGCACATATTCGATGCGGTTTTTTTTAAAGTTTTTTTTTAAAGTTTTTTTTTTTTTATTTTTTTTATTCTACATTAATTGTTGCTGTGCTGGAGCGCGCTGCACATGGAGCCAAATGCTTACAAATACCAAATGCGTAACTAAAAGCGAACTTTTTTTTTTGGTAAATGCAGTTTAACGATCGGTCTGCCACAAACAAACACACACACACACAAAATTGGAGTAGTAAATAAAAAATGTACAAAAAAAAAAAAAAAATCCAAAAGAATGAAAAACTAAATGAAGAATTATGGCTTTTGCATGCAAATTTTTTTAAATTTCCGATACACAATAAATTACTTAAGACTCTCAAACAAATAATACAACAAAAAAAACGACTACAACAACAACAGCAACAAATTTTGTATCAAGCCGCCTCTAGACAAAGTGCCTTTGGTTAGAAGAGGCCTTCTGGTTTTGGTTCTACTTCAACTTCTACTTCTTGTTCTTCTTCTTATAATTCTAGTATTTTTTCTTCGGTGAGTTATTAAAATCGAAAGTTTTTGTCAAGTTTTGTGTATCCGAATCTATCGCCCATACATATTAGTATTAATAGCTTTTGTTCAAATATGGCTTTAGTCAATAGCTCGTTTCACAATTTATGTGCCAAATTTACATTTTCTCATAATTCAGCTCTTAATACTTTTCATTAACAAAATAGACAATTTGTACGTTTTTGGTGTTAGCTGAGAGAAAAAAAAAATGCTTTTGTTTGCGAAATTTATGAGGCGGTTTAAGCCTCCCCACTACCATGAGGTTTATTATATTCAGTAGAAAAATGCCCGTAAAAAATACTTTTTTTTACACATTTATTGTTTAGTTGTCCGAATATGGACCTGGTAGAGCTCCAATAAAGTCAATTTTGTGCTCAGGGAATAGTTGGAAAGGTTTTTGAAAAAATATCAGTGAGGATTCCTTGGTGAAATAAAGTGCCCTCACTAAGATGTGGGTACAAAACTTCATTTGCTCATTTACTAGCCAGCACTAAGACCAAAATATCAGCGATATGCTATGGAATGAGGTCCGAGTCAAAGAGCTTTAAAATTTTGGCGGAGATTTTTTCTGGAGAAATGTATATAAACCGAAAATTTTGTATGGAAAAATTAATCGAACGAAAAATGTATCGCCCGAACATTTTTTATGGAAAAGGGTACCGACAGAAAATTTTTTCTGGAAACATTTTTCGACCGAACATTTTTTCTGGAACAGATTATTGAACGAAAAATGACTCGACCGAAAATTTTTTGTTGAAAAATATAGCGCCCGAACAATTTTTATGGAGAACTGTATTGATCGAACTGTTTGTATTGAAAAATGTATCGTCCGAACATTTTTTATGGAAAAATGTACCGACAGAAAATTTTTTATGAAAGAAGATGTCGACCGAAAATTTTTCGGTGAAAATTGATCGAAGAAAAATGAATCAACCGAACATTTCTTCTGGAAAAAGGTATCGACTGAAAATTTTTTCAGGACCTAAAATTTTTTAGGGAAAAATTTATTGAACGAAAAATTTATCTACGGGTATCGCACGAACATTTTGTATGGAAAAATGTGTTGACCGAAATTTTTTTTGTGGAAATTTTGTCGACTGAAAATTTGTTCGCTGAAAATTTATTAATTAACAATTTTTTAGCTGGAACATTTTATCGAACAAAAATGTGTCGACCGAAAAGTTTGAAATGCTATAATTCATGCAGTGTTTAAGCGATTTCGCTGAAATATTGTATGAGGTGTTGGGTGATGAATGGGCAGAGTACTGACTATGACGCACACTGTCACGCCCTAAAAGCTCTGTCGGTTCAAGGTATTTCGCTGTCGGTGCATTAACATAATGGTGAATGGGCAAAGGTGAGCTAGAGCCTAAATACTTTCCCTTTTTCTCCTTCATATGTCCTGTTGTCCCTCGTGGAACATAGTGTCTCCTTTCGATTTTAACAGGTTCTTATGAATGTTAGTGTGAAAGTACAAAAGTACTTCGGCAATTTGGCAATCAATGGTCTAGTTTTATTTTTATACCCTACACCTCATCCTGAGTTGATTTAGCCCTATCCGTCTGTCCGTCCTCTTTTCTTGTAAACACGAGCAGGAGCTAGAAGAAAGCTAGGGATCCCGAATTTGTATTTATCCTTCTTAGGCCCTTGAAGGAGTTGGTATTGAAAATGGGCGGAATCGGTCGACTGCCACGCCTACCTCCCATATAAGTGAAAATCGTGTTTTTACCGAAATTTTAAAATTTCATCAAAACAGTATGAAATTTGGTATAAGGGGGTTTTTGGGGTCGCTGTATTCGAATTTGATTTCGCATTTTCAAAATTCAAGATGGCGGATACAATATGGCCCAGTAGGTGTAGGGTATATATAAGTCGGCTTGCCCGACTAAAACTTACTCACTTGTTTACATATGGAATGGCCTGTTAAATATCGCCTGCAAAAATATTACATACATACATATTTGGCACTACAACCCTCGAGGGGTTTGGGCCGAGCTTCTTAAAGCAATTATCATGGGCAAGTGTATATGATAATTGTGGACCAACAAGTTTAATGCCGGTTCCGAACGGCGGGCTCCCAAAGAAGAAGCTTTTTCATGTTACTCTCGCAAGATTGCCAGAACTTGGCAAGAGAGTGGCGGTCTACACGGAAAAACAGAAAACAAATTTCTGCCTTGCCCCAGGTGGGAGTTGAACCCGATACCTTCCGATCGTGAAGCAGGGGTCTTAGCCACTGCACCACGACCGCCACTAAAATATTAAATACCCTAAATATTTTACTAAACACCTCTACTAACATTTTTCCTCTCAACCCTCTAAACCGCAAATCGAAAAAGTGTTAAGGCTGCTGTCTAGTCTCGGGCATTATTGAAATCCCATAAATTGCCCGGCTTATCAGTGTATTTTGATCATTGATCGCTTTTATAGAGCCACAGTATTTGCACATTTCTGTCAGTTGGAATATTATGTAAATTCCTTAGTTTTTTTTTTGTTTCTCCTCAAACATTCATTCAATATTTAACAATTAAAACAAAATCGAAACCAGCTTCGTTCGATTTCGAAAATTGATTTGCATATTTAACAGAATTTGTGAAATAAATTTTCTAATTCGTTTATAACAAATTGCGTACATGCATTAAGCTCGTATAATTTGCTTTTATCGGCCATCTATACTGATTTTATTTAAATTTCTAGAGATAAGCCATTATGGTCTGGGTATCGACTGTGTTGGTATGAGGGGCAATAAATTTAATAAAATTTTTTTTCTATTATTGTTATTAACAAATTGTTATTTGTAAATATCGACAAGCGGTCAATTTTCGCTGCTGTTGAGGTTATGGCTGCCAATATTATGTGAACGTGGTGTGCTGGTGGTTGAATGGGTTGCGATCGTTTATAGATCGTGTGTGTATTTGTTTCCCGTTCATTTGTTTCGCTTTGATTTGTCTCTGATCTTTTGTTTTGACACTTTTATATTCGGTTTTATGGCCTTAATGGTATCGCGTGTCAAAAACTTTATTTATATTGTGTAAAAATTATTTGTTGTATTTTTTTGTTACAATTCTATTGTTGTTGTTTCTTTTTTCATTAAGCGTTCGTTTAGTTTTGTTGGGCTTAACAATTGTTGTTGAATGAATGAATGCTTAATTAACTAAAATGTGCTAGAGATTTGTAAAAAAAAACTAGTCTAAAGTTTATAAAATTTTTTTTATTTTCCCTATCATGGAAATATTTCTTCAACCTTCTTTATTAATACTTGAGATGAAAGTCACTGAAAAAAAATCTCAATCCACATCCGTGTGTGCATTCTTCCTCAGTGATGAGTCTCTAAGTAATGCAACTTCTGCTACTCACTAAAAAAAAAAACTTTAACTTCACACGAAAGTTGGTTACGATACAAAAAAAGCCAGATCAGTTGCTTACCAATCAGCACGAAACATGCGAATAGCAGCGGGAGTGAAAGGTGTATGCAAAAAATAAAAATAAATCTAATTAAAATAATTAAAATATAAAAGAACTACGTACCAACTACTCCTGTTGCATAGAAAAGTAAGTTTAAACTCGCTGCTGTTGCTGTTGCTATTACTGTTATTGCTGCAGGTAAAGCTAGAAATGGCCAATAAATATTGTACACATATTTGCATTTTTTTTCCTAATTTAAAAACTTTTTTCTTTCATTCTTTCAATTAATTAACATGACCAAGTACTGCATGGAAAAAGAAAACCATCAAAACATGTTGTATTTAAGTTTAACGATCGTTTGTGTGAGAAGAAGAAGAAGAAGAAGAAAAGGTAAAGGAAATCAATTTTATGACCATAGTGTAGTGAACAGTAGCCTGTAACCTAGAGATGCTGCAGCTATGTGAACACGCATCTAGCCAACCGTCTTACAAGTTTGAATGCTGTGCAGATCTTGATGGAAGCTTGACTAACCTAAATGTGTAACTACCTGAGTCGTAGGGTATCCACTACCGTAGACTTTTTGCAATCCCCGGTCGAAAGGGGACAGCATTTGGAAATTTAAAAAAATTGGAATTTACTGCAATATGCACACAATTTAAAATTCCAGTTTAGGGTGCTATGAATGCCACTAGAATCCTCAGAAATTAATCAACATACATGCTGCCAAAAGACAGAATTCATATCTTTAAATTCTTGATGTATTTTTATCTTTTTTTCTTACAAACTTCACAACTGTACCCCAAGCGCACACCCTTGGTCTCCTCCTGTAGCTAAATATTCTATGAAGCTGTGATGCCCAGCAATGATCAAACTCTCATCTCAACATGTGCCGACGACACTGTAATATTGTGCTAGCACTAAGTCGGCCCAGCTTTGTATGGGGAATTCTCAGATGGATTTTTTTCTTACATGCCGGGCTCCCTGAAATGTGTTATTGGAACAGAAAAGCTAGTAAGATATTATCTTCGGTCTAACTGAAGCTAAAATACCCTGAACATGCAAGTACGATTAGCTCATAGACTAATTTTCTTAGTTTTTCGATATTTTATAGATATTTTATCGATAATTCGATGAGTTTCCGATATTTCATTGATAATTTTTCGATAATTTTTTTATAATTTATTGATGATTTTTGGGTAATTTCCATTTTTACTTCATTTTATATTTTATAGATATTTTATCGATAATTCGATGAGTTTCCGATATTTCATTGATAATTTTTCTATTTATCGATAACTTTCCGATATTTCATTGATAATTTTTCGATTTATCAATAACTTTCCCATATTTTATTAATAATCGATAGTTTTTCGATTATTTTTCGATATTTTTTTCGATAATTTTCGATAACTTATCTATAGTTTTTCGATAATTTTTTTATAATTTATTGATGATTTTTGGGTAATTTCCATTTTTACTTCATTTCCGATCTATTTAAAAATTTTGTTCCAATTTAATTTTTTCCGGTCCATTGCCATTTGGTTCCAGTTCCAGTTCCATTCCCGCCATAATTTCAAATCAAATAAAAAAATTTGGCAGCCATTTTGTATGAGAGGTAGGCGTGATTTTTATCTGATTTTGCCCATTTGCATTCAAAATAGAAGCAGAAAGAGTGCCAACATTTGGAGTCGATAGCTCCGGGCAGACGGACACTGGAACTGTCCCGCCCAAAGCTGTACATATGGTCACACTATTTTATAAATTTGTTGCATAAAGCACCACAGAAAGAAACCTACCAAAATTCACTTGAAATAAGCCTCATAACAGACTCAGACAAGATTGTCTTTTAGGAGCTTATAAATGGCTTAGAAGATTGGTTATTTTTTTTCTGTGGAAATACACTCACGCAAGTCTGGATTTTATATAACACCCAAGACCTACGCCCCTGATTTTACTACAGTGAAACTAAAGCAAGTTATTCGATGATATATGTGGTTTCAGTGACCACAATAATCAGGGTTTACAAGTTATTTTTATGGAGTTTTTGTTATCTCTCTCTCAATGAGAGACAATGAGAGCCAATGAGAAGGTAATAGAGAGAGTAACAGAGCCCACAGCGCGTATTTGACCTGATAACTTTAAAAACATTTTAATTTCTTGATGGATGTGTCAATGAATTTTCCTTAATAGTACTACCGACTACTTCAAAAATGATAATTTGGTGTACACTCAGAAAAAAATACTATTAAATTTGGGCAATAGGATACTCTTATTGAAATAACAGCAGAAACTTTACATTAAAGGAAAAACGGCGTGAATACGAATTGTAATCAGTTTTTCCTATTGAGCAAATATAATAGTATTTTTTTCCTCAGTGTAATTGAGTTACATTTTTAATTTCTATCGAATGAGGTTAATGATGTCCTGAATAAGTACAATGCAAAATTTATGAATATGAATACCGTTACGGTCACTGGTTTTTTTTTTATTATTTATATACACATTAGCTGTTAATAGCAAAACATTTTTAGGCTATTTACTAATCCTGTTGAGCCGATAAATCTTCCAAAAAGCGATTTGGTACAACCATGGCGGACACGCGTACATAAGTCTGCGTCAAAGCTCCCTTATTGCTCCATTGCTTCGTCTCGGGGTCATATGCCTCGACAGTATTGTTGATAAATCCACCGACAGCCAACAGACATTTGCCCAGAACAGTGCAACCGAATTCTCGACGTTCCTCGCTCATGGGTTTAATCTGCAAAAATAAAAACGTGATTAGGGAAATACATCGATTAAGATAAGTGAGGGTATGGCGTACCGTTTTCCATTTGCCAGTTTCGGGATTGTAGCACTCCGCTACAGACATACAAGCACGTCGGCGGTTGACACCACCAATTGCATACAGAATTCCATTGAAGACGACCACCTACAAATCAATATGAAATTTACAGTCAAAAATGTATCAGAATCACAACAATCCACAAGTAACTTACCCAGCATTTGCGACGTTTCACAGACATGGATGGACACTCGGTCCAGGTATTGGTGCGTGGGTTATAGCATTCAACAGTGCGCAGGGGCACGAGACCATTAAAGCCTCCAACTACATAGATGCAACCATTCAGTATGGCTGCACCAGCACACGCTCTGGCAGTGGACATGGGAGCCACATATTTCCAAGTGCCTTCCACGGGATCCCATCTGAAATAATTGATTTCATGTTTAATATGAGGGCCTTTGGAAATATTAAACTGTACCATACCTTTCCACAGTGTTCAAACACCTGCTGCCATCATAGCCACCAATGGCATAGAGATTATTCTCCAGCACTGCTACACACAATTCGGCACGACGCATATTCATGGGCCGCAGTTCTGTCTCCGTCAACGTGGTCAAATTCAAATTATTAACCGTGTTCAGTATTTGGCCATCATCATATGTTCCACCCACAATGAATAAGTTTTCATCCATTCTGGCCACATTGTAACCATTACGATAACCAATGGAATGCCACACAGACCACGTATCCGAGTGCGGGGTATAGCGCTCAATGTTGATTGATTTCTGTAATAAAGTTTAAAAAAATTAGTAATTTTATAGAAAAGTAAGTATTTATTAAGACCTACATCCCCCCAAGAGGCACCAACCGCAATCAATGTTACTGTCGAATTGCGTGGTCTCGTATTTGGCGTTTCCATCTCATGCCGCTTCTCAGGCAAACTGTGCCATTTGAAGGCGTCAATCAGCAGATCCAGACATTCATACCAACGGCACACGGACTCCACACGATCGGCTAGGAACGAAGGCAACAATTGTGACATCCGCACAAGAGGCAATAGTTCGGGTAAATCCTCCCCACGTTTGTCCAAATCGAAGTTTGCCCAATCCATAACGCAGTGGAAGACAACCTCTTCGGTTGGCACATTAAGACTATCGCTTGCAATTAATTTGGCCAATTGGGCCGCATCCAGCTGGAGGAATTCCTCATTCTCGCAAACCTAAAAGTGAATAAAAAATTTGTTTAAAATTGAACAAATAATGTGTAAAAAAGTATAAATTCACCTCTGCAAACTCTTCATGAGTAAATTCTTCTGCCTTCATTTTCAGCTCGTTGCAGTTGTAATGTTCTGCGAAAAACAAAATACCCAAACAGTTGGTGGGATCCAGTTGGTGGACAAGGTAGTCCGTGCATTTCATTACGGCACTATTCATTTGAAACATGGCCGCAGCCACCATGATCATCTCCACGTTGTCATGACGCAATTGCAAACGTCCACTGTAGCAGAACTCTACCAGGGTTTTTAGTATGTCGCCTTGAATTTCATTCAAGGTCACTTCATTCTCTGCGGCCTCACGCATTGAGCCCGTTAACATGGCCGCAAAGTAGGGGCTTGAGACCGACAATACCGTACGGTGGGCGGACACTCTGAAAATAACAACAACAAAAATCATTAGAATCATTACACATTCTAACCTCTAAAACGCACTCACCTCTTGCCATCCTTGGCCGCCATAAGTACAACATCAAATGCTGGGAGCGCCTGATGGGGGTGATTAATATTCTTCTCACCAGGGCTGTGTGGGGTGGTGTTATCTGGGTGCTCAGTTGACATTTTAACTTTTTTGCTATGTGATCTTCGTAACATTTTGTTAACGTTTCAATTTTACTCCGTTCGAAAAAATAATCCTTTGAAATTGCCACTAGCTTTGAAGGCGATTGCGAAAATACTGATGCCGTTATGTAGTTCCGCATCCTCCTTTTATAGTGGACAGTGCAAAGGAACCGAGCATGATCCTTTCTACCTAAATACATGTCGTCCTCGTCTTTCTGCTTGGGTTTTTATTTTATATTCGCAGTTCCAGGAATGAGCCGGAAAATCCCACACAGGTAAGAAATGATTTTCACGGAAAGCCATAAAACGCGCATAGCGAAGGCCACCTGAATATTCGGACACGAGATTGAATATTTAATGAGATTGTAAAAATGATCTTCTCGCAATTACTAAGGGTGCTTAGAATATAATCCAGCAATGGCAAGGTGTATGAGTTGCAAGGTAGATGTGCAATTTCCCCTACTAACTCGTTTTTAGCGATTTAACCATATTCGTACCAGGCAGTCTCTTGGGGTCACATTTTAGATTTACATGAATCTATGGGCACATAATCTGGATAAACATTTGTTAGGGGAAAACCGCTACTTGGAAATATAACTTCTGTCTCTTGAAAAATTCTCCACAAAAGCCCCCATACAAAGTTGGTTCTCCAATCAACGGATTATGTGAACATACGTCAACAAATAGCTGGTACTAATAGGGTTAAAGAAAAACTTTGGAACCTAATTTTGTTTATATTTCTAATATGAAATGAGGTCGGTGATTCTAAAAAATAGCTTAAACATCACACCATTTACAAGATATCGACAGGTGACAGTTTTGAAACAAGTGGCCACACAAGGCTACTCATACCAAGCCATAGCTTACACTCAGATTTTGTTTTAATTGAGATGTGTAATTTAGAAAGAAATGAACACTGCCAATCATGTGAAATGGGGTATTGAGATTCGCATATTTTTACACTGAAAAGAAAAGACTGAAAATGTTAAGCAAAATAAATTTTGTCCTTGATAAAAAGACACATTTGTGCCTTATTTTAATGAATTTTTTCTCAATTGTAAGGAATTATTCTTGAACTTACCTTTAGTGCCTTAAAACCGAAGTAAAATTTAGATAAATTAAATTTGTTCTTAATTTTCAAGACGGATGATTTTAGTACTTTCGCATAAATTTGAACTTTCTTTAAAGAAAACTAAATTTAAGTTTATTTTTACCTTAATTTTAAGGAATATTTTCTTATTTTTAAATTTTTAATGTAAAGAAAATGTTACTCAATTAGACGCCAGTGAAATTATTTTGTCCACAGTACATTCTGCTGAACAGTCGAGCGCCATGAAATCCCTATGATCCTAGGTTCGAATCTCACCAAAATGGAATCGTAAAAATATTAGCACATATCGACGCCCCTTACGAAAAGTAGAATGTTTCAAAAGCTTATTCCCATACAGGTTTTTGAAACATTCTACTTTTCATAAGGGGCTTCGATCTTTCTTTATTATTATACATTGATAATGTAATATTTATTTACAGTAGTCCAATAAAATTAATCTTGACTTTAAAAATATAAAATAAAATACAAAAAAATTAAAAAACAAATACAATAAAAAAACATTTTTTGGAGATATTTTTCTGTTAAAAATCAAGAAAAAAAACTCCTAGGACTAAAGAATTGATTTATAATTTCCAAGAAATATTCCTTTTATGTAAGAAATAAGTATTTATTTTAAAAAATTTACTCATTTTAAGTATTGATACCTAATTTCAACGCTTCTATCATGACATTAGTCCGATTTCACTTCCATTTTTCATTGGATTAAGTCATTTTTCCTTAACTGAAGTACATTGGCAGTTTAGAAGAGCCTCAAAATCGTTTCTTTTTCATGTTGGGTCCTTAATAATTAGTTTTTCCTATTAAGTCAATTGAATATAATGTAGCCTTTTGACCAAATTTAATAATAATTATTAGTATTTTTTTCTAAATGTACAAATAATTTTGAAAAAATATATTTTAATTTCTGTGCATATTTGGGAAAATGTTAGCATGATCTGTATTTACCTTCAGTGTATTAAAATAATACATTTACCTATTGAGTTTTACCTGTAAGTCAACCATTTAGCCAATCATAGCTGTTCTCAAAAAACGAGGTGCCAAACACATGCAAATATGAAAAAAAAGGTCATTTGTCTCAGGCAGGCTGAAGGACAGAAAGGTAGACAGATAGAAAGATCTGAAATAAAACTACAGTCAAAACAAAAAGTCTACATACACCCCACTATTTCATGTACAGTGAAAAATATTGTTGATACAATCTTTTTCCACACACATCGGAACACTGTGAAAAATCTTTATAAAAAATTTATATGGATGAAAAACTTAAAAATATGTATGGAATATGGACGAGAAATATGAGAAGAATATTGGTGTACTTCCAGTATACAAAAAAGCTCTGGTATAAAATATTAATATCTTAATTTTTAATCCAATATCGTAGGCCACTGGTCATGCAATAGTTTGCGTATGTTGACTTCTTGCCTTGACTGTATATGTATTTGATGTTCTAAAAATGTTCACTTGCAATTTAACTTTCTTTGAAATATGGCTCATAAACCTACAATCTGTGGTGATACCATAAGTTGTGCATGGGCTTTACATTGTTCAAGTTACAAAGAATGAAAAATCTGTGGGTTATTCAATGGGGACGGATGGGAAGCTAAGCTCTCAATTGCCTAATGTGCCGATCAAGTGGTAAACTGTTCAGTTGATATGGTTTGTACATCGGCATGTTTGGTTAACACCTTATTGGCTGAATTGAATTCAACGATTCACGGAGGGAAATTCTTGCTGAAATCATGCCTTACAGGAATCAATTAAGTAAAAATTAGTCACGATATTGATCCATTAATTTGAAGTCAATAATCAAGAATTCTTAATCATAAGAACTGTTAAAAGTGAAAATCATAGTTTGTGATTTGTGTTTGCTTGATTTGTTCCACTAAAACATGAATTATTATTTTCCCTTTTGACATAATCAATGACCAGATGGAATAACTTGTGCAAACAAAAATCATAAATTATGATTAAAAATTCATAATTTTAGGCTTAGGTGAGAATAAATGAATCATTCGTAATAATAATTTGTGCACATATTTACAATTAAATAAATTACAATTTTTTTATTTGCTAATTTTTTACTTAATTATTTATTAAATTTTACTTTTTTATTTGCCAACTTGCTTAGAATAATTTATAATAACTTTTTCAAAAATTCGGTTTTCCCGGAATTCGAACCGACATCATCCTCTCCAGTCCGGACGCCTAACCGATTCGGCTACCCTGGCATTATTGTGAAAGCGTCTAAATGTATTGTATATTGCTCAGCAATTCATGACAATCAACCCAGTTACTCATAACTGGCCAATCATCAATTATTCTTCAAGAATAATAAAATAAATCACGAAATTCATAAACCCTTATCATAATGTATTCACAATCCATATGCATAGTTTATGTACGAATTCGCATAATTTGTGACTAATATTCACAATTAATGATTATAGTTAGTAATTAAGTAACAATAATTTTATGGACTCCATAATCGTAAATCATGAGCCAACATTTCTCTCTGTGTTGTTTTACGATTTTTTGAAATGGCGTATAATTAGGACGCTTTGGTGCAATCGTGGGACATTAGCTTTACATTAATACATTTTAAAATTTCAATATTTTATCATATACGTAATTTTCATTTACAATTGATTTCAGGCTTTTCTAAGGTCTCATTCCAAGACATCTAAAGACCAGAAATATTTAAAAAATGTACTCCCACATCGATCTTAATCATTACTTATGTTTTCCGAACTGTAGCGTTTGGCCTACCTTTCTACCCCATGAGAAAAGTAAAGAACAACAAAAATATGCCACGAATTCCATAAAGCTCAAAGAATGCCTTAAAAACCAGTAGTAGTAATTTTGAAAAAAAAAAACAGAAAAAACATAAACCTACTAAACGAAGAAAATTGCAATTTATTAGGCTCGTTAAGCGCCGCACAGCGCTAAACACAACAAAAACCAACAGTTACTTTGGTTAATTTGTTGACTTTTAATAGCCAATAACTCAAGGCAACTAACTACAAAAACAAAAACAACAACAAAAACAACAAACACAAACACACAAACAGGTAACAAAACATCGGAGAACTACTGCAGGGGCAATGTAATTAAATTGTCAAAACTATCGCTTAAGTGAGTTTGAGTTATTTTTAGTGGCTTGCCAAAAAAAACATAAATAAAAAGAAGAAGAAGAATACGAAATACTAAATACTAAATTAAAGTTAAAACAAAACCATCATTTACCTAATCAAAGTCATCAAAAACAGTTGATCTTGTCAGAAAAAGTAGAGAAAAAAAATTCAAAAAAATTAACAAAATTCCATTTGCTACTTTCTTTACCTAATTTTTTTTATAAAAAAACTACATACTACACTCTGTTATAATTTCTAATCAGAAAGTATTAATTTAATGCCTCTTTCGTTTCTTTCTCCCAGTAGCTCTAAAGACTGACAAGTTTGCCTTTGTTGTTTTATTTTTTTTATTTTTTTTTTTTATTTTTTTTTAATTTCTGCTTCTGTTGTTTCCATTCTAAACATACTCTCCGTCATGTTTATGACTTTGCCCGGAAGCTCTAATTACCTTATTTACACTTTTACATATTTTTTGTTGTTGTTGTATTTAGTAGCAGCGATCGCGTTCCAATCGCAACATCATCAACAACAGCCACACGAAGAAACATCTTCTAGTCACCGCGCTTTTCTCTCTTGGCGGATGTTATCTTTCTTGTGGTTGGTTGGCGTATGAAGGCCTTTATGCGTCTGTGAGTCAATGGCAAATAAATTTTATTGTTTTCTAACTAAAACTTGGCAAACGCCAGGAAATCCACAAAACCTCAAAAGTGAAAATTCAGCGGCTTAAATTTAAAATTATTATTTCAAATTCATTGTGGGCTGCACTCTCGTAAAATGACAGCTTATGGTTGATTTTGGACTGGCAGTAGTAGCAAGTCCACAACAAGAAAAAAAAAAGTTAAACAAAAAAAACGCGAAAATTTTAATTAAGTCCCCCAGATATGGAGCAACAATCATTTGAATGCAATATATTTTCATGTTGTTGATTTTGGCTTTTCTCAGCTCGGCACTCTTTTCCATTGATATGTATGAATGTATGAATGTCTTTCGGTGTAGTTAGGTTAGCAATCACATTTTATTTAAATATATCCTAGCAGCATCTGGAATTTCAAACCGTTGGGTATATACAGTGAAATTTCAATGGGAACATTTCAATCAGCATAAGGCGTCACTATACCAGTTTGAGCGCAATTTTTCTTTGTGATCAGTTTAGTAGGCCAAAGAAATGTTTGAAATTATACTATTCTTGAGAGTTTTTGTGCACTCAAACATGACTATAATTGATACCATTTAGAAATAACAATGCTACAAGTCAAATAAACTATCACATCGTATGTGCAATACGATATGATTGACACTTTTTCCTTATCAGCAATATCATTAAAAAATATAAAATTCGAATTATAATTTTTCAATAGTATATTAATAATTCTTTCATAATTTATCGATATTTTGTCGCTAATTATCAATACGAATAGTATATCATTAATTCGTCGATAATAATCGAACTTTTCCGATATTTTATCGATAATTTGCAGATCAATTTTTATTAATTTATCGATAATTTTTCAAAATTTATCGATCATTAATTCTTCGTTAATTATCGAAATTTTCCGATATTGTATCGATAATTTACAGATAATTTTGAGACATTTATCGATATTTTTCCATCATTTATCGATCATTAATTCTTTGATAATTATCGAAATTTTCTGATATTTTATCGATATTTTAATTTTTAGACAATTTATCGATAGTTTTTAGACATTTTATTTTATTATAATTTTTCGATATTTATCGATAATTTCCATTTCCACTTCATTCCCAAATTTCCGATATTTTATCGATAATTTACAGATCATTTTGAGACATTTATGGATATTTTTTCAATATTTATCGATCATTAATTCTTCGATAATTATCGAAATTTTCTGATATTTTATCGATAATTTTTAGACATTTTATTTTATTATTATTTTTCGATATATATCGATAATTTCCATTTCCACTTCATTCCTAATTTTCCGATATTTTATCGATAATTTACAGATAATTTTGAGACATTTATCGATATTTTTTCAATATTTATTGATCATTAATTCTTCGGTTAATTATCGAAATTTTCTGATATTTTATCGATAATTTAATTTTTAGACATTTTATCGATAATTTTTAGACATTTTATTTTATTATAATTTTTCGATATTTATCGATAATTTCCATTTCCACTTCATTCCCAATTTTCCGATATTTTATCGATAATTTGCAGATAATTTTGAGACATTTATCGATATTTTTTCAATATTTATCGATCATTGATTCTTCGATAATTATCGAAATTTTCCGATATTTTATCGATAATTTACAGATAGTTTTTAGACATTTTATCGATAATTTTTCGATATTTATCAATAATTTCCATTTCCGGTTCATTCCCGAGCCATTTCAAAATTTTGTTTCAATTCCATTTTTTTGATCTAATTCGACATAATAATCGACTAAATTAAAAAAACGTCCTCCAATTCGGTTCTGTACTTCTCAAGATATACGAAAATTGTAAAATTTGGGGGACATTTTGTATGCGAGATAGGCGTGGCTTTCATTCTATTTTAATATCATACAAAACTGTTCAAATAGAAAGAAAAAGAGGAATACCAAAATAGCCAGAATATCACAATAACTACCGCAGTTATCATGCGAAATTAGGGACAGACAGACAGGTGACGGTGAGTTACAATATATACACTCTTCTAAACCTACCACGCCTTCTTTAGATCATTACCAATGGTGTGACAAAAACCATATTCCCTTGGACAGTTGGGTGTAGGGTATAAGTATAAAATGGGGTCTTAGGTCTAGCCTATTGAAATATTGAATTGTATGAGAGGTGCCACGTTCCCTGATTTCGTCTTCATGTATACTTAATGGGATATTTTCGGTACCATAGATGATTTAATGACAAATACAAAATTCCAGAAAAATCGGTTCCCTTGTTTTTGTGGCATGTCTGCTGGAGGGACATTGATTTTTGGGGGGAAAAAATTGTGAATTTGAGTTAATACTGAGGAAGCATTGATTTTAGAGGGTGGACACTATATACACCGAAATGACGAAACCAGGTTAGTAATTGCGTGTTTCGATATTGAACCAAAACGATGGTCTTCCAACGCTGTTGAACTGGTATAAAATCGCGTTGCCTCATACTTGGTGACGATTTCATTGCCATTGCTGAAACTAAAACGATAGCGAAATCTTTGTTGGGATGCACCCTAGATCGTTTCCCAGCACGTAAATAGGAAATAGTTTACCTGATAATTAGGCACTGAATATATTGGAGTACTGATAATGAAATAATTCCAATTGCTACTTGCATTCAGTTAAATGCAAATATCGTTTACCAATTCTTTATTAATTGGTTATGGGTTATTAACCCATTATTTACTTCGCTAGTGCTACTAGGACTTGTTACGCCCCTTCCAAAAATGCATTGCAACTTGTCTTTTGGTTGATGAAGCTGTTCTGCCTACAAGCTCCATTAAAAACAAGCATACAAAAGTGATACCAATGCCCACTGTAGAGCGCAAATGCAACCCGAAAAATTTTAAAACACCGATACGAACACACACAAACTGCAGTTAGTTAGTAACACGGTTAACAATTTGGTGGGCGTTTGCCCCATGGCCATAAACCGAAGCACTTAAGCGGGCTTAAATCAATTTTATTTGAAACTTAAAATGTTCGCAGCGTCGATGAAGGGGTGGCAGAGAAGGAAATGGTTTCATTGAAAAGGCAGCCAAATGGGAGGCTCCGAAAAAGAAAAATACACACAAAAAATAAAGGAGAACGCGCGCAGCTGATTGTGGGCCCCTGGAAAATCAACTTAATTGAGATCTCAAATGCGGGCAAGTAAGTGTAAGTAGGAGTGTGATTGTAAGGGGAGGGAAACTAGAATATTGCCAAGGAAAAAATATATTAAAATATAAAAAGAAAATTGCCCACAATTTTGCAAGTGAGGGAAAATGCTAACACACACAGAGAAATGTAAATTCCAGCTCACATTCAAATTAACATGATTGAGCGCAAACGCGCGCGCGCGCACATGCACTCAATCTGTCCAAGCCACTGCCGCCGCGCAGGTGGTGTGTTGGAATGGCATGTCTGAATGTTGTATTCAGCATTTTTCATTTGCGGTTTATGGTCGAAAAAATAAAATAGAATAAAGAAAAGAATTCTTGTCAATTATTTGCTTTTCATGCGAAAATCAAACTATAATTTGAATACTGATCCAAGGAAGTGGAAGTGGTCGGTCAAGCAATTCCGTTCTAAAATTTGTACATATCTTGTGCATAATTGAATTATTGTTTTGTTGTTGAAATTTATTTGTTTTTGTTGTTTTGTCAGCTCTTAATAGTACACAAAACCCTCTTAGCTTAAAAGCTCACTCGGCCATGGCGCATTTGGCTGCCTTCTGTAACATTCAACAGTTGCATGTGGACATGTGGGTTGCCTGAGTGCAGCCTGTGGCCATGTTTGGCGGTAAATTTTGGCAAATTAAGTCATTCTACGCTCGAATGGAATGGTAGGGTTAATCAAATAAAAGTCAACGCGCGCATAATGCATTGGTTTGGCCTGCAAGACTGAAGGGCGATCGAATTCTTATGCAATTGATTTTGATTTATTCACTTTGCGGTCTAGAGTGAAGGATTTGAAGGTTTGGAAAAGTTGTAGCCGAATTTGTTTTTAATAAATTTTAGTTGTTAAAGAAAATATATTCGAAAAAATGTGGTTTTTGTAATTTACCGGTCTTTTGTTGCTTTTTTTTTTGTTACCTTTAACACGACTCATCTCAAAAAAACCTATTTCAAGGGCTTATATATCTATGGAGTTATATGTACTCATATATACTCAAGAATAATGATAACGAGGTTAGGGCACGAATTGCGTAATTCGCCTTAAATCAGAGGTGGGCAAAATAATTTGCAGCAACGTGAAACTCTCATTGGCAACGTGAAACTCTCTGAAGCTCAGAAGAGAGATGAAGATCTTAAAAAACACTAATCCATTGTTTCCGGACATCAGACGAGCTACTGCTTGTGCATCTACTAGGGTCCAATCTGAAAGTTTACTGCGATATTTTCAATGTAATCCCTGACTGCTTTTATTTGCTCTCCGTTTAAGTTACTGCACTCACCTACTGCTATAAAATCTACTCGTCAGATAGTTCAGGATCGTTTCTTTCGGCCACAGTTCAACAAGGATTGTAAGACCTGGACCATGTTTTGTTAATCTTGCCAATAATCTTAAATTTCCGAACACACAAGCTCACCTTTGGAGCCCTACCCTAAGGGAAAATAACCACTTCGGTCCCAACTCTGTCACCATTCTGTCACCTTTTTGTCAACTTTATAAAGTAGTCGGATAAAGATCAGTCGGCTAGCTTACTTTAACATTGCGTTGTTATTGAAAGGGGTCAGTCAACTAACTATGCCGATTTCTAAATGGATAAAAGCTGCGCAGTGTAATTGCAATTCGTTATTAGACCACAAAAAACGCGATAGAAGCAAACGATACGAAATGACACCTTGCTTTTAGTCGACTGACCCCTTCCAATGACAACGCAATGTTAAAGTAGCTTCATATAAAGGTGACAGAATTGGGACCGAACTAGTTTTTTTTCCCGTAGGCTACTTTTTGATTTCGTCACAAAGGTTTTCGGAAGAACATGTTAAGTATGTATTCATGGACTGTAATTGACCATTTCTCAAGGTTAGGTTAGAGTGGCGGCTATATGCCGCACATAGACCAATATGGCCCATAGTGCTACCACGACGCTCTATTTTACTCGAAGTCAGCAGTTCTTCCTTCATGGTTCTTATCCAAACAAAAGGTTTTGGTCTGCATCGCGAAGTGTTTCAGTTGAGAAAGTTGCAGAGTAGTTACCCCTATTAGCGAGTTAAAAAAGGCTCTTCCCAGTATCCTGAGCCTGGTTCTAGCTAGAGCCGGACAAAAACATACCATTTCTCTAGATGTCCCGAAAAAATCAGTAGAAACAGTTTGTAGAAGTTTTTTTTTTGGATGGTTGGGTTTCGATTTTTGATGGTCAAGACAACATTTTTGTGAGAACGTTCTGATTTTTTCACGATAGCAGTGCAAGCACACCACTACTTACTATCCGCCAGCAAATGGGATGGTGTAGTCTGCACGAGACTCTGAAGGCCGACTTGATTTGAAGAGGCAACAAAAGTTTACCATCTGCACAGAAAAAAAAAACGTCGGTAAAATTAACCGAAAAAAGTTGTTAACGTACAACTTTTCAAAATGTATGAAAATTGTAAATTTTTTAACCAAGCTGGTAGGTTGGATTTACCGAAAAAAAATTGTTAAAATAGATCTTCAAAATTCGACATAAAATAGTTCAAATAATCGAAAAAGTTGTTGTTGTTGTAAGTTCTTTTACAACAATTTTTGATTAAATGTTAATTTTTCACAAATTTACTGAAAAATTTACAATTTAACCGAGAAAAAAATGGTGCAATACATTTACCATCTCTCATCGGTTAAACGTACCGACATTGGAGGGTTGGAGCGTTTTTAGCCGTCTTTTTCGGTTAGATTTACCGACTTTTTTTTTGTGTGTGTTATCTATATCATGGGTTGAGAATAGTATGTAAAGAAGATTTGCCAGCTTCGGATGGTGAAGTATTTCTATGAAGTCGCAATTCCTTGATAAACTCCTAACAACTGAGAGTGTATTCATCCTCAAGTTGCTTCAAATCAAACCTCTCGGATTTTTGCATGTTGTAGACATTTTTGTTGCCCAAATATTGCAGGCCCTATATAGTGCTGGAGTGCAGACTGTAGTGGAATCGATACGAACACACTTTTTGGTCCAACTGGAAAATAATTTGGATTCTGTTTCTAAGGACCGTTTAAAGAATACATATGAGGGGTTTAGTTCCTGTTCTCAAAGATCCATCCTAGTCATATGATGCTTGGATGACACTTTTAAGAAATCCATAAAAAGAATTGCACAGTGAACCTTGCACTCAAAGCAAGTAAAAAAAAGGTTTAAATAAAAATACTTTAAAAATAATAGGGCGACTCATTTAAAGTGGGAAACCCCTCGGAAACGATTCAGTTGGAGCAGTCAAAATATATGAAATTTGACAGTTCTTTTAAGCAACTACGCGTTTTCGAGGGGTTTCCCACTTTAAATGAATACCCTTATTTTTCTAAAACATTTAACTCCTTGGCAATAGCTTTCAACTGCATATGGTAAGACTTATTTCCACAGTCGTTTTAAAATTATCTCATACCGAGGAAACAAATATGAAACTTAAAGCCTAAAATCGTTTATCTGCGCAGCACATAATTATCAAATATTTATCATTTCCCATGGGAAACAATTTGGTAAAAAAAAAAGTTAAGTGAACTTTAATATTATACATTCATTTCCAAGCTTACATAATCACAAAACGAAAGTCCATAATTAAAATCTGATCAATTTATAAATCAATCAAATGCAAACCTAACCACTGTAAAATTACCATAAAATCTTCATGAAAGTCTTGACGAATTGGGAGAAAATCACAGCGATTTTCCAAATCAACCAATTAACTACAATGTAAACGATTTTCAACACTACCAAGTGAAAGAAAAGAAATACGAAAAAAGTTAAGCTAAAACATTTTAAATAATTGTTATAATTTAACGCTTATTAAAAGCATGAACTACTTTCGCATAATAATAAGATAGAAGGAAAAAAAAACATGAATTTCCATGGAACAAGCCTTGCAAACAGTCAGACACACCGAGTCTCACTCACTCAGTCACTCACTCAGTCGAATGTATTCAATTTCCATTTCCTGCAATTGTGAATTAACTACACTTAAGCAGCAATTGTTGTTAGATACATGAGCATGGAACCCACTTATCTAATTGCGATTCCGGGAACTGGTTTTCCTTGATACATTTCTCAAACTCATTAGAACTCAATCATAACTTTGGCCAAGCAGCCAAGCCAAACCAAGTCAAGTCAACCAACTGGCCAAACCCTCAACTAACAAACAACAAACTGGCAGGCAAATTGCTCCAAAAGTCGGTTTGATGTTGGTTGCCGTCGTTGCCGTTGTTGTTGTTGTTGTTCTAATACTTTTATACTTTTGTTTGGCCACGAGCAATTTCAAAAGCGAATTGGTGCAAATGCTTGGAGAGAAACGCAAGCGCGCGCGCTCGCGCCCCGGACGTGTTCCATAAAGCAACACTTTTTTTTTTCTTGCTTCTCGTCTAGTCTCTGATTCGATATTCATATGGTAATACTTACTTACATGCAGACAATATCTAAGCCAAGTCAGATTCAGAATTATGCTTTACTTGCTGGTGAGGAGGAGAACCCAGCCTACAACAAGCAATTGGCCTTGATATGAGTGCGCTTGCGTTTGTCTGTTGAGAATTCTGTGTGTGTGTGCCTATTTCTTTGGCTTTGTATTGAAATTCTTTTCAGCGCTCCACTCTTTGGTTGTAAGCATAAGTATTACTTTTTTTTGTGGTATTTCGATGGCGTTTGTTGTGGTTTTCGCTATGATTATTAATCAATTCTTTCGTATCATTTAATTTCGTTTTTATTGGTGCTACACGCACACGCATAATATTCCATGGATTTTTGGATTTACACTTTTTGGTATTATTTATGCTTATTTCTGCAGGCCCTACAACTGGCTTCGATGGCATATTAGATTTTTATCAGGTTGTTGTCATACGCAAAATATGATATCGGCGTGATATAGTTTGAATTGACTTGGTATAGTATTGGTGTTAGCTGTTGGAATATATCGAATCTATATATATAAAAGAGACGTGTATGTTTGTCACCAGTAGACGCGAAAACTGCAGCACCGATTCTCACCAAAATTTATATATGTGTTATAGGGGTCGTGAGTCGTGTCATAGGATAGGTTTTGACACGCCCACTTTTACCGCCCACAAGTTAGTAAAAACTGCTATATCTCAGACGTTTTTGATCACAAGAAAATGAAATTTGCAATGAACATACTATAAAACTCAAGCCATAATATGGGTTACAAATGACCTGGAATAGACAATGGGGCGTGGCACCGCCCATACAAGTCAATATTTGAAAATGCTGTAATAGCGCTCCCATACAAACCAATACTTCAAAGTGCATTATTGGGCTGCCATTGAATATTCTTTGTCGGGAAATAGTTCTATGCCTTCAATGCAACATATTGGAATTGGACAGCGGGGCGTGGCACTTCCCATACAATTCAATATGTTACACTTGGGCTCCTAATGAACATTTTTCAACGGGAAATGATTTTATGCTTTCAATTCTAAGTTCAATGTTACATATGGTCGGAATTGGACAGCGGGGCGTAGCACTTTTCATACAATTCAATATTTCAAAATGCTACACTTGGGCTCCCAATAAAAATATGTGACAAATGATTGCATTAATTTATTATGACCTTAAGGCAAAAAGAACTTTTTTAGAGGCAGCAAAGCGGAGCGGGCCCTGCTAGTATTCGAATATTAAAAAGCCAAGACTTTTTAAGTTACACATTCGACAATTGGCAAAAGAATCAACAAATAAAATTTAATAAATAATAATTATTTAAAATATGTATGGAAGGTTGCCTTGTTGTTTCACTTCAAGTTCTCTAATGATTGTAACATTCAAGCTACAATTAGATGCTTGAACTGCGCTGCATTCAGTGCGCAAAACCTTGACAGTCCCTGTGTCCAACAGATAAGCAGCTCCGCCATTGGGTTTAAAAATAAATTTAAATTTAAAATTAATATAGTAAGTATCGCAAATAGAGAATAATAATAATGTAATAATAATAAGTGTGCACGGCGACCTGATAGATCTTTTGTACGGGCCTGTATTCTAGTTTTCCAGGTAAGGGATTTTTATAAATTTTCACAAAGTCATAAAAATGTTTCATGCTTTTTTCAATACAAAAAATTTTACGACCAATGCAACTCTGCAACCAGTGTTTTTGAAGGTTGTATTAAATCAGCTGTCAAATTTTATTTTTTTTTTTGGTGCACGCAAAAATGTAAATTTTTTACTTTATTTTTGCGATTAGCTTTAATTTTCCAGGCTTTTTTTTACGATCAGCTGATTAATATAGAAATAACACATTGAAATATGATAGTGTGCTCACAAATGTCATATTTTTTCAAATATGATTATACGTCATAGGACTTTATGAGACCTTTGTGAACTCCCCTATTTTCTAGATTTGTTTGCCAGTATTTTCCTGCCAATAGCTGGGCACTCGCATAGAATATGTTCTGACATTTCTTCCGCTGATTCGCAGAGTCTACAGCAATCGCTATCGGATAGTCCCAACTTATTTTAAAGGTAGCGAAGAGAACAGTTCTTTGATATTCCTCTAGCTGGGATAACAATATTTGAGCTAGCCTTTAGCCTAGTTAATAGTTCTTGCTCATAATTACCCAGGCTGAATATAAAATCGAAGTTAGTATTTATGTACTTTGTCTCTATATGTCGATTTGTACATTAGAGAGCACTCAATTCCTTCTTCTGTCTGCCCTTCTAAATCCTTTTTGTCATCGTTCATAGAATACTCTCTGAACCAGTCCTGTACCTGCTTCCATACATTCTATATATTTATCTAGGGGCTCTATCTATTTGCCTAAACTGTCCCATATTAATTTTTTTTATAAAAATTTTACAGTATGGAAAAAAGCTTCCTATAACAATATGAACTACTGTACTGTCCAAACCACAAGTTTTGTCATAGTCGCCATGACCGAATAAAATATTTTACTTCAAAATTCAATCAAAATATTTTTTTTTAAAAAATGAATAATCATGAAATGATTCCCTTTGGCAATTTCTAGGCGTTTATGCAGCGTTTTGGTAAAATTTCGCTATGGTTTGGATAAGTTCTTTCTTTTCTTTTATTTTCTTTTCTTTCCTACTGGCTTCTTTGGCGTCTGTTCTTTTTTTTTGAGCTACTTTGACCACTTTGGGGTATTTTGATATTTTGATGTTTTGATAGTAAGCTCGCCGCCTATTATTAAATCAATTTAATTATTTATCATCAAATCGGGAATATGAAAACGGTGATTATTTGTTTGGTTCTTTCAGATACTTTTTTCGTTTCTCAATCTATTAAAATTTTACGATTTGACTTTATTAATGGTTAAGCGAAAAGTGTACAACAACAAAAATTTCAAATAAAAAAATTATTTAATTACCACAAGAAAAACAAAATATGTAAATGGAATATTTCAGTTTTGAGGTTTGAAAATTCACATTATTAATTAATATTGTATTTAAACAAAAAATAATATTTCTTAAATTATTTTATAACATTTGAGAAGAAGAAGAAGTGATCAGAAGTGATTCTCAATAGAAAATCTTTCATTGCTCCTTCGATTGTCATATCAGAGAACATTGAGGCGTACAGAAGCACCACTCGGCTTTAACTCAGGAACAACTCCGTTTTAACATAGGACCATGAACACAAATACTATTAGCGGTCCTATGTTAAAAAATAATGGTTTACACATCTATGTTCTTTGGTCACACGAAAGTAAGTGCAAAACCGTTCGACAGTCGTGGGACTATACTTTGTATAGTGAGCGGAATATACTTACTCTGTATTTTCTGCATAATACGCTCTGAAACCAGGAGCTGCTCCGCAGAACTAAGACATGAAGAAGGACAGCAAAACGGGTACCAAACTAAATTGGAAAGAGCGGAAAGGAGATCAAGGCAATACTTGCAAGTGGGAGTTGTTTATGCCCTCTGTCCCACTAGAAATTGAAGGAAACGACGGAAAATACAAAACAGAGAACAGCTTTTAAGTTGGTAACTTTCATTAATGTGTTATGGAATAAGAATGATTGTCACTTTTAAAACTATATGATGGATCAGTCAATGGACAAAGGAATCAAGTTAACAGTATCACATTTTATAAAATTCCATTGTGTGTCTGCCTGTCCGGATGTCTGTTTTAACCTTCCAGAAGCCACCAGTTATCTCTAATTTGACATATGTATACATGTGTCCTTCGCACCCATGACTTGAGATACTCGAGAAAAATTTTTTATTTACAAAAAGTAGGCGTGGCATTTCAAAAAATAGGCTATCCTGAAGCCACCAGTGAATCTAGAAAGCTGAATTTGCACGTATGTGTTCTGTGAGACCATGGCAAGAGATTCTTGAGACGTATTTTTGATTTTTGAAAAAAAGGGGCGTGCGAATTCGAAATGTGGGCGTGTTAGTTAAAGGTGGACTGTGGAAAGTAGGCACACCTGAAGAGATCTAAGGGCTTTAAAAGCTGAAATTTCACAGACATATTCTGTGAGAGTATTTCTGTAGATGCCTGACATTCCAATAAGGGGGCGTGGCAGTTCAAAATTATAGCGTGTCTATTGCAGTCACCGGTGGACATAGGAAGCTGTAATTCGAAATATATATTCGGTAAAAGCATGGCTTAAGGTCAGAATTTTTAATATTAAAATAGGCGTGACGGTTAATAATATGGGCGTAGCAGTTGAAATTTGTGGTGATCGATATGGAGATCCACGAGGGGTTCAAGGGGTTTCCATAGCGGCTGAATGGGGTGCAATAGATGGCTAGTTATTCTTGATCAGGATTTTTCATTTTAAAAGAGGGTGTGGCATCTCATAATATGGTGTCGATAAGGGTGTCAAAGGGGCGGTAATTTTCTAGTCCTGAAATATGTCATGACATTATCAAAACATATTTCAGGACTAGAAAATTACCGCCCCTTTGACACCCTTATCGACACCATATTGTGAGATGCCACGCCCTCTAGTTAATAGGAGTCTGTTATTTGTTTTCTTCCGAAAATATTATTTAATTCTACATCCAATTAAGACTTAGGTCAAGGCTAACCTAAATTTCCGTACCAAATCCGGCTTGATGCCAAAACTAAACTCGCAACCAAAAGTCTATAATTTTTCATTTACATACAAATTCTATTGTCTGGTCAAGGCAACTTTTCCGTTCATTAATAAAAAAAAACACAAAACAAAATCCGAGATATGAAATTAATTTCATTTCATTCAAAGTTCAGACCACATAAATGCTTCGATCATTATTTTCATGCGTAATTTTAAATTATTTCTCAATCGAACAATAGAAACGCGTTTTTTTCCTTCCACCACTTCTTCGACGTTTGCCCACCCAAAATGATTGTACGCCAGTTCATTGTTTATTAATAGATCCAATCCACCCAGGTGGCAAAATTATTAAACTTGACCAGCAACAAAGGCTTGGACAATCAACGAAAAAAAAAATAAGGCAGCAACAACTAACTGATTTTTTTGATCTTATATACGCACGCCAGATTCCAGTCCGGTCCACCAAACCAATCCTCTCTGCTCTATTCAAATTGACGGGCGCACGCGGTTCAACAGGTCGCGATCGACAATCATTTGCCAAATGACTGGCGCACGTTTAACGCATCAGCTGAACGCGGCCGCTTTCCAGTTGCGTGGTGGGGTGGCAGGAGAGCAGTTCGAGTGAAGATCATTGCATGAACACGCATGATTCGAACATTTTCGGGATGTGGCAGATGGAGTGGCTAAAGTTTCAGTTACCATGGCATGAATTACCAGCAAGTCAGCGGTGTTTGCGGTTGCCAAAGTTTCAAAGTAATTAAAATACCACAAGCCGAGGCTTAAGACTCGCAACAGCATTAAAGGCAATAATAGAAAGAAGAGAAGAAAAAAAACTTAGATAAATTACAATATTTTCAGGAAGCCGCCAACAGTGCGAGGCAGAAATTAGAAATAACAGCGCCGCTGCTGTTGTTGCTGCTGCTGTTGCTGCTGCCGTTCGACAGCAGTCAGTCGTCTGAAGTTACTCTGATCTCAGTTGGGGCGATCATTTATCATTTGGCGGTCGTGGTGGTGGGAAAAATGGTAAATGAAATTGAAGCAGTCTTGGAAATGGGAAGAAACTGAAGAAAAAGTGACTTGAGGATTGATTTTTCTAATTTGCGTTTAAATTTCTACGAGTATGGCTATGAACAGGAAATAGTCTCAAAGCTTTTGTGCTGTGATTATGGTTAGTTGGCTGGAAATGGTTAAGGTGAATGAGTGCCTGCATTTGGTTTGAAAGCGTTAATGACGGAAGTGACATTTTCCTTCATTGATTGCATAGACACGTATCGATTACCCAAATGGCAGGAAAGAGTGGCTGACTTTTCAGGTGGATTTTATGCTTTGTGGAACCAAATACTTATCAACTAGATACATTTGGAACAACCTTTATTCAAACTAAAACGCCCTCACTTTCCAGTAGCCATCAGTGGACCTAAAGAAGTGTAATTTTCTATGAGCCTATTTACACTATCAGTTCCATGACGAAAAATCTGACAAAGAGCTAATAAGAACTGCGGTAGTGAAAACGGGATAGAACATTTTGCACCGAAAATCCATACAAAAAACGTAAAAGGTGACAACTCCATGCTTCGTTTATTTTCATTTTCATATAAACACTGTCAAATTTCGTCATGCCCATGTCAGTGTAAATTCTAAAAACGGCATGCCCATGCGTCATGGGAATGACTGTGTAAATAGGCTCTATATCTTTAATCCATGCGGATTTTTGAATTTCAAAAAGAAGTTTAAAAAATAGGCTTGATAGTAGACACTCTTAGTAGTATACACTCCTGCTTCCGCCAGTGTTGCCAAACTAGAAGAAAATGGAAAAAATAATTCAAACAATTCATAACCACGGAATAAAGTTATCCAGGGACAATTTTAACCAGTCGAATTTGACTGGTTAACGGAGATATCCAGAGCTTTTGCATAGAAATTTCAAAACTATATACAGTGTCTTAGACGGACGAAGCCGGGCCCATTGCTCGATACTCGCATTACCATTTGAAGATGTTGCAAGGGTTGCATATTTTAAAAATGAGAAGGACAGCAACGATAAAAAGCTCAACATAAAGGCTCTGAGACCGGCGGTGTATCCAAAATTCGATAAAGTGATGCCCTGCAAATTAGGGAACAGCAATGCAGAAACCAACGATAGCCATTGCTAGTCCAACAAAAAACATCTTTCAAATCAAATCAAATTCAGTTATCAGCGTTGCCTTTTTCAGCATATTAGTAATTTTTCAGCTCATTTCCAATCAAATATTCCAAAAACGGGGGGAAAATCTGACGTCTGGCAGTGGAAAATGCTACTTGCCTCACCTGGTTTACTACACCGTGTATCCAGACCGGGTAAATTGCTATCCAGAGGTGAATAATAACAAATTTTAGCCCGAGATATTAACCGATGGATAAATTTTATTCATGGGATAAGTTATCGTCTGGATAGAGCCGAAAAATCCTGAGGTGAATAATACGGGCCTGAATCTTTGGGACTTCTTTAACCCAGTAAAAAGGTCTTACTGCAAGGGGAAACTTTTTTGTTGTGAACTTTTAAACTTTTTTTTCGAGTGCTAGTACTTTGCTTTACCCACGTTCACCACAAGACCCACTGGACGCAACTCCTTAACGTGTTTGGAGAATGCTTCGCTGGTCCTTTGTTCGCTTTTGCCAACTGATGTCGATATCAGCATGACCCTCTTGTAGAAGATTCAGCTTAGCGTTTCCCATAATCTTCTCCAAAAGCAGGTCAAATATATCACACGACAAACAATCACCTTGCCTGAAACCTATCAAAAGTTTCGCAGAGGTCCTTCCCAATTCATTCATACTGAGTGCCATTCTGCGAAGTTATATGAGCTTCGTAGGGATACCAAATTCAGACATGGTGGCGTATTTATGATTCCTTGACATGCTGTCGAAAGCGACTTCTCAATCGACAAAAAGGTGGTGAGCGTGGATTTAAAATTCTAGGGTCCTTTTAGGGTTTGGCAAAGAGTCAATATCTGGTCTGTACTGGACTTGCCAGGTCTGAAGCCACAATCATAAGCTCCAATCAATTGCTTGACGGAAGGTTTCTGTGGTTTACATAGTACGCTTTACAGGACCTTATCTGCTTTGCTAAGTAGGCTAATTCCACCTTAGTTGGTGCGAGTAGTGGGATCATCCTTTCTTGTGGATTGGTTAAACCACACTGAGATTCCAGTCACTGGGTATGCTTTATTCAGACCATATTCTCCATATGAGCTTGTGCATGCGCTCTGTTAGCTCATCGCCTCCGGTTTTGAACTCGGCGCGCAGGCCATCGAAACTTGTGGTCTTATTGCTTTTCAGCTGAACTATGGATATTGCAGCCCCCTCTTAGTCAGGCAGCGGTACATCAACGCTTTCATCTTCTACTAGACACTCCGGATCAACTTCTCTAGTGACAGAGTTGTTGTTGTCGACATTGCTGTTGAGCAGCGTAGAGAAATGTAGCCTTAGTACGCCTTGAATATCCGTTACTAGATTCCTGATTTGCTCGGGCGACCCATTTTCTTGTAGAATTCTGATCTCGTTCCTGCCGCCATACATATCACGACTGGTAAGACTTCTCACTTCCCTCCTCTTTTCTCTGTAACGCTCCTTAATAGCTCGCTTTACACCATAACTGAAGGTTGGTTAAAAATTCTAAATTTTAACAAACTTTCTATTAATTTTTACAATTTTCCCAATGGACTCTCATCGTACTCAGTAATGAGAATTTTAAGCACATCATAAAGTGTAGAGAAATTACATTTTTCCACTTTTCCTGGAACTTTGCATGCATCTACACTTGAAAATAGCGAAATTGAATTCAATAATAAGGCGCCGCCTTAAAGTATAATTGAGCAAAACACTAAATTGAAAGCCTCCAAGGCAGATGGACACACACACACACACACACTGGACAGCGAATGATTCAATGGGGGCAAGGAGAAACCATAGACGGTGTAAGTCTTTCACTTTACAGGGGGGTGCAGGTTAAAATGAAAGAACATGTTTTTCCCCAGAGATTCTTGGTAAAAAGTAGAAAAATGCTAAGCAAATGAATAGCAACATCAGCCGCATCGTCAGGCATCAGGCTTGAAAACATCATCAGCAACATTTCAACTATTGCTCAAATGATTGCCTTTGCATGAGCATCGAGTTAACAATTTATTCCTACTATTCACTCACTCGCTCACACGAAACAAGTTTTGGCCTAACTTGAGCGTGAGCGACATTTAATATAGCAGCAAACACTTGAAGAAAAATCTGAAACTGAAAAAAATGTGGAAAACTTTTTGTTTTTATCCTACCGAAAAAAAAATGATTATCATTTATTTGAAGAAAATCATTTTGCTCTTTAGATAAGGAACAGTCACACACACACACACACATGTGAGGCATAAAGGCCTTACCAAATGCCTGCCTCAGCCTCAGCCACCGACAACAACTACAGCAACAACTGTTTTTGATCGCATCTTGCTTGGATCTTGCCTTGCAAGCAGGCAACCTTCTCACTAACTGTCCGGGCTCTAGCTGCGAGTGCGTTGTGCGCGCTCGTTGCTTTTAGATATAATATTTAAGATAAATAGTAAGATCGTGATTCCAATTTAAGCTTGAGTGGTTTTAATCTTGCCTCTAATCCTCATCGTCGTCGTCGTCGTCGTCGATCGTCGCTGATCGTTGCCAGTCTTGCGTTTAACATTTTGATATCTTTTGCTTGAGCATAAGCGTGTGCGCTTTATGCCTCCATCTCCTCCTTCTCCTTCATCTCCTTCATCTCCTCCATCTCCTTCATCTCCCCCTTCTCATTCTCGCCCCTCTTTCTCCATAAGAAAAGTGTCTTGTGTGCGCACACACGATCGATCTAATTAAGCGTAGCTTATCGTACATTTCATCTGTCTACAAAATATTTCGACCCACAAAAATTTGTTCTTGTGTAACTTTTTTTTTTCTTAAAGAATTTTTTTACATTTCATATTTTTCTTTCATAGGCTTTCATCTTTCTGGGATTTTTTTATTCATATTTTTCTTGTCGATTTGTTTGTTGCTTTGATTTTCCTTTTAATTTCTTTTTTTTGGTTGGTATTCAGGTTAATTGGGGTGTATACCGTGAAGCAGCTACCAGTCTATGCTTTCAAGACCACGAGGATAGTCTTGCTTTCAGCGGATTTTGTGGCATTGAAAGTGTGTGCATTACGTTTTTGTCGGCAATAAATATACATATGCGAATGGTAAGCGTAAACAGACATACACAATTTTTTAAGGAATTTTCGGAAACAGTTTTTTTTAAGATTAAGATGAAATAAATTCATAATTTTACACTGGACCTCGTGATTATTGTTATCAGAAATTAATTATGCCCAAACTAAAAAATTGGTCCAATTATACAAAAAGTAAAATAAAACCCACATGGACATATGGAATTGAGCTCTGGGGTAGAGACTCTCCTTCTAATGTGGAAAAATTCCAAAATGCCCGATCTAAACTCTTTGGACAAATTGACCGAGCCCCTTGGTTTATAAGGAAATCTCATAAGTCCACAAAGACTGGAAAATTCCGATAGTTAAAGAAGAAACCGTGAAACTTACTCAGAAGTAAAACTAGAAGATTATGTTTCACCAAAACATTCTAGATAGAAACTTTCGAGGACTCCTGAATCCCACATGTCTTAAACGGGTATAATGTATACTCATCTATCTATATATATAAAAGAGACGAGTATGTTTGCGACCAGTAGACGAGAAAACTGCTGCACAGATTCTCACCAAAATTTATACACAGAGAGAAAAAACTGTTACAAAAACTGTCCGGCAGTCGAAAAACCATCCGACAGTCGAAAAACTGATGAATTAATAGCGAAAAATGTTACAACCCTGTGGTCAAAAGATGGTGTCTGCAGGCATGCCAGTATGCCTCTTTAGGAGCTCGGATGCCTGCCCTCCTCGCTTCCAACCTTTGTTTATTTTTTATATGAAACGGGACAAATAAACAGGCCTACGTCTGTCGCTTCCATGCGTATGCCGGCTGGCAGGCAATATTGCATAGAAAATCCATTGACACCACCCTATCTCCCTTCTAGCGCAGGCATACCGACATGCCTCCACTAGAAGCGAGGATGGAATGTGCAATTTCTTCCCATAGCAGGCGTGCTGGCATGTCTCTAGCTGAGAGGCCTTGCGAAATTTACTACTGGGAATTATCAGTATTCACTTTTATTTTAACAGTTTTCGCTGTCAATTCAACAGTTTTTCTACTGTCGGATGGTTTTTAACGGTGAAACTGTTATTTTTTTCTCTCGGTGTATATGTATTCTTTTGGTCGTGGGTCGTGTTCGTGGATAGGTTTTGACGCGCCCACAGAAACTATTTTCTCATAGTAAATACCATATGATCAACAATTAACTTGGTTGCGGTTGCGCATCTGCTAATCTGTTTCCCACAGGTGGCGCTGCAAACAGTGTTACCATATGTGTGAATTTCTCTCCAACTATGGAGAAATTGTTTCTTATGGGATAAGTTTAACAATACAACAAATAAAGGTATTTTAGGACCAGCAAAGCGAGATCCCCCTTATACCAGGGCTTTTGAGCAGAGCGCTGAGCCTGAGCAGTGGAGCAGGGGGATTTTGGTCGGAGCGGAGCAGAAGCGCCATGATCCAATTTGTATTTTTTTAAACAATTTATTTATATTATTTCAAAAGTAATTCATAGAATATAAGTGAAAAATGGGATTGATTAATTACGATTTTTTTGTAAAAGCCTCAGCAGTTTGAAATTGAACAGCTCCAAAGCCCTGCCCTTCACTTACAAAAGCCTGAAATTTTGTTTAATTTACAGTCTTTGAAAAATTTTTCTTGAGAAGCAGTTTTTCATTAGGAAGCAGTGTAGAGTTTCTTTAGTGGCTTCAACATTGTATAAAGTAACATTTTCGGTTTTCATAAATTTTTCAAAATCTCTTCCATTTCAGGCAAAAGATTTAAAACTTAAATGACTTACCTTCTTAGAACTCATTGAATTCCTACTTATAAATATTTGTCCATGATTAAATTTCATCAAAGAACTTCTGCTGAATTCCAAATTAGGTCAATAATATACAAAAAAATTATACTTTATTTACGCAATTACTTAAACAAATAACAAACAAAGCGAAAACCTAAACTTTGTAGTACCAAATTTTACGTAGAAAATTTCACCTTAAAAATATAAACTTTGTTTTTGCTTAATTTTTCCTATAAACAAAGTTGCGTATTTTTTCCCTTCAATTAAAGGCACCAAACCAAAAAAAGTCAAAAATCAAAGCAATATAAAAACATTTTCATACGAAAAAACCATAATAAAAACAAAATAAAAAAGGGAAAAATAGAATCGAAAATCTAAACAAAAACAAGAGAAATAAAACCTAGCACAACAAACACTTGCCAGCGGAGAAGACAAGTAAGACAAGCAACCATGTAACCACAACAATAATAATAAACAGCAACAATGAAGAAGAAAAAATATAAACAAAAAAAAATTGTAACATTCAGGCGATATGAGCGAAATCCAATTCCAAATCAAGCCAAACCAAAGCAAGGCATTTCCATTCCCATTCAGTTCAATTCAATCAACTCCTAAACCAAACCAAACACTTTGAAAATCGAAATAACCACAAACACAAACACAACAACAACAACTATAACGAAACGAACAAACGATCAACTGATCGATAGTGAAAAATTTCACTTTTCAATTTGAAGCGATTTCGAGGCATTACCCATTAGACAGAAAAATGTGTGGTGTGTGCGGTTTCGTGTGGTAGCCCGCAATCAACTGTTCTTCTACAGGCTGACTTGACTTTACTTGACTTGACTTGCCTTGAGTTGGTTGCTTAATTACAAAAACAACAAGGATTGATTTGGTGGTACACTAGGGCGGAGGATGGCGAGAGGGAGGCACTAAGAAAATGGGTGAAATCCACTTGAGCTACTTTAAAGCATACAACAACAATGCCAACAACAACCACACACACGCAACATCCGATATAAATACAATAATTATTCCGATCAATTCCATTGGAGATATTTTGTAACGGGGCCCCGCTCTGACAATTGAGGTAGGTGAGGTGCATTCATACACACACATTGGCCACATTCATTGGGGAACGTAAGTAATATAAACATTTCAAAAATCTATGTTCAGCCACATGAATGTTTTCTTAACATTTCTTTTTTTTTTTTCCACTTTTGTTTAAATTAATTTCCTTTACTTTCAGTTCCCCCCAACAAAAGAGTTGGTACCAAACACCAGCAGCAGCAACGGCAACGGCAACGGCAGCTGCTCGATTTCCTTTGTAAAAGGTCGGTCTGCTATCGATCTTTGATCTGAGAAGTGCTACTTGTACTTACGACACACGTACAATTTCAATTCCTCAGTGATATGATATGTAATGTAATGAAATGAAATGCATGAAAATTCATTATTTCTGTACAACTGCTCTGTTATGACATAACAAATAAATCTCAAAAGTTTATTAATCAGCTGGCGACTAATGTAATTTCTTTTTAATTCATTTGTGATTGAAATGAAATGGAAGTGGCTCGGAATGTGCTTGCGATAATTGTGAGCCGTGATAACGCTTTATTAATTTGTATTAATTTTTCATACTCAAGTGGTCGTTGGTAGTGATAGCAACAGATTGCCTTTTAAACTGGCAATCAGAAGCTAATAACTTTGAAGGTAGAAGTATTTGTAAGAAACTATTTGTAGCCAAAACTTAAGTATAGCGAAGTTATATTTACATACCGCTGGCCACTCTAGGTTAAATTTTTGAGGGTAAATTTCTGATAATAGATTCTGGACTCGCTGTAGCTTCCCTTATCAAGTCATAACTACCATATGTAGGGTTACCAGACGTATTACTTTAAATAGTATAGTACCTATAGCGTTCTCACTCTCACTTTAGTATCTACCAGCTATCTCACTGTACTCCTAACGGAGTAGATCTACTACTCTCACATTGACATTAAATTTTTACTCCTCTACTCGGTATTTCCTCAAGGTATTTTCTACTACTCTTGTAAGAAAACTACTCCTAAATATTATATGTGGTACAATTACACGATTATATAATATGAAGCAAAACTACTAGTCTTTCTACAAATCTACTACACTCGCAGAAATTTTTACTACTCTTGTAGAATTTATACTACTCGACTAAAGAAATTATATCTACTACCATTTCTTCATATCTACTCTCCTAAAATCGAATATCTACTACTTTCATCGTAGAAAAAAGTGCAAACCCTGGTAACTACTTACTGAATGGTTTTTACACCCTGCACACTAGTGTCCAAGGGTATATTGTTTTTGTCACACCGTTTGTGTGTCCGGTATGGAAAAGTATATATATTCTTGATCAGCATCACCTCCTGAGTCCATGTCCGTCTGTCCGTCATTTCGCACGATAACTGTCGTAGCTTTTAAGCTATCGACCCCAGATCCCTCTTGTTTTGGCGAATGATTGGACGGTATTGAAAATGGGCAACAAAATGGCCGCCAATTTTATATTATTTTCATTTATCTTGAGAAATACTTAACCGATTTGGATGCGGTTTTCTGCATTGGGTTGGAAATGAGGTCGGGAAAGAAATGGGAATGAAACCGGAACGAAATGGAATTGGACTGGAACAAAATGGAATTGGAACAAAATTTTTAAATGGATCAGGAAACTAAAATTATAGATAAATATTGGAAAACTATCGATAAAATATCGAAAAATTATCGATAAATTATCGAAAAATTATCGATAAAAATCGAAAAATCATCGATAAATTATAGATAATAAATCGATAAATTATCGAAAAATTACCGATAAAATATCGAAAAATTATGAATAAAATATCGAAAAACTATCAATAAAATACCGATTTTCGATAAAATTACTAACATATGGTCTCAGAATGTATCGTACTCGCATGTGCAGGGTATTATAGCTTCGGTCAGACCGAAGATAATTCTCTTACTAGTTTTTGTTAAATTTTGATAAAATATATATTTTTTTTCAAATTTGTGTATGATTTATAACAAAATTTTACGAAGAACTTTTTTGTAGAATATTTCCACTCTCTAAATCCCTCATTTCTGGGATATTTTTGAAGAAACCTTTTTGTCGTCTTATAAAGAAAAAAAAAGTACTTTGAAACCGAGGAATTTGAGACAACTGGAATGTAGTACCCTTTTCTACTTAAGAAAATCTGGTAACCTTTACCATAAGTAAATATAATATTTGCCCAGTTCTGTCGAACTATCCTTCTTTTTTTCTCTGTATACCAGTCTGAGGCAAAAGCTAACACCGCCAAAAGTGAGGTATCCATAGGTGGGGCAAGAAAGGGGAGAAAAAGTAGCGAAAGGGTATAAATAAACAAGTGGGACAAAGTAGAGGAGACAAATTGGGAGAAATTGGACAAAAATTACAAGTAGGTAATAAAAGAATGGACAAAATGAATAAAAAGAGGGTGAAAAGGTGGTAGCTTACAGTAACAAATTTGCGAAAAATGGGGAATAATGGAAAATGGATATGGAATATGGGAAAAGAATACAAAAGAGTTCGAAAATATGCGTAAAAACGCAACAATAATGGGAAACATTTTTAGGGGAAAAAAGTAAGGAGTTACCCTACTAAAAATATTTAAAACTAGAGAGTGAACTATCTTCGACTATGCCGAAGCTGAAATACCCCCACACAATATGATCCATTTAGAAGTATCTCAAACATAAAAAAATTTTGTCTCAAGACCCCATTTTGACCTATTTATATGTGGGCTTGGGACATAAAACCACTAACACTGTTAATTTTTAACATTAACATGTATTTTTACTATATTTTTCTTAAATTTGAATATAAAATAGCAAGAAACAGAAAACGGAAGCAATACGACGGCGGTATTGTTGAAAATAAATCGTAGCGGTCCTATCTTAAAACCTACACAAAAAAATGTTAAGAGTGGTCCCTTTTTGGCAACACGATGGATGTAATGTTAAAAATTACAGCATACACTGTTAGCGGTACTATGTTAAAAAATGGTTGTCCATTTCTACTCGTCTATGATCTCTGGTAAAATCTACCACAGCTATTAATTACCACACAATTCAAATGTTTCAAAAAAATATGGGACAGACGAATTTACTAGTTTAGAAATATTATTTTTTCTCGTGTGAAAAACACATGTGAAGGAAAAATTGATATCTCAGAATATGAAACTAAAAAAAACGCAATAAAATATGCTAGTAGCCTTTCCAATTCAATTACAATCTCATTAAATCTGAAGAACAACAATTTTCCATCTGATTATTTTTACCAGTTAAATGGCATGCAAACAGCTTTCATAACATTTAATTAAATTTAATTTATTAGCTCAAGTGACACTTACGTTTTTCTCTCTATAAAAATGCATTCATTTACATTTCTACCTTTCATGCAACAAAGTCTTAAAAATAAAAATACATTTTTTTCTCGACAATTGTCATTTCGATGTCGTGGTCGCATATTTCATTAGAACATTTCTGTTCTATTTGAAATGGAAAAAAAAAATTTAATAAAAATGTAAACCAAAAAAAAAAAAATAGAATATACAAGAGCAGATAAAAAGCGATTAAATGACATTTTAATTGTTTGTACGCTTGCATATGTCATTCGCAATGACAAAATTAATTTAATTATGTCAACTGAGATTACCTTGAAGTCGCAACAACAAAGAGCTTAAATACAGCATTAAGGCATTAAGAGCATTGCATGTTGCATGTTAAGGCAGCAGTGAAGCTTTTTTTGTTGTTGTTTTTTGTTGCTGGTTTTTTTTTTTTTGGTTTGCGAAAAATGTATAGCAATTTACGTTAGTGGAGCGCTCGCATTTTCAACTCCTTTATTGATTTGTTAGCCAAGAAATGCCGCCGTTTGGCAGGGACTGGTCGTCGTCGTTCGGTCGTTCGTCGTGGTCGCTTTTTTTTTTGCTGGCTGCTGCTTCTGATGCTGACTCTGCTGCTGCATTCATCCCGTAATTAATCAAATGCATTGACATTTTCAAAGCTGCACGGATTCAATTCAGCTTCAGTTTCATTTTCCTTCTTCGCTTCAATGAATGTGTTCGAGCGTAAATTGACCAAAGCAGCGAGGCGAGCGAGCGAACAGTATTTTTTTTTTGCTTCGATTTTTATTTATAAATTGGCGCTTTTGAAAAGTGAAATCATGGGCAGCAGTCATTTAAGGCTGTGTTGATAAGGATTATGAGGACAGGGTTGCCAACATTATTTTTTTTTGTATTTTTTATAAATAGAATTCTAGAAAATAGTAGAAATTAAATTGAATGTGTTCATTAAAGGTTGTGTGGATAAGGATTGTGAAAACAGGGTTGCCAACTTTTTTATTTTTTTTTTTTTTATTTTTAATTTTTTTATAAATTTAATAGAATTTAAAAAAAATTAGAAATTAAACTGAATGTGCTCACCACATGTGACTTAATCGGTTTTTCCTTAATGCAGTTTCAAGAAAACTATAATATAAAAAATGGTAGCTCTAAAGGCTCACCACTCTGAAAATAACTGCACGCATTTGTGAGGTTCTCAAAACAAAAGCAACTGCCGCCGCCACTGGTTGACTGACTTGGCTTTTTGTTGTTGTTGTTGTTCCTTCAAAAAGTCAATGATACTGAGAAATATTTTACGTTTAAGTTGAAGATACTTTAAGCGGTGATTCGCATAAATCGTTCAGACAAATGCATCTGCACGCTTAACCTCAACTCACTTCACCTCAACTGCACTCTGAAGATCCCCCTCGGTGTAGTATCTTCTCGATTGGGTCGAGAGGAAGGGGGGGTTTGGCAATTTCATTGAAGAATGAATTTCGCTTTTCAATACGCACAATTCACACAAACAATTGGCCGCCAAAGATGTAGCCACAGCGCGCACACAGCAGCAGCAGCAGCACCAGTGGTCTTTGAGATTTACGCTCCATTCAATTCGATACGTGAAGAAATTGCTTTATAATTACCCTGTCTTTTTTTCTCTCTGGTGGCTTGATGATGGCATAGTTGTTGTTGTTGTTACTATCGGCCCGGTCCATTCGTGTGAATTGTATGTCAGTGGTTGTTGTTGTTGTTGAAGAAGCCACAGAGAATCACTGCAATTGGCAATTGCATATACAGGTGGAAATTTATTTCGATGGCAATTGGCGATAATGCAAACTCATTTATCTCTCTCTCTCCCTCTCTCTTTCTCTCATTGCAACGATATCACTTCGAATTGGCTGCGATTTATTAACGAATTTGTCCTGTCCGAGATGCTAATTAATTTCAAATAATTAAAACGTTTCGTTGCAGTAAATTTGCATCGAACGCTCACTTGATTCAGAGTTTAAAATCGAATTGAATTCATTAAGGACAATCCATCGACGGAGAGACAGTGATTTTTATGGCACAGGTCGCAAGATGATGGGTTAAACTTTTACCAATCGGTCGAAGAGGTTTTTGTAATTTCAAGATACATATTTATGTATATTAGGGTGCCACTTATTTGTATAGGGACTTTTTCCAATTTTTAATAAGTGCGCACCTGCTAGGTCTTAAGAGGATATTCTAAAAATTTCAAGAAAATTGGATAAGTTCTACTGTGTTACAGTGGGGCAAATCGGTTAAAATTTTGCAAAGGACAAAAAAAATTAAATAAAATTACGTCTTGAAAAGAGCAAAATACAAGAAAAAAATTTTTTTTTAGATGTAAAGCACAAATTTTTTTGTGGGCTTGATAAAAAAAATATTTAAAAAAAAATTAAAAAATTTTTTTAAAAAAATGAAAAAACCTCTTGAATTGAGAAAACTACAAGAAAAAAAAAATGTTTGTTTGTATTGGTTTGCCTTTACAAAATTCTGCGAAATGTTACACTGCACTATGAAAGAAAATTCAATTTATGCGACCGAAAGTCAGAAAAAATAATCACAATTTCAATGTATGACCTAGGTTATATGCAAGGATGTGGTTCTCTGATTTTAAAAATATCGATTTCGTTTACGGACTTTCCATAACATCGGTTTTGGTTCCGATTTCATGAATTGAAACGGTTTCGGTTTCGATTCCAGAACCGATTCTTGGTGGTACCTGGTTATATGTTCTACATATATTGATGGACTTGGCAACAAAAAGAGAGATGTTTTGTGGGTTTTTCTACAAGTAAATGTCAATTTTTCAAAAGTCAAAAGTTCTATTTTGCATGAGGTATTATGATTTTGGATATTTTATCGATAATTTTTCGATATTTTATCGATAATTTTCCGATATTTTATCGGAATTTTTTCCATATTTTATAATTTTTTTTTATTGATGGGAGAGTGGGGATAGAAGTATAACAGTGGGTATAACTATATTGAATAGAAAATATCAACTCCATTCATTTCCGAAAGCAGTATTCTTGTTTGGAACTCAATTTCGTTGTAATTCTCTTAAACTGAAATAATTTCCAACTTTTACATTTTCAACTAGAGCGAAATAGCCTTTTCCGTTCTTCAGCCGACACTGCTTGCACGCCAGCTGCAGAACTTCAGAATTCCAAATGCTTGTCGTCAGTTTTCGCCCCACAGCACACACCGGTTCATTCCTTCCGTTGAGTAATTTCTCGGGTTCTGACCTAATTAATACGAGTGTATTACAAACGTCAAAACACACATTCTCACACACACACACATGCACACATAAAGTTTTCCTCAACTCGTCGGACATGTGTTTGTGCCACGTTGCTGTGACAAGCGAAAAGCGTCTGTCACACAGGAATTAGATGCAGTCAGTGCCACGCATGGCGCAAGACGAATGTATGACTAAGATGTGGAAACGCGAAAATTCAATTTGTAAATACAAGAACAAGAACACATAAAGAAAAACAAAAAAAAAAAACATTTAACTTAAAAAAAGTGAAACGTCAATTTTGACACTAAAGTTCATTCACAGAATGAAGACGCTCGCATGCATACAAACGCAAAACGCCAGCTCCTGCCAAAGTAAATGTCAGCCAAAACGTCAAATGCTCTTGTTGTTGTTGTTGATTTCTTTCTTGTTTGTTTTTTGTGTGCGACATCTCTGATGTCAAAGGCGAGTTTGGTTGCCTCAAATATCAAATTAAATGAAAAAGCGTAAAGCACACGCAGCAGCAAATGCTTCATTGCTGTAGTGCTTCTATAACATGGAAGTTGCCCTTATGTCTGGTGCTGTTCGAGGCAAATGTACAGCAAGTCAGGTTGTTTTGAATGTATTTTTTTTTCGTTGTTTTTTTTTTATTTTGGCATCACGCCCAAATGCATTTAGAATGAGTTGATGAAGTGCATTGGACTCAAAATTCTAATTAATTTTATTGAGTATCTTTAAACTGAATTTATTCAACTAACTGGAATTGGTATTGGAAATTAACGAGAAATGGAAACTATCGAGAAATTATCGAGATATTATCGAGAAATTATCGAGAAATTATCGAGAAATTATCGTGAAATTATCGTAAAATTATCGTGAAATTATCGTATAATTATCGTGAAATGATCGAAAAAATATTAGAAAATCATCGATAAAATATCAGAAAGTTATCGATAAAATATCGAAAAATATCAGAAAACTATAGATAAAATATTAAAAAATTATCGATAAATTATCGCTAAGATACCGATAGATTATCGAAAAATTATCGGTTAAATATCAAAAAATTATCGATAAAATATCGAAAAATTTTCGATAAATTATCGCTTAAATACCGGAAAATTGTCGACAAATTATCGAAAAATTATCGTTAAAATATCAGAAAATTATCGATAAAAAATCGAAAAATTATCGATTAGATATCAGAAAATTATCATTAAATTATGGAAAAATTATCGATGAAATATCAGAAAATTATAGATAAAATATCAAAAAATTATCGATAAATTATCGCTAAAATACCGGAAAATTATCGACAAATTATCGAAAAATCATCGTTAAAATATCAGAAAATTATCGATAAAACATCGAAAAATTATGGATCAAATATCAAAAAACTATCGCTAAAATATCAAAAAATTATCTATAAATTATCGCTAAAATACCGGAAAATTATCGATAAAATATCGATAGATTATCGATAAATTATCGAAAAATTATCGATGTGCCATGTACAATATGGGCTGAAGTTTGTAACATCAAGAAGGAGGCGTGAACCTCCTGAGTTGATTAAGCCCTATCCTTCTGTCCTTCAGTCCTTCTGTCCTTCTGTCCTTCTGTCCTTCTGTCCTTCTGTCCTTCTGTCCTTCTGTCCTTCTGTCCTTCTGTCCTTCTGTCCTTCTGTCCTTCTGTCCTTCAGTCCTTCTGTCCTTCTGTCCTTCTGTCCTTCTGTCCTTCTGTCCTTCTGTCCTTCTGTCCTTCTGTCCTTCTGTCCTTCTGTCCTTCTGTCCTTCTGTCCTTCTGTCCTTCTGTCCTTCTGTCCTTCTGTCCTTCTGTCCTTCTGTCCTTCTGTCCTTCTGTCCTTCTGTCCTTCTGTCCTTCAGTCCTTCTGTCCTTCTGTCCTTCTGTCCTTCTGTCCTTCTGTCCTTCTGTACTTCTGTCCGTTTGTATGTCCGTCCTCTTTTCTTTTAAATACGATTACAGAAGTCAGGGTAAGCTAGGCAGCCGAAACTTTGGATTTGACTTTTTAGGTCCTGGAAGGGGTTGATGGGGTAATGTCTGGCACAGCTCAAAAGGTGTCCCGTATCGTATGGATCTTTGCGCAGATTGGATATATTAAACTGAATTTCAGAGTTTATGCGTGACTTGTAACCGGTGTAGCGCTCAACAGTGGTTTCATCCATGAAGTATTTAAGTTACTGTTAAGTCGCTGGAGTAATGTACTTGTGGGTTCAGGTTTCCTTCGATGTGAAGAATTACCTCTTGAGCAACTGTTCACCCTATCTTGGACGATCACTCTATTCGCACATGCTCCTATAATTAATTACTCTTCCATTAAAATCAGCGTGACTTTAATCATATGCCATTTATTCAAAATAAAATCGCTGACAACTCTGGCCTACAACTCACTCACATTTTCAAATCAAATATTTTCCAAACTAAACAAGTGCGTAATACCGAAAATAAAACCATTACAGTAACAACACCAACACCAGCAATAGCAACACTTAAGAAACAGCAATCACCAAGATACAACTTTATCTGTGGATATCTGCCTCCGCTTAAGTGAGTCTATAACTCGATCTCTCGAAAATTTCAACACATTTTCTTTAAATGTGTTTTTTTACTGCTTCTTCTTTTGCTTATTTTCTGTCAAAATGTTGACAAACGATAAGCATGCAGAGAGCAACGCAGTAAGTCTGCCAAAAACTGGCCCGATTTGGCCAAAAAGGTATCAAACAGTTAACAGCTAGCCAACTAACAGCAACAACAAGCATATGAAACGATCGCAATCGCCCAGGCGTGTACAATTTAATTCGGTAAGAAACTTGTGTTGCCCCCAATTCATGATGCAATTTTCGGTGAGCTGTGAGCTAAGTAACACGAAAGCCTCTAAAAATTCTAAAACCATTTGGTGCTGAATTTTTTTTTCCATTTCATTGCTTTGGTTTTTCTTTTCGCTAGTAATTTTAACAGCATTTCAAGATTTATGGAGTTTAATAGCCACGGATCAGCAACATCGGTCGACATGTTGCCAGTGCTCACATGCACGACGACGACGTAGATTACAGCCATCAAATTCCTTCAGTGCAATAGCAACAGAGAGATGAAGAAAAAAATCACATTCGCACTTTGATGAATGACTTTGTTGATAATCATCGGGAAAAATCTATTTGGTTTTCACTTTTTTTCTGTAATTTTTTTTTGCTATATTTTTTTGTAAATATTCTTTTTATTTTTGTAAATTTTTTTTCTTTACAAATTTTTCCATGTTGTCTTGCTGCGTTGTTGGAACGTGTGAAATCTGTGTGTAGTGCTTGCAATTTTCTATTGCTGCTGTTGTGATTTACTCGGAGTACTTATATGCATGTGTGGCTGCAGCCAGTCAGCCAACAGCAGCAGCAGCATTTGCCTGAAATTTATTAGATCTCTTTTGAAGATAAGCATTAATCGATTTGTTTCGGTTTCGCTTTGCAATAAATAACAGTATTTTTTTTAAATTCATTTAAGCTTGTGTAGGTTTCATGTTTTGCTTGTCTTTTTTTGATTTTGTTCTACATAAATTGAAGTGGATGTGTCAAGGTCTCGTCTGTTTGGGGCTATGAAGTGTATTAACAGAAGCGGTTGGCGATTGTGTTTAAAATAAATTATAAATTATAAAATAATAAATTAGTTTTCAGAGTTTCATTTTCAGTTGCGTTGCACAAGTTCTTGAAAGTATGAATTATTAGCATCCGACCGAGGTTTGAAGATGTGAAAAACTTAGCAATTGAATGGAAAAGTACCTACTGGCATTAAAAATAACATAAAACTAATTGCTCAGTACTTCATTTCTCTGTGTTTCCTCCAAATTACCCAACATTTATTAGTTTTTGATGGTAAAATTCATTTATTAATAAGGGTCACATTAGAAGAAATACAAAATGTTTCCGTGTTAGAATAACCGAGTGCTTAAATAAAATAGTGTCTATCTATTGACTTTCTCTTTAAAAATTAAACTAAAAGTAAATAAATCGTATTTACGGGGGGGGGGGGGGGGGGTGCCTATTTACCGTGGCCCAAAAAATATAATAATTTTAGCTTTAAAAACTTTCCAAATTTGAAACTAAGTTTTCGGGTACCGGGTACCGTTTTTTCGGGTACCCACCAAGTTTACCGCTTACGCATTGATCTAAAAACAAATTAATCGAACTTTCTGGGTGCCCATTTTCCATAGTCTAAAATATGCAAACAAAATAAAAAAATTAAAAATTTTAAAACATGGATCCAAGATCCATTAAAAGGCATCCACTTATTATGGCTTATTGCCCAGCATACTAACGTTTACTTTAAAAACGTTAAGAATTCGATTGAAATGCTCTTTGCATTGCGGGTAGAAAAAAAATCAAATACCGGCTACTTTAAATCCGTGGGTGTTTTTCACGGTATATGTTGCCGTTTTTTGGTAAGTATGCAAGTTGATAATGTTGGTATAAAATATGTAAAGTATACCGGTATACAGTGAATACAGTATACAGTGTATAAATAAAAAATTTTTTTAAACATACTGTATTTGTCTTAATGGATCCGGTAACCGTATAAATTCGACCACTTGATTGTCGCTTCAAACAGATAAACATTGGTGGTACCTAAAATCTGCTCAGAAATATATGTATTTTTTTAAAAGAAAAATTGGTTTACGAGCCTTACACCGAGAGAAAAAATTGTTACAAAAACTGTTAAAAACCATCCGACAGTCGAAAAACCGTTAAATTGACAGCAAAAACGGTTACAATTATCACTTTTCGCATTTATTTTAAAAGTTTTCGCTGTCAGTTTAACAGTTTTTCGACTGACGGATGGTTTTTAACGGCGAAACGGTTATTTTTTTCTCTCGGTGTATAAGCAGGGAACGGATTATGTTGACCTAACAAATTTTTTGCATATTTTTGGTGACGGAAATCCAGGAAGTGACAAAATGTTCAGTCGACTGATCTAGTGTTCAATGGTAAGATGGTGTACCTTGGATTAAATTCATGTTGCTTCACGTAGGAGAAATGATATGAAATTCGGTTCAAGGTGCACCACTTTCCCCTATCGGCTGCTATGGAGAAAGTGTTCCCTAGTTTGTATTGGATTTCTTTTGCATTCAGCTATAAGTATATGTAAATATATTGATAAGATTTTCCAACGTTAGAACACATTTATATCAAAATTTAAATTTTGCTATCGATTTTTCCCTCTTTTCATGAAAACAACATCAAAAATTTTCAATCCAATATTCACAATCGAAATCTAAAAAACAAACAATACTTAAAAGCATTGCGAAATAGAATTGATTCTCAAAACTTTTTCATTGAATTTTCCACCAATGATAAAAGCATTTTTACGATTTGCATCATACACAAACATTCACAGCAAACAGAAAAATTTTCTCATCACACCGTACGTACAGCAGAGTCCAAGGCATTTTTCATAAATGTAGGGTGAGAAAAATGTGCGATCATAAAAATTTCAAAACAAAAGTTAATAAAGCTGATAAAAAAAAATATAATTACAGAAAAAAAAATCTTAAAACGTCAAGAAATTTATGTCAATGGTGGTGTAGAAAAGCTAATAAGGCGGCCAAAGCAAGAGAATATAGTAAGCAAAAAAAAACATGGAATGAGTCACACTCACAACTAACCCAAAGTAACAAACAAATATGAAGTAATAAAAGCACATGTTGCATGCGGCAAAACACACATAAAAACTAGCAGCATGAATGAAATTGTTACCAATTTTTACTAGGTAACTGGAAAAATCAACAGAAAGTGTTAGTTCCACATTGAAATTGGAGAACTTCACATGTGTTTTCCCAAATAAGGTTCCCATAAGATCTCAATTTCATAAACAATTGATGTATGTATTCATGTAGCTTGGCATTGAAGTTTACAAACAGTTGATTAACAGTGTATACTGCAAGTGGAAGAAAATTTTAGTTGGTTTATTAACCTATCCATTTGAGTGTAGTAATTACAAATAATCAAATGCCTTATACATAAAATGCACTTGTGTATACAATTATGCCATGGAACTGACTTTTTTTATACAATTTTGGAACGAAAGTTTTTTTACTTATAAGGAAAAATGTTAGCAGATATTGTCAAGTGCAGTTCAATGTGATAGTTGGATTTAAACCAATTTGAAAATTTGAAAAAAAATAAACAAAAAAATTCAAATAAAATTTTAGCAAAAAAATTTTAAATTTCACCAAAATTTGTACAAAATTTTTTTTTAAAACTAGGTAGCATTTCATAAATTTTTCAACTATTTTTCAAAAATTTTTTTTTATTTATGTTACGAATTTTTTTGGATTTTTTTGTACTTACCCCATTACCCATGGACTCCCTTTGACTCACTTTGAACCGTTTTTGAACCCAATTTCAACTACCACGCCCATATTATGAACTGGCATGCCCTCTTTCAAAATCAAAAACGCTGATCGAGATTCTCTAGTCATGCTCTTTCACAGAATATACACTGGGTCAAAAAGTTTACGTACACCCTTTCTTTATGTGTAGTGGCTCTCTGACACAATTTTCATTGTCGATATTGATGTCAGTGGAAAGGTCTATTCAATACCTTTCGAATGAGTACCTTTGACACCTTAATCCATTAAGTACACTCCGTGAAAATCCCGGTAGAAAAAGGACCTACTTTTCGAACTTTTTTCCTGGGGCCTATATACTTTTTTTTTGGGATGCAAAAAGTTGCTCTATTTTAAAACAAGCGACTTTGCTGAACAAAGCTTTGTGATGTGTTTAATTACAGCGTCCTAGGTCGACTGGTGACTGCAGAAGAGGAGACTATAATTGACACTATCATATTATGAACTGCCACGCCTTATATTGAAAAAATTGGACTCTGTAGCCATGGACTCAAAAAAAATATATGCGTGCAACTGCGGGTTCCTAGGTCCCTTGATGGATTCAGAAGATTCTACATTCCACAGTGCAACTGCGAATTGTCATGCCCCCTTTTGGAGAAAATCCAAAATCCGATTCCAGAATCTCTTCCCATGGTCTCAAAGAATATATATGTGTAATTGCAGCCTCCTTAGTCCACAGGAGGCTTCAGGAGAGCTATATATACTATATCTTCCACGCCCATTTCGTTGAATTGCCTTTATGCACAAAAGAGTGATCACAGGATATTCTCTTCTATGGATGTTGTACTAACCACCGCCAGTGCAATGAAGGCGAGAAAAAAGTTATATGGGATGGAGGTCCAACTGGGGTAAGATGGACTTTCCCCGCAGTATAATTTTTTTCTTGTGTCCACTCATTATTTGCACTGCAACGTGGCACACCCTGTATAAACATGCGTAGTATTTTTGGGGAAAGAGCAAATCTGTCATAGACACACACACACTTCATACAAATGAGATTCCCATTAATTTCGATTTCCACCTGTAAAGCACAAACACACTTGTCAGGCTGGGATGCCACACAATGCCAACTGTCAAACAAATTAATAAAAAAAAAAACAACAACAACAAACTGCCGCACAGTACAATAAAAGCGCCAAAATGCAAACAATCCAATGCAGACCAACCACACTACACGCATCCAATGACATGAACGTGAAAATTGACAATTGAGGCGCTGGTGCTGCAAGTGAAGTACGGTATATTTGAATGTCAATTAATAAATGGATTTTGCTGTCATGTTGACAGCTATGAAAATTACAAGTACCTACTACAACCGAAAAGCGATATGTAATAATAGAGCGACTTGCGACTGGAGTTAAATCGGCTGAAAAGTGACAAGTTTAACTTCATATGGCCTTTCGGCCCGCTTTTCATGGAGTGTGTGTGTTTTTTTTGTGTACATACATATGACTGCCAAACACATGAAATTATGAATAATGACGTTAATTAGTTGGGAAGAAGATATGCAGTCACACTAGAGGAAGAGACCACAGGAAACTTTGGTGGGTAATTGAAAAAAAAACCAATAGAAAAGAGCTTTATTGACAACAGCCAACAGGTTAAACGTTTCAAGCGGATATAAACAATAAAATCACATTCGTTTGTAGTGTGTACCTTTGTTTTGAACGTACTTATGTACATGTGAAATGTGACAGAAATTATTTAATAGGTGAGTTTAAAAGGCAACAAAAACAACAACGAAAATAGTTTAAAAATAATTTAAATTTTCATGTTAAAATATTTCAAACGGAAACCCACAGAATTACGTGAGTGACGGTTGTGATAGGGCCAAAGTGGTATTGATTAGAAAATTTAGTTTGATGACAAATTGTAAGTAAATAATTTATTTGAAAAATAACTAAAAGGAAGTAAGGGAATCTCCTTAAATGCTACATAGTTTACAAATACATTTTTGAATTAAAAAATCTCATTTGAGTACTTAAGAGGGAAATGTCATATCCGGTAAGGCCTTCTTTCTTTTAGTTTGAACTTTAAAGAAGCCCTATTATGAGGGTCCATCGTTATGTATGTTTGAAAGTAGCCAGCTTCATATTCATATTCGTCTTCAGCTTCAGCTTCTTAATGTGTTCTTATGCAATAAGACAAATTCTATTTTAAAAAGATTTTAATAAAATTTAAATTTATTACTCTCTTACAACAGCGAAGGCACCGAATTTTTAAGTTAAATTGATGCGGGCTCCAGCCCTACTCATTCTCATTCTCTATAGCAACTCACAAAACGAATTAAAGAAATAGAAGAAAATCTTCATGGAATATTACATTTTTTTTGTCGTTTATGAAAATGGTTTATTAATTAGGCGTGAAAATACTGTCAACTAACAAATTTTTTCTTTTCCAATTTAATGCTTCAGCGGAAACGGTGTTTACCGTTATAGTCTTTTTGGTTTTTTTTTATAATAAATATATTGACTTTTCCTTGGAATTCCCCAGACGGTTTGGCGTCTACTTAAATTTCCCAATAAACTATAAAATAGTTCTTAGGAAAAAATAATAAAAAAAAAAATACCAAAAAATTAAAATTAATAATATTTATTGGCAATTGTAAAATATCCGTTGAGTTCTTTTGAATTTTGGGAACTTTAACGTTATAATAGTTATCAAATAAGGGAAATACCGCCACTACGGATTGCTATGCCGTTTTATCGGATTCGTAAACAGGAAAAACATATAGGTACTGCTCCTCATATAAAAATCACAATTAGTTGAAATGGATTTGGTAAATTTGAGGAAGAGTTAGAAGTATACATTAGGGTGGAGCGAAACCAATTTTTTTCTATGCCTTCTACACTCAAAGCATTTTTTCGTTCGTAAGAAACTAAAAATTAGACAAACTACATTCGTTTGTTGTTTCGATTGCAAAGAACGTTTGAGTAACGAAAAAAAAAAATTTCAGTTCAGCCAGGATTCGAACGCGGGACGTAAGGTTTACAAGTTGCGCACCTACACGCTGTGCCACTGAGCTACTTTCGTGCTGGTCGATAAAAACAAAGCATATATCGAATTCGATTAAACGTTTATTAGAAATTAGTTTTTAATTTGCAGCAATTTAAAAACATTTCCAATAAAAGTAAAATGCAATACTTTTATTGGAAACGTTTTTAAATTGTTGCAAATTTATTAATTATTTGCGGCAAAACGACTTAATTTGGAGCAAATGTTTTTTGTTTGTTTTTTCGTTTAAGTTTGTATTCAAAAGTAGTTTATTTGCAGCAAACGTTCTCCAAACATAATAATTCTTTGAGTGTATGGTGTGTGGGGGTTGGAGGGAGGGTGATGGAGCATTTTTAGTTCAGAATGGAATAACTTTCGTATTCTTCAAGGCCCATATTTGATATTTAGGTTCGTGTTCTGAAAAAGAGTACACAAGGGTAGAAAAAATGGAAAAAAGGACAAAAAAAGGGAAAAAGGGACCAAAAAAAATGTAAAGATAAATATAAATATGAAAAAATTAAATAAAAAAGGGAAAAAGGGAGAAAAAATGGTTAAACAAAAGGGGGAAAAGGGTGAAAAAATGAAATAAAAAGTGGGAAAAAATTTAACAAAAATAAAATAAAGGTGAAAATATGGTGAACAAAAAAATAAAAAGAGTAAAAAACATGTTCTTTAAAATATAACCCTTAAACCAACTAAAAAGCAGAAAATATTTTTTTTTAAATTATCTTAAGCATTTTTGATTTAAAATTAAGGGTTTTTGGCCCCCTCATGATCTACAATGTCATTAGGAACAAACCATTCAAAAACCGTTAATTGTAAATAAAATATATTTTTTAAATCTTTTTTTACTCTTTTTTATTTTATTGTATTTTTTTCATTTTAAATCTTAAGATGTATTTAAGTATTTATTTTTCTTTGTGTGTAAAGAGTTAATGATATTTATTGACCAACTGTGCATTTGATTATTACACACAAAAGGCATACAACACACTTATGAAAGTACACACGTAACAAAAATTACACGGGTGTCATTGAAATAATTATAATTTTCGTTTTGCAGTGTATGGACCCATATGTGGTCTATGTGAGGCTTATACCCAACCTGACCCTACTGTGGTAGGGTATATTAACCTTAACACAACGTTTGTAATGGTAAAGTAGGCGTGGCATAGGGGTGTGTAATAGCCAAGGAAGCGTGATCAGCATCGAAAATTGAACCGGTTTAGTCAGCTTTTATGTCTGTTTGTACGTTCGCAATTTTTGAGATATCGTTCCTGATACCACCCCTTTGCTTTGCTGTTGAGCGGCAGATATGTAATCATTTCTTATTGTTAATCCAATGCATGTGTTTCCTTGAAATTCCCAGAAATTATTATTTGGATTATTAACATCCATTCAATTAGTCTTACTTTATTATCAACATCATTTACGGACGCTCCGAAAATGAGGTAAACGATGTCAACATTTACCAACAATTTACAAAAACATCCACATGTATGCGAACGTTTTGCAATATTTACAAATATTAAAGCGAGAACAAGATGGTTAATTTCCCATATCGTCAACAATCGTCGTCAAACAAACAACAACGAGCAGCGACAACACCCCAATGCCTTTGGGAGATTGGGGCTCTTTCGCAAGTGTGTCAATAATTACAGAAAAGGAAATGAAAAAAAAAAAAAAAAAACCTCACAAATATACACAGCAAAATAAGTACTGTGAAAATCGTATTTAAACGCATTTCCGTTGAAAAACAAATACAGAAAAAAATTACAGAATAAACAAAAAATGTAACCGAACAGAACCAAGCCGATCGCAGCAAATAGCAAACAAATAAACACCAACTCCAGAGCACCATCGCCGGTGTCATGTGTGTGAGATTCATGCTTCACGCACGCATTAATTGCTTCGTAAAAAGTGAAATGTATCACCAGTGTATACTATCTGACTGTGTTTTTTAAATTTTCATTATGAATTGCATTGGCCGCTGCTGACAGTCAATGCGTTTATCTAAATACTCGCTCAATGAACTCTCAATGCGTTTCGGATAAGATCGGCGCAAGGTAAAGCGCTTACGCGTACATAACTCATTACCGTGTACATGGAGATATGATATGGCCCATGGAATTGGTTGAGTTCACTGATACGATACAATGTGATGTGATATGCTGTTGATATGTTGTCCCTCTGCTTGCGTGTCTCGGTGCGATTACATTTGCTTGAAATTTGTTGCAATCGAATTCGACGTTCCTCTGACTTTTAACTGAATTTATTGTCAATGTGCTAAGTACACAATTAGGCAGACATGCAGCCGTTGGCATAGTGGTGGCTAGAAGAACAGGAAAATCAGAATTGCACCACTGTTGTAAGTATATAGGTGGGATTTCAGTAAAAGCCCTATTCTATGTATCAAATTGATCGCAAAGAAAATATTCCACTTCTTTATATGATAGTGGAGAAGTGGAATATTTGCACTGTGCGGCTCAAATACCCCACAGTGTGACGACACTGTCATACAAATGAAGATTTTGGAAAAAGTGCCGATGCCATAAATTCAAAATCACGAATCAGAAGTCCATTAAAGATATCCAAAAATAAAAATGCAGTTATGTATGTTCGAATTTTTTTCGAAAATGTTAAATTTATTTAAAATTGAGTAGGTAATTGTCTGTCAAAAAAAAATATTTGAATCTAATACCTATTCATTGAGAAATATTATCTAACAAAAAAATAATGAAAAAAAAATAATTTAAATTTCGAAAAAATTCGAAAGTTTTCGAACATTAAAATTTTTTCCGAAAACATTGAATTCATTTTTTAGGTACCAAAAGGATTTGGTATTGGAAAATGCACGGAATATGTTGACTGCCACGCCTACCTTCCATACAAGTGAAAATCGTATTTTGTAAAAGCTTGGAAAGGGACAGTTCTGTGGTCACAGTTTTCGTATTTGTTGTTGAAATTTAAAAATTCCCGATGGCAGATCCAATGTGGCCCATGTTGTGTAGGGTATATATCAGTCGGCTTTGACCGACCCTTCTATCTTATACTATGCATTTACAGCCCATTCACTAACCAACACTAAATACAAAATATAACCAATATCACTTGAAAGAGGCCCGAGTTATTGTGCTTTAAAAATTTGTGGGTACGGCAGTGGGCGGACCAAAAATGTTCACAATCAGCCGTCTGCCCACTCATCACCCAGCCACAAATACAAAATTGCAACGATATTCCTTGAACAGGGCTCTGAGTTATAGTTCTTTAAAAATATGGGGGCGTGGCAGTAGGTGGGCCGCAACTTTTCACAATCACTGCTGCGCTCATTCACCACCCAACACTAAAATGCCCAGAATGGTATCCGAGGTTTAGAGCTTTGAGAATTTTAGGGGCGTGGCAGTGGTCGATAAATTTTCATAGTTGTCTTTCAGCACATTCATTTGATAAGCATGTCATTAAAATCGTTCAAGTATTTCCTGAGTTATAAGGGAACAAACAAAAAGTTTATTTTTCAAGTAAATTGAAAATATTCTAGTCCTTGGCAATCCCAACTGAACCAGGGACCAGTCAAAAAAAATGTAAGCCAGATCGAAGCATAACAATGGAAATCTTCTTTCTATATGCACAAAATGGTAATGAAAACATGCGGACGTCATTGTGAACTACATAACCGCAATCTCACAGCTTCAACCAACTTCCGTTCCATTCAAAATAAGTAAGACATTTTGTGGTTACTCTTCCTCAATCACGAAACTGAATTCACTGCTTTAAAATGCATTTAAATTCACTTTTCCCCCCAATTATAGAGAAAATCAAACGAAATAGACGAAAAAAAAGAATTTTTCGATAGTACTTACACGTTAATTATAACAGTCAATAATGGAGAATTGAAATGCAGCGAATGTGAACGTTTAATGATTTATCTAATCGCCACTAGAGCTGCTCCAATGCTGCTACCACTACTGATGCTGTGCGTTACCATGGTTACTGTGGATTTTGTAGCAAACGAAAAGGTGATAAAAAGCAATTTGCATATATGCTGGGTAAATCAGAGTAGCTACCTACATACATGCACTGCAGTTTGGAGCTGGCACTGCTCTACTTGATGTTTCAATTAGCACAGCTACCACACCGGACCGCACGGCAACGCATCGCACAGCACCGAAATTGAAATTGAAATTAAATTGAAATGTTGTGAAAACACTTTGAAGCTATTTCAATTTTTAGAGATAATAAAGATATGCTCGAAATTTACTCCATATCCTCTTTCATGCGAGTATCCTATGGCGGGCAGCAGTATTTAGAGAGATAGTTTGAATTGAATTAATTATTTTGAATTGTGCTGAGTTCGAGGAACTCAAGCTGTGTTGCTTCCAACTGAGTTGTGCATTTTTTAAAATTTATTTTATTGTTTGTTTTAGTTAAAAATACTAACAATTCAATTTGGTAGTTCAATGTAACACTAGTTGATATCAGTGGGACATTATGGGATCTTACTGTTTTGAGGCAGATGCAAATAAATACATTATTGTTCTTATCCTCGTATATTTTAAGAAATAGTACTTCACGTGATTTTCATGTTGTTGGATATTTTATTGGTAAGGTATTGAGAATGGAACTGGAACAAAATGAAAACGAACTGGAATAAAATAGATTCGCAATGAAACGGGAACAGATTGAGAATGTAACTGGAAGAAAATGGAATTGGAACAAATTTAGAAAGGAAAGAAAAGAAGCGGAACCGAACCGAACTGAAAGAAAACTGGAATCAACTGGAAATACAATGCATTGGAACCAAATAAAACCGAACGAAAATTAACTAGGAGGGGAACAGTAGAAACAGTAAAAAAGTTTCCTTGATTTACGTTAGGGACAAGGTCCATATACAGCTGTTCTCTCTTGACAATTTGCCAATCAAAGAAGTTCGCTGATGAGCTTGTGACGTCATAAGGCCCACGTTTGTACTGAAAAATAAGGCAAAATTACGCTTTGTGACGACATGAGCAACTAGAAAACAATGTTTGCAGCCACTGGATTGTTGATAAGTGCGCACCTAAATATATTGTGAGGATAGATGGAAGCAGCATATTCTCCAAAACTGCAAGAAAATCGCATAAGATTTTGACGTGTAATAGTGGAGAAAATCAATCCAAATATTGTATTGGAGCCGAAAAATATATTTATTCAATTGTTGATCGCTCTGACACCAATAAAATCAAATTTTAAACAAAACAATTTTATTAAACAAGTGAGTAAGTTTTAGTAGGTCAAAGCCGACCTATATATATCGTACACCTATTGGGCCATATTGTATCCCCCATCTTGGACCCCTAGATTTCTTCAAGCTCCTGAAATCGTGTTTACAAGAAAAGAGGAGGGACATACGGATAGGGCTAAATCGACTCAGGAGGTGTCGCTGATGTAGAATATATAAAGTTTTCCATACCTATCAAGCCCATTTCTTGGTGTTACAAACATCAGACCAAAGTGTAAAAATAAAAATAAATACAAATACGTCTCAAAGTGAGAAAAATACAAGAAAACCCATGAGAAAATACATGATTGGTTCTCCACTTAGGTCGTTAAGCCCAAATATATTTCTGAAAAGTGACCATTTTTTTTCTTCTTATTTTTATTGTGTGGTGCTAAACGAGTAAACACTGATGCAGTTTTTTATTTTATTTTTCTGGTTCTGAAGCGTACCTACTGTTGCAACCATTTGGACTTAATTTAGTCAGAAAACGGACTAATCTTAGGCCTTTTTTTTATGCATAACGGACATATGGCTACATGCGATTTGCCATGCCCTCCTGCCATGATGAGGGAATTTCTTCAGGCGGAATTGAAATAATTCGGGAACCTCTGCACTGTTTATAAGAGGGGCCTAGTGGGTTCATAGAGGGGTACAAAGGGGGATATTTAGTCTATTTATTTTTGTACGGATTGTGAATTTATTTCTTTTAATATGAAATACTTCGTCATCAAGTTTCCATCGCTCAATTTCGTGTAATGAAAAAATTTAATATAATTGAACATGGTTAATAGGTCTTGTGGGAAATACTTTCCAGCTTCATACAAACATTAAACAAATATATTTTTCAAGCACAATACTGCATTTATCGACAACAACTATTCAACTCTCTCAAGCTAAGCGGCAAACATTAGTAAAGCTCTACTTTGACAAGCCATAAGTGCAAACAAATCAAAGTTACACGTTTCTATTTTTATTTTCCTCTTCTCCAAAATAACCCACTCCTATTCTTGTAAATCCATATAAATATAAACGTAAATATTTGAACAGTTCAGGCGGGAGAGAGCAATTTAGATAAGTATTATGACATATTTGACACTCCATCGTACGACGAGTGTGTGTGAAAGTGCTGGAAGGTATTTACTATACAATCGGGACAAATGTCACTTCAACAAAATACTAACAACTGCAACATACTAGTAAAGCACTTAAGTCTAGTTGAGGGTATAACAGGGAAAAAAAATCACAAATAGTTATAAAAAAAAATCAATGAAATGCAATTATTGAAATTGTACAATACCCAAGGTACAATCATTACTAGTGGTTGGTGTGTAATAGAGACAATATGTGGGCCATAGGCTATTGCTTGTTGGCTATGATATGCATAGAATGATTCTACTCCATTTGGTTACAAAACTAGGCAGTAATCAATGTAATAATAATTGATAAAAAGAGGGTGGTGCGTTTGTGTAAAGATATGCCTTCGAATTTTTGATAAGCTGCAATTTGATGCATTTGATATTTTATACTCGATGCACATGAGGATATGTGTGCCGGCTTGACGCGTGTGCATATAACAACAGCACACCCATAATTGATATGATAGCTCTTCTATGCGACTCTTCACTCCAAAACCCCACCGCCCCCCTCCCTTGGTAGTTGCAATAAATGGAAATATGTTACATGATGATTTGGAATTCAACGAAAATCCTTATCGTTTTTTTTTGTTTTTGTGTGTATATTCTCAAGTGATTTGAATTATTAATAATAAATTACATTCAAGTCTTGATACGCTAATGAAATTTCAATGAGCTGAGGGCAGGTGCCAGTATTTGTAATTCAAATTTTGTGTTTTTTTTTTCCTTTGTTTATCTTTTATTAAAAATCTTGGTTGGGTGACTGCATTTTAAAGTGTTCTTACTCATATTTAAAAATTTTACCCAACAAAAAAAATCTAACCCATTTTATATTGACAGCAATTTCCCTAGAACATACAAATTGGAAAATTCTTACAAAAAAAAATTTCAATTATTCATTAACTGTTAATTTTTTTTATTTTCCACAGATAGCATATAAAATTGAGGAAGTCACGTTCTTTATTGTACATTTGACCTCCCAAATTGTCTGTTGCTATTAACAAAATTTCTCATTTTTTTTTGGGTTATCATTTGTAACCGTTCACAATTAGTTTTTCAGTTGAAAAATTTTCTAAATTTACTAAGAAAATTATTCTTGACCAAAAAAAATTTAAAAATTCAATGACTTCCACCAAATGTGTCACAAGCCACCATGTCAAATTTTTATTTTGCCTTTCTGCTTTACAATCACGTTGCGTTGGCTTTTTTTTGTCATTTCTTGATTTATGTTGTTATTATTTATTTCTATTTTAAAACTCAAGCACTTCTCGGTCGCAATTAGAATTCATTCTCTTTATTTACATAATTTTCGTGTGTGTATTGTTCGGCAACTGTAATTTTTCCATATTATAAGTACGTACATTTTATTTGGTGTGATTAACAGTGGATTAAATTTATAAAAAATTGGGTTATATTTTTTTCTATTAAAAAATAGATTGAAAAAAAATTTTTTTTTAATTAAAAATAAACAAAAAAAAGTTTAATAAAAAAAAAATAAATTAAAAAAAAAAAATTGTTTGTAAAGTTTCTAGGTAGATATCAATTTTAATAAAATTTGTATGTATAATATTTTTTTGTCCAAAATATTCTTTTATGTTTACTAAAACAAAAAATATTAATGTATTGCAATTAAATTTTTGACACCGCGAAAAAACGCCCTAAAAGAATTGGCGAAAAAAAAATCAAAAGTCGCTTAAAAGTCGAAATGAAAATTGTCCTACGGCGCACTGTGGCTCAAAAACTAAACTCATTCACGACAACCTCCAGATTTTAATATCATCGAATTCAAAAATTTTAAAGGCACTTAGTAGTAAATATAATACAAGTAAGGTAGCCAAAACATGGGCGTGGCATATTGTTAAACAGGATAATTTTTTATTTAACTAAAAACTCGAATTTTTAGAATTTTTCATTACATGGAAACTATCATCGATAAAGTATTGTCGTTTTTTTGCTAAGTTTGTCAGACAAATTTCAACATCCAGTGGTAGGTAGAAGTACCCCCTTCAATCCCTAATACAGTTTATGACACCCAAGTCAACCCCCGTTGAACACATACTGATTTAAACTTTATACAGCTTAGAATGGCAAAGACCTAATATTTCAAACAATATCCCAGCAAACATTTAGGTTTGATATCGACTCGAGAACGACTCGGTATCAAAGGTTTTTCTCTAATGTTGAACGTTTGAAACCGAGTCGATACCGACTCGAGAATAATAGTTTTCTCAATAAAAAGGGGAGTTAGTTCTCGAGTCGAGAAAAGGGTTAGTAGGTCGAGTAGGTTTCAAACGTTAGTTCTCGATTCGAGAAAAGGTTTAGTTCTCGAGAGTGTTTCAAACGTTAGTTCTAGATTCGAGAAAAGGGTTAGTTCTCGAGAATGTTTCAAACGTTAGTTCTCTTATTGCATATTTGATAAGTAGAGATCATTTTATTTACACTAAACAAAATAAAAGGTACAGATATAATTTAACAATTAAATTATTATCGTTTCACTTTTTTATTTATTGAAGTAACCTTTGAAAACGAGTCGAGAATCACATTAGTTATCGACTCGAGAAATAGGGTTTTTCTCAAACGTTTGAGACTGTGTTTGCTGGGATCAAACACTTTACAATCCGATGAGCTGAAATCATCATAATGACCAAATGTAGCAAAAATAATTTTAAAATTTAGGTAAAAAAAATTTTTCGGATTTTTTTATTACACGAGCAGGGAAAAAAATCTGTATTAGTAAAAGTTTTTTCCAAAGAAATTAATAAAAAAAATTATTTTAAAAAAAAATTTCTCAAACATTTTGAAAAGTTTTTTTTAGAAAAACACTGATCTGATTTTAATTTTAAAATATAGATGAAGGGACCCGGGATTCGTGATTTACGTTTAAGCCACTATTATTACCAAATTATCTCAATTGCCTCAAACGCTACAGAGTTTTGGTCTCTGAAAACCTGTTCTGAGTCACTGTGCGGCGTACGAAAAATGGCCAAACCATTTTTTGTAAGTAAAAAAATTTGTTTGCATTTTATGCTCGCACAGAACTTTCAATGATGCCATAAATACATTTTTAATTCAAATAAAATTCTTTTCAATCACCATAACCGCACTGTCGTTAGTAGTGCCACCACTTCAGCAGCCTCACCACTTCATTCGACCTATTCGAAATCAATTCAATATTATTATATGCACATATATTTATTTTTCCCTTTTCTGTGTGCCCAGTCAACTGAAAATGTGTCCCTTTTTTTTCCAGCGCTCAACTAACCGAAATTCAATTACCAAAGTGCCTCCTATATGCAAATAAGCCACAAGTGCACTCGACAGACACTCGAGCGTCTCTACTGCTACTGTCAATGAAGTAAACTTACACACGCTCCGAACGAAAATTTCATATTTCACTGGAAAATTATAATTAAGTTGATGATTATGGCAACAACAACAGGGCGAACGTAACGAAAAACCCACTCTTGAAACAACTTCAGTAGAATGTGAGTAGAAGGGAAGAAAAAATCAGAAAAATTTCAGAACATTAAAGAAATTAACATTGACAATGACTCTAGCTCTGCTACAGTGAAGCAAATCCTCCAACTTGTTGCTACTTGGATTTGTGTGGTATGGTGCATGTGCTGTGCTGTGCTTGGCCACTTTAATATTGTCAGCATAACAACGCATACGATTCTTATTCATTTGTCTACTATTTTTATGGTTCTTCGTCTTCTTCTTATGCTTCTGCCACTTCTACCACTTCTTCGACTACTTCGCATAATTATCATAATTCATTTATTTATTTATTCATTTATTATTATTGTTAAACCTTTTTTTCTTTCGATATTTTCGACATGTTCATCATGACGGTTTTTTTTTTGGGGTATTGGGCTTCAAAGTTCTTGTCTCGCATATGAAATTAGTTATGCTTGGCTTAATTTTTTTTTCGAGAATTTGTATTTTAGGCTGACAGTAAATAAATAGCGTAGGTGCTAGTGTAGGTATGAATTATTAGATAATCTTTTGGCACATTTGTAATTGTCTGGTTGTCGATAATGAAGTCACCTTCTGTTATGTCAGCTGTCATCGGAGAAAAATATAAAAATGTGTATGTGTCACCTAATAAATGCGTAACCGATTCCTTTCAATATTTGAAAAAATATTGAAATTTCAGATAACCGGTTATTTCGATATTATATAAATTTTTTTAGTTGGTTAGCTACAATATTTGGTACCCGATACCCGACAAGACCGATTACTTCGCTTTTATATTAATTTTTGGTTTTTAAGGTTAACTGGTTAGCTAGAATAATTGGTACCCGGAAAGTTCGGTTACTTTGATTTTATTTTATTTATTTTATGGATAACCGGTACTTTACCTGTTCCAACTTAAAAACCCAGCGTTGCGCGGACATGTACTTAGTGGCGGAGTACCCTCCAGTGATTTTTTATCGGTACCCGGTATTTTCTATGGTATGGGTACCCGGAATGACCGGTTATTTAATATTTCTTTATTTATTTGTTCATGGTTTTAAAGCCAAGGTCAAGAATCACACTATGTTATCGGATTACACGGTTACTCTAACACGAATGGATAAATATATTGCTCTTTTCTTAACCGATTACTTGGTTTTTTTAGTAAATTTTTTTAGGTTTTCAAAATAAAATTTGTGTGTTATTTCGACGTGCTATAGGCTCCAAAAAATTGTTACCCGGTAGTCATTGAAACCCGGTTACTTTGATTTTATGATAACATTTTGTAAGATTTAAAAGTAAAAAGGTAGACACTATTTGGTTTCTCTGTGTTCCCCATTAATAGGACACATAAGTAATTGGTATTCATATATTGTTAAAAACCGGTTACTTTACACAAATTTTACATTTTTGTGATGGATTCACAGAAACTAATAAAATAAGTATAAAAATATATAAAACGTACTTTCTGTATACATCTAATGTATAGGTACTTACAAAAATATGTTCGCAATCGTAAACCAAAAGAAAATGAAAATACTTACTTCAAATTCTACTTAACTATTCATTTACTCTGACCGCACTCTACTAGCCCCTCAAACAAACCAAAAAAAATGGTATAAAAACGAATGCCAAAAATACACATCAAAGCAAATAAATCCAACTGACTGACATCCCAAGGAGTAAAACGATATCGGCAAATGGCGCCGCAAAAACTTTTAATTTTATTAATTTTTTATATGCGGCAATACACAAACCAAGGAATGACTGCAAGTCAGCAATACAAATGATGAAATGAAGAATGAATTTCTATAAAGGGAGAAGAGAAAAAAAATTGTGGGTGAAGCAAGGCAGACCGATACAAAACTCCAACCAAAAATAAGAAGAAAAATACCCACAGAAAATGTCTTTCCGCACAGAATGGCAGAAACGCACTTGGCAGACGGCAAAGAAAATAAGCAAATTGAAATTAAGAAATGTGCAGAGCGATGTGCGGCCATTGTAATGCAAATGCGATGAAATGTTGTTTAAAGTGCGCAGCGCACATGCAGCCGTAAATGCTCGATGCAATGCTGTGAAAATTGCGTTAAAGCCGTGGGAATCCGGCGCAGCGATTCGAGTGTGTATGTGCGTGCGTACATGTTTGTGTGCATTTACTGCAAAGTTATGAATATGAATAAATAATTGTGAGATTGCAGTGCAGATATACTGTACAGAAGATACTTGACATGCCGCTCAGATAGTCGAGCAGTTTTTTGCGTGCAACTTTTTTAAATAAATTCTTCTTTTTTTTTTTGGTTTTTGTAAATTTTATTTACTTTTGCATTAATTTCTCAATCGACAGTATGAATGAAAGACCTGCAAAAATGGAAAAAAAATGTGTAGAATTTGAAGGCAAATAGAAAAAAAAAATTGTATATAAATTTTATTTAAATGCCGAGTGCAAATATTTGCATAGAATTGTTGCTTCTGTTATTGTTGCTGGATTTGTTTGCATTCCAACTTTTGTAAGGCATTAGCTGCCTTGGCGCTTTGGAAGCTTTTTCGTCGCTTTGGTATGTATGCGCGCTGAGCTCAAATGCAAATAAGTTTTATTTGCGCAATATGCGACGCCGCTTGGCAGTTTTAGACTGCCGTGCTTTGCAGTTATTTAGCAACAACAACAACAACAACAGCACGACTGCAAGTAATCCAGTTTTTTTGGTTCAAAAAAAAATTATTTTTTTTCAGTTGTTGTTGGTTATTTTTTTTGGAAAATTGCATACAAACTGCATTTATTGAACTGGACAAAAAAAATTAGGCGGCGTTACGTTTTTTCTTTTTGCTATTTCTTAATTATTCAATTTCATTTATAAAGAAATGTGCCACGGACAGACGAGAACGAGTTTTCGTTGAACTGAAGTCGCTTTAGGGAATTATTGAACCCATTACCGATTGTAAATATTTTGGTAAATCAAAATTAAGTGAAATGAAATTGAAAAGCAAAAAAAATTGCATTTCAATTTCATTACAATTTTGTTTCAATTTCATTTCAATTCCATTTCAATTTCATTTCAATTTCATTTCCATTTCATTTCAATTTCATTTCAATTTCATTTCAATTTCATTTCAATTTCATTTCAATTTCATTTCAATTTCATTTCAATTTCATTTCAATTTCATTTCAATTTCATTTCAATTTCATTTCAATTTCATTTCGATTTCATTTCAATTTCATTTCGATTTAATTTCAATTTCATTTCAATTTCATTTCGATTTAATTTCAATTTCATTTCAATTTGCTTTCAATTTCATTTCAATTTCATTTCAATTTCATTTCAATTTCATTTCAATTTCATTTCAGTTTCATTTCAATTTCATTTCAATTTCATTTCAATTTCATTTCAATTTCATTTCATTTCAATTTTATTTCAATTTCATTTCAATTTCTTTTCAATTTCATTTCAATTTCCTTTCAATTTCATTTAAATTTCATTTCAATTTCATTTCAATTTCATTTCAGTTTCATTTCAATTTCATTTCAATTTCATTTCAATTTCATTTCAATTTCATTTCAATTTCATTTCAATTTCATTTCAATTTCATTTCAATTTAATTTCAATTTAATTTCATTTCATTTCATTTCATTTCAATTTCATTTCAATTTCATTTCAATTTCATTTCAATTTCATTCAATTTCATTTCAATTTCATTTCAATTTCATTTCAATTTCATTTCAATTTCATTTCAATTTAATTTCATTTCATTTCATTTCATTTCAATTTCATTTCAATTTCATTTCAATTTCATTTCAATTTCATTCAATTTCATTTCAATTTCATTTCAATTTCATTTCAATTTCATTTCAATTTCATTTTAATTTCATTTCAATTTTCATATGCCCATCATTTTCGCCTAAAAGTGTGCTTTCTCTGTTAAGTAATCACTTGTTGCTGTTGTGTTTTTCACATCCCTCCAGGCATGTTGCGGTTTAATCAAATCGCCTTTATACATTTTAATTATATTTCTAGTAATTTTATAATTTCGTAGTACTTAAATCAAAAAATGTTTGTTTTGACATGTCATGGTTTAGGGGTTTCTGTACAACGATTTTTCATAAACAAACACAAAAACTAATACAAAATAATTAATTTGTAAAATGTTCAAATGCTAAGTAAATAAATATTTAATAATGCGTTTATGAGTTCACAAATTGCATGCAAAATTATAGAAATTTTAAATTTGTATTTACAATTTTGTAGTTTTTTTTTTTGGGAGGGCGGGGGTTGGAGGTTGGTTGCTATTTATTTAGGAAAGTTTTAATTACTTTGTTAATTAGATGAAAGTCAATACAAGGCTATGGGAAATGTTGTAATTAGTGTGGAATTTCCGCAAGCTTTCACTCGTTTGCTTTAGAAGCAAAATAGTTTACAAATTGAATTTTTTAAGGATTTAAAGCGAAAGAGTTACAGCTTCTACACTGCAAAGTAAACCTAAAGTGTGTAATCTTACACAGAACACACATTTTAAAGTGTTTTTGATAAATAAAAAAACACACGTTATAGATTTTGGCATGCTGTATTAAGACGCATGCGTGTTTTTTTAATGTACTTTAATATTTATCCGGCATAAGCCTGTAGCAAAAATGATACTAAAAATAAATACTCGCTTTAAGTGTATCGACAGTATACACAAAAGTAAGATTTACACACAAAAGGCATATAACACACTTATGAAAGTACACACGTGATGCGAATTACACGCGTGTCATTGGAATTATTGTAATTTTCTTTTATTCTCAAAAATAGTTTAATGACACATTTTCTGCTGTCTAACTGCGTTGTAATAACACACTTAATACGTTTTCATGCGTTACATATCACGTATCACGATTAAAATATTCAAATTTTTCTCTGCTCTATTGCGCTATAATTACGTTATGGTGCGCCATAAATATACATATTATGTGTGTTAAATTAATACACTTGTTACTGATAAATACACGCGAATTAGTGTGTAAAATGTCTCTACAAGGTTTAACACACTTTAAGTGTGTATGAACAACGCATTTCACTTTGCAGTGTAGTTTTGATATTATTCAATAAATTTTTTATATTTTTTTATTTCAATAAAGCAAGAAAAAAACGTGGAAATGGTGCATATGAATGTCCAATATTCAACCTGTGTGTTTTTATATAAAATCACTTAATTTGTTCTTTTCCATTATTTTAAGTAGCTCACACACACGCACGCACACACTAACAAGTGCAATTATTTTAATTTGCATAAATGCATTTATTATACACACTTACGTATTGTATGGCACGAATAAGTACCCACGTAGGTACCTACTTTCTGGGCAGGTTATACGATACAATTCCAAGTCCCAAGTTAAAAAAAATGTTTATTGATTTTCTATTAGTTTTTGCATTTCTTTTTTTTTCGCCTTCATTTCTTGTTCTTTTATTTTTGTTGTTATTCTAATTGACATACATTAAACGGCATTCAATGTTTTTTAAATTCGCACAAAAGTTGTATTATACACAAGGGAAAATATTCACTAAGTTAATTAAAACAATTTCTAAAAAATTGTTTTCCAACTAAGACAATTTCACAGGAACACACAAATTAACACAACAATTTTGTTTAAAGTACACAGGAAGAAGTTATTTTCCAGTCAATTTATCACTTTCACAGTTTGATTGCATAATTTTTTTTCTCTCTGCCAGTGTACCTATGCATTGTCTTGCTTACTCTATCATAGTCTAGTATTTAATTAAGTAGTTAATTGAAATATAATAACACGTTTTTTTTTGTACTCAGTTTTATGTAATCCTTTAGGTAAGCGCTTTCTTTGCAAATTGATTTTTTGCCAAGTACTGTCCACTTGGTAGCGTGTTGATGATGTGAGCATATTTTATGAAAGGTGAAAATGTGATTGGAAAAGTGTTTTAATTGAAAACTGTCATAATGGACATAAGTACTAACAAGTAGAAGTTATACATTATTCATATGAAATAGTTGCTGCATGTGTCTTTCTAATATCGTTTAATTTACGAGTGAATAGCGGACTTGAACAGTTATCGCGTTGGAAAGATTACTTCATCATCACCTAGTTACTGGTATATTCTAATCACAGATATCAATATTCTGTTCTTCGATCGATTGATTTCCTATCGTTTGCTCAATAGTTTTTAACTCCTTATGCGTAGTCCAAGGAAGTCAATGGAATTGTATTGACTGACTGTTTACAGTATGGCTTCCGGATGAATGCTTTCCTTTGCTGAAAATTAAAATTTCCTACGTGAATTGAAATAAAGTTTCGTTATTATAAAGCGTAAATGTCTTTTAATCACTGTGCCATGGACAATAGTTTCATTTTGGTAGAAGAAATGCACAAAAATGTAGGCCTTGTGCATCACTCAAAGGAGTTGGGGTCTGTAAAAAAACTTATATTAACCCTTAAAGTCCTGGACTCGAAATACGAGGAATTTTGTTATGAGAATTTTGGTTCTAGGATGATTTTAGGCTGAAAAACACGAATTTCAAGTCCGTTTGTCAAAAATATGTTACCTGGAAGCGCCAGGTGAAAAAGATTGAAGACCGCCTGTAGACGGTCTTAGGACTTTAGCTGAAAAAAAATAAAACTTTTGCAGTACAAAAAAGCGTTTTTTCGTTCGAAGTAAATGCTTACTACATTGATCAATACAGGTAAATACTAACAGACAAAAAAAAAATTTATTTTGAAAACATATATTTTACCTGATTACAACATTTCCTGTTACTCCAATGTTTGGTTTATCAGGCAAAAAGATGTTATCATTTCTTGCTCTAGTGTAAATTTTTTTTCCTTTAAGTCCTAAGACCGTCTACAGAAGGTCTTCACAAAAAACTCGATTTGAACCACAATTTTGATTCACAAATCAAACTACCAACAAAATATCAAAATACGCCTTCAAACAACTTACCAAAAAAATTCCGGAGTCGATTAAGCAGTTGCGAAGTATTTTTTTTTTAATTTGAATTTACACAAACATTTTTAGTAATTTTCGCGCTTGTTTTCGCAAAATTTTCAAAAACTGTCGCCGGATCGCGTTGAAACCGACACCATTCGATAGGTAAATTCAATCCGATGAATAAAGTCTAACGCTTAGAGCGAGAAAAGTATTGAGTTTGAATAGAATTGCATTTTAGTGATGACCTTCTGTAGACGGTCTTAGGACATTAAGGGTTAAGTAATTTTGGACCACGCTAATATACATACATGTTGTTTCAATTTATATTTAAAATATTTAAAAACGTTTGTGTATTCCGTTAATTTAGTCCCAATATAAATTATCTGATAAGAATCTTATATCACATCAGAATCTTACTACAATTTGGGTGAGAAATTTCAGTGGGACTAAATTGGATTGGTGTAAATGGGATTAAGTCTAGGTCTTACCGATTTTTTTCATGAATTTTCTGTAATTTGATCTCTGGAATTGGTCATATTTATTACAATCTTTCAGCCCATTCTAATCTACCATGGCATTACAGCCCAGTGTCAGTGTTTTGGCCCTCTGAAACACTGATTAATGATTTTAATTTTCTCACTAGTATAAAGGCATAATATTGCTGATCAGTAATAGTATATATTATTATAAACATACAGCATAAAACTTCAAGAAACTGTATATATTTTCGCAAGCAAAAATTATCTAACTATACTAAACTATCTAAATATACTAACTTGGAATGCCGTTCTAAAATTATTCATAGTCTAATCAGTGTATTATCTGTCAACTGAATTAGGTACTAAGATTTAGTATGAGCAAAATTTGATTATGAATAGTGCGCCTTGATTCTTAAATACCACCTGTAAACATTTCAGCTCAATTGGTTATTGCTTGCAGTTTGCTGTTCACTAGCTAAGGGAACATTTATAGAATTCAACAATATTTTTTTTCAACAACTTTGCTTATGCTATCGTCACTTTTACTATATGCCACTAAGGAAATTAACATGTTACAACAAATGTCCAGTAAAAAAGAACATTAAAAGTTTGAATTGTTTTGGGAATCTGTTCTTCAGTAAACTTTACTTTGCTTTTACATTTTGGATTTTGCGTTTTTGGCGACTACTAGTGAAATTAACTGTACAACATTTTGCAGTACATTGTAAGCTTTTCATCGCATTGATACTGTTTTCATACTTTTTTGCTATACTCTACGTACAAATTGGACTAGAAAAAAAATAAAAATTTCTTAAAGATCTAAAATTTAGCTCTTAGCCTTAGTAAAATTTTTAGCCTACCTCTTTTAAATGAACGAAATTTCTTTCAAAAAAAAAAAGTTAATAAATTATAATAATAAAATAAGAAATAGTTATTTGTTATGATATGTCTCCGTTCTTGTTTTCTTTCTGTAAGTAACGATGAACAAATGAACAGTTACTTTTATTTGGTTTGTGTATAAGGAAAATCACTCCAGTTCATGTAAGAACCAGTTGAGTACCCAACCGGTAGAGTAATCGTCTACTATTTAAATACTATTTGCAAATTATAGACAAATTTCATCTTTAATGTAGATTTACGAAAGAAAACATGTTCGTAATTTTTAACAAGCTCAGATGACAATCGTAATGAAAAAAACTGAGCGTACGTGCATCTAAATTCGTGTTTCCTCTGAGGGCGTCAATTTACTTACATATCGCTGCCTTAATTTGTAAAGCCCTGGTCAGGCAATATTTGCTCAATACACTAAGATATTTTTAAAATCAAGTACAATCGTAAGTATGAAAATTGTTTTTCATGTTTTGATTTTAGATATTTGTGTTTGGGAAAATATTTTCCTAGTCTGAGGATTTAAAGACCTTGGATACGACCATTTTATGGATTATGATTAAGCGTATCGATCTGCATCTCAATCCATCATGCATTTCTATCGAAAGCCAGTCCTATCATATGAATGCCTACATAATATGAAATCTAGTTTGTATTAACTTGAGGCCGATTTCTGTATTTCCATTAAATTTTGAATAGAAAACATTCCATCTACGTAAGCTTAAGAATGCGAAATTGGTAATATTCCTTGAGCTAGTTTTTTTCAGAAAGAAAGCTTATATTTAATCATATTCAATTATGTTAAAATATTTCAAAAATTCAGATATGGTCAAATTTTTTAAACCATTTCTTAAATTCATGGTGGTTAGCAAAGTGTTTAATTGTTCAATATGGAAAGCTACACAATTGTACTGACAATGTCTCAGTATGTAGTAAAGTAAAATATTTAAAATTCCTGATTCAGATTCCGACTCATCTTCTTTTAAATTAATACGTACACTATTTTATTTCTCAAATCCTCTAGTAAAAAGTCAAAAACCTTCCCAACTCCTCATTCCAATTCCGAATTCCAATAAGAACACATGTAAGGTATTATTTTTTTAAATATGAAAATTCATTTTTATTTTCGTTTAAGTTTTGTAATGTTTTTGTGGATTTTTTAATATTTTTTTTGTATTTCTCCTGTCACTATATATATATATATTTGTATATACATATATAGAATTTGCTTTTAAATAAATTTATTTAATTATAATTATTAATTTGAATTTTATACATATAAGTATATATATATATAACTAGGCATTTATTAATATTATTTTAAATAACATATAGGCTAAAAATAATTATTTTTATTGATTTCTTTTTTGTGTGTTTAATTGTTTGTTTATTTGTTTTTACTATTTAAATACTTAGGAATAAAATGGTGTTTTTTTTAATTTACAGTAGTTGCGGTTGGTTTTTTTGTGGTTTTATTTTTTGTGTTATTATTTTTTGTGTTAAATGTAATGAAATGAAATTTAGTATAATTGAATTATTTTTAGTTTTGGAAAATGATTTTAATAATTTATTTTTATTTAATTTTTTATATACAAAAATGCTAAAGAAAATTATGTGTGTGAGTTGTGTGAATGTGTAAAGGCTTTACAAAAATATATGTATGTATGTTTTCTTTTATGCAATTAAGTAAGGTTTTGTTTTTCTTTCAACATATTTGCTAGTATATATATATATAATTTGGAAACTACTCAACAAGTTGCAACTTTTAGGAGGAGTTGTTTGTTTTTATTTTTTGTTTTTGTTTTACTATGAGAAACTATCAGTCCGCTTAAATAGTAGTTTAAGTATTTTTTTCTTAGTTTTTTTTTTCTGCCAGTTTGTAGTTGTTTTTGTTTTTCTATACATATACTCTTTAAAATTAGTTAATACATTTTTCTTCTTAATAATTTCCTTCTGTTTTTTTTTTCTTTTTGTAATAAACTATACACAATTATACAATTATTTATAAATATAAATACATGAAATTCTATTGGTTATTTACAATGATACAGTGTGTTTTTTCTATAAATTATTATAATTTGAAGAGGGCTCAGAAGGGGCAAGTCATTTCTTAGTCAAATTAAAAATTAAAATTTTCTTTTCTAAACTAAATTTAACGCAATTTCTTTTGTGTGCGTCTCTTCTTCAAACTCCCTTTAAACCCCTTCTAATTTTTAATTTTTTTTATTATTTTAATTTTTTTTAATAATTTACAATTACCAGTTTAATGAAAAGAACATAAACAAACATTTAAAATTATTTAATATCACATTGAATTGTTTGAAAAGTTTTTAGTTCTGGTTTTTTTTTATCTTTTTTCATTTTCATTCACTTCTTTTACGCATAGTCCCATGCGTTTTGGGATGCTCTACTCTACACACAAATATATTATACATACACTATTCCTATGGAAAGTCTTTTAAGAGTACTCGCATATATAATTTTTTTGTTGTTTTTTTCAGTTTTTAAACGCTGCTAATTCGTGCTGGTTTAGTGCTTTGCGTGTTTTGTTGTGTTTCTTTTTTCTTCTATAGTTTCTTGCTCTGTTTTTAGTTTTAACATTTTTTTTTTTTGGAAAAATAAAGATGGCGTCTTAAATGGCTGCTATATTGTTTAATACACAAAACATAAACTACGGAAAAAAAGGGGGAAACTACGTAATGCCTCGTCACTGAAGTCTTTATACCAGGAAGGCCTGTCCATTGTTCTTATTCGCTATCGATGTGCTGGCTGTTGTTGTGGTGGCCGTCATACCCTCGATTCCCGCAGACGTTGTCGCACCTGAGCTGTTGTTGTTGGCAGCTGCGATGGCCGCTGCCGCAGCCGATGTTGAGGCTTGGGGTTGCGGTGTTTGCGCCGCCGCCGCTGCCGCCGATGTTGATTGTGTGCTTGTGCTCGCCTGACTCAGGTTGCTGCCCGTGCGCAAATGTATTGGCGCTGTGGCGTGCTGTTGCTGATTGGCAGTTGGCCCTGCCTGAACGACACACATCGATGGCCGCCACTGTTGCTGTAGTTGTGACGAAGAGGAAGGGTTGTTAGTGTGGTGTCCTGCACCGCGAGGGTTGTTCTGATGATGCGAATTACGATAGCTGACGGGCGCAAGTAATTGCTGCTGATGATGCTGTTGCGAGCCTGGTGCCGATGGATGATGTTGTTGCATGAAGTTGGCCGCACTGCCGCCATTCGGTATCATGGACAAGGCTTCATGTTGATCGTAGGCACTGTATTCCGATTCGATGCTGTGGTAGATGTGCTCTGATGGCGGACGCATTTGCATGGCATCAACCATACGTGCGCCATGGCGACTGGGGCGTGGGGATGGTGTGGCCGTGGTGGCTGACGAGTAATTAGCCTCCATATCTTCTTGATAGTAGGCGGGCGGTGGCGGTGCCTGACGGAAGATGACGCCGGGCGAGACGGGCTGCTTGAAGCGTTCATGATGGTCCAATGTGTAGTTGTTACCGCGCGGTGACAGCTCAATTGGTATGGCATAGCGCAATTTCTCCCAGAAGTAACGATCGCAGGTGAGCAAGCGATTCGAGGGCACCGACTTCAAGTAGGGCGCCAGTTCGGCCACATCTTCGGCCTCCGATGACACATTCGTCTCCTCGATGATTACCAGCTTCTGGGCCAGGCCACGCAACGCTTCGTGGAAGGCATTGCGGAACTCAGTGCGATTCCATTCGGTGGCCAGCATGTTGCGTGTCAGCACTAAGATAATTTTGCGTGAGGCGCGCGCTGCTTCCACAATTTGCAATTGACTTGCCTCGGGCGGCAGATCACGTTGCTGAATGCACAACCTGAAGGGGGGACGTCCATGCTCCAATTCTGCTGCAATGTTGCGGCACACAAACTCATAATCCTTAGCCGAGTGCAAGATGATGGCATCGTATAGCTTGCCGGCATCTTCGAATCTCGGCTCGCACACACGTACCCCATAGTGGGCGAACAGCCACATGCGCACCGACTCACGGAAGACGAACACAATGATCAGCACCACAATCAGGAAGATCAAAACGAGCACAGCCGCCAGCAGCGGCACATAGCCGCCCGAAATGTCTTGCGACGCCATATTACTGGCGCTCTCCAACAGTTCGCTGCAGTCGACGCCATTCGATGAGACCAGATCGAGTTCACGTTTCACACCAGCATCCACACAATAGATATCCTGGACATCACGTATCACCAGGGCATTGTCGGACACAAATTGCGCCAGCTCCTGTAGGAATTGACAGCGGCACGACCAGGCATTGCGGCCTATTGTCAGGCCCTGCAAGTTGTTGCGATACTGCAAGTTGGCCAACTGAGCAATCGGCATCAGAGTCAGGCGATTGTTATCCAGTCGCAAGACCTTCAACGACACCAATGGCGCAAATGTGGCATTCGAGATGTGTGCCAGCAGATTGTTGTGCAAGTACAACTCCCGCAACAGCGACAACTGACGAAATTCAATGCCTTCGAGCGTTTGCAGCTTATTGTTCTCCAAATGCAGTGAGCGCAGCATGGCCAAGTCGTCGAAGGTGCCATTCTGCACGGACATCACATTCGAGGCATTCAGGTAGACAGCACGCAAATTACGTTTGCCGGCAAACACCTGAGCATCGAGAACGGGCAGATTATTGCCGTCCAAGTACAAGTCGGTAACCTCGCTGGGAATGCGTGTCGGCAGGTTGATGCGATTCTGCTTCCCACAGTCGACAATGTTCGTCGACCAGGTAGCATCGTGGAAGCAGGTACAATTGTCCGGGCAGACCATCTCACAGTCGCACTGTTCGAAATCACAGCAATGACATGTAGCGGGACAATGTGATTCATATTTGCAGACAAAGTCACTGCTGCTGAGGGCCGACAATTTACGTATCGGGGCATTACGACTGTGCGGCATCAAACATTCAATGTTGCCCAAGTCGACGATTTTCGGGTGCTGGCGGGTGGTCAGATTGTTAATGCGTTGCAGCCATTCCATGGAACAGTCACACTCGAAGGGATTGCCGCCCAAATAGAATTCGGGCACTTGCTTGTCGGCCACAACAGGAGCCACGCGCAACGAGTTCAGCGAAATCTTCGACAGTACATTAGCATAAAGATCAACACGCACTAGACGTGTCTTGTCTACGAACGAATTGGCCTGAATTTGGCCAATGATATTGTTGTTAATGAACAGCAGCTCAATGGAGTTGGGCACGGACATGGCACCGATTTCGGTAATGCGATTATGACTAGCATCCAGTGTGGTGACGCGTATCTCTTCCTGCAGTTTGTAGTAGTTGCCCAGGGCTTCAATGTAGTTACCATGTATGTCCAACCATTTCAAATTGGACGGTATGAAAGCATAGTCAAACCAGACCAGATGATTTTCTGAAAGGTTCAACCACAGCAAAGAGGCCAAAGTGGCAAAAATGCCATTGATGTCGGTGAGGAAGTTCTTGTCCAGGCGTATGGCCTCAATTTCCACATTCTTATCGAAGGCTCCCCGCTCAATGGACTGTATGCGATTCTTGGCCAAATTGAGTACTGTGAGGCGCGGCAGATCATTGAACATGCCCACGGTGATGTTGCCAATGCGATTGTCGATCAAACGCAGACCGGTCAGCTGGTTCAGATGCTTGAAGGTGCCATTCTTGAAGTCGGATATTTGATTTTCACCCAAGTCCAGGGTCTTCAGCATACTCAAGTCTTGCACGGCCTCGGGCACTTCAGCCAATTGATTCGAGCTCAAGTCCAGCTCCTTCAGATCAGAGCAGTTGCGAAAGGCTTGCGTCTCCACTATGCTGATCAGATTGTTGTTCAGCGTCAGCTTAGTGAGCACATACAGGCCATTGAAGATCTTGTTGTCCAGTGTGTGCAGACGATTCTCAGCCAAATTGAGTGTATGTAAATTGTACAAAGGCAAGAAGGCTCCCTCCTCGATGTGGCCAATGGAGTTATTACGCATATCAAGAATTTGCAGGAAATACAACTCCTTGAATGTCTTTGCGCCAATACGCGTCAGCGCATTGTTCGCCAAATTCAAGACAATCAAACGTATGAGGCCCGCAAATGTATTATTATCCACATGATGACTGGTCAACTGATTGCCATTCAGATCCAACACCAGTAATTGTTCCAAGCGATGAAACAGGCCCTTGGGCAGATCGTACAACTCATTGCCCTGCAAGTGTATCTCGCGCAGTTCCTTATTGCCCGCAAAGGCCTCCGCAGGCAGCGACTCCAAATGATTGTACGACAAATTCAGCACACGCAACGAGCTCAAGCCGGCCAAGGCATTCGAGGCAAACAGGCTGATGTTGTTGTGCTGCAAATTCAACTGTTGCAGGCGACGTAAACGCGAGGCGCCCCAAACGTCGGGCAGCGAACGCAACTCATTGTGTGAAACGTCCAGAACTTGCAACTCGGCCCCGCCACTGGCCCCATTCAGCGAGCACATTTTCTCCGAGAAGCCCAAATTGTCCGCGGACCGTATACGATTCATGGTCAAATTTAACACTTGCAAATTCTGCATGGAGCACCACACGCCCTCGGGCAACTGGCGTATATTATTGTCACTCAGGTTCAGTTCATTCAATTCGCGCAGACCGTTAAACGAGGCGGGCAGTATTTCCAGCGTCTTGCCCGGACCCCACAGCGAATTGTGCGTTTGCAGCGTGAGACGCTTCAGCGACATTAAACCTTCGAATGTATTCGCGGGCACACGCTGCATTTTGCACGCATCCACTCGCAGTTCGGCAAGCTTTTGCAGGCGTGTAAATGCATTCGCGGGCAATTCACTCGCGTACAACAAATCGCTGGAGCACTGAATTTCCAGGCGATTTGCCGTCTCGGCCACTTGCAGGTCGAGCGGGGCACTGGCCTCGATGGCACGCAAATTACACTTAATATCCATGGTGGTGCGCACAAACTCCCAGGAGCACTGGGCGCATGAGCCACCGATCAGGAGCAGGCTGTGCAGCAGCAACAGCTGTACGGCAGTGGGCGTAAAGGCACGCATTTTGTTGGATGTGTGTGAATGTTTAAATGTTGGATTATTTAAACAATTGTTGTTGTTGTTGCTGGAGGAGGACTAGACTGGGCAGTCGTCTCCTGAAGAAATGTTCGTAGGATGTGGTGGTTTTTTTTTTGTCTGCGGCCTCAAACCAAGGAAACACTAATGCCACACAAAATTTCTAAATGGTATTTGAACACATTTTAATTTTTTTTTTTATGATTTTCGTGTGATCATAATTGTAAATTTTTTTTCTAATTTTTTGTTGCCATTTGGATAAAGTCACTTTTTGAGAATTTTTTGTTTCAATTCTCTAAATCGCTTTAATTTTTTAATAAAAGTCGACCGTAAACCCGTAATCCTTGTGCTTGGTAATCGTTTTGCGTTTATTTTTAAATTTCCTAAGCGATTCTCACTTTTTGTATATTTTGTGTTGATTTTTTTGCTTTGAAGTACGAACGCGCGGCAGTTAAGTCAAGTTGTGGAAACTATTATTTTTTTTTGATGTGTGTTTCTTTACTTTGTCTTAATTACAAACTTGAACGGAAGAGCTCTTTTTCTAAAACATGTTTACCGCTTAACGTTTCAACTCAAACTGATTATAAATGTTGTTCGTTGCGACTCCGTTGACTCGTTGAAAATTTTTCTTGTTTCATGCACACACAAAAAACACACGGACGTACACACGAATACAGCCAGTTGAAGTAAAAACCGACCAGCAGCAGCAGCAGCAGCTAGCTAGCAAGCAAGCAACACCAACAAAAACATGAAACACACACAAAACACAACAACTCTTTTATGCTTTCATGGTACTTGCTGCTGTTGTTGTTGTTGTTGTTGTTGTTGCCACTGCTCGTATTACTATAAAGTTACAGTCACGTACAATATACATACATGTGAGTTGGTTATTTTGGCTCTCCTGCTTCTGCCATATTCTCTCTGCAGTGCACTCTGGTCATCATCATCATTGGCAACGTCATACTCGCATTTCGTACGTTTAGCCTCTTTATGGCTTAAACGCCATCATCATCGTATAAGAATGCAAGACGGAAAGCGAAAACGCATGCCAAAAGTAGGGGAAATGCAACACTGCACAATGTCACAGTCACGCGTATGTGTGTATGTGTGTGTGTCTGCTCTTTTTCCCATTCGCAACTTTGTTACTCGCTCTGGCACATGCACACATCCATTCACCATTTGTAATCTCTCACGCATACACAGCGAAGGAGATACAAGCATGAAATGCATTTGCATGCATTCAACAGAAACCGGCCGGCCATTTGTGTCGTATGTGTGTGTGTGTGTGGTGCTCATGAGCTCTCATCATCGTACACATACCCATGTGTCAGGGTATTAGTGAGTAAGTGAGCGCAAGCATGCATGTAAAGTGCAGTTTAGAAATGACACAAAACGTGCCCAAGCAGCGGCAACAGGCTATATGGTGTTTTTTTCTCTGCTTCTTCTATCCCTCATATGAATCCATGAGTGGCGGAGTAAAGGAGTGGTGCCGGTGGTGTGTTGTAGTAGTTGGCTGTCGAGTTTTGCGAGAGCAAATGCAAAGGCAAAATGCAAATGAGCTGTGCTGCATAATAATAGTCGCCAGGAGTTGCCTTTAAACTGCAATGGTGTATATTTTATGCGAGTAGGTGCTACTACTTGAATGCATTATTAGGCAAAGGTATGGTTTGCAAAATATTTAAACAAGAATTTTTATGGCCAAAGTATTTAAAGTTTCCCCAACTCTTGTTTAGCCACCAGTGGTAAGGGGGCTCTTTAATATTAGCGCTTATTTTTTTGATGGGGTTTTATATTGTTAAGCGTAAGTCAAGTCATTGGAATGCCAATGGTTTATGGAGGACTATCAACTCATAGCAGAAGGTTCTGGATTTGATTAGGTTATCTTGAGCCGGCTAACGACATTGTTATACAAACCAATTAGATTTCATGATGATCCTGTGTATACTTTCCGAGAGGCCATAGCGAGTGTCCAAGAAGAATAATTCCAGCAGGACCCTTCTAGGGCTGGATAGTAGCTAGTCAGATGCTTCACCATCGCCGTTCCTTCCTTGTCTCTTCATATCGATTATAATAAGATCCATATTCAATTTTTTCTTAAGTTTTGAACCCAATGAAGTCTCAACTTCTGAGTATTATATAGGTAATGCAGGTAACCATCAATGGTTAGAGAGACTCAGATGCCGCTATGAGTCCATATTTGTCCTCTTTTGCTACTCACATCTGTCGCTCTAACCTTATCTGGTCCGTCCTGCAAGTTCAAAGCCTGTGATGCAGACGTATCGTTCGTAACCAAGTATCTCCTACAAGCTGTTGTCTATGTTCAGTTACTTCATCTTGGTGCACTCAATGTATGGCACAGCTACAATGTAACCACATTTGAGATGTCCCATTTAGCAAAAGAAGTCCATGGTTCCTAGATATTGTTCGGTTATTCCTATGGCTTTCTTGCCAGTCCAACTAGCACCGACTGAGGTTTACATTCGCATGATCACCAGATCGATGACCTAAACAGCAACGGTTCGGACATTACGCTGCATCAAAAAGTCATACTTTAGTATGAGTCCGCCGTTGGCTAAACTCCGGAGACCTTATGGAGTAATTTAATATTCCTAGTGTTACTAAATATGAAGACTAAAGCTAAAGTTCCAAATTCCACCATAAATAAAGGCATTTGCCCCAGTTAATTGAAGGTTCCAGATTCCGAACTACATGAAGTCTAAAAGCGAGAGTAATACTTAGAGAAATCTCGATTTTTATTATATACTTGAAGTAGATTATTAAAACAGCATCACACGTTCCCGAACATGTGCAATTGGCCTTAGATAGAGAGACCGAGAGGCAGATCTGGACAAATTTATTAAATAACATTATTGGTTCAGTTTACAGACTCGAGTGCTGTCAGTGGAACCAACATTCTTTACAAATATGATAAGATCAAGTCAAGTACCGCTCATAACCCAAATTTGGTATTTGTGATGATCACATCTCTCAGCTTTCTAGAATTCTTAGGCCATATAGAATATTATGAGAAGTATGAAGCATTCTAGATGGTTTGTCAATATAAAAGCTAGTTCCTAGTCTAGGTTTGTTTCGTTTCTAGATTACTGCCCTAAATACATTTCAAATAAAGATTCTTTGACACGAAACCTACAGGGGATCAGTTTAAGCTTCTTGGAGTAGTCTGTGAAGTGAATCATTTATAAAATTGATAATATCTGTTCTTGGTTACAACTCAGTGTTGTAATTTCGTAGGAGAACTCACTTAGGGACCGACTTCTAAAGAAATACTCCAGTGTTCTTTCAGTAATCAGTGTTGAGAGTTAGTCAAATTGGTGAGGCCAGATCGGTAGATTGAAAGACCTGATCATACATATGATAACACAATGAGTCAAATGAGGTGTCACCTTAACCTAACCTAGTTCACTTGCTGTTGCTATTTGATTAGCTACAAACCACTAATTTTTACTTAATAATTTTTTAAAAACTTCTCTTCAGTTGTTAGTAATTCTATGCAAATCTAACCAAACATTAACATTTTTTTCTTATATCTTTTTGATCATTTTATTCCATCTGAGCGTTGTCCAACTTAAACCTCTTCTCTAAATCTCCGGCACTATCTCTATCTGATACGCTCTCTGCCTCTCTAAATATATAAACAGATATGAATATTTAAATATTTTAATTCTCTCCCTCTCGCTCTCTCAACGCTGCCAACATTTTGCCAACATAATTACGTCTCGCCAAATTGCAGTTCTCCAATTGCCAATTGCAATTTCTTCTTGACTATAAGACCCAACTAGTGCTAGTCTCCTCCACCTCGCCACCCCACACCACCCCACTATACAACGAGCTCACAAAATCACATTTATTTCACCTCTCTAGCAAAGTGTCATTTTGTTATGACTATGAGCACACAGAATGAAGCACATGAGAATCATGCTTGGGGAGCAAGTTTGATTGCATGTGGTGTCTAATGTGGCTGCATACGTGTGTGTGTGTGTTTGAGTGTGCTCCCCACTTTGTCGTCATCATCGTCAACGGTGGGTCGGGAATAGAAAAAAAAATAAAGAAAAAAAGAAGAAGAAAAATAACGAAGAACTCTTCTTCCCGTATGCTCACTGCGCCCGTCATCATCATCGTCATCCTTTCCTGGTGTATTAAATGCTATTATTATGCCATTTTGCCTTTTGCGTTAACGCGCAACAAGCTGCTGCTGCTGTTGCTGCTCACTTTTTAGTATGTTTTTTTTTCTATTCAACGCCTGTTATTGTTGTTGTCGTTTTATACTTTTTCTGTTGTGTGATTCTTCTTCTTCTTCTTCTTCTGCTTCGGCTATCTCCTGCTTCGTTTTGCTGCAAATAGTATTTTCTGTATTTTTGCAATTGTTTCAAATTTAGTCACTCTGTGCGTGTTGCTGCTGTTGTTGTTGCTGTTGTTGTTGCTGCTGATGTTTTGCAAGCTTCCTGCACTAATTTTATCATTCCTGTTGTTGGTGTTGTGTGCTTTGTTGCTACTATTTCCAGAACATATCTCTGTTAGTTGGCGTGTTATCATGTTCATATGATTGTTGTTGTTGTTGTTGTTGTTGTCATTTGGCTGTTTCATAAATGTTAATGCACGAATATGTTTGCCACAATCTGCATTTGCCTCTACTCTTGCCTCTTGTGTGCTCTTTTCCACTGTGTCTCTAGCTCTGCCCGTTTCGACCCGCTTTTCAGCATAGTTTTTCGGCTTATGCCACACTTAAAATTACATTAAAAAGTTTGTTGTTTTCTTTTGAAGTTTGTTTGGCAAATGTTTTGTAAAGTGAAGCGCTTTTTTCCATTGGGTGGAGCAGCGGTTTGCCTTCGCCTGGAGTAACATTTCGACTGGAAAAACAGCAACAACAACTTGGTAAATGCAACTTACTTTTTCGAGTTAATTATTTCGTTGTGGTAATATTGTTGTTAATTAATTGAGTTGCGTTCTTTTGTGGTGGTGCTCTTTTTCCCTGAGTTGTAAAAGTAGATGAGGAAAAACTGTTTATTTTTCTTTCATATTTGAAGTATTTATTATCGCATACAATTTTGTTGAAAAATTAACACTTTTTGTGTGTCCAATTGGTCGATTCAGAATACAATATTTGGGGGAAAAGTATAACAAACTCAAGAGTTTGGAACGCAGTGAACTCTGAAGGGGTTTACTTGTAAAGATTTAAAACTTAAACTTCGAGGCTATTGTCTTGGGCCCACAAGAGTTCTTTCAGTACCGCATTGGACACAGACAGGCTGAAAAATACCTCGAATATGCTAGCTGGAATATATTGAAAAAATGTACATTCATCATGAGACTTCATAAGGTACACACTCAATCTGACTGCTCAATGTTATGTAGAGTGATCAAGGCACTTTGTGACTCCAAATTCGCTTATATCATCTTCACTGGATAACGCCAATAATATCCTGTCAATGTGATACAAGCGGTGCTACCTAAAAGTATTCCTACTTCCTCGTTTATTTCTTTGAATGAAATTGATTTCCTTGAGTGGATCTAACAGCTTCTACTCGTCTATTGGAGGCAATGATTTATGATTTCTGGACGTCAGTGAGCGAATCTCAACAGAAACCCAAGTTTATATGCACATAAATGTATGAGGCTTAAATTCCCAGCAGGTTTCTCGAAGTATACTGACATCTTGATCTGGCGAGGCTTAGAACGAGGTCTGAATCCAAAAACAGAATCGTCTGGGCATAATGTTTATCGAAAGCAAAGTAGTTGTTAGAATTTTGCGCTACACTTTTCCGTGTACCTACAGAGAAATTTTAGGAAACTCAACTTAAATTTTTTAATGCTTTTGATCAAAAATTTGATTTTTGTAATCTACTCTAGACCAACTTTTTCTATCAATACGCCAAGGGACATTTCCATCCTTTTGGAAGTGCCAAGGTTGGTTCTATTACTAAGGCTTGGAAAGTAGCCCTATCAGTTATTTGCGTTCTGCATGCTTGACCCACTGGAGAAGATACTGGAGATTATCATAGTTAGACGGCTGCATGAGTCACTCGAGGGATCTATACATCAAACAGTTTGGATTTCGAAAATAACAAATCCACTGCGACATGTCGATGACAACAGATGGTAATGCGGATTGTACGTGATGTGGTAGCGCATGATGTCTAGAATGCTTTCAAGTCCGGTTGTATGACACTGGCAATGGAGTAAAGACATGCGGTATCTCCAGTGGTGTTCCACAAGAATCGGTACTTAGGTCAACGCCAACTGCATCTTATCCATCAACCGAGTAGAATGCAGACTGGCGGTAGGAGGGGTAACCGGACACTGTCTTATTGCTCTTATCAATCTTCTAGGATGGGTTCAGTGTCCAAAAACTGGTGTCGGAACTGTAACGAACCTGTTAAAGAAGGAAACACTCGAACATTTGCTATGATATTGCCCTGCGCTGACCAGATGTAGGCTCAAAATACTTCTTTAGCTCGATAAGGGAGTTGTCCAAACTAAAAATCTCTCAATTGAAATACTTCTCACTGTTGGTAGTAGGCAAACGCCTAATCAGTGCAGCGATTACAAAAGTCCCCCGGAGGTGGGACAGTGTCCCGACCTGGAGTAAGTAGCATATGAAATGAAGGTGGTTCTCCTGAGCACACGGAGTCGATCACCACGCGATAGTCTCACAGCAACACAAACGATGTTAGTAGTGGCTGCTTGACACTCGAATGTCATTCAGGGACTATCTACTGGGGGTCAGTGAAAACACCACAGGGGTGACTGGTTGAAATTCTTGACGAGAGTTACTAGGTCCATAATACTCTATGATACACCAGTATTGACCGATCAAAGAAATGACGATTGATCAATAATGCTCGGACGGCCTGCCGACGGTAGTACTGCAATGATCCACTGAGGATTTTGACGCTTTTACTCCATCTTTAATAAAAATAATTCAATGTGGGAACCAGAGCTTTAACCCAATGCAACATTTTAAACCCAGAAAAATTGAAACTGGGCCATATTGCACTTTTGGTGAAGCGAGTAGGGGCTAACCCATAATTAAATTTTTTTTCACAAATTTTACAAACTGACTACATAGTTGACAGAAAAGTTTCTCCGAAAAATTCCACTTGGTACGTATGTATGCCATCAATTACAATCATGGCACCAAACATTTCATTTCATTTCTATTCATGTTTTCACAAACCCAAAAAATTATGAAAATTTTGGCCCACAAAAACAAATAGTAGTACTAGTAATACACTTCACAACACAGTACAACACAACACGGCAACTAAAGTTATGCATTACAAGCATCAAGAGCTTGCGGTGACCCCTTGCCATTTTCTAATTCAATTAAAAGGAAAGAAAATTTTCATTTGTATTCATTTGAATACGATTTCTGAGCGACGACGACCGACGGTCATGTTATTTACTGGGAATATGAGCGAGCTTCTTCTTCGCAATTTTTCTCACTCTACACAACTCGAAAGAAAAAAACAAACAACAACAACATAAACATTCATTTGCCTAAATGGTGCTGGAACAGATTTTCTTTGCCAACTTTTCTTCATGGTTTTTGTTGCTGTTTTTGCTGTTGTTTTTATTTTTGTTGTAAGTTTTCTTTAACCAAGGCTGTGGCGCTGCGTTCATAGTTTGTAAGCGCCTGTTGCTGCTGCACTTAATTCCATTGCATACGCTTGACATAGTTATGCAGTAGACAGCACAAATATTGTTGTTGTTTGTTGTTTTCGTATTTTTCGTATTTTTATTTTCTTTTTTTTTTTTTTTGTTAATGCCTACATTAATGAGAGTACAGCGGAGTATGAATTCCAGACTGCTGACCACTCAATTGAAAATTTATGCAAAAATTAAATTTAAAAAAATTTTAAAAAAAATTTAAAAAAGGTAAATAAAATAAAACTTGTAAAAAAAACGTATGCAAAAACAACTACTAGGCACATAAAAAAGAAAAAAAAATTTTTTTAGTTTCGTGAAAATTACATGCCAATTTTTTGTCATGCTTAAATTGCGGCCCACTGTGCCATTTAATGCTTATTTAACAGATAATAAAATTTCGGATTTAATATTTATGCTTAAAATTTTACTACAGCTTTAACCGTTATGTACTTATATACTTTTTTTTCTATACATTTTCTTTCCAGTCGTTACTTTGGCTGGCATGTCATTGCAGCAATTTGCAATTTTTTCTGTTTTCTGTTCTAAAATGCAAGAAAAAAAATATACAAAATTCTTCTTCACATGCATCATCACATGCAAGTTGTGCTTGCGTTCTTCTTGCTTCAATAAATCGTTCAGCATTTTGTTGTAGTAGCAGCAACAACAACAACAAAACTGCCAAGTGTATATTCTCGCCTATAAGATATCGGCATCCAAGTATTGTATTATACGTTGACTAGCACAAATATTGTACAAAAAAAATTTACTTATGCGGGTTCACTCACTTGCTGAGTGTATGGGCCTCCTTTTGGCGTTTGGACAAAAAATAAGAAAAAAAAAATAACAAAAGTAGTAACTACTTACCATATTATAAGAAAATAAAAACAATGCATTGAGGAATTTTCATATTATACTTACTATAGGACAAAAAAAACGCAAAGCTATGCAGAAACTACTGTGCGTATTCCTTTGAAATCTCAGCGCTCGGCTGCGATATGCAAAAACTTGCATCTTCTGAACAATATTAAATCAATACAACAACAAACGCTTCAGCAGTCGAGTTCAGTGGAGTAACGGCTACGAGTGCGGGTGCCCAGTGTATTGTATTTCCTTGGCGCATAAAATTGGCACAAGATTTTCTATTGTTTTCCTTCTCTCCCCCAATCGGCTGGAAATAGGGTTAATCGCTTGTCGATAATGGTCTGAAGAGATTTGGTTTAGAAAAAATATATTGTCATTTAATTTATTTTAATGGCTAAGAATGTGGAGAGCAGGAAATGGTATAAGTGGGAGAAATTGGTACAGGTCAGGAACTCGGGAAATTTTATAGAATTAGAAAAAATTGTACCAAAAATTTAACGGAAAAATAAAAGCATAAAAATGCTCTAAAATACTATATTAATAAGGTGAAGTGGATAAAGGCAACTGATTCTATCATCATTATTTAAATTTGGTAGGAAATCTGGGCAAGAGTTGAACATAAAATTGGCTTCAGTTTAACGAGCTCTTAATAAGATATGCTAGCCCTATAAAAACTCCAGATCTTACTTTATTAAAAAATAATTCAATGGATATCTGATATACTATGTCTAGTGTACATATATGATTAACCATTTCTACAAGTTCCTCTTTCATCTAAGAAAATCCCTCATTGGGAGATTCCAACCGATGGTATTAATAGATCACTTTGCGATTTCTATAAATCTACCAGGATCGTTTCTGCTAGACTTGAGATTGTTCCTTTTGATTTTAGATCACATTATTCTGGGTGTACATGCTGCTGAATGAGTTAATTCTTATCACCTCGAGTTCTTATCAGTTCTTGTCAGTTCAGTCAGCCCATTGTTATCAGTAATTATTGAAAAATATTGAATTAATCATAAGTTAATAAATAATAAACAATTGCCTGTGCGCACTTAAGTAATATAGGTACTCTGGATAATTGCGTACTTAACAATTAATGACTGAAATGTACTTTTAATCACTGATTTTTGAATTAAATCGTTTTTGATTTACTCAATAGTAATAGTAAATATAAATATATCATGACTGATAAGTGGTTATAGACTGACTAATTACCGCTGAATCTAGAGCTCTGAAATATTTTGGGTTGACACCGTAGTCATTATTTAAGCGATTAGATAATCCACCCTCTGCCACATCCTTGAACATTTTAACTGTATATTGGGAATGTTTTTCTAAAAATAACTCAGGTTCCGGTTGACCGATGAAATTTTGTGATTCGGGAAGGTGGACACGAGTACTACTATGAGAAATTACGAAACTTGGTATATGAGAATTTTTGCGTGGTCACTGCTTTCGAATTCGATGTTATTTATGGTCGGGGAGTTCACGAATGTTCACAAAAGTGTTTCGCGGGGGAGGGGGGAGGGGGGGAGGTGGTTTCACTGCGGGCTCACGGGAAATTTCACATGACGATTCACGGGAGGGTACTTACACTACTGTAGGCTGGGTGGTTCAAGGGGGAATTCACGAGAGAGTTCACTTCCACTACTTTTGATAGGGAGGTTGACGGAGGGCTTCACGCGAAGGTTTACGTGAGGGTACTTCCACTATTCTGAGTACATGTCAGAGTAACGCGGCGTCTTTAAGCTATAATCATAACCTAAAATGTTTTAAAATATGAGCAACCAACTTCATCCATGCATACCAACTCTTCATCGTTCTACTCCTTATCCAGTACAAATGATTATATTACTTTAAAACAAATAATTGGAAATATATTCGGATTCCATAGATCCGCCTTGGTATTGAAGTTCAAGAATCGGAGACACTAGAAACGGATTTTAGATTTTTCCAAAAAAAGAAAACAGTTTATAGTATGGACGTGACAGTTAATGTCGGGTGTAAAAAGAGTTTAAAGGAGATCCATGGGGGTCAAATGGGGGTCAAATGGGTGTGTAATTCAAAAACGTGCCACAGTTACTTTAATTTATGAAAATCCAGTAAATAACTAAATATTATCTTTCCAATACCACTTAACCGATACACAATCAAATCAAAAATACAATACTGCAGCCGGTCACTGCACTCAGAAAAAATTCTATAAAAAATTAGTCAATGGGAGGCAAAAACTTTTGAAACAATAGTATGAATATCATCAAGTGGCAAACTGATTCTTTGCGATTACTATCATAGTATTTGCGTAACCGATTTCATAATATTCCATTCCAATGAGGAAATACTTCTTAAAGTCTTCATTTGGTATAGATGACGAAAAAAATAAATTTCCACCTGAAATAAGAGAATATGACATTTTTTTCAAAAATGTATACCAACTTCGAACGGCTGAAGGCATTAAATTTCTCCTTTGTACATTCGAATTATAAAAAGATTTACTAGAGGGCAACATTTTGAATTATTTAATTTCTTTGTCAACCTATACTTACTTACTAAATGCATTCAAAGAACAAGTAGGTACATCAGAAACCAATTTAATCCCAATATTCCGCAATAATTCCGCAATAATTCCACCTTCAACGCTAAATACTTTTTAAACAATTTTCAAAGACTGCAAAAAAAAGCAGAAAAAAAAGTCAAGAAATAAACCCAATATTAAATCGTTTAAAATTGCAGACTTTTAGACCTTAACATAAGCAATTTCTCAGCATTTTGCTAATGCCTACACACTCATGCACACACACACACACTTTACACAAAATCTTCAATTCAAAACCCTTCATTATTGAACCATCCACCAAACACTTTCCAGCCAACTCATGCTAACAAATTGGTCTATAATTTCATTTTTACAGAAGGTCTCTTTTCATATCAAATGAACCAAAAAAAAAAAACAAAAACAACAACGAACAAGAAAAATGCAAAAAATAACACCAACAAGACTAGCAAGAAAGGCCAAGCAAAAAAATAACATTCCTTGGCAAATTACTGCACCATTAGTTAGACTTAAAGACTGACTACGATAACATTCTGGGCAGATTTCTATATAATTTTTTGTTTTCATTTGGAAAAGTAAATATTTTAACTAGATGCGGCTAAGTAAATAATTTCCACTAACAAAAAGAAAGAAATCATAGTAATTGCCTATTAAAAGCAAGGCAGTAACTACTTGGTGCTAGACAGCTTGCAAAATAAAGGCTAAAAAGATTTCCTTCAATCGACTGTTAATCTCTTAGGACAACAATCAACTGCTCTTTTGGCAAATGTTAATTGACGAAAATCTTTTCAAAAAAATCTATATATATTTTTATTAAAATAATAAACGACTAAATCCGTTCGAATGTTGTTTTTACTATGAAAAGTGAACGAACCTGAAAAATAGAAAAAACATCACATTTGTTGCGGTCTGTGCTCTTTTCGATCTGAGCTCTCAGTTTGTATTTGGTGTTGGAGAAAAATGCGTGTGTGTGGATGTTATTTCAGTGAACATTTAATAGCGTGCTAAGCCCTAGCTTAAGCCCTCTTTTCTATGGGGTTTGCTCATCGACAGTTTCTTTCAAATAGAAGATTTGGTCTTTTCAGTTTCAAGTTATTAATATGACAAGATCGGCAGGTAGATCGAGAATACGAATAGTAAGAACTCTCAAAATGCCAAATGAGCATAAGGCAAGAGCATAACTCTCAATTTGGAGGGGAAATGAATTACTCTCACCTATACCAAGACAATTTACCCACACCAATTCATTCTACTAACACTTAAACATTTTTAGAACTCAGCTGTTCTCTCTTTTACTCTCTTTTTCTATATTTTTCTCGCTTGTGCTCTTTTTTCCGGACCAGTTTTGAGTTTATCCTTCTCAACTTTTCAGACCCTCCAACGTTTCTCAGATCATTTGTCCTTTTTCTTGGTTAATTTTTCAGAGATACTCACTAATACCATCAGAATTTGCCTTAGTATAGGTTTAATGCTCACTAATACCTTTTCATTACAATTTTTACGCTCATTGATCTCATTTATTTGATGCTCTTCTCTTCCAGCATAAATCGGCCTGTACCTGCTTGTTTCTGTGCCCTATGCAATGCCATAACTTGTATCTGTTGTGCGCCCCAGAAATTATTTTGTCATTTCGAAATATCACTTGGCCCGTTTCTCGTTCTCACGACTTTTCATACGCCACTAGATGGCTCTGCTAGTCTCATTCTGTTAGCTAAATTTTTCATTTTCTGCCGCTTTTTCATTATTTTTCGATCGTTCGGCAATACTAAGCGCTGCTCATTTGTTTGGCGCTCGTGTCTAACGCGCTGTTTTGACTCATGTTCAACAACATCGACATTTTTACATTTTTAACACTTTGTTTGCCTGCAAAAAGATTACCTAAGTGCCTAGGATCTATTAAATGGTTTTTTTTTTGCGTTTTTCACTGCCTTACTTTGGCATCATTATAGCCAATATTGTTGCCGTTGTGTGATTTTATTTTTCATTTCGCTTTTAGTGTTTTTTTTGTTTGGTTTTTTGGTTCAGTTCCTCCTGTTCGTTGATCTCGTTTAGACTCCGCTTGCCAATATGTATATCCAAGTGATCGCAATTTCTGACTTTTACTGCTGCGGTTAAAATTTTACTTTTTTTGTTTTCTTTTTTTTAATTCCATCTTTGTCTCCTTCTTGGTAGTATGGCTGGCTATTTGGTGTGAATGGTATTTTGCTTATTTTGTTGTAGCTGTTCCGCTGCTGATTGAGACAATATCGTAAAATAACGTTCAGCTTTTTTTTGTCGGTTTCGTTTTTGGTTTTATGTGAAATGCGATCGTGCGACAATCAGCGTTTTAGTATGTTGTTTGCTGGACGCTTTACTTATTTTTATATAAATTTTTTTTTATTGTCTGTGGCTACGAACCACCGCCACACGTTCTGCTTAAGTTGTTTTACCACACACCGTTGGTTGGAGTAAGCACCAGAAAAAAAGCATTGCATTTTTGTGCCAAATTAAGCTAAATGAAGCAATAAGAAAGTCGCTATTGTTTCCTTTTTTTTTCTTGTGGTATTTTCCAATTTTTCCCAATTGTTCAATTGAAATTGTGGGGATCCAATATGGGGTCGTAATATTTGAAGTCATATTTCAGGTTGGTTGGGAACATCAATCTTTTTCAATGTAGTTGCTTTGGTAAAACTCTTCTGACTACTGCCATAGTTTAGTTTCGTTTATAGTTTGTTTTTCTTGAAATAGGAACGTTTTAACACACACTGTTTATAGTACCTGTGGTCACATTTTGATTTTAAGACTTTTTTGTAGTATTAAAATTATTTGTGAAGTGATTCTTTACCGACGATCGCTTCAGTCCATGTTCTTCACAAACCGATTTTGATATGAGTTCCAATTCTGGAAACAGTGCTTTATAAGGTGTCAGACCACCGATGAGTACCACATTACTACAGCGTACCTTGTCTCAACATTACTCAGAATGGGGGATTCACGGAGAGTCAACGGAAAGGTTGAAGGGGGGGTAGAAAAAACTCCGATCGTACTTATTTCTACGTTAGAGCAACTTCATTAAAATAACGATAAAATTAAGTTGAAATACGTCAAACTAAAGTCGTCCACTTTGAAATTTCGTTGCAAATACGAATGAACAATCTCAAATTGAGATTGAACCACCTCAAAATATTAAAATATTAAATTTTTAAATAAAAATGCACCATCTTAAATTGAAGTTGAAATTTTTAAAGTAAACAGAAAAAATGAAATTGTTCAGTTCAAAGTAAAATTTAAATTTAAAATTTTCCACTTTACCAAACTATCATGATGGTTTCTGCTTGATTTTATTTGGTTATTTTTTTTCTGGGTGTACTACGGTTGGTTGAAGATTCACGGAATGGTCCACCGAAAAACTCATGGCAATGCCGGCTATCAAGGTAGTAAATAATAAAATGAGGCAGAACAATACCCATCCGACGTAATTGGGTATGCTACATTTTATATTTTAAGGGAAATCGCCATCCTGTCGTTGGTATGGCATTTATTTCAAATTTAAAAGCTATTTTTTTATTAAAAACTATAATTTTTCTACTTGATACTTGTAAAATATTGTTGATTTCGCACATAAGTATATCACAACGCCCTTAGGAATCCGTTGGACTCCATAGAACTCCCTTATCGAACTCCTTGGCTCTTCTTGGTTCCTCTTGGACCCTTCTTGGAACCAACATATATTTAAAATATGAACTGCCACGTCCATTTTAAAAATCGAAAACCCTGATTGAGAATCCATACCATGCTTTCACAGAATATATATATGTTGAGATATTACTTCCTAGGTCCACTGACAGCATACTATATTTGACACGCTCTTATTCTGAACTGATTTTGGGACAAATCCAAAATGATCTAACCGAATATATATGAACATGAAATTGCACCTCTCAAAGTCCTCTGGTTGCTTCAGGAGAGCTTACTTTCCACAGTCTACCTTACAACTACCACGCCCACATTTCGACATACAACGCCCCCTTTAGGAAAAATAAAAAATCCGACTCAAGACTCTCTAGCCATTGTAGAACAGAATATATAATGGCGTTTGCAGCTTCCTATATCTACCGATGGTCTTAAGAAGATCCCACTAAATCTGCCACGCCCATTTTTTTTTAACTGCCAGGCGCCCTTTTGAAAATAAAAAAATTCTGCTGCAGTTTTTCAAGACAAGGGTGTGTATGACATATATGAATTTACTGCTCTATAGGTCCACTGGTGGCTTCTGGAAGGTGTGGACAGACATCCGGATGATGATAAAAATATTTTTTTATACAAAACTTTTGTGAAAATATACACCAGACTAATTTAAAAAAAATTTTTTTTTTTTTTTTTAAATTTATTTTTTTTATTTTTATTTTGTTTATCCAACTACTCAGCAAAGGTATATTAGAATTAAATGAATGAAGCTACTTTGACTTATATTTCCCTTGAAATGCTTTTAGTTTCAAAAATTGTTGTGTATTTTAAATCAAATAAAACATTATTAGTAACAACCACAACCTATAAAAAAGTTATAAATGAAAAAAATAGATTTTAAATCGAATTAACTTTAAATGAAAATAAAAAAAAAAATAAACATTGAATTCAACTAGTAAACTTTTAATAAACTAAAGAACATGCAAAAAAAAAATAAACAAAATATATTTAAAACACATTCGAATTAAAATAACATGGACAAAAAACATGGACCGAAAAGTATACAAAAAAAAATAATTTTAAATACCAATGACACGGCAGAAATGGGAAAAACATCTGCAAAACAAACTCGAATTATTGAAAACAAAAGTTATTTTTTTTTGGGCCCCACAAAAAATAAAAACAAAAGCAGTAAACCAAAATCCAAATCCACAAAAGTTAATTTACAAAACACAAAAAAAACAAGCGAAAAAAAAATACAAAACAAAGTACAACTCGTAATAATTGACACAATTCGATTAAAATAACAAATGCAAAAATCAGCTGAAATCAAAAGTGCGAAAAATTGGCAAAAAATCGATTTAAAAAAACAAACAAAAATTATTCAAGGCAATAAAATGTAAAACGAAAATATTGGAAAAAAATACCGTATGTATTAAAGGAAAAAATTAAACACCTACAAACACAACAACAGCAGCGAAAATTAATTGCAATTTATTGATCATGTCAGGGAAGTAAGACATAAAAAAAAGTGAACAAGAACAAAACAAGAAAATAAAATGACTTGGTCGTGTGGTGATGTGGTGGCGGCGTTAATTAAGTTGTTAAGCAAATAAGATGTAGCGAGTTGGGACCAAGTATTTCAGTTTCAAGGTATGAGAATTTTGAGAAATAAAAGTTGTTGCGCTGATGCAAATTGATAAATAAATATTTATATTTATTGGAGCTTGTAAATATTAAGGAGGTTCTTGAAAGGAGAACAGTTTTTAGTACTTAGGCATATTTTTGCAGCTGTTGTTTTTCGCATGCGACGACAACTGAGTAATAAAATTTTAAAATTAACTTTTTTATAGAGTAAATCGACACCTTAAAGCACAACCTGTGGCCATTTTTTCAAAGCTATAGCCTTTCTGAGGCAGCTTCTTCTCAGGAATACTTTGGACACATCTTGACCGATACCAGGTCGGATTCAATTACCTTAAAATTGTCGCACAGTGTAATTCTAAGCAAACTGGAAAATAAAACAATTAAAAAAAATCACGCGCATATTTGATTTAAATAAAAACCGCTTAGGAGCACTATTAAATACGGATTTATTTGATTTAAATACGTTTTATTTGATTTAAATACGTTTTGATTTGATTTCACTATTTTTTTCCCTCAGTGTAAATTAAATTTTACAAAAAAAAGCAGAGGGGTCATGTAATTTTAACATTTTTTTTGGTGTCCTTAATCAAGTGGAGCACATACGAACACTGAGGTGATGATGTCCTCTTATAGCTGGAAATCCACAAAGTAATGAAAAGGGAAAGGACATCCAAACCCAACATGGAAAAGAATTCTGGAGAACAGGATAAGGGAATCGTGAAAGGTGATCAAAGCAGTGGCACAAATACATACGAGATTGAAAACTAGGAGACACAGTAACCAGTGATGATGACGATGACATAAAAACACTTGTTTTAGACTCTATCGAAACCAAGTAGTATTTTTTTTATACCCCCACACTCACTGTGGCAGGGTATACTAACTTTGTCACAACGTTTGTAACGCCCATAAGGAGGCTTGTCCGGTATGGAAAAGTATATATATTCTTGATCAGTATCACCTCCTAAGTCGATTTAGCGATGTCCGTCTGTCTGTCCGTCCGTCTGTCCGTCTGTCCGTCCGCACGATAGCGGGATAGCGGTCGCAGTTTTGGAGATATCGACTTGAAACTTTTTTTACATGTTTTTCTCGTGAATACTGAGATCAAGTTCGAGAATCAGCTAAATCGGACAAAAACTGGGCGTGGCTCCCATATACCGAAAAAAAAGGTAAAAATTTTTATTGTTGTATTCCATTGGAAATGTTTAGAAACGTATTTCTGACATGGTCCGAGGTTCCGCAGCCACATATATAAGGGTCTAAATGGGGTCTTGAGACCAATTTTTTTTTTTTTTGTGGATTTAATTGGAAATTTTTAGAAATGGATTTTGGACTTGGTCCGGGGTCCAAAACCACCTATAATTGGCTCAAAATAGGGTCTTGAGACCACATTTTTTTATGTTCGAGGTACTTCTTCCTACTGTGTGGGGGTATTTCAGCTTCGGTATAGCCGAAGATAGTCCACTCTCTAGTTTTTTTATAAATTTAACGTGAAAAAATCGTATTTTTTTTTTAAATTGGTTTTTCTTAGACTCTTACTAAGCTTTTTTTTTGGAAAATTATTCTTTTTTACAACCACACAGGGGAATGAAACACAAAAACTTGATTAAGATTTTCCTCGAAATTCACCTCTGAAATAATAAAAAAAATCTCGTCAATCACTTAAAAATCAGTAGCTTATTCACCAGAACCATCTATGGCCACAGAAGCCATCATTTATTTTAATCAAAGGTAGGATTCAGCTAAATATTTTATTTCAATGCAATTAGCTCAAACTGTATTTACGCTTGATCAAACGAAAATGGTATTTGATATTCCAGAGTTTTAGAAAATAAGTAAAGTGACATATTCACTCAAGTAGTAGGTAGTGAATGGACCGATATCAGCACTTAGGATTTTTACCAAAAATTTGTACATTTGAAATTTCTTATTTTCTTTGAAAACAAGCCGATAGTGGACAAGAACAGAGAGCTATTAAAGCGACACTATCTTTAAGAGTCTCTACAAAAAATTACTAATTCAACTGATATCGGGAAAACCCTTCTGAAGACATAAAATTGGGCCACAACACAGCAGATAAAACATGAATACCATTTCCAAAAAGATCACAGAATCCATTGAGAAGCAATAAAAAGGAACAGAAAAACTCTTAAGCGAAGAGGGTAATTTTTGCCATTTATGACCACAAAAATTGTCAATTGATATGAAATTTTATTTTTCAGCTGGGTGACTAGAACAAAATTCGGTTTTCATAGAACATTTTCATGGTTTTCTTTTGTTTTTCCCCTTTTTTTCCACTCGTCAACGACCACTAACAGTAGCTAAAAGGTGGGCTATTAAAAACATACAAACACACACATACGCTTTTTAAAAGGTATGGACAAAATAAAAAAAACTGAATGAGTATGCAGGACCTTTTTTATGCATCGTCGAGCAGAAAGGAGCACTTATCAACAGCAAGAAATGGTAGAGCATAGAAAGTGCAGTGGCATATTGGTATAAAAAAAAAAATAAGGATACCAAAGGACATGCAAGGCGATTTTATTATCAAAAAGTAGCAAAATGTTAAGGCAATAAAATGAAAGAGAAAAATGAAAAGCATTAGAGTGACCCAAATTTTATGATAAAATGTTGGAAAACCTAAAACCAGCGATTAGATAGCTTTGTGGGAGAGTGTCAGTTGCCGCTGGGATCTTTCAACCAAATAACAAGTCAACAGTCAGGCGCTATTGATATCTTAATTTCATAGACTAATGTGTGTTGAATTGACTAGAGTAGACGCCAGCGAAGGGCAGCTGCAAGTTGCACTTGTTATTTGCATTTAGGCGCTTCAGATATTTACATCCGGGAGAGACGCAGGCAAGCCACTTGAATGCTGAATGTCGAGAGTAGAACAGGGACTAGTAAATTTGTTGGTGCATTTTTTTGTGAATTTTTGTTCCTTTTCAATTTAGGCAAATATCCTGTATACAAAAATTTAGTTGTCCTTCATAAAAAAAATCCAAAGAAATCCCATAACCACTTGAGATTTTCTACTCAAGTAAGTTTCGAAATCAAGCGGAAAATCGCTAGAACGTCTTGTGATGTCTATCTCCCGCTCTGTTTGTGTCTCGGTCCATTGGCATTCGTTCACTCCATTGATTGACTATCAACTATTTGTTGTTCGATGTCCGCTTGTTTGCAACTATCCATGAAATGTTCCCATTTGATCGGAAGTGCTGCCATTTGGTAACTCGAGCTCGATTTTCCTTTACCGTTTGTTTATGCATACCACTACGGGCCTTGCACTTCTTGCCAGATGGAATTGCCTTGGCCATGCGATATACAGATGCTTTCACTCTAATGTTGTTTGGTGTGGGAATTCGTTAGATAAGAAGTTCAAATAGCAAACAAAATAAATTCACGATTACATACTTTGATTTTATGCAAATGCAGTTTGCCTTCTTTCTTTCATTCTTTGGCTTATCTCGAAATTGGGTTTCTAATTCTTTACTGATAATGCGTTTCTGGCGGCACTACTTTTGTTAAATGATACTTTTTCGCTGTGACTTCTTTTTATCTTATGAATAGTAGTCACTTTAGGTACTTAGTGATAAGCTGGTCAGCTTCGGGAAGAGAATGTATGGAGTGGTTAGTTTGATTGAAGAAATCTTTAGAAAAGTGGACATACTTAGTACAGAAAATATATTCTATACTGAAGATACACAAAATATTAGTAAGTGAATGAAAAGCTCAATACCTCTTACCTAATAATTTAGTTTTTAAAATTTCTACTGAAATAAATTTAACTCCCCATCTTATTTTTGCCTATTCTTGAAAGTTTTGTAGGTAAGTACTATTTTGTATTATTTCAGCGAAAGTGGATCGCAAGGTACGAAAACATAATATGCTGTGGTATGGGAGATAGCCGATCCCTCCCTTTAGCAATACCAACTCTTTCTAAGGCTTAAAAAAGATAAGTCCAAACACGGAGGGAAAGTATGTGTTATAGGAATTAATTAAGTAAAAATTAGTCACGATATTGATCCATTAATTAGAAGTCAATAATCAAGAATTCTTAATCATAAGAACTGTTAAAAGTGAAAATCATAGTTTGTGATTTGTGTTTGCTTGATTTGTTCCACTAAAACATGAATTATTATTTTCCCCTTTAACATAATCAATGATCAGCAGGAATAGATTGGGCAAACAAAAACCATAAATTATGATTAATATTCATAATTTTAGGCTTAGGTGAGAATAAATGAATCGTTCGTAATAATAATTTGAGCCCATATTTCCAATTAAATAAATTAAAATTTTTTTATTTGCTAATTTTTTACTTATTTATTTATTTAATTTTACTTTTTTATTTGCCAACTTGCTTGGAATAATTTGTAATAAATTTTTCACAAATTCAGTTTTCCCGGAATTCGAACCGACATCCTCTGGAGTCCGGACGCTTAACCGATTCGGCTACCCTGGCATTATTGTAAAAGCGTCTAAATGTATTGTATATTGCTCAGCAAATCATGATTATGAACCAAGTTACTCATTATTCATCAAGAATAATAATATAAATCACGAAATTCATAAACCTTATTCATAATGCATTCACAATCCATATGCACAGTTTATGTACGAAATTGCATAATTTGTGACTAATATTCATAATTAATGATTATTGTTCGTAATTAAGTAACCATCATTTTATGAACTCCATAATAGTAAATCATGAGCCAACATGAAGTATGAACCGCCTAGCTTACTTTATGCAGAAAAAACTCGTACATCAATATGATGTATGCGGATTGGGGCCCGTATGTTAAACATCATATTGATAACAGTCCATCTTTTATAATTCTTACCATCATACATAAATTTGGTGTACGGATATGACGCATTGATACTTCGGTGTTCATCAATAGGATGTACGGATAGCTTGAACTATGATGGTGTTACGTCATATTGACACTTCGTTGTTGGATACACTATGTACATTTTATTGATGTATGATGGTGATTGGGGCAAGTAACACCCGTAACCCTTATACATAATATTGATGTACGATTGTAGCTCCTTCAATTGAGCTTAAATTGAGCAGAAAAACTGATACCATAATAAAGATCTGACTTTGGAATTAGCATTGCGGTGAATATTTGTGCATTAGCTTAACATTGGGTTGCTCCGATCCAAAATTCGTGGATTCGTATATTTTCAATGATTGCAGCTTAAGTGTTCATCCAAGTGCTTTACTTTCAATAATGACTTAATGTACAATTTAAAATGTAATCAGTCGTACAATAACTTTACATTAGTGTGAAAAATGTTAATGGTTATCGTTTAATTACACTTGCAATGGCTTATTGCTTTCAGTTTAATTCAAAATGTGGTGGACAAAAGTTGCTTTTCTGTTCCTTCTGATATTCACAAAAGGCCAAAATGTTTGTACTCAGCATCGAATAGTAAATATTTGAATTAGAAATACAATTCATTATGGTGCTTTCAGGTGTCTTCCCTATTCAAGATGACTAACATAAAATGTGAGTCCTACAACAAATCATGGGTTGTGTTTCAGGAATGTCGATTGCGCGCCATCAAACGAGGTGTTACGGATTTCAATATGAAAATGGACTACCTCTATCCGGTTAATAAAATTGATGTAAGTTGTACGGGGAGAACTAACTGCAAGGCTATATAATTTTCACTCGTCTTTATTTATTTAAAGTTGCAGATCGAGGTTTTAAAGAAGGCCAATGGGTACAAGCCATTTCTAATCAATATTACAATTGATGCATGTGCATTTCTAAAAAAGCGAAATAATCCTGTGGCCGGTATTGTTTATGATCTATTCAAAGAGTTCAGCAATATTAACCATACGTGTCCGTATGTGGTAGGCTAGAGAGTGTTTTTGTTTTTAATTTACAAAAAAAAATGTGCCATTCTTGTCATTTTATTTAAAAATTTTCAGGGCCTGCAGATTATCAGTGGATTTCATCTAAGGCATGAACTATTGCAGTTGCCTTTACCAAATGGCGAATATGCGACAATGTTGACTTGGTATATCCATTCAAAGAAGACTTTTGTTACCAATGTATATTGGGCCTTTGAAGAAAAGAATTAGGAAAAGGTCCTTCATTTGTAAATGTAATTTTTAAAAAATTAAAAATAATCAATCTTAACAAGCATTATAACTTTCAGTTTGATGTTACATTTTTTTATTTTCGAATAAAGTATGATAGTGTTTTTCCAGACAAATCCTCCTGCAAGATGCCTTTTTAATGTTGAAGTTTAAAGTTCTCATTTGCTTTCATTTGATTATATTGTTCTACAGGCTAATGCATAATTAGGGGACGTACAGACTCCACAAATGCGTAAAAAGAAACGATTTCGTGTCTGTGAATTGCAGACACGAAAAGAAGTCGTCCCTGTAAGCAGTTGCGACTAGAAAGGCAGTTAAGATCGCTCGATGGTACCCATTTAATAGAGTCCTTTTATATTTAATTTTTAACTTTAAAAACGCTCAAAATTTCATCTTAAAGTCAAGCCACCTTGTTCAAAAAATCAAATACAGTTTAATTGAGCTCCATGTTTGAGTAATCGGGTACCCGGTACCCATACTAATTATGCATATTGAGCTACCTTTTGAAGGCGAATACAAAATTTAAAAATGGATTTGAAAGTAAATAAAAAGAATTTATCTTTCCGGGTACCGGTTACCCATTTATTGTAGCCTAAAATAGACACCAAAAAATTACAAAAAATTACTATCTAGTCGACGCCAGCTTCTGCAAGAGTTATAGGCTTTCACTAGACCAGAGGCGGACTCATTTCGCTGTGAACCTAGGGCCTTCCTGACACACTGTCCTCTCTGAGCAGCATATGTAGAATCCCTGTAAGCCCGATGGAAATAGATTTTTAAGGTCGTTCTCAAAATGTTCGATTGGCACTCTATCGGCAATTTAATCAACGGTTTTTCTATAAAAGTGTGGAATAAAGTGACAGTTTTGATACGAGAAATTCACTATGTACAACACTGGACAAGTTGACATAATAACTAGAGAGTGGACTATCTTCGGCTATACCGAAGTTGAAATACCCCCACACAGTAGGAAGAAGTACCTCGATCATAAAAAAATGTGGTCTCAAGACCCTATTTTGAGCCAATTATAGGTGGTTTTGGAGCCCTGACCATGTCCAAAATCCATTTCTAAAAATTTCCAATTAAATCCAACAAAAAAAAAATTGGTCTCAAGACCCCATTTAGACCCTTATATATGTGGCTTCGGAACCTCGGACCATGTCCAAAATCCATTTCTAAAAATTTCCAATTAAATCCACCAAAAAAAAAAAATTGGTCTCAAGACCCCATTTAGACCTTATATATGTGGCTTCGGAACCTCGGACCATGTCAAAAATACGTTTCTAAACATTTCCAATCGAATACAACAATAAAAAAGACTTGAAAAATTTTTACCTTTTTTTTCGGTGTATGGGAGCCACGCCCAGTTTTTGTCCGATTTGGCTGATTCTCGAACTTGATCTCAGTATTCACGAGAAAAACATGTAAAAAAAGTTTCAAGTCGATATCTCTAAAACTGCGACCGCTATCGTGCGGACGGACAGACGGACAGACGGACAGACGGACAGACGGACAGACGGACAGACGGACGGACAGACAGACGGACATCGCTAAATCGACTCAGGAGGTGATACTGATCAAGAATATATATACTTTTCCATACCGGACACGCCTCCTTATGGGCGTTACAAACGTTGTGACAAAGTTAGTATACCCTGCCACAGTGAGTGTGGGGGTATAAAAATGGATTTTTGTAAAAGAAAAGCTTTCTTTGAATATTTTCTAAATTTTTTGCCATTTAATAGTTTTCTAAAATTTTTCCAGTTTAACCTTTCACACATTTCAATCAGTTCCTTTGAAGAAAATATTTAATTTTTCTGCAGTAAAAATATGTAGTTTATGATAAACTTCTATGTGGGTTTGAAATAACGGAATTGGTTCTACCTGATGGTTCTATACCAAAAAGAATTTCATTGAAAATTAAGTTATAAAATTTTATGACCGCATGACACAATTGGTGGTGAGAACAATAACTAAACGAGGGCCAAGGAGAATGGCACATACTTTTTATTTAAATTTATAACCACATTGGTGCTATGTAAGTGTTATGTAGGTGAAATAAAGTGGTAAAGTAATATTTCAAGAGTGACATTTGACACAATTTTAAGGGCCTTTGGCTAGCTGTGGAAGTGGAATAAAATAATAAATCAAATAAGGACAATTGTGAAAATTTCTATACAAAACGAAATCAATAGTTTAGTCTGAAATATTGTAAAAGTGAGGAAAATGTGTCAAGTTGTAAAAGTTGGGAGCCAATAAAAATTTATAATGAAATTGAAATATTTAAAATAAAAATTCTCTTCTCTCTAAATTTTTATTCACTAGTTTGAGTATAAAATGAGCCTTCCTTAATAAAAGATTCCGCACAAAATGCATTTTAATAACCTACCATCATAAGCCTACCCACTAACAGCTAATCATCATCAACGTCAGGAAGTAATTCCAATTTAAATCAATATGCACTCAGCTTTCTTCCTCTTCCCCCAGTTACTGCTGCAGTTGTTGTTTTACAATCTAAATGAGACGACAAGTCCACACGTTATGTCTCAAAAAACAACAACAACAACAAATCTTAACCATACCAAATGCCTTTAACGCAAATTGTAATTTAGCTACCCTATCAGGACAAAGAAAAAAAAAGCCGACCAACACGCAATTTCTAGTCAGTAGACCACTGTGCACATGACATAACTTTCATATACCGCCAAGCCACAATAATTTGAAGATTGTGAAATTTACTTTGCGAAGCAGGAAGGAAGGCTCCTGCAGTTTTAACATAAAATGGCTAACGTACGAGAGCACCAAAAGCGGATGAACGCACTTCGTTGAAAAGGTGAGGCGCAGGAAGGTGTGGGCAAACGTCATCAACACCATCGCCATCGACATCCTCCGACATGCACAGTTGTTCCTTAATTTAAACTCGAGAGTGCTCCACTCTTCCGCTCTTGAGGTAGCCATAAAATACTCCACACTTGGTTAGCCTAGTTTTAGGAAATGTACCTACTCCAGCTGACTCAACTGTGTGTACCCACTCCGCGTGGCGGCTTCCACTAGTACCGCATGTAGTTTTTAATAACCTCTGATTTTTTTTTTTGCTACTCCTTCCATTCTTATGCAATTCGTGCAGTTTAGCCTTAAATTTGTTTAAATTTAAAAAAAATTGTTAGCGTTCATATCTTGTAGCTTGTTCCAAATGGGCAAGTAAAATTCTTTAAGCATGTTTGGTTAAAAAAATATTGTTTCAATTTTTTTAACTATAGCGCAAAGTTGTTAATGGCTGTTAACACGTCATTTGATGGCGCTTTTACCAAATGGAAATTGCTGGGTTTGGTTTTCGTTTGTGTGAGTCGTTTGTATCCAAAATTATAGTGGACTTTTTTGTTAATTACAAGAAGCGATTTCAACAATTTAAAGATTGTTTTTCGATACATTCTCTATAATTTTTATTACAACTTCTTGATAGTTTCCATACAATTTTCTTATTCCTGACCTATTTCTAAATTTGGTATATTTTTATACCCTGCACTCTAGTTTCTAGCGTATATTGTTCTTGTCACACCGTTAAGGAGGCGTGTTTTCATGTTAATCGAAAAATCATCTCTATACTGTCGAAAAATCATCTATAAAATATCGAAAAAGCATAGATAGTTTATCAAGATCGAGAAATTATCGATAAAATATAAAAAATTTTCGATAGCTATTTGAGAAATTATTTTTAAAATTGAGAAAAATTATCGATAACTAATCAAAAAATTATCGCAAAGATATAAAAAAAAAATCATCGATAGCTAATCGAAAAATTATCGAAAAAATATAAAAAAACATAAATAACTAATCGAGTAATTATTTATAAAATATCGATAAAATATCGAAAAATTTTCGAAAAATAATCGAAAAACAATCGATAAATGATCGAAAAATAATCGAAAAATAATGGAAAAATTATCGATAAGATAAAAAAAATCATCGATAACTAATCGAAAAACTATCGATCAAAAATCGAAAAACTATCGATAAAATTACGAAAAATTACCGAAAAATAATTGATAACTAATCGAAAAATAATCGATAACTAATAGGAAAATTATCCATAATAATGTTATAAAATAAATCAACGATAACTAATCGAAAAACTATCGATAAAATATCGAAAAATTGTTCCATTTTGTTCTGGTTAATTTCCATGTAATTTTGGTTCCATTCTCATTCCGTTTCTGTTCAATTTAAAAGCTAATTTCATTTACAGTTTGTCCCGGTATATTTCCACTCCATTTCGGCTCCATTCCAATTCCGTATTTCTCAAGGTAAATGAAAATAACGAAATTAGTAGTCGTGGTTCTAATCCGATTCTAGATGATGGATTTGAGATAAATTTTGAGTAATTTCCGACAACTTTTTAATTTTTGGTTTCATGTTGTTCCAAGCCAACTTTGTTCCTTTTCCAATTTATTTCAGTTCAAATTTGTGCCTGTTTATTTTCATTTACTTTCTCCGCTTCCTTTCTCAATTTATTTAAATTTTATTCCTTTTATTCCGTTTCATTTCCACTTTGTTTCCAGTTGCATTCCCAATCCGTTCCATTTTCAAGTGATACAATTCGAGTTTCATTTCTAATTCCATTCTCATTTCCTTCCAAGTTCCACTCCGTTCACTTTTTAAATTTGTTCCAATTCCATTTTAGTTCCGTTCCATTTAAATTTTGTTCCAGTTACATTCGTTCCCCTTAAAATTTCCAACTTAAAAGTCCAGTGCAAAATGATATTGTAAAATAGTCTGAGGATGACAAAAACTCAAACGACCTCAGTGCACCTCCATAAAGCGGCACAAGAGCAGCCAAACGAAAACACTTTCTTCACAAAGTAATATTAAATTTCCGTTCTTGAGTTTTTTTTTTTTATATATTTTTTTTGCACCACCCCATTGCATACCAAATGGTTCGCATGGTTTGCACTTTACACACAACCGAAGTGTAGAAATTTTGTGATTTCAAAATTTACTTTACAAAAATATGAACTGAGTGGAAGTGAGTGGTACGGAAAGTTTGAAGCTGAAACAGAAGTTGTAACTAAATCTCCCGAGCTGGCTCTTGGTTTTGCTTTTGCAGCGGCTGCTCAATTAACTGGAATGATTGACATGAACGTTTTTGTGGTTTAATTTCGTTTTTCATATTTTTTTTTACATTTAAAAATTTATTCCCACCCGCACAGTGTGACAGGGACGACAGTGTGTTTGTGCTGAAACACTGGCGTCCATTCGTTTAGGTCTTGTCGATTGTCATCATTGCGGGCGATTGTTTCCAACAATGACGACAACTGCACAAGGAGCACACGGAACCAGCAGGAGAAGAACACCAGAAGAATTTACAGCAGCAGAGGAACCTGCAGCAACAGCAGCCGTTCCATGGCACAGTTTATATTGCATTATTCTGCTCGATGTGATTTTTGCGCAAGTGAATTTCGAATTTCATTATGCACACTGTGTTGAATATGGAAATCTGTTAAGTAATCGTATCCTGCGGTCAATGTAAGTTCACTTCATTTTTCGGAATTCTTTTTTTTTCTTATTGATTTTGTTTTGATTTCTTCTTGAGAATTACTCATTGGTAAAAATGTGATTTTTTAAATGGAATTTTTGCCTTCGTTTGGTTTGAGTTTTCGTTCAGCGCACAGCTGTTGTCATTTTCACATGATTTCGGTCATAAAAGTACATATTTGCTTTAGAGTTAACGGTGGTATTATGGGGATTTAGAGTAATTTTAAAGAAATTATATGGTTTTTCTCATGAGAAACTTTGTGGATTGAGTCTTACAAAATTAGAGCAGTCAGTATCAGCTTCAAGTTAGATTGAGACAGCACCAGAGTTTGGCTCGGTTGATCTGCTTGAGAACTGTTGGCAAATACTTTTGACAATAGACACAGAGAACTAAAATTTAAAGAGAAGGTACAAATTAATCACAGTTGTTTTACGCGCCAAAAATATTTACTGTTGGATCCAGGAAGAAAATTTTGTTCGATCTACCCCGTCCGTCTGTTTGTCATTTCGCAACCTTTTTGATGTCATTATTGAACTAAAGAGAAATATGACTTACTTCATCCATTTACTTCACTTATGTTTGGCCGGTATTGAAAATGAGCAACATCGGAGTAGAACCACGCCTATACTATACAAGATGAACCCCAAATTTCTTAATTTTCGTTTATCTTGAGGAAAAAAATGAAGTGGAACGAATACTGAAACTGGAACGAAATGGAATTGGATCGGAACAAAGTGGAATTGGAACGGAATTTTGAAATGGATCGTTAATGAAGAAGATATGGAAATTATCGATAAAATATCTAAAAATTATATATAAAGTATAAAAAAAAGTTATCGGTTAAATATGGTTAAATATTGATAAAATATCGATTTAATATCGAAAATATCGATATGATCTAAGGGTATTTTAGTTCAGGGTCATCGATCGGTTTTTTTTTCGGTTGGAAATGATGTCCGGAATGGAACAGTGGAAATGGAACGAGCTTAGAAATGGAATGAGAATGAAGTGAAAATTAGAACTAGCGAAAAATTACAGTGACAAATCAAAAAAAATTTATAAAAATTGTAATCGAAAAGTTAAAGTAAAATATCGAAATATTATCGAGAAAGTATCGTAAAACTTTTGAAAATAATCATCAAATTATCAAGAAATGATTACAAAACTAGGTAAAATAATTCGAAATATTTCATAAAAACTATCGTAAATTAATCCAAAAAAATATCAAAAAATTTTTTTTAAATTTAAATTTAAAAAAAAAAAATTTTTTTTTCTTATTGAAAAATTAGAGAGAAGTTGTACCAAAACTATCATAACATTATGGAAACATTATTATAAAATTATAGTGAAATTATAGAAAATTCATCGAGGAAGTTACGAAAGGTGCAGTGTATTTTATCATAGGTTCACCTTAACCTGAGCTCACATCTGCGACCAAATTCTCGGAGTTTGTTTTACATCCCATATTAAACTGAATTTAACACATATTGAAAGAGCAGCTTGGGTTCAGTTGATCTGGGGAGCCTGACTAAAAGAGAAGTTCGGGTGGTTGAGTCTCAAAAAGGCGATAGTGTTGCCATTGCATGGAAAACAGTATGATTTTATTTACTATGGCAACACTTTCGAGGCAGTAAGTGCGACTCTGTATTCAATTTTTTTATCACTATAACCTTTACAATGAAAAGGTGAATGGACTTGTCGAGCAAAAACTCGTTAATGTGAACAACCAAAATTGGAAGAGAGTGTAAGTAAAAATGGACACTAGCATTAGCTCGCCGATGTAAACTCGTCCTTATAAATATATTTATTCCTTCGATCCTAAAAGTACCACAGGCCTCCCTTGTCCTTAATAGTCTCTTTACTGGCTGGAAATTATGGAGAATGGAATGGGAATTAAAACGAAGTGGAGCACATCTGTACAGGAATGGGAACAGTGAACACAATTACAGAAAAATTATCGTAAAATTGTCGAAGGAGATTTCGTAAGTCATATGTGGAGGGTATTTTAGATCAGGTCTAATCAAATATAGAATACAGTCTTCTTATCATTCGTACATTTTATTGCATTATACTTTACTGTTACCACTGGACTAGTAGTCAACAAAACCCAGATAAATTATTCAATACCCAAGTGTCTCAGGCGCCATTCATCCTTATTTATCTATTTATTTTCCCAGAATACATATCGCATACTTACTTTTCCACATTTCATAGGAAAACACATCTCAAAATGAAAGTCCGAGTTCAACATAATGTCCACATATGTAATGATAATAGAAACCCTTTAAAAGTCGAACAATAACTTGTAGTAGTCGCGGCATGGACCCTGAAATTAGCTATTGACTTCCAAAACACGAAAACGCCTGTTATATCAATCAACTTTTCCCAACAGACACACACACATAAACTAATAAAGCAATTTGAGAGCAGATGAAAAGAAACAAGGAAACAACAACAACAACAACATGAAATCCTCTAAAGGATAATAAATATCCAGAGCACGTAACATGGTTGCAGCTAGCGCAAGAATTCAAAATAAGTGAAGAGCTGCATCAAATTTCCAGAACTACTGCCGCTGATCACAGGAACTGACAAATTTATGACTTTAGCGCATTGCATTTGCTTAATTTTTGTTATGCGAGAGAGAGACAGAGAGAAACGAAATTAGGTCATATTTCTGTCATGATGTTGTTGGCAATTGTTGTTGTTCCTTTTTTATATGTTTTATAAATGCATTCCGAGTTGTGCTACAAATTGACTCATTTGTGCGCTTCAAACTTCCTGCAGATGTCCTTTATTTCGCTTTCGGTTGTTTAGCGCCATCATCACAATGCGCCTTCGTTGCCTTGCATTTATTATTTACCTCAACGTTCTCGGTACTTTGTCCTTGGCACTTGGCAATCCTCGTTAAGTGCCCCCCCTCGCCACCATCCGCTTGCTTTGACACTTTAGTTGCCATATCAATTTTACAACTTACAACGTGCTACATTATTTCCTGGTAGTCTATTCCGTTTTTAGTGTTTGCTCTCTTGTCGCTCTGTTTTAAATATTTGATGCTGATGCACTTTCGTTTCCTTTCCTTTCTTTTTTATTGTCAACTCTTGTCAATTTGTTTTACTTGCTTTGTAGTACTTGCCAGTAGGTACTTTGTTTGGTCTTCATTTCCTTTGTTTTCTCATGCAGTTGGTATTCGGTTTGAAGATGAGAAATAAATAATTTTTTTTTGTCAAGGAAAGTGAAATTTTAATACCCCTACTCGCGGCCATTTTATTATGTCCTTTGCTGTTCAGCCCTTTTTGTGTAATTAAAGTAATTGCTTATATGATTTTCATGAGCTATGATGTAATGTGATATGATATGATATGATATGTTCCCTGTCGGAAATGGGACTAGCCTAAGAGTAGCCTTAGCATTTGGAATCTATGGGGTTTGAAGCTTTATTTATTAACTTTAATATTTTAACATCTGAAATAATCTAAAGAATCCCAAACGGCGAATCTGCCCAACCATGCGGTGGAATTGCCAAGAAGTACAATTTAAATATTCAAAGCCTTTTTTCGTAAATATAATAGTTTATTTCCGTGTTAAATATAAAATGAGTACACGGCGGGAAATTCTTGCTGAAATCATGCCTTATAGGAATCAATTAAGTAAAAATTAGTCACGATATTGATCCATTAATAAGAAGTCAATAATCAAGAATTCTTAATCATAAGAACTGTTTAAAGTGAAAATCATAGTTTGTGATTTTTGTTTGCTTGATTCGTTCCACTTAAACATGAATTGTTATTTTCCCTTTTGACATTATCAATGACCGGATGGAATAAATTGTGCAAACAAAAATCATAAATTATGATTAAAAATTCATAATTTTAGGCTTAAGTGAGAATAAATGAATCATTCGTAATAATAATTTGAGCACATATTTCCAATTAAATAAATTAAATTTTTTTTATTTGCTAATTTTTTACTTAATTATTTATTTAATTTTACTTTTTTATTTGCCAACTTGCTTAGAATAATTTATAATAACTTTTCCACAAATTCAGTTTTCCCGGAATTCGAACCGACATCATCCTCTCCAGTCCGGACGCCTAACCGATTCGGCTACCCTGACATTATTGTAAAAGCGTCTAAATGTATTGTATATTGCTTAGCAATTCATGACAATCAACCCAGTTACTCATAATTCATGATAACACGTGCAGTGCCATGACCTAGTTAATCATCTACTATTCTTCAAGAATAATAAAATAAATCACGAAATTCATAAACTCTTATCATAATGTATTCACAATCCATATGCATAGTTTATGTACGAATTCGCATAATTTGTGACTAATATTCACAATTAATGATTATAGTTAGTAATTAAGTAACAATAATTTTATGGACTCCATAATCGTAAATCATGAGCCAACATTTCTCTCCGTGTACTTTAATTACACTGTGCTATACGAAAATTGTAAAAGCATTCCCACCCACATAGTTGCTTTGACAATTCAAAATATGAGTGGGTTCGAATCACACTGTTGGCCCGGTGCTTTTACCTTTTTCTAAATTTTTCATGTATTAAACATGGATTTACTTAAGTCACTTAAAAAAATTCCACTTAAAAACTTTTCTACTTTAAAAGTAATTGGTGGTCAGGCGAAATCAAGGAGTACGAAAGTGAGAAAGTGAGTATACTAAGGTTCAAAGGCATGATACTCGTCTCGGTTTTGTTCGTTCTTCTGTAGCTCATTTCCTCTCTGAAAAATGCCGTTATCCCCGTTCCTCCCTGCCTCTAAAGTATTATCCCCTTTCCGTAAAAATTTTCACTGAACCCCAAAAAGCAAACTAACAGCTTTGGTGCAATCAGTATCGGAGAAGAAATGTCATGAATGTACTTAGGGCAGGAACATAATCAATATCTGCATAAGCTGGCCATAAAATTGACTTCAAAATGTGGCCAACTTTTAAAAAAATAAAAAAAATAAAACAAAAACATGGGCCAGAAGCCACTTAGACCCTTTTCCCTAAATTTAGAAATCCAAAATTATATTAAAAATTTGTTTTTAAGTAAGTGAAAATTTACTAGAAAAATAATATAAATTCAATAAAAAATTTTAAAACTACAAAAAAAAAAAAAAAATTTTTTTCATTTTACTTAAAAAAAAAAAATGTTTTTAATATTTAAATTTTCTAAATAGTGATTTAAAATTTAATTAATTTGTTCTACTTAATTATTGCATTACCTTACATAAAATACCACTTTTCCAATTCGGTAGCAGTACTTAATACCTAATCACTAAATCATACTGCACTCTATGTCACTAAGAAAGTACCACAAACAAGCCCATATTTGCACAGTAGTTATGTTTCCACAACGAAAAGAAACTCTTTTCAAAATTTCGCCTAATCTTATCGGCCAGGCTAATCTGAATTATGCTACCGTGCATACAACATGTCACTTTAGAGGTAAAGCAACAATAAACATGCTAATTGCATTAATAAGTAAATAACACAGAAATGAGAGCCGAGCGGAATGGAGCACAAGTACCCACACTTGTGTTTCAATGTTTGTTCCTGTTTTGTAATTAAAACAAAACCAAAAAAAAAAAAAAAAATGACAACATAGCCACGAAGGAAATAAACAAAACAAAAAAGTAGAACAAAAATTTCAAAAAAAAACAAAAAAGCAAAAGAAAATAAAATACAAGAAAAATGTTTAGAAAGCGCCAAGTAGCCAAGAGATACTCGTCGCTTAGGAAGGAAGTATGGAAAAACCGCACTTTTATGCCCAACCACACGATCTATAGCACACAAAAACGGGGGGGGGGGGGGGGCCTAACAATGGAAAATTAGAGGCACAACCACACTTGGCCACATTGTTGAGGTAATACCTTTTTCAGAAATGTGGTGGCGGAGGGGGGAAAATGAATGAATGTAATGAATAGCATATGCGTGACAATTAATATGAAAACATAGAATCATGGAATCATGGAAAATAGCGAAGCAACCACGAAGTGAAAAGCAATGTGCATCATCAGCACATGTGCAGCAAGGTGTTTCGTGTTGCTTTTTTGTGGTTTTTTTTTGTTGTTATTTTTTTGTGTTTAGAAGGGGCTAAGGGCTCATCCATTCACTGTGAAGAGTTTAAAGAAGCAAACAGAAATTTTTCTTTATTTTCAAAATTCTGATGCGGACAGAACGCTGACGGGTGAAGGGGCGAGACTAGTCACAAAACGGACAAAAGACCTGAAAAAGTTAAAAACACACACAAATGCACACAAACACTAAATGACAGGCCACCAAACATGACATCTGTAATCAGACCAAAACCGAAAGAGTTCAAATATTTTTATACACCAACAGTTGACAGTGTAGTGCGTATAAGAGGGGGTCCATGCATTCCTTACAGTCTAGGCAACAGAAGGTGTTTCACCTTACTTATACGAGAGATGATAGAGTATTTGCTCATTCGTTACTAGCAAACATTGAGAAATGTATTTAGTTAGGAAAATATTTGAAACATGCAAGGGAGCTGAGCGTTACTGTGAGCCTCAACATATGCTCTATGGGTCTATGGCTCCACTGCTCGTGTCATGTGTGTCAGTTTGCTTTTGTTAAAGTGACAGTATTTAGTTTAGGTAAGCGTCGTCGTCGTTGTCGTCGTCGTCATCGTTGTCATCATTGTACCCCCTAACGAAATTGGATCAACAAACACATACAGCATAGTCCATTGGGGCTAGAAGCTAGTAGCTTCTACTAAAAGAAAAAATATACTTAATGCAACCTGTACATTTCGTTTTACATACACACAGTACGAGTATATCGAATTACCTACTTGACTTGGGCAAAAATAGTCAAAGTAGTTACTTCTCCTCCACTGGCTGGCTTCGGAGTTGGTTGGTTTTGTTAGCGTGTCAGTTATCAGTTATCAGGCATAAACTTCGTTAGCAAATTTTATTTTTTTGCATGTTTTTTCCCCCCCCTTGTTGTTGTAATGTTGGTTTGGCTTTTTCATTATTTTCGTTTAGACATACATATTATTTTTCGATTTTGCATGTACTCAATTATTTTCACGAGTAACACTTTTTCTTTGCTGTATGGTATTTCGCATGCATTGTTGTGGTGAGTAGACGTTTTTCTTTTTATTTCTTCTGGGTTCTTTTTTGATGATGGCCTTTGTTTTTGCTCAAAAAATGGTTAAGTGGTCATATGTTAATAGGCAAGAAATTATTCAAAATTGAATTAAATTGCGTTTTTTTTTTCTCATTTGAGATTATAGCGTATTAAAAAATTAAAACATAATTGGTTATGGTAGAAAGAAAGTCTTAGAGACACACATGTAGACCAGAGGGATCTTTCAGAGGTGAAACCGAAGTAAGGCCATCAGCTTAGGCGAACTGGGACATTCCTTCTTTAGTTGCGATAATGTTTTCTCATCGACTTACTCCTTCAAGCCTAAAAAATAAAAATATATGTCACACAACCAATTATCATGGGCAGTGATAAGGTATATGATTATTTGGACCCTAAGGTTTAGTACCGAATCCGAACGACAAGACTTCCAAAAAAGTTTTTCCATAGGCAAGCTACTCTCGCCAGTTTGCCATTATTGGCAAGAGAGCGGGAGTCGAACCCGATACCTTACGATCGTGCAGCAGAGGGCTTAGCCATTGCACCGTTACCACCATTACCACGGCTTTCTCTCTCAAATGTGTGAAACCTTAGACTTTGAACCGCCAATTACGCCTTACATAGCAGATGAATGATAAAGGATTTGGTGATGGAAATCGTTGCGAATGCTCAACCCTTTGGTTGGGCTAGAACTTCCTCGTCACGGATTAAGGGTTGAGACCTTCTGTAAGCGTATCTGGACCGCCAAAGCTCGTAGTTTAGCACTCTCGCGTACCACCTGGCGTCATTAAGTCAAGCGTTGTGCCATCGCCAATACGGATGGGGTAATGCGGGAAAAGGATAAGCTTAGTTCATTGCCCATCAAAGCCTTTCTAAAATAGTTTAGCTCTCATGGAGGTAATTATCACATTAACCTTTTCAATCATTACAACCAAAGCATCCACTCCACGATAAGGTATCAAATCTGGGAGAAAAGTTCACACATTCTTCCTCTATTCAAATTTTCATCAAAGGATTTATGTGCCTCCTTGCAGCCAAACACCGAGAAATCCAGATACAAGACTATACAGTAGGTCTTCAGATGGTCCTAATGGCTAAAGTTCATAGAAAAGGAGATCTACTAATATGGATACGTAAGTACTTGAAAGGTATCCTCTTACCACATCTTCAGCAACTTGAATTTATCTCCTTAGTGAGACCAAACAGATGCATTGACTTTCTTAAATTATTTTTGAATTTCTGATATTGAGATTTGTACGGAAGTAGTTGTTTGTTACTGTCTGTCACTCCTACCTATACCACATGCCTAGAACGTCTCTATTATCGAAATCTTTTCAATCATACTACTGCTGTAATTAACCTTAAAACAATTGATATCCTCGAAGAGCTGTTTTGGATATTTTTGTGGTCATTTCTAGAGATTTTAGTGACTACAGGCTATCCAGACAAGGTCTAAATATAGGTTACAGCTAAGATGCATTCTTTGAGACAAGTGGCAGGTTTTTTCAGTAGCAGAGATGACGACGAAGGGGACTGTAAATCATCTTTTATGATCCAGTGCAGCACAGTTTCGTCATAGAAAAACATTACTGGGATCATTATTCCAGGGCAAACTCTGTAACCTTTCGACTATCAACATGGGGAGTCTAAATCGGTTCATAGTTAACTCTAATTGGTTTGACGAGTACTAATAAGGCATCATGATACAGTACTATCCAGTGGTATGAACCTATTGTGGTCTTAGTGTGTGGGTGTACCAGAAGCCATCTTAACCTTATTTTTTCTAAGGGGTACCTAGTTTATATATATTCTGTGTATGAGTGACTGAGAATCTTTTATCGAACGAAGTGTGAAGAATAATAATGAGATAAAGGGGAGGACTGAAAAGCTCCATAATCAAAGTTCCCAAATTGGGTAAGAATAAGCTGAAGAGTTATCACTTGTTAGGATGACTTGAATTTACTTTTAGGTATTTAACAATTGTCTAACCACAGACCTCTAAGCAATGTAAGTGGTCCCCATTTCACTCCAATAGTATTGAGTCCTCAAAGTACCTTCTTCTATGAGTTCACTACTTAAATTCCCAAAAGGTGTAATGTATTTCATATTCATTTAAGATTACATTTAATCCGAATATTTGATCATGTTTGGTCTAGGTTCCTTTCCAAAATACTTCCTGATTTTGAGAAACAAACCTGCGCCATTTGTCCCGACATTGTCTAAAGAATTTAATTCAATCATCATTCATTGTACTGCACGCAAAAACTAATGATGACATCCACCGAGATGCCAATATATCATAATTTCCAAAAAGCTTACAATGTAGCTGCTCTACAATAAAGTACTCATACCAGCAATAACTCTTTTTCTTCTACGCAAACGTCTTGCTCCAGTGAAAGAACAGAAGTAACTAGTACCGCAACGAGTCAGAACAGTTGGGCAACGGTAAATTGTAAAATACAAACAACAACAACAACAAAAAGAACAACCTGAAAATGCTCCAAAAGGCTCTAACTCATACATCAAAGGTATACTTATATAAAAACAACTCCATCATATTTTCTCACCACATCGCAAAGGATTAGTGTCAAACCAGTGTAACAACGCATAATCATACGCATCAAATGGTTATACACAAAAAGAGTGTGGAGTAGGGTAGGGAGGGTAGAGGGGAAAGTAACAGAGACCGATCAGCTCGCAAGCAACAAGCCATAAGATTCTGTCAGTGGCCCAAAGAATGAGCCATGAAAACTGCCTGCAAAGCTTTAGAGAATGGTCACCATACTCCATACTCCATACTCCACACTTCTTCATTTTCTTCTTCACTCTACCTTCTAGAGGGACTACAGAAAGAAAGAAAAAAAAAACGGTCGCGTCGATGACCATGTCACCAATGTTGATAACAGCGATTATTTCAAATATTTGACATATTGTCGGATGCAATGTGCCTTGTGGTGCTTGCCTGGATGAAGGATGAGCTTCAGTTAGTAGTTAGAGTTGAGGTACTTCAATCGAGTGCGTGCCGTAGTGTGTGTGTTTCTGAGTGTATAGCCTACTCTTCTCATCCGTTGACAAATGAGTAATGGATACAAAGGCAAATTTATGACAAGTCATAATGTGGCAGCAACATTTATCATTTCAGAGAGACAACTCATGGGCTCGACTGAGTGCTTTAAAGTGCAGTTAAGCAAAAAAAAAAAAAAAAACACTGAATAAAAATTGGAAACGTGACAATGCTGTTGAACTATATTAACAACATTGTCCATTGACCAGCAACAGCAACAACAACAACAACAGCAACAAGAAAAAAATAACATTTCTGCCTAAGGATTCATACTCCGTCGCTGACTTTGACTATGGACCATGTTGTTCCCGCTTTCTGGTTCTCAAGCCTGTGTGGTGGCGGCAAAAAAAAATACTTCTACACACAAACTACTACTACTACCGGCAACTTGAGTTAATTATTATCGACTTAAAGCGTTATGTGAGCGCGCGAGTGCCCCAACTTCTCATCCTCATTCTCATAGTCATTTCGTCTGCTTTGGCTGGTCCAGGGCCAGTCAATTGAGCCTCAACTTAATCTGTGTGGACTTCCAGCTGTGTGGTGTAAAGGATCACCGGACCAGCCAAGGCAGCCAACCAACCAAACCAACAGACTTCCAACCATGCTCGGAAAGTGGCTTAATTTAAACTGTATTAACACATGCTTCTTCGTGCCTACTACTTTGAAACCGCTATGTGCAACGGTGGTTTTTTTTTTTGCATGATTTTTTTTTTAATTTTACTCCAAATATGTTATGGGCAGAAGGTTGGTAGGCTGTCTGGTATCGTGCTTTAATTGTTCGCACACTGTGCATGGCATACCTTCATTCTGTGATGTATTTCATGCTTCCTGGGTAGGTCGTTCTTCGGTGTTTCTGTTGTTGTTGTTGTTGTTGCCTTTGTCAGTTGACTTTTGACAGTTGGTTTATGTTTATGCCTCGATTAGTTAATAATGTCACTGAGTTCGATATATCATATCAATGCCTTCTCGTATCTGACCTAATATGCCTTCGATTTTTGGTGTAATTTTTTTTTCAGAAAGAAATTTATTTGGTGTACGTTTTAGCTTGGTTTTGTCAAGTCGCTGTGGAATTTCATTTGTTGTAAATCAAGTTTTTGTGTATTTCTTTCTGTTTGGTTTAAAGTACGGTCATGTCGTGCGAAGGAAATAAAATAACGCAAATCAAATGATTTGTATCAACACCTTGCGAAACACTGGGACATGATAGTCTTAGGTTGGCGGTATAGGAAATTTTGATTTGGTAAATAAAATATTTTATAGACAAAAAACTTATTTAGACTACTTAGAAGAAAAATTGGAAGCTTGAAGGAAAGTGGTTAATATTGTGTCCATTTCGTATATTCGGACGTAAGTTTGCCCCAAACCGTGGGTATATCACAAAAAAGTAAATAGAGTAGAAAGAATTAAAATCCAAATAAGAAAACAAACGTTAATTTCGGAGTAGTGCTAGGACACATCTAAGTAGCGTAGATTGAGGCTGCAGATGATCTTGAGAGACAAGGAACGAATACGCCTTATACAGATTTAGAGCCATTCTGCTGTATAAGTGCAAATACTAACCGAGACATGCTCAGAGGAAGAGTAAGGATCAAAGAATGAAATATTGATTTGATCTGTCGTGGGTACGACTAACAAAATCTCTACTTAGAAATTATCTCCCTGGTCGTCAATAAGAATAGGGTAAAGTACAAACTTACTTCGAGTTTTCACGGGTTTTCTAACGAGTCATTGCAGACAGAGATTGGACCATTTTACGATATACTATAATGGAAATTCTGCAACGACAATAAGGAGAATCCTAGTTTACTGAATTCTTATAAAGCACTAACCTACAAAGGAAACCACAGACTTGGAGATTACTTAATCACAAGGGGTGATTAGTCAAAATGTGAACCTTTATTAGTTTAAGGATATAGGTTCAGTGGAGGCCGCATAAAAGCTGTGAGTAATATGGGTTCTGGAACAGTACTCAACCTTCACGCACCATATTGGGAGTGAAACAGGTCGTAGTGTAATTTCACTTAAATGTATTTATTTATCTAGGTCAACAGTGTCTAGTTCTAAAGACATTTAAATATGAGCAAGACCCCAGGACACCACTGAATTGGAATTTTTGTAATTTCTTTTACTAACTGCGTTATTATGTCCTCATGGTTTTTGTAAGTCACAGATGAAAAAGTCTTAGAGACACTCTAGAGGAAACATTTTTTACTAATCTTGGAAGAATTAATAATATAGTCTTAGTGACTCGGTGTCCGGGTTTTACGGGTACAAATTTTTTGTACAGTAAAATATGCCCAAAAACGTGCTTAGAGCGGTAGATTTAAAATTTTACCTTTCACGTAACATTAAAGTAATCGGTTTTGTGGCCCCCCCCCCCCCACACTCACTGTGGCAGGGTATACTCACTTTGTCACAACGTTTGTAACGCCCATAAGGAGGCGTGTCCGGTATGGAAAAGTATATATATTCTTGATCAGTATCACCTCCTGAGTCGATTTCGCGATGTCCGTCTGTCTGTCCGTCTGTCCGTCTGTCCGTCTGTCCGTCTGTCCGTCTGTCCGTCTGTCCGTCTGTCCGTCTGTCCGTCCGAACGATAGCGGTCGCAGTTTTGGAGATATCGACTTGAAACTTTGGGTACATGTTTTTCTCGTGAATACTGAGATCAAGTTCGAGAATCAGCCAAATCGGACAAAAACTGGGCGTGGCTCCCATACACCGAAAAAAAAGGTAAAAATTTTTTATTGTTGTATTCGATTGGAAATGTTTAGAAACGTATTTTTGACATGGTCCGAGGTTCCGAAGCCACATATATAAGGGTCTAAATGGGGTCTTGAGACCAATTTTTTTTTTTATTGTGGATTTAATTGGAAATTTTTAGAAATGGATTTTGGACATGGTCCGGGCTCCAAAACCACCTATAATTAGCTCAAAATAGGGTCTTGAGACCACATTTTTTTATGTTTGAGGTACTTCTTCCTACAGTGTGGGGGTATTTCAGCTTCGGTATAGCCGAAGATAGTCCACTCTCTAGTTTTTACTAATCTTGGAAGAATTAATAATATATTCTTTGTGAGTAGGTGTGCGGGTACCGGGTACACCTTTTTTGTACAGTAAAATATGCCCGAAAACGTTCTTAGAGCGGTAGATTTAAAATTTTACCTTTCACGTAACATTAAAGTAATCGGTTTTGTGGCTACCGGGTACGTACTAATTTTTAGTTGCTTATAGCGCTGGTCGACACTAAAAAATGGACATGATCGTGACTTTATTAGAGGGGGTTAAAAAAGAGTGCACGTGTCTCACAGTTTTTCTGGATTAATTCTTAAAACCGTTGAAATCGGGTTTTTGCATTTTGCTTTTGTTTTCATGTACATAATAAGTCTTCAAAAATATAGTTTTGATTGGATTTGAAATGTTAAATAGTCAATTAATAGAGGAAAAACATACCTTTAAAAAACATGTACGATATGATGTAAACTCATAAAGCTAGACTAGAAACAACATTTTTTTTAAAGTTAAAATTTTTTATTTTACAAAAAAAAAACAAAAGTTTTTCCAGTATTTGGCTTGAAAATAATTATTTTATTTTTACTATAAAGCGAAAAAATTATTATAAAATATTTATATGACAAAGTCTATTATTGAATTCCTAAGCCGAATGTACTTCATTGAAGTGTGACACTCTCCAACTGCAAACATCTCTATCGGGGACCTTATAAATTATTTCCCTTCTATAACTACAACGGTCAATGTTGTTCAACAATACTCACTTGAACCCACAGACAAATTTTCTAAAAACGAAATAATTTTGTAGAACGTTTCCTGGACAAGCAAGCAAGCAGCTTCGCCACAACAACAACAACTAGACACTAGAATTTGTCACGAAATGATCATGATTTAAGCAAAATCAAGCAAATAAACAGAAGAGGGCAAAAAAAGTGACTACAGAAGAGGGCAAAAAAAAGTGACTACAGAATATTCGAAACCAATAATACCAGCACTCGGACCAACAACTGTGCGCCCCAAAGTAAAAGAATTGTGTGATCTACGAATGCGAACATGGTTTGGCTGGGAGAGCGTTGGCCGTGGTGTCGTCCATAGAATTGATATTGAATGCATTGAATGGCAACACTTTACCACACTTTACCTTTTGGCGCGACATCAATTTCAATTTTTTTCCGTCTTTTTTTCGTCTTTTTTTCGTCTTTTTTTGACGTTTTTTTTTTTACTTTTTTTTTGTGGCTTTTCTTTGATTCAATTGTGCGCCATACACCAACGTGTGCGTGCTAATGGTTTACAACATTTCCCTCATGTGGGACAGTGGTCGGTGGCTAGTGTGCAGAGAGAGAGAAGGGTTACATATTTGCCACTTCCCATATGATATTTATCATCAGGTCCTTTATTGAAAGTGTATAGTTTTTATTATATTTATTTTTTTCTATTTTTTTTGTGGCTTTGGTTTGGTCACAATTTCTTCTAAGTTTTCATGATGTGTTCCTTTTTTTTCAGGTATTATTCACGTAGGTGTTTTCGTGTTTTGTGTGCTCTACAGCATTTGACATTTACTCTACACACATTTTTGTCTACCACTTCTCAGATCAGTTCAGTTCAGCTCAGTGGTTGTGGTTTGCTGACTTGTTCGTTCTTTTCTTTTCCACAGAATGATGGAATCACACCTTGCAATTCCTCATGCCATACTTATTGTGGCTTAAATGTGGACATAAGGATGCGAAATGAAGATTTTTTTGTTGAGGTACTTGTATGGTAAGTTTTTTTCTTTTTTTTTCACACAAATCGCCACAGTTTATGCAAAACTTTTACGTTCTTATTTGTGATCTAATCTATTTTAGAAAATTCCCTGTTTAGTCTGAGGCCTTTTGGAAAGAAATGTTGTGGTTGTATTATTTTTCCTTGATATTCTGGTAATGCAATTTTATTATTATTGGCTTCGGAATTTATTTGTTTTCCTTTGCTGTTTGCCACATTTGCATTTGAGTTGTAACTTTTAGTTGGAATTGTCATTTGCCATTGTCATTTGGTATTGTCACTTCGTATGTGCTGTTGTGGTGGTGTTGTTGTATAGTTAAGATCGTTTCGTTTTTGCATTTAAATGAATTGCTTTTGTGATAATGGCAGGCGCGTGGACTGGTTGTTTTTTTCTGTACCAGAAGAGTTGCGAATATTTTTTTGTGCAGTATCCAAGGCTTGAGGAAGGAGTAACTGTATTAGTTCAGATTGCCACTAATACAAAAAATGGAATATGGGCAAACTGAAGCAAATAAAATACATAAGGGAGCCTAGCCTGCCCAGTTGTTGGCCATGCTTTCGTTGTAGGCCCTAACTCATTTTAAAGCAACTAATGTCATGCAAAAATTTCGAGATACCTTTCACAGTCAATTTGGTGAGGGCTCCATAAACAAGCACCTACAAAAATGTCTGCCCTCCTGTTGGACACCTGAAAAACACCACTGTCAAAGTTCGATGTTGAAGTTAGACTCATCAGTTTTAGAAATTTTATTATTTAATTGTTTATCCCTTCATTGGACCTAAAACATGGGAAAAACATGTTTTATGTTTCACACCAATGTATTTCGTAGTGATGTATTTTAGGAGGCGGATTTCAGGAGAAGATTTGAGATTCTGTAGAATCATGAAAATGGCAATTTGATGCTTGAACTGAGCTATATCCACTGTTCAAAATCTGCACAAATCCTTTGTCCAACAGCTGGGCAGTCCCTCTATTCTGGCATAATGTGACACCATGTCATACCTCTTCACAATACAGTTATATACCTCGACAAATTATGAGAAATAAAAAAAAACTAAACATTCAATACAAATAAAATGTTTTTTTTTTATCGAAATTAGCATATGGAACTAATGAGCGAAAAAGCCATTCTGATTGTATTATTTTTCTCGAGAGGTAAGAATAGTAAGAACAGCTGATTTTTAACCTCATTGCTTCACTTAAAATGATCATACAATGAGATGAAACCTTGATACTGTAGTTCTGACTACAGAACACTTTAGAACTGTCACTGTCCAACAGCTGGACAGGCTGTTAAATTTTCTTGGTAATTTATTTCTATTTGGACATTTTTTAGCAAGCACAGGTTTCGATTTAAAATATAAATATTTACTTTAATTTTTTTTTGGAATTAAATTCGATTTTTTAAAAAAAAATTCATAAAATATTTTTTATTTTTTTTCAAATAAAAATTTGTAGCGAAAATAAATTTTGTCTTCAAAAATAACTAAGTGCTCAGTGGGCATTTTGCACGGTACATGTACCACTTTTTGATACAAAATGTATACACATTTAGATAAAATTGTATAAAATGTGTACTACTTATAGCATAAATAGAAAAATTATACCAAAAATCGAAGTTTTTATGGACCAAAATTCAATTTTATACCAAAAATTCAAAAATATACCGAAAATACAGCTGTTTTTGTGAATATACCAAAAATTTTACAATATACCACTTTTATGTACCAAATTTGTCCAAAATACCCACTGAGTGAATACCCATCTTCCTTTTTTTTTAACCTTTATGTGTGTGACAGGGTACCCGGGTACCGCTTTCAATTTCAAATATAAATTTTATTTATTATCTAAGTAATAGCGAATTGACTACACTGCATTGACGACGCATCATTAACCCATTTGCGCCCACAGTTGCGTTTGCGTAACGTTACAGCGAAATAAGATTAAAAATGGATAAAACAATTAAGACAACTGCGTAATCTATTCTATGATCTGTCGCTAAAATCGCAAACAAAAACCAATGTCGCCCATTTATCCCCTAAGTCTCCCTTACGTCCACTATATCCACATAGTTTTTCCTATACGTACCTATAACGCCACTATGTCCAGCCCAAAAATAAAAAAAATTTTAAATTTTTCGTGGAATGTTTTTTGACGAAAATAAGCAATCTCACAAAAAATTTCGAAAAAAACTTTTTTGCTCTGGCGTTGGTGTTATCTATGAAAGACTTACTAAGGCATTTTCCTTTAAAGTGATAAGATTTTTCTCATCAAAATATGATTCAAAATTTACTACTCAACAAGAAGCACCTTCCTCTCATCTAAACTTATCGATATGGTAAATTATAATAACTCAAGAAGTTTACAAAACGAAGACTTTACAAATCTATTGTAAATGGTTTGTTTCGTAATTTTTTTCCTCCACAAACTTATCCAATTCCGCTGCTAATAAACCGCAATTAAGTGAAATACCCCGCAAAGCAGCTTTAGTTGTATTTGACACGCGGAACCAGAACAAAAGCAACAACAATGGCTACGAAAAAAACAATAAAGAATCAAACACCAGCAACACTGAACAGATCACAAATGTCAGATTTGAAAAGAAATAGAAAGAAGAAGAAAAAACGACAAACGGATGGACAGACACAACTAAATAAAGGAGGGGAAGAGCAAGAAAATAAAAACCAAAATATGATGTTTTTCACGCACAGCTTGAGACACTAATTTATCATTGGATCAAAAATTTTTGACAGTTGTAAAAATGATGTTATGATGAAGAAGAAGCTGCAATAATTAGAATTGGAAGCTGAGCGAAGCTTTTGTTTTCCTTCAAAAGGTGGCTTGTGTTTTTTCTTTGTCCAACTCAGAATTTTTGACAGACTTTAAAATATTATTAATTCGAAAAATATTAGAAGAAGAAGTCATGAGGGTCAGAAGCATAGTCAGTAGTTTTTTTATAATTTTTTCTTCTTCTAAATTTCTTTGAGTATTTTTATTTGATACATGATTTGGTATAGGTTATTTCATGCCCTAGGGGCTAGAACGTGCAAATCGAACTTATAATTAAGTTGTGAATTTATAATTTCATATTTAAATAAATACCAAAAATAGTTGAAAGAATGCAAACTTATTCATTTAAGTAAAAATAATACCTTTTTGTTTGCCACAAATAACCTAATTGTTTCCCATTAACTTTGTATTTTCTTTCTTCTTAAATTTAACCCACATTTTACCAAATATCATTAATATAGTTGGAGCATATTTTTAAGCCAATGTGTCATCACGACTCATTGCTTCTTGGGTATATTTTTTTTGTTCCTTGTAAAATCATTTCACTTGTTCCATTGAGTTCAGTTTCAGTTCAGTTTCAGTTCCGTTTCGCTGTTCCGTTAACGCCTTTCTGACTTTGGCATCATTAATTATCTTCTGGGTGTCCACTTAAGTGCGAAGTCAATGTTCGGGTCGGGTTTTTCTTGCTTGATTGTTGTTGCTTTTTGTTGATGTTTTAAGCATTTCTCTCTGTAGTTGTCACTTTGACAGAAAGTGAACTTTTTCCGCTAACGCGTGGCCATAATTTATCAGTTTAATAGGAGCTGAGTTTGTTTCTTTTGGATAAAGTGAAGTGGAAATACATTCATATAAATGCACTTATTTGCGCTGATAACATAGAGTAGAATTCATAATATATTATGACGCATATTTTTTTTACCTTTCTGCTGATTTTGTGAGGCTTGTTCATTTTTGGTATCAACACATGTTGAGTAATATGGTAAGTGTCCTTAGCTTAATTCCAAAAAGGCGGGACAGATTCAGTGCTATTAGGAGAAACGCATATTTCATAACACCGCCTAGTTTTTAAGCTAAAAATGTTGTTCGTAAAGTTAATAGTTTGTATCAGAGATCCTCACTGAAAGGCATTGTTTCATGAGCCTCAGTAAAAATTCATTGCCTTTCTTGAAGCTCAGACACATTCCCATTTACAATTTTGAGTCCGAACACACATTCGCGCACAGCGCACAAAGGCAACGAGCCACAAACTCCATCATTCATAAGAACCAAACGGATAAAAAAAAGTACCTTTTACCCTTTTAGGCAAAATGCAACAAAAAAATATATAAAAGTAGGGATATTTCCCTCAATTTGTCATTACTGTTACTTGCTCAATTTAGCGAGTACAAAATTAAAATTTTGCAATTTTTACCTGAGAATCAGAAGTAAAATCTCCAGTGGAATTTACAAAATAGCTAAGAAAAGTAAAAAGTAAAGTCATATAAAATATTATTAACAGTAAATCTAATCTAATAAGTGTGTATTTACATTTCAAATATTCAAACAAGGAGCAACGAGCAACGTGTGACGAACAAGGAATAATTCTCTCAAGTGTGTTGCTTTCGTTCATAGAATATTCACTGCCTTTAGTGAATATTATGAATGTATGTTTCTGGTGAGAGTGAGCTTCGGAAGAATTCGCGTTGATGAGCCTAGTGCTTGCTTGCCTTTTCGGTATGTATGCGTGAGGCACATTCACATTATTTTTTTTGTAGTGTGGCTCAAAAGTGAGCATTCATGCCATTCACTATTTTGTATGGTATAACGGGTCAAAGTTGTGTAAATCTGGTTTTTGTGTAATACATTGTAAACGGTTGGATGCACGTTGACGAGACTTATTACCAATCTTGTAGATAATAAAATTCTCTGCAACTTTTACCTTCAACGTATTCCTGTGATATCATTGGTTCGAAAGTTATAGCTTGCAAAACATAACCTTTTTTATTTTAAAATTTTTTTTTCACTTTTCTGAAAATAAAAAATTTGTATTTTGATTTTTTCTAGTACTAAAATAATTTTACAAAATGAAAAGATTGTTGAAAAAAATATGCCAACGCGCTAACGTCATTTGAGTTATTCCACAAAACCAATCCACACATATTAGCTGCTCATCATTCAAATCATCTTTCTACACCATTCAACGGAGAGTCAAAACTTTTCACCTGAATTTTTCATATATGGAAAAAAAACCTCTTGCTCACCACAATCAAAAAGTACTTCCAAAAAAATGACCTCAAAACCACGGTTTAACAGTCTGACACCTTGACCTATTAGGAGAGCACACAGTCGAGCAGCCGCCACCGCCACCACCTGCCGAGTTTGGTAATAATTATTTTTTTTCGATTCATTTTTCATAATTTGAACTACAAACTTATTAATTGGCTTGTAACCTTTTTTCAATTTCATTACTTCTACCATTTCATTACTTCATGAGATTTCATATAATTTCATCTAGAAAATTATAGGAAAAAAAAATACAAATTACCTTTCTCTCCGGATTTGAGTCTGAGTCTGTGGCTTGCTTGGCTTCATTCTGTCTATCTAACCATACCGCCTCTGCTCACAAATCTAGGAATTTAATTAAAGATTTTTTTGTTGTTGTTTTTGTTACTCTATTGTTTGGCATGTTTTCAAATACTACTACTACCTTGTAGCTTCTTTAATAGCTTACTTACTCTTGAAAGTTTTCCATGTAAGATTAGTAATTGTTCTGTGATTCTTTCTTGGTTCTTTTGTACTTTTGCGGTAGGAATAAGTTGTTTGGGATGCTGGTGCGAAATTCGTAACGCCATCATCATTAAAATTATCATTAACACTCGATTTGGTTTTTTGTTGTTGTTGTTGTTGTTGAAATTCCATGCTGTTTGTGAAGTGAATGAATGATAAGAGAAGGTAGGGAGTGGTCAATAAAACAGAGTAGGGAAAACAGAGAGATTTTTTTTTAAAGTGAGACGTATGCACTAAAGAAGTACCCGAAAACCTCCTGTTGATTGAATGCACTTCCCTTAAGCTTGCACCATATTCCCACCCCATAAGAAACAATCAAATCAAACCAAACCAGACCAGACCCACCACCACCATCGACATAGCAATCAAAATCTCTTGACAAATTTTCCTCTGATTACCAAATGACACGCGTCCACTTGAATAATCTCGCATTGAGTGATTCTTGATTCTCACAATGTCGTCGTTGTCGTCAACGTTCGCACTCGTGCACGCACATTTCCTCAACACTTGAAAAATGCATTTCAAGTGGTCCCGCACTGAGGGGAACTGCTTGCAATTCGTAATGCCACGCCGAATGGGATTGCATTCGAAATCAACGAAAATCAATGAATAATAATTAAGAAATTTGTCGCTAGGGCTGCTGCATTAAGGCAGTGGTTCCCTTCTCGATACACAGTTGATTGCGTGTTAGCCTGGCGGCTCCTCCTTACCGCTGCAATACTCCAATTAGGCAACACCTTGCCGCACTTGAGTCGTATTTGGGTAGCATTTGTTTCCCGTGGAGGACGGGGGCCATTGAGAGGATGCACATACGACTACTCAAATTGCATTGTCTGTGCGTGTGTATGTGTGTGAATGAGCTGTTATTTGGAAAAATAAATATCCTTGACAAATGCGTACAGTTGTGCAATTTGGTAGGAAAGGACACGGAAAAAAATTGTAATGTATAACGGAATAAATTACACGGAAAAAAAAAACATTTGAAAAAACAAAAAAAATTAAAATAAAAACAAAATTTATTTAAATGAGAACCACGCCTACCTCCCATACAAAATGGCAGTCAAATTTAGTATTATTATTTCCGATTTTTTTGAGAAATACTGAAGCGATTTGGTTGCGTTTGGTTGGAAATGATGTCGGGAACGAAATGGAAATGAAACTGGAACGAAATGGAATTGGACCGGAACAATATGGAATTAGAACAACATTTTAAAACGGATCGGAAAATTGGAATCGATAACTATGGGAAAATTATCGATAAACAATCGAAAAATTATAGATAAAAAAACGATAAATTTAAGAAAAATTTTCCATAAAATATCGAAAAACTATCATTAATAAATCGAAAAATTTTTTTCTTATACTTTCTATACAAAATAGCTGTAAAAATTATTTTACTTTATTGTGAAATGCTTAACCGATTTGGATACCGTTTCTTGAATTTTATTAGAAATTATGTCGGGAACGAAATGGGAATGAAACTGGAAAAAAAGGGAATTGGAACAAATTTTTTTAAATCGCGAAATGGAAATTATTGATAAAATTGAAAAAAAGTTCTTAAAATATCGATAAATAATCGAAAATTATCGATAATAAATCGATCAATTTTAGAAAAGCTATGCATTAAATATGAAAAATGTTCTATAAAACGTCGAAAAATCATAATACCTCCCATATAAAATAGTTGTAAAATTTCTTTATTTTCCTTTATCTTGAGAAATACCGATTCGGGCGCCATTTCTTGTATTTAATTGGAAATAATGTCGGGAACGAAAAAAGAATGGAATCGGAACAAAATTTTGAAATTAATCGGGAATGAAGTGGAAATGGAAATTATCAATAAACAATCGAAAAATTATTTATGAAATATCGAAAAATTCTCGAAAAATTAGCTTCGGTCATCCCAAAGATAATTCTCCTACAAGTTTTTTAAAAATTTTGTATTTTTAGTCTTAGTTTTTTAGTTTTTAGTTAATAGTTTTTTTAAAATTAAACTACAATTTTTTGAGTTGAAATTCATGTAAAACATTGTATTAAAAACAATCCTTGAAAATCCCAAAATTTATTTTTTAAAAATGAAAACGGTAATGATTAAAAAATAATTGATTCAATGGACCCCTTGTACAAGTTAAATAAATTTTAAAAAGAAAACAAAATTTTTTTATTAAAATGATTTTGGACCTTTTTATATTTTTTTTCGTCCAGTGCAATTATGCGTATGGTGAAAGTACTTCATTTACGCACACATAACCAGTGTTCAGTCGCATGAAAATGCACACAACCAACACTCATATGAAGCACCAGGCCACACTCATGCTCAGAGAAGTGCACTACGGCACACACATAACACACAACACACATCCTGCGCATACTTTGTATGTAAATTGGACACGGGCGGGAACGCTGAAAAGCAGCCAGAGTCCATATGCATGTGTGCTGGGCAGCAGCAGCAATTAAACGCGTGATTTTCGTACAAATTTTTATGAAATTGCTGTTAAATTGCTGTTAATTAGAGTTCCGGAACAAGACCGAAAACAACAACGACAACGACGACGACGTTGACTACGAAAACCAATTGCTTCATTCCGGGCACTTCACCCGCGCAATCTGCATTTCCGCTGCGTCGAATGCATTGTTGGTGTCGTCGCTTCAAGATCTTAAGATTATGCCGCCCCGCGCTCTTGTGTTCGCACTTAAATACGAAATTTCATAGGTTCTATTTTTTTTTTTATTTTATTTTACTTTACATTTTTTGTTGGGATTTTTTTTTTTGGAGTAGACGTGCTACATTTGTTATTGCGGCAGCGCATGTGCAGCATGCATCTAAATACACTTGCCCTAGTGTTGGGTTTTGGTGGCGGCGTTTATTGTTCTTGCTGCTGCTATTGCTATGCCTTGCACTATTTAAACTTAAATTTTGAAACAATCTGATCGGTTCATTTTTTCCTTCGTTTTTTTCTTGTGTATGTTAGCGTGCGGACATGTTTGCTTACGTATCTACCCATAAAAATAACAAACAAATTACTTTGGCGATTTCGTATGGTAATGTTAAAAAAATAAAAGAGTTCTTTTCCTTTTGTAAAAAAACATGTTTGGATAATTGGTGGAATTTGGAAGAAGTAATTTGGAATTTTACTTGCAAGTTCGATATTCCGAATACTTTAAGCTATTGGCCTCCTGATCCAATGAACTATTTAGTATTTAGTATCGAAGGCCATGAGCTTATACACCACATGTTTCAGCTTATAAGCCAAATATGATTGGATGAAGGCATACCTTATGATTGGAACAGCCTATCTGTCGTATATAAAAATTGAGCTGCCAAAGCTTGTGCCAACCACCATGAAATCAATCTGCTCTACATTAGCTACAAAGTTCTATCATGTGTCATCTGTGAACGACTTAAGTCATTTGATCACAAGCTTATTGGTCTTTATCAGTAATACTTTAAGCCCCGAATTTTCACAGACGCGAAATTTCAAGCATCTCCGTTGACTACAAACCAGTGTTCGAGAGCTTGATATGTGAAAAAGCTTTTACACTGTGTACCTGCTAACCTCATACGACAGTGCAGTAAAAATCGGAAAAGACCTTTTGACAATCGACTTAGACAGGGCAGCACTCAGTCGTGAGACGTCTTCAACATCATCATGCAACATATATTGGAGGCTTGACTTGATTGCTTCACTTGACTGATGCCATCTTCTATAAAAGTATAAAATTTATAGCGAATACCAATACGATATAGCCATCATCGTTGAGAACATGAGGAATATTACTTAAGACTTCGCAGGCATTGAAAGGGAATCGGAGAAAATGAGTCTTGCTGTGAAAATTTCGGTGTCTTTTTAAGAAAACGAATAAAGCATCCAGCTGTTGTGGAACCTTCTCTCGAGAAATGATAACAACGCTCTAAATATCAATGAAATACTTCCCATGCTGTTATAAGGTACTGCTTGAATAAATATACTTTTCGAGCTCTAGAAACAAATTTAAGTGAGCTAATATCTTGTCGAAAATAGGCCTGGTCTATATGGTGGCCATAGCTCAGTGAAGATCTGACTTACGATCGGAAGCAGTTAGTAGTTTTATTTAGTACAGCCACTCCTTTCATCAATCAATGGCAAACTTAAGACAGTATAATTTTCCTTGAAGAAACTACACTTACCTTTCGGAACCGGCACTAAACTGTAGGGCTGCTCTCAACTCACAAACACGAACTCGTGTGTGTGTAACTAGAACTTTGGGCAAGTTCTCTCGAGGGTCGCAGTGACAAATTTATTATTATATGAACTATAAAAATTGTGTTTGAAAGTGGTGCACACGCCCTTACAAAAAATTTATTTTAATTACCATTGTGTGCCTTTGGAGCATGTCAATTTACTTCTTTTGTATTTCATTAATTCTGATCCCTCAAAGGAACTACTTCTTTATCTTAATGGTCCACCATTACATTACATTACATTACATTACATTACATTACATTACATTACATTACATTACATTACATTACATTACATTACATTACATTACATTACATTACATTACATTACATTACATTACAATACATTACATTACATTACATTACATTACATTACATTACATTACATTAAATTACATTACATTACATTACATTACATTACATTACATTACATTACATTACATTACATTACATTACATTACATTACATTACATTACATTACATTACATTACAAGACAAGACTAAAAATAATTTATTTAACAATTTTTCGGACCAGTTATAGAAAAGCACAGTCAGGCTTAGGAAGGGGTCAGTCGTGGTCTAATAACGAACTGCAATTACACTGGGCCGCTTATATCCGCTTAGAAATCGACGTAGTTTAGCCGATTGACCCCTGCCTATGACAACGCAATGTTGAAGTAGCCGGCTAGCTTCATACAAAGGTGATAGAATTGGAACCGAATTGGTTTTTTTCCCCGTGGGGAGTGTGTGCTTGAGAGAGCGGCACAGACGTTTCGTGCGTTTCACGAAGATGCTTAGAATTAAATTGACAGATATTATACTGAATTAACTGGTACTAAGGTTTAGTAGCTGCTAAATTTTACTATGAATATGCGCCAGTGGTCAATGACCAATGGTTTTTTTAAGGTTCAACAGAAGGTAATAATTTTTTAGGTTCAAGTGCTGAGATTCCTTTCAGTCTTCACGACTACCAAGTTCCAACCATTTTAAATATAAAAAAGTGCAATCTTTTGTCTTGTTTCACTTGGTATTTCCTTGAAAATTATTAATTCTACACTGGAAAGTAATAAAGCTTAGTATTTATATTTCCGGAACTGATAAGAAAAGTAATTTATTAAAATCAAAATCACAACAGCGTAGAACTGGAATAGAAGCAGAACTTCACCATTCGTGGACGAACAATGAGCAATATAAACCAGCAATTACCGAGGTGAGACTATCTTGAACGCCTTTTTATGATTTCTGCATAAAATTGTATATACTTACATAAAAAAGCGTTTTGTTGGATTTTGCACCTTCCTTTGCTGGGCTAGAATTTTCTTCTTTTCTCAACCAATGCCATTTAGTGTTAATTATAATTTTTTTTTTTGCGCTCTTAATAAATTTTAATTGTAGGTACTTTTGCACAGTATAGGATTTTTTTGTAGATAGTAAAATTAAAAACAAGAATGAAATAATAAAATAAAATACAAAGTAGTAAGTGAAGAGCGGCATGCATACAATCAGCTTTTAATTAACCACGCAGCGAGGCATTTCAAATGCCAGCGAACGTGATTTGAGTTTTAAATGAATGCATACTCGCATGTATCTGAAGCGAATCAGCTTAAGTATTACATCAGTTATTCTAAGAAAAAAATGAACAACAAATGTATGAGTAACAGTAACAATAAGTACTTAACAATAACACAAACCGTAAGTATTTATGAAGAAGGAAAAAAAGGAAACAAAAGTTCAATTCAATTTACTTCAATTAATTTGTATTTTTTTTTTGCATATTGCCAATCGTTTTTAATTAATGTTTGTAGTCCATAGACGCTGCTGCTTGAGTCGAAGAATGTGCATTCTCTAAACGCAAACAATTCATTTAATTGCATGTTATCATGTCTTTAGATTTTTTACTGAACTGATTCGGGGGGTAAGGAAAAAATACTTTTTATGAGTGTGAGCATGAACAATATATGCATGGCAACCCAATTGTGTCATGTTGGGTGGTCGGTGAGCCAAGTAATTGTTGAGCGGCAAGTGCCTTTTTCTTTTAAGTGAATATATGCAAAATGGATCAACGTAAGTTGTGGGAGGTTTACTTTTAATTGAATAAAAGTATGGGGCTAGGAAGGTATGTAGGTTTTAATAGTTGAGATAATTTCAAATAATTAAATCTTACTCAGGTCTGTGCACCCGCCTAACAGTCGAAACACTGTAAATTCACAACAATCTAATTCAATTGTGTATAAAAATCGAATGAAGTCCACGCAAACGGGATTAAATTAACACCGAAATTAGGTTGACAGGTGCAAAGTATATCAATACGGAACCGATCTAAAGCAATGCAAAGGGTGCCACTTCGTTGGTTGATTCGTGTTTTACAATCATTAACAGTCATTTACTCACTTTACTTGAATGAAATAATATATTTTTAGACTCTCCTTAATCCGTTCAACACCACTTCAGAGACCCATACGAGCTCGAAAAACCTTTGTTGCGAGAACAGCTGAGTTTCACAGGTGGGTATGCTATCATCTCAAAAACCAAATTGCTTAAATACCAAAATAGCTCCCCGCCCCAAAAATAATCAAACCCCTCTTAATAATCCCTAAACAAAAATCCCCAAACATAGAAACCTTGAACCCAAAATCCCCAAGTATTTTGTTTAGTAACGTAATCCAAAATTAAATTTGCTCTCTAAAAACCATTGATCCCATTAAAAAATGTTTTGAGGAAAAAATTCAGAAAAATATTTGGCCTTCCTAGGAAAACATTCACACATGGCACACGAGCCTTATATTGCCCCATTTAAACTGTATGGGAAAAATTTAATTTTTGGGAAATAAATTTTCAAAATTCTGGTGGAAATGGTCTGGTGGAAATGGTTAAGAACTCTTCAAAGAATAAATCCCTGTAACTCCGTCAGGAGCCCCCAACTCCTGCAGGTGATGAACAACGTGTCCGAGCATTTTTTTTTTTTAAATCCATATTTCTAGTCCATTACGAATGTGTGGTTTTGGAACCTTGGAACATATAGTGTGGAATTGTTATATTGAATTGTATGGGAAGTGCCATGCCCCGCTGTCTAATTCCGTCCTTATGTGACAATCAGCTTCGAATTGAGAGCATAAAACCATGTACCGTTGAAGAATATTCAATAGAAGCCCAAGAACTATGATGTATTGAATTGTATGGGCGGTGCCACACCCCTTTCTCCAATTCCTTCCAGATTATGGCTGGGGTCTTATAGTATGTTCATGACAAATTTTATTTTCTTGCGATCAAAAATGTCTTAGATATATCAGTTTTTTTTAACTTGTGGGCGTGTCAATACCTATTCTGCAACACGCCTCACGACCAATAGAACAAATATATAAATTTGGGTGAGAATATGTGCAGTAGTTTCCACGCCTACTGGTAACATCCAATACAAAAAAGCCATTTTCGAATTTTCCGGAAGGTTTTCTCAAAATTTTGAGCCATCAGCCCAGCCTTTCTCAATTGATGAATTATCATAAATTTTTTACAGCTTTTTCATATATGACATGCTCAGAAGAAAATAGCGATGAAATGTACTGACGCTTCATATATTTCATCGCTTTTTTATTCTGAACGTGTCATATATAGATTAAATCGCTTGGGGATTTAGCAGATTTTTGAAAATTTTTGGGTAATTAGTATTTGGGGATCTTGAATTTAGTGGATTTAGTGGATCTCATGGCTTTCACATGTGAAGATTATATTAGATTAGAAAGTTTACAACCGGTAATCACGAATTTTAGAAGTGTCAATATGTCCAGAATCCATGAAATGAAATTTTCTTTGGGTATCAACTAGTTCCTATTCGATTCAACTATTAATCTCAATGAAATTATCTCATCCAACTAAAGTATGTAGACACCGAAATCCATCACTTTCACTTGAAATTTCCAATTGATTTTTCGGTTGTGGGTATTTTCTTGTGGCCAGAAAGGTATTTGAAACTTATCTGAACACCAGTACAGCATGCCAACAAATGCCACAACTAATGACCCTACAAATGCATTTCCAAATAACTAAACAAGATATCCACCGAAAAAAAAGAAAATAACATTGGCGCAAGCGCAATGCAAATGCTGAATCAAAGTGCAAATTGATTAATCGCTCGCCGCCGCCAAGACTTTCATGAGCGGCATTTTCTGGCCGTTGTCAAACGATTAATCAAAGCGATAAGAGAGCCACAGCGAACGGTGAGATCTTGTGTATTTTTTTTTCGTCTAACTAAGTGGCAGGCGGTTGTCTTTGTTGACACTTGCCGGAATTGGGTTAAAAGTGCATGTGTTAAATTGTTTAGCTTTTTTTTTTGTTTACTATTTCAGTTGGCTTTGGACAGAAGCGGGTTTTTTATTGGGTGAAATCTAATTTGAGGTTGAGGTATGTGGAATATTTTTTTTATTTTTTCAACCGTTAATAAGCTTGAACTTGGATTGAATTTGCTTCAGAAAGAAAATCCCAGTTTATCCCTTTATATTCACTTTGTTTTTCCCAAATCCTCTGAAGCATTCATGCAATTAACCACTTTTTTCTCTCATGGCAACTTAACACGAAGCCTGGCAATTGGTGGCATATATAAATTCGCCTAACTGGCTAAGTGCCTTATCATAATTAAAGTTAGCATTTCCTTGTTCACAGTGGTTTGACCTTTTTGCAAAAAGCCACTGGGTTTTTTATTTTTTATTTGTACATTGTTGCCGTTATTAAACAAATGAGCCAACAACAACAACAACAACCAACTGGGAAAACATACTTGCCTACTTATTACATTTTGCAAAATCAATAAAATGCAGATTGCCTGCAAAATTTCAAGCAATTAAAATATTGTTGCATTTTCTTTGTTGCAATTTATTTAGTTTTTTTCTTCTTACATTTTTGTTTGTATTAGCATGAAAGAAGAGGGGGGGAGTGGTTTTAGCCACCGCCACAGTTGCCAGCAGTCAGTGGTGGTTGCCGTTTTTTGTGACTTTTTCCTGTTTTTGGATTTTCAATCGTGGTTTGAAATGTTTCCTCCATAACAACAAGCCTTGCGCGTGTTTGTCGCTATTGACACAAATATCAGCATAAGGAGGAAATTAGAGTCGGTCGTGTTGACTTGAAGGAAATGCGGTAACTTCACCCACAACTGATAAATGAAATTCAAATAAAAAATTAAACTTAATTTATTTGTTAATATTTTTAGATTATTCGGAAGAGGATAACTTTTTGAAGGAGATAGTGAAGAAAGTTGTTCTTTTGTATGTGACAAGGTATTTTCATTACTCGTTTAATTACTTTCGCTAACATAGGACCTACTAGGAACTTAGTTCCCTGACAATCTACTTAACTTGGCTTCGACTAATGAACTTAATGTGGAAATCTTCAATAACTTGTCATATGACCCCTTTATGCATTACCTACGACCACTTTTAGTACCAACCGACTTGAATGAATAAAACTGGTTCATTATTGCATGAATAGTTCTGGTGCTATGTCAGTTGAGTGGTTCAATTACTTAGTGTATTCAGAAAATATATATATGGCGAATAAAAATGTATTCCTATGAACTAGGGCTTTCAATCCCGAAGGCTTTTCGCAATCCCGGGATTTTCGGGACTGAAAATTGCAATCCCGGGATTTTTCGGGATTTGATATTTTCACAACCAAAATGCATTTTAAAAAAATTAAAAAAAGTTTTTTATGTGTTTTATTGCAAAACTGATAGTTTTAACTTAAATAAATAAACATAAACATTAATTTCAATTTATTGAAGGTACAAATTAATGCATTTTTTTATTTTCAGTATTTGAGTTTTCGTTTCTTTAGGAAAGACACAATCCAATTCAAAATATGCTTGAATAAGGTTTCTGAAATTACTTTTGCATCAGTTTTCAGTTTTACTTAATTATTTTTACTAAGAAATTCGTTTTTGTGCGTTCGCTAAGACTGAAAATATCAATTTTCTTCTGAAATAAATATAAATTTATTTTTTCTTAAAGAAAAAATTTCAAGCACAAACAATTTTATATGTAATTTTTTTTAATAAATTAAAAATTTTTAAGTTTTGTGTTTTCTAACTAACTTTTTTTTTCCATTTTGGGGTTGTCCAAATGTTGTCAAAAACTATTTTTCTGCTTACACGATTTTTTTTATATTTTATGAGCGATGAAAAGTTGTAGTTTTCTTGTATTAAACTTTTTTATGGACTAATTCATTTAAAATGTAGTCCCGAAAATCCCGGGATTTAGGAAAAAATATCCCGGGATTTTCGGGACTAAAAATGGACCGGGATCCCGGGATCGAAAGCCCTACTATGAACTTAATTAATTTTAATTTATATTCGACTGGAGATAGCCCACTGTCGAACTGAACGCCTCAATTATGGGTAATGGGTCCTTATTTTATTTTATTTAATTTACTTATTTATTTATTTTTTATTATTTTATTTAATTTACCTTATTTATTTTATTTTTTTTTTTTTTAATTTTTAATTTTTAATTTTTTTTTTATTTTGTTTATTTTTTATTATTTTAATTTTATTTATTTTTTTTTATGTTGTTAATTTATTTTGTTTATTTTTTATTTTTTATTATTTTTATTTTATTTTTTTTATTTTTTTTTATTTTATTTTATTTTATTTTTTTTTATTTTATTTTATTTTATTTTATTTTATTTTATTTTATTTTATTTTATTTTATTTTATTTTATTTTATTTTATTTTATTTTATTTTATTTTATTTTATTTTATTTTATTTTATTTTATTTTATTTTATTTTATTTTATTTTATTTTATTTTATTTTATTTTATTTTATTTTATTTTATTTTATTTTATTTTATTTTATGCAAATTATTTGTATTTTACGATTTTTTATTTTATTTTCTTTTTCCTAGAATATTTCAAATACATAATTAAAACAAATATACCTTCATCAGGTGTGTACCACCGCCTGATAAAAAAAAAATAAACATAATTCTCCGCATGCCAGCAAACTTACTCCGCACATGCTACTTTTTGTAGGTTGGTTGGCATTTGTTAAATGTATTTAAGTTGCTTTGTAGGTAATCCTTTGGTTTTTTCATCATATACTTGTACTTATATAAATATTATAAAATGTATTTTCTTATGAGTTCAGTGGTTTTTTATGCTAATTACATTGAAGCAATTTAAAGGTCGATTAAACGAACAAATTTAAGCAATGTTTGAGCCTTCGGAGTATACTACTGCACCAGTTCCATTTTCCATTATATAACCAGATTGCTATGGAGTTGTTTAGATGTGACCACATCTCCCTTTTTGTTATTAATCAACTGGGAAATGAGAGAAAAGTTTAAACTTGGAATAAGATTATAATCTCTACCACTTTAAACAAGGCAACCAAAAGGGGTAATCTCGTGATACTAAAGAGGATAGAGTCGTTTACAGACATGGTCCTTTTAAGTGATCAAACAGAACCCACCGTAGGGAAAAAAAAGAATGGGAAGAAACACCAGTATGGTTAAGGAACGATGCGCAAAGGTGGTATACAGACGGCTTAGAAACATGTATTGGGGTAGGGGCAGGATTAGTTGGACCAGAATTTAAAGTCCACATCCCACTAAACAAAAAATCAACGATATTCCCTGCCATAATAGTGGGCAACGATTAGGACAGAAGCACTACATAACTATTATTTTATTAAAAATTAAAAAAATGTTTTATTATCTTTGAATCCATTTTTTTACAGTTATGCCAAGTTGCAATTATATTGTCGCAAGTGTAAAAGTTTCATAAGAGAAAATAAAAAATATTTTTTTTTAGAAAAATTTAACCGTTTACCTTAGAAGCTCATATATCACAAAAACCATTTGGCTATTTATTTTTTTATTATGGGTAACAATAAACCATTTAAATTAAAGAAATTGTATAAATTCTTTTTTGTGGTGGCAGCGAAAAAAATTTGCCAAAAAACGCCTCATATGAGCTCCACCTCACAATAACTGTGAATACTTCAACATTACGCGTTCAATGACTTCAGCAATTCGCATAAATAAACAAAAAAAAACATAAACAATAAAATGAAATAAAAAATTGAAAATTAATTGCATTTTGAAGTTTGAATGAGTACACAAATCGTGGCTAACCTTAATTTGAACAACCGAAACGAAACACTTTTACGAGAGTGAATAATTTGCCAGAGCATAAACCATACTCCTATGAACGTACATATGTGCTTATATTTACAAACACCCATTCACTAAATGCATTCGAAAACCATTCATTAAGTCGATCTTCTAGCCAACCTGATAATTTGCGTTTTCGGTTTCAAAGTGGAATTTTTGCAAAAAATAAAAATGCGAAAAAAAAACAGCTCAAATGGCTAACAAAAAAGTGAAAATAGCATAGCGAATCTTGTGTGCTTTGGGAGATGTACAATCTGATGGATTGTGCACGTTAAGCTTTGGTTCATTGTTTATTTTTTTAGGATGATTTTTTGTTTTTTATATTTTTTTTTGTATTTTTCTATGTGTGCTTTTCTTATCTATTTTTTTTAGCAATCAATAAGGTGGCAGCCTCTCAAAAAGGCTTTCCAAAAGAGAATTGAAAAAAAAATATTACAAATTCAAAAAATTTAATTATAAATGCCAATGACGCGTCGATCACGATTTTTTAATTAAACTTCAATTGCCAAGTGAGCGAATGTGATTAATTTTCGATTTTTGGAATTTTTTTGGTACTTAGTTTTTTTTTGTTTTTGCAAATTTGCCTTTTGAAAATGAAAGTGAACAAATCTGAAATGCAAATTCGAAAATAATTGCTGATCTCTCTCTGGCATTGTATGAGATTTTAATAAAGAAACTGGCCGAAATGTTTGTGCAAATCATTGATTGCATCAAAAGAAAGTACCCAATGTTGATTGAGGCGCCGATTGAGGAATTACAATACATGCGCCCACATAAAAGACTCGATTGTTTCGTATGGAGTATAGTAATGGCAAAGTCCATTGTTAAGTAATGTAAACAGGAGTCAGAAGTCAGGATTCTCACTTTGTTTTGCAACGAAAGTAGTAGAAATCAGTTATTGCTGTAGTTTTAATATAGTAGTAGGTTATAGTAGTAGATTTTAAAAAATAGTAGTAGAAAAGTTTACAATTTGTTAGCAAATATACATATATATAATATTCTTTAACTCCTAGTGGAGAAAAGGGTGCCAACAAAAGTCACCCAAGTCAAAACATCAAAAGGGAAAAAAGATTTACTAGCATGTAGGAGGATTCTGTAAATAGTAGTAAAAATATATATTGACAATAATAGAAGGTACCTTAATATGAATTACTGTAAAGGTAATAGAAAAATTTAACAATGGTAGAAAGTACCTTAGTAGAAATTACCGAAAAGGTAGTAGAAAATGTAGTAGCAATAAAGTAGTAAATTTTTTCCAATAGTACGTATTAGAAAATATGTGGATGTTAGTAAAAACTAGTAAGAGAATTATCTTCGGTCTGACCGAAGCTATAATACCCTGCACAAGCGAGTACGATATCGATTTTTTATCGATAATTTTTCGATTTTTATCGATAATTTTTCGATTTTTTATCGATAATTTTTCGATTTTTTATCGATAATTTTTCGATTTTTTATCGATAATTTTTCGATAATTTACTGTGACAAAAACAATATACCCTTGGACACTAGTGTGCAGTTTATAAAAATGTACCACCTACCATTGTAGAATAGCAGAAATTTAAAATTCAACGCTTTAGTAGCAGATGTACTGCGATAGTAGCAGAATCACAACCCGTGGGGTTGCACCAGGTAAGACAAAACAGTGAAATTGTGTCGTTCTGATGGCAGGTTCACTATAATTTAAAAAATTCCAGACAGAAAACCGAAAATCGGGCGAAAACATTCGGCCATAAAATGACAAAAAAATTGACAAAAAGCAGTGTCCCGCCACATTTGAAAATAGTTCCAAATTTCGCAGTAAATAAATGCAAGAGTTTTTTTAATGAGTGGTGCGTTGGAACATCGTCGCAGTAATAAACGGATGAGCCTCTCTGGTTAAACGAGTAGTTCTTGTGAATACTCCATAAGCTTAATCGCACGTCGCTGAGCTCAAGGCCCAAGAGCTCAAGATATACTATATTCTTGAAGCTCCTGCCCATATATATCAATTATACTCCATTTTAGGGTGGATGTGGGTAGTATAGATAGAGCAGAGATTGGAGAGAGTGAAGTATTTCCTACACCGCTTCAGAAAGCTTAAGCACTTGACTGGTCCTTACGACACATCAAACATGTGATCGTTCCAACGTAGATCACATGTCCAGAACATCAAGAGCGGCCGACTCTGCAGTATCTATTCGCAGTTGATAGCGTAAAAGGTAAGAGGTAAATCTTTTACTGAGCGAATATGAATACCAAAGGCTTTTGTTGGCAAACGAGTAAATTGGATTTGCCGTCAATGAACGACGGTCATTGATAAAATACAGTAAGAGGGTGGGAGATAGGGCCGAACCCGACGGTACACCAGTGTTATGGAATATTCATAGGAGACAATACCGTACATTGCCATACGAATGGAACTAACGCTGAGAAAGCTCGATGTCCATCTAGTGAATCTACACAGACACCATACGCAATTGATTTTGACAAGAGAACACTATTCTTTGGAAACAGCAAGAGTAAAAACCTTACTTTCATCGAAAAGGTTAACACATTCGTTTGACTTCTCGGTGAGGATAGTCATAAGATCTCTGATAGTATTTAGTCAGTCTGTTCAACAGCAAACCAAATCTTAAGTAACCTTACCGTATTGGTATTAAAACTTTTCTTTTCTGACTGTAATCTCTTCACAAAGTTTCTAAACTTTAATCAAAGCTTCGAACAGAAGTTCGCATGTCCAACAAAATTCTAAATTTCCCAAAGTCACGCAGTCCATACAGGTGTTTTGTGAAAATACATAAAAAAAAGAAGGAAATTTTCCATCAACTTATACTTCCTTCTTAACACACTCTTCTTAAAAGCCCTAATTATGCAATTAACAGCAAATCAAAAGAGAAAAAAATAATAATTATAATAATAACAATTCAAAAGCAAGAAGTCAATTCAATTCTACAACATAATTTCCCAAAGTTAACAATTATGAAAATTGTTACCGAAAATAAGCTTTTTTTGTATTTTGTTGCCTTGCCTAACTTTAGTTTAGTTCTTCTTCGTAAGTATTAATATAAGAAATACACAATCTGACAAAATCAAAAAATAAATACTTTGTACAAAACAGAGAAAAAAAAACTTAAAAAAGAAATGGAAAAAAAGCGGTCGTAATTATTTTTTAATGTAACAAAAATAATATCAAACCAAAACGATCAAGTCACGCAATGACCAGAACCTCCACGAGAAACAGAAAAATAAATAAGAAAATTCAATCACACACGAAAGTCACTTAGGTGTTTTTTTTCTTCTGCATAGAACTGTTAAGTTGGCAACACTGGTCACTGCTATTCCTCAAGCACGCACATGTGCCTCTTCGAGCCATTCTTCGTGTCAGCATATGGAAATGATTTAAACTGCTTCGGTTTGGCCACTAAAAGCGGTCAGCCAGCCACTTGCTTTGTGGACAGTGAGGAGAACGTCACATCGTTGGGTCGTTAGTGCGGGCGCAAACCGTGCGTTTGAAATTACACTTTTTTAAAAGGCGTTCGCCAGGTTATAAACCAACTTCCGTAGTTTAAGTTTCTAAAGAAAAAAAATTGGATTTAAGAAAAAAATAATAATAATAATAAAGAAACGCTCGCTCGCTCGTTCGGTTGCTGGCTCAGTCTCTTGGCTTCATGCTCCTTCGGAAATCGCTGGCGCACGATTTGCAAATTATTTTTGTTAATTTAACAAAGTGTAAATGGGGGTACTCTAAAAACAACCGTTAACTTTCGGATAGATCATTTGAAATAGGTTTAAATTAAAATTGGGTGATTTGGATTTTTTTCCGAATATTTTGTTTTTTTTTAGCCAATTTGTATTTTTTTCTCGTCTGCTGAAAGTAGTTAGTAATGGCAATTATTTTGTTCACATGAAAAATAGCTCAGCCTCTGAATAGTGTTTTTCTTGTGTTGAGTTCAAGCGCTGGATATTACACTGTCACGCTGGAGTTAAATGGTAGCGGGGTTTTTTTTTTATTCTTTCTGTTACTTTAGCAAATTAGTTCCAATTTTGTTGTTTGACTTCTTCTTTTTGGTTAATTTTCTTCAGTTTAATTTCAGTACAATTTTGTGTGACCTATGTAGGTGAGGAAATTATTAAATTTGAATTCATTGTGAAGGGAGTTTTTGGGCAATGGGTTGGTGGAAACCTAAATTGAAGAAAACATAAATGAAAAATACAGTAGAGTAGACAGATGTTACAGCATAGTCCCAATAAATTTTTAGGTGGAGAACTTCATGGAAAATAAAAAAACACAACATTCATAAGAAAAAAAATTTAAAAAAAACAAAAAAAATAAAATTTAAATTTTTATTAAAAAAATAAAATTTAAATTTTTATTAAAAAAATAAAATTTGAAATTTAAAAAAAAAACAAAAAAATATTTAAATTTTTATTAAAAAAATAATATTTGAAATTTAAAAAAAAAAAGTTTTTAATACTGAGAATATTTTATATGAAAAATATTTAGTGAAATGTGAAAAAATTTAAAAATTTTGTTTAAATTTAATTTTTTTTCAAATGAGGAAACAGTTGTACTGAAAATTGACATTTTTTTTGTTGGGGTACGGAACTGACAAAGAATTCAATATTTGATAAATGTGCGTGGTCAGATCACGTTTACAACCCATAATATCATAAAATGTATTTTTCGGAAACATATTTTTTTTATGCAAGAAGTTGTGCCGTAAAAAAACAAACAACTTTGATAAAAAAAAAAATTTTTCTCAAAACTTTCTTTCTCATTTGTAGTTTGAACTAGAAATCAGATTTTATTTTTAACTTTATTTTCATGGCTAATAAGATACTAGTGCTTTGCAAGTATATGTATTTCATCCCCCTTTTGACCCAGTAAGGACCACCCTTTGACACCCTTATCAATCTCCGATGAAGCCATTTTTTTTATCTAACTTTAACTACCACGCAGAGCTCTCACATTTTGCACCGACGAAAGTAGTCGATATTCGATTTTAGGGGAGTAGATTTCAAGAAAAATGTGGTAGATACCATTTCTTGCGTAGTAGAAATTACTATCGGTGTAGTAGCTTTGAATAAAAGGGAGTAGATACCATTTACTGTGAAAAATAGTACAAATTTTACTTTTCTGTCAGGGTAGTAGATTTGCAGAAAGAGTAGTATTTTTGCATAGTTATCAAATCACATAAAATTTTGAGGAATAGATTTCATACAATAGTAGTAGAAAATACCTTAAGGTGAGTAGAAAATTTGTAGATTTAATCCGATAGGAGTAGAGTGAGAAGTCTGCTGCTGCCATGTCCAGGAGACCGTACTATAATTAACACGCTCATATCTTGTATTGCCCCATCCCCTTTTGCAAAAAATCCAATATCCGCGAACCATGGCCTCACAGAATTTATGTGCCAAATTGCAGCTCTCAACATTCACTAGCGGCTTCAGGCGAGTCTACTACCACAAAGGCCACCTTTAACCAACATGCCCACATTTTAAATTGCCACGCCCCTGCTTGGAAAAATTTTAAATTCAGCTGAAGAATCTCCTGCCATTGTCTCACAGAATATGTATATATGTGCAATTGCAGCTTCATAGATCCACATGTGGTGTCAAGAGAGTCTACTATATATCTGACATGCCCATTTTTGAGCTGCACCGCCCCATTTTTGTAAATAAAAAATCCGACTCGATTGTCTTTAGTGTTTACCTTATATAGGGCTCTTGTACAGTGGCATACTTCTATGTTTTTTCTTAAATTGAATTTCTTTCAAAACGTCCGAATTATATAAGTATTCAATAGCAGTAAAATAATCGATGCCGCAGCTCAAAGCTATACCGGAACTGAAAGTCATTTTGCATTGATTTTCCAGCATTAAACGCACACTTGTTCCAAATTGAACTAATTACAACACAAATATCATAAACTGATACAGCAACGCCTCCCCTTGCAGCATTCATTATATTTTCATTATGAAATATTAACATTTTCCACAGTTATTTTCACGGTACATACTTGTACTATAGCAGCCGTTACAGTGGCACAAAATAACCCAACAAAACGTTACGCTGCAATAAATTTAACAAAAGCTTTGCAGTTATTATAACAACTATTTCTGCTGCTGTTTGCATAATTAACAAAACATTTAATTAATTCAATTGGTTTTGCGTTATTTTTTTTAATGCCACCGTGGGCAAAATAACAACCGCAAGCAACAATTTGCCACAGTTGCTCTTTTTCGAATGCAAAATTTGTGTGTTTGTTGTTTTTAATTTTTTTTTTATTATTTACTTTGGCTGTGTTTTTGGCCTGATGAACAATAATAAATGTTAATATTGAAGCTATCATTAAAAACAATTTTGCGGTAAGTGCTACTTGAATACGGTAATTGTTTTTTCAATTAGAAAAATGAAAAAAAAAAAAAAAACGAAAAACCAATACCGGCAAAAATATGATAAGTTTTCAATTTCGCTTACACGCAACTTCAATTGCGTTTATTTCGAAGGTAATACGAGCCGAGCCGTCAAGTATAATTTTAAGAGTTTCACTTTGCCGAGGTTGGATTTCAGTGAGTCTTTGAATTGCAAAGAGTTGAATGGCTCTTGGTCGATTGCGATTGTGTCTTCTGTGGTCATAGCGGTGGTTAATTAGTTGTTAGCAGGAAATGGAAATGCAATTCAAAATTTATTTAGCATTTTTTTTGTAAACTTGCAGTGGTTGCATTAATATTAAATCAAGTTAAAATCTAGTAAGAGAATTAGCTTTGCTATGACCCAAGTAAAATATCCTGCACCTACATACGAGCTTGATACCTTCCTCGGTAATTTTACAATAATCTAATTTTAATTTTTCGTTTATTTTTGATATTTTGTTGGTTCCTGTTCCTTTTTTATTTTGATTCGGTTCATTTCCATTTCGTACCAATTCTAATTCCATTCTTATTCCATTCTCGTTTTATTTCTCAGTTTTTTCTAATTCCATTCTGTTCCGCTCCATTTCCATTTCGTTCCAGTTTCATTCCCATTCCGTTCCCTACACCATTTACTACTACGAACAAAAAAAAGTAGTAAAAGAATTATCTTCGTTTTGACCAAAGCTAAAATACCAATGCACATGAGAGTACGATGCATTCTTAGATCATTTTTTAACGATTTCATCGATAATTTATCAATATTTTATCGATAGTTTTTCGATAGTTTTTCGATATTTTATATATGATTTTTCTATATTTTATCAATAGCTTTTCTATATTTTATCGAAGACTTTTCGATATTTTATCAATAATTTTTCGATTAGTTATCGATAATTTATCAATATTTTACCGATTATTTTTCGATATTGTATAGATGATTTTTCTATATTTAATTGAAGCTGTTTCGATATTTTACTGATATTTTTTTCGATATTTTACTGATGATTTTTGGATTTATTATCGACGATTTTTCGATATTTTATTGATGATTTTTCGAGATGTTCCTGATAATTTTTCTATATTCCACTGATGATTTTTCGATATTTTATTGATAATTTTTTAATATTTAATCGATGATTTGTCGATAGTTTATTGATACTTTTTCGATATTTTATCGATAATTTTTTCGATAATTTTTAACCAATGATTTTTCGATTTTTAACCGATGATTTTTCGAGTTTTAACCGATGATTTTTCGATTTTTAACCGATGATTTTTCGATATTTAACCGATGATTTTTTTGATATTATATCGATAATTTTTCGATACTTTATCGATGATTTTTCTATATTTTATTAATGATTTTTTTCAATTTTTTTAAGCTTTTTCGATATTTTATCGATGTTTTTTCAATATTATATCGATAATTTTTCGATGATTTTTCTATATTTTATCGATGATTTTTCTATATTTTATCAATGACTTTTCAATATATTATCGATAATTTTTCCATAATTTATCGATAATTTTTCGATATTTCTCCAAGTAAATACATCCAAACTCCTCGAGTATGAACAACTTCTTTCAATCAATAAGCCACAAGCTCCTTAAGTACACTTATTTTCCTATATACTGATTACCGCAAACCTCCCTACCAAAAAGTTCCATTTTATATTAAATCCTTTAAATTTTACTACTAAGTATTATTTTTTTCAATAAAATACCCATGAACGAAAAAACTCTAACGCCTTCGCGTCCATAAAAGCGAAAGTGAAACACTAAAACGTTCAATGACTTTATTACCCACCAGCCAACCACCAACTTTGCCTCACTTTGCATTTACTACTCTTCACCGGGGCTAACGAACAACAATTGCATACCTTTTCAATAGGAAAGTGCACTTTACCAGTCAAGCAAATAGTATGGAGAAGAAGAAGAAGAAAAAAAATGTTGTGAGCTTGTCATCAAATTTTATTGTTATTTAAATGACGAGACGAGCGAGAGCGCGCAACGGCAAGCAATGGGAAATGGTAAATGCCTTTCTGCTACAAGGAAGTTGCACAACCCAGTAGAAATAAAAAAGGAATAAAAAAAAGGAATACAAAAATGCAAGAAAATAAAATAAAATGTCATTTGCAAACAAGATATAAAATCGTTAGACGAGCGAAAAGGTATGAATTCAGCGGCCAATTTGTAAAATACCAAAAATAAAATAAAATAAAAACCAAATTCAAGTTAAAGTTTTGTTGTGGACAGGTCTTAAAGGCTTTTTGGAGGCTACAGGGTACAATAGCTCAGTTCAACAAATTGGTTCTGGGGTTGAAATAAAAATAAAATTGTATTGAAGCAAGGTCTTGCCTCCCCTTTTGTGTATAGCTACTAGGGAAAGTAAGTTGAAAAATGGGTAAAGCGACCTCTCATCACTAGTTTCCTCTCCGATCAATAGTTCGAGTAGTAAATATTTTGCAAGTGGTTCTGATTGCCCCTCCCCATCGTCACAAAATCAAACATGCCCTCCATACAGTGTAGCATTGGTATGAAAAACAAATTCCATTGTACGTTCCGACTGCAAAGTACTGTGCAGAATGCAAACAAAAAGAAACTTATGTGTATATTTATTGTGCCTCATTGAGACGCGGCGACACTTGGTGCATTTTAAATGCTGCTGCTGAACGTTTTTTTTTCTTTCTTCTTCTGAAACGTTCAAAAAATATATTCGCTTAAGTACAACTGAATAATAGTGACGGCTGCCGCACACTGGCCAATTCGTCGAATAAAGGTGCCTGCCAACACTTTTCAAAAGCGAACGACGAGCGCTTTGGCCTGTCGGTAGTAATTGTTGCCAATGAAAAGTAATGATTTTATTAACCCCCTTTTTGGAATTTTGTCGTAGGGTATTTTTGTGCAAAAGTATAAAATTTAACTTGCATTGCAATGGTTGTTGAGTGAAGTTTGCTTAATGAGTGCGCATTGTTTGGCCGAATGCTCGCAAATCATTTAATAAAAGTTAAAAATTATGGCATTTAAGTACAATTTAAAAAAATGTATATGTTCGAAATGCCCTGGTATTAAATTTAAAAAACTAGTGGCCTTCAACGTTCATTGCAAGAGTGACAAAAACATTTCCAATTAAAGTATATTTCGTTATCATGAAATATTTTCACACTTTTGCAATGTGCAAGACCAAAATTAAATAAAGAGTGAATACCCATAAAGCTTTATTTAACCCTGCAAGGACTTCTGAAATAATTCACTTTCGTATACTTGATGGATCAGATACAATGAAATGTAATAATGCAAAAAAATTGTAACCGGTACCCAGAGAACTACAAGTTCCTTTTTTTCACTTGAATTTGACTTAAAAACCCTAAAATGTATGTCAAAAAAACAAAAGTAATCGTATTAAAAAAAAATGTAAATACCGGTTACTTGAAATTTGTTTGATTAATAGTTTAATCACGAAGTTTTACTTTAAAAATTTTGAAAATTTGATCTAAGAGCTAAAAAATTTGATAAAAAATCGAAATTTGAAATCAGTACCTATTCCTGAAGCCGGGTACCCGTATAAACTACATTATATCGGTCTCTAAACTGTGACTTTAAAAGCGTAAAAATTAAATAAACAAAATTAAAGTAACCAGTTCTTTTGGTACCAGGTACCTTTTTCTTATCGCCTATAGCATTCTAAGAAAACTCACAAACTTTGGCGCATATTCATAGTAAAATTTAGTAACCTCAGAACCAGCTCTCAATGCAGTGTGTTAGCTGTTAACTTAGTAGAGTACTACAGTTATTTTGGAACTTAATTCGACTATGAGTGTAAGCCATTGACTTTAAAAAGATTTTATCGAAACGCAATAAAATAAGTACCGGTTACCCATTTATTGTATTGTAAATCATGCCACGAAATATTTATATCAGAAGCTTATAAGGGTATAAAAATGTATGTTTTAAATTGCTACTATTTTATCTACTATACTAATTTTCCACTTGACTTCATGAATTATAAAAAAATAATTTTAAAAACCAAATATTAAACTTTGACTTTTTGAAAAATTTTCTCATTATAAAAATTTTTGTGAAACTCATCAGACACATTTTCTTATCCAAAAAAAATTATTTTTAAATTAAAAAATATTTAATAATTTAAACGAAAAATATGTTTTTCCCTTTGATAACGCAAACGGCGAATAGCATTACTGGACGTGTAATGTATACAGCGGGTCGCAATGTTACCAGCGCAATCGCACTTCGCATGAAATCAAGCAAATCAAGTAAGAATGGTAATAGCGGCGCCAGTCGTGGGAACTGTAAAAAAGACGAGGGACCCCGTTGCGGCAAAGTACGCCTTGCCAAAACCGATTGCGCCAAAGAAAAGCAGAAGGCATCCGACCAGATGCCGGAGAAGACAAAGGAGAGCCCCCTAAAATCAATGTGGTACAACCCGGACTGCTGCAATAATCCCTGCCCCGATATGCTGCCACGTTTCGACGAGCTCTACTATCACCCCACGGACAAGATGAAGGCCACGTACCAGCGCACCTGGGCCGAGTGTCCTGAGATGAAAATCCTACCCAAAAAGGTGTGCTCCTTTGATAAATTATCACTGCCGCCTATGGAGAAGCGCCCACGTAAGGATCGCCCCAAAACCGCATGTCTCGTCGAAGACTCATGCAAATCAAAGAAGGACACAAAATGTAAGAAAATCAATTTGCCACGCTGTCGGCGGGCACGCGATCCACCCAAATGTCACACGGAACGATCGCCAACGGACTGCAAGAAAGTCTGTTGTCCCTATCCGAGCTTCTCCGAGTGCAAGAAACCCAAAATTAGGCCCTTGCGTCCCACTGAGTGCAAATGCTTGAAAGTGCTTTCGATGTGTTCAGCATTCGCCTATATGCGCCGGATGGAGCAGTTTAAGAAAGTGTAATTAAATATTTTTGGAAAAACGTTTTTGGTACAAAAAAAAGAGTATAAATTAAATAAAAAAGGATGTTTCCAAATTGTTGTTAAAAAATTCTAAATTTTAGGAAAATAATAAAATTTCTAGTAATTTTTTGTAACCTATCAAACGTCTGTGTATGTTTTTGGCTCAAAGTTACAATTTTCCACTTTTGAATGGTGTTCATAAAAAGGCCTAGCCTTTGACAAGGTACACTCTACACTGCACAGTTGAGCCCAAAGAGTATATTGCTTTTGTCACACTGCTTGCAACCCGCATAAGGATCACCTCCTGTCCGTCACAATAACTGCCGTAGTTATTGGGCTATCGACTCCAAATTTTGCTATCGAATAAGAACCACGCCCACCTCCCATACGAAACGACCGCCAAATTTGTATTATTTTCGTTTGGCTTGAGAAATACTGAACCCATTTTTATATTTGGTAGGAAATGATGCCGGGAACGGAATGGGAATGAAACTGGAACGACATGGAATTGGACCGGAACCAAATGGAATTGGAACAAAACTAAGAAATGGATCGGGAACGAAGTGGAAACGGATATTATCGAAAATGATCGTTAAAACATCGATAAAATTTCCAAAAGTTATCGGTAAAATATTAAAGTGTTATCGATAATATATTAAAAAGTTATCGATAAAATACCTAAAAGTTATTGAAAAATGTTCGATAAATTATCGAAAAGTTATCGAAGAATTATTGATAAACTATCTATAATAAATTGATAAATTATCGAAAAATTTCCAAAAGTTATCGATAAGATATTAAAAAATTGTCGATAAATAATCCAAAATATATTTATAAATTAGCGGAAAGTTGTCGAAGATTTTTTGATAAATTATCTATAAATAATTGATAAATTATCGATAAATAATTGATAAATTATCGATAAAAAATAGGAAAAAAAGTTATCGTACTCACATGTGCAGGGTATTTTAGCTTCGGTCTGACCGAAGATAATTTTCTCACTAGTTAGTTCCCCAATTTAAAAAAAAAACTTCTTAAATTCATTAAAAACTTTAATAAAACCCAACCAGTTTTCTCACCATTTCTTCACTGAATTCTCGGTCTTGCACTTAACCATCTTAGATTAGAATCTCAAACGAGTGACAACTTTTAAAGTTTTTTGCTTAGTGTCTTCTTTGGGTTTCTTATTTTCGCTACAGTTTCTTTGGAATTGTCATAAAATGGTACCTGTTTTTTTTTGCTACATTTTCTAAGAGGAGCTATGGTGAATAGTTAAAGTAAACAAGTACAATGAGATCTCAAGCCCAAAACAATGAACCAGATGCCATGAAGCAAGTTAGTCGCATGTACATAGCTTGAGTTAGGTAAAGTTTGGCCTAATCTCACACACACCTTTATCCATCAAAAATCCATTATTAATTAAAACATTTTCGCTTACTGTCGCAGCCAACATGACAGTTTTGTGTATGACATACAACTCAGCTAAGACAAATTTTCGCGTTACAATTATAGCTTTAAATGTAGTTCATGGTGTGCCACTTAACTCATAAACACGATGTGGCAACGATCTACAGAAAGAAAAAAAACTTGACATTATGTGGTAACCGAATAGAGGCGCAAACCGCCTAGCCTAGATTGGTGTCGACAAATATGCTGTCAAGTCAAGCTAATGATAGCGAGTCATATGCGAATATGCTAATCGAATGGACAGATTTCCATACGCTACTATCGGTCCAAATATTCTTATAATTACACTTTTATTAAAGCAACATTAATTGAAGGGGTTGAGTGGATCAAAATGGATCAAAATGACAGCAGAAACCGCGTGAAATTGTAATTTTACCAGTATTTCAGAGCTGGATCTATAACTTTCAAAAATGAATGACTCACTACTAAAATCTAATTGAGCTAAAAGGTCAAGTACGGACAATGTCTGTCGGGCATACAATACTAGGTGTTCTGCCCCAGGCTTAGCAGGATATGAAGTATGGTAACTCAGATCGTCCAGTCAGTTGTTATTGGTCGTACACACAAAGTGCTCCGCGCTTCAGTACTAATAAGGAAGGAGGTAATTCCTGGAGTCAAAACAAGAAACAAATTGCAAGGTATGGGGTGGTCCATCTGTCCCCAGTTAGGATCTACAGATTAAAGTATGTCGAAAAATAGTACTCGAAGGTGTCATTACGTTTTAAGCCATAAACATTGAACTAGTGCAGCTACTAAGCTGTCCTTGGACGTTTTGGAAAGGCAATTGAATAAATAAAAAAAAGTTACTGAGAAGCGAAAAAATCCGACTGACATAAATAGTGTTTACTGATCATTAAATACAAAAAATTTTATTTTTTATTAAACCAAATTTTTCTAGAAAAAAAGTGTAATTTTTTTTAAATGATGCAGTTTTGTTCTTTGCTAAATTCTCTACAAAGTACTTATTAGTAATTTTTTCTCTATGATCACAAAAATTGGAGTTATAAGCAAAACTACGGTCGTCGCATCCCCTTTGGGAATTTTCTATAGACCGTATACGGTTGTCGCAACCCCTTTTTTTTGCTATGGTCGTTGCATCCCCTTTGGGGTCTTAGGCCCCCTTTTTGTTTTTTGGCGCTTAGCTAGTTTGGGAATATCATTGAAATGGCAAAAAAGGTTAGTTACAAAATGTATTTTTGGGACTTTGGCCCCTCTTCTTGTACAATACAAATAAAAAGTAGGGTGAATGCCCCAAAAAGGGGAGATAGGGGTAAAAAATTAATATTTTTTGTTTTATTTACTGTATTTTTGTGCTTATGAAATGAAATTTATTTTAATTTTTACGGTTATATGCTAGGTTACATATTTTGGTGCCTTATGTAAAATTTCCAAATTCTCCAATTTTCCAATTTCGCTGTATCAGATTGTGGCTTAAACGAATCACTGGGATGAAAAGGGTTAATGATACCTAGAAAATGTATTTTAAGATAATGATTATATTGATATCGATACCTTAAAGCACAACCATCCTATGTCCGTTTTCATGAAAATCGAGTTTTTGGCATTTTTGGATTCCTGAGAAGAAGCTGCATCAGACAGGCTATAGTGGTTTGTGGGAATCGCAATGAAAGTACTTGAAAAATGAGGAAATAAAAATCAGTTTCAATACAAAACATACCAATTTGAAAACTTGTTTTTCATTTTCTAGAGTTTTGAAAAAATGGACATAGGATGGTTGTGCTTTAAGGTATCGATATATGATAAAAACTAGAGAGTGGACTATCTTCGGCTATACCGAAGTTGAAATACCCCCACACAGTAGGAAGAAGTACCTCGATCATAAAAAAATGTGGTCTCAAGACCCTATTTTGAGCCAATTTAGGTGGTTGTCCAAAATCCATTTCTAAAAATTTCCAATTAAATCCACCAAAAAAAAAAATTGGTCTCAAGACCCCATTTAGACCCTTATATATGTGGCTTCGGAACCTCGGACCATGTCCAAAATCCATTTCTAAAAATTTCCAATTAAATCCACCAAAAAAAAAAAATTGGTCTCAAGACCCCATTTAGACCTTATATATGTGGCTTCGGAACCTCGGACCATGTCAAAAATACGTCTCTAAACATTTCCAATCGAATACAACAATAAAAAAGACTTGAAAAATGTTTACCTTTTTTTTCGGTGTATGGGAGCCACGCCCAGTTTTTGTCCGATTTGGCTGATTCTCGAACTTGATCTCAGTATTCACGAGAAAAACATGTAAAAAAAGTTTCAAGTCGATATCTCCAAAACTGCGACCGCTATCGTGCGGACGGACAGACGGACAGACGGACAGACGGACAGACGGACAGACGGACAGACGGACGGACAGACAGACGGTAAATCGACTCAGGAGGTGATACTGATCAAGAATATATATACTTTTCCATACCGGACACGCCTCCTTATGGGCGTTACAAACGTTGTGACAAAGTTAGTATACCCTGCCACAGTGAGTGTGGGGGTATAAAAACCTCAGATGTTGAGAACCTTTTGGCGCTGCTCCAATATTAGCCAAGGACATTCACTGATCGTGTTCCCATTCAATTCACCACCCATTTTATAGTTCCGACTTTGGGTACCACAGCATTATAGGAACCATGAGATATCAGTTGTTATAGGTCTTTCCCTTAGCTTGCAGAGATACGACTTGTTGATTGTTGACTTTTGTGGATTATTGTTTGCCTTGTTTCTTGGCGCTGGAGGCAAGTAGTCTACATGCATTTCTTATAAAAGTCGTCAGTATTTGCAAGCTTAGTGCCTCGTTTTAGGTCTCTTCTCTGGTATTAGAGACTATTTTTTTGACCATTCTATCATCCATATTGGTACCATATTGGGTTGCATGTACGGTTAAATTTTTTGAATTCCGCTTTCGACTTTTCGCAGTACAAGTTTACCCGTCTGGAAATTCGAAATTGATACTTTCTGAGGTCAAAGCAGGAAGAGTCAAGAATCTAGATGCAATGTATCTAGAGAAAATCTCTCTCTCTTCGTTCTCATTGTGTCTTATCTTAATTTTCTTAGGTTGTTTTTTTTTTTGCTAATTTACAGTAAGTTACTTGTTCCACAAGGCATACAGACTTTGATCTGAATTAAAGAATTAACAGCTGCTAACTGTCTGTCTTTTTCTATGTATATCTGTCTCTCTGCCTGTCCGCATTGACACTTTACTGTATGTTCACTTCAATTTGTTGGCTCTTAAAACATTGCCAAAGTTACTGCATTTGTTTTAGAGTCTAAGCAACAGACATAGATTGTAGATGGAAAATAATTGCAGCGAAAATCAATATATGTTGATCATTTTGCTGAGATAACAAGAGAAAAACTAGAAAACAAAACAAAAAGTGGTTAATTTGCAGCTTGCTGCCTAGTGCCTAAACTAGATTGTATGTGTTGCCGCAAATGTTGTCTTTTAGCTAAATAATTACATGGAGATTTATGGCTATATGGTATATGGTAACACCGAATTGACGGTGTTAGGGAGTGGGTGTTGTTCTTGTACTTCATTTTTTATTTTTATTTTTTATTATTATTATTGTTGTTGTTAACAACAACCTACATAAAGCATTTAAATAAATCGAGAACGTGCAACAGCAGTGTATGTTACACTTTATTCAATTCGTCACGTAATTTGAATATTTCAGTACAAGTTTTGATTTTAATGCGAATTCTCGGTAATAAAATATAATTGTAAAATTTTCTAGTTGTAATAAACTCTTACAGATTACCGCGAACAATTAAATGTACGTAATATTACCGCAACGATAAATCACATTTACATTTCCGTTTTAACCTTCAGCAAGGCTTTGGAAATAATGTGTCAACCCATGGCAAAGCTGGTGGGGCAGTTAAGTGCCGCGCTGGCAATAATAAAAACAAAAGCAATAAAAGAAATACCAAAAAAAAAACCCTTTAGACAATAAGCCGAAATCACAATAAACCCAGTTTAAGTTGCTACCACACACCAATTACTGTGAAAAGGTAATAGAAAAAAATTACGTATTAAAAAAAAATAATCAACCTTTGTGCTTGAAAAAAAAATAAAAAAATTGTCATGACTTACCGTCGAGTTTTAAGTACCCTCAGTACCAGCGATAATAGAAACTACCAGTATCTTTTACCATAACACGTTTATACATACTCGCATAAGGCCTGCATGGAAATTGTTTTTTTTTTTCATTTATTAACGCTTAAAACCTTTTATTTTTGTTATATTATTTTAAATGCAATTTTATTTTCTACTCAGTAGCACATACAGCATTAATAGAAAGGAGGCAATGAGAATTTTATGAGGTAATATGATAAGTACTTAATGAAGAATCTAGTATAATATAAGTGGATAAAGCTGCCGCGGCACAGGCGATATGTTCTATATCAAAGAATGATTTTTTTTGGAAATTATTTTTGAATAATTAAAAAAAAGTTTTTAAGATAACAGATGGTTTGAGATAAGAAACAACTAACTACCGTTACAAAAATTATTTTATTTTAGGCAATCGAAGTTTTTATTTTTTTAAATTATTGAACAAATATTGAAATACAAGATATTGTAGAAGGGTACAAGGCCTTAATCAGAGGAGGGACAATGAATTTGAAATTTTAGAATTCTCGGGCTGCCTTTAATGAAGATATTAAGGTTTCTCTTTCATAATTTCAATCGCCAGGAAAAACAATTGAAGGTGTTGCTTCACCCACCAGGCCTTCCTGATAGAGCTTTCTTGTAAATTATGTTAAAAATATATAAAAATTAAAAATAGAAAAACTAATGTTGAGGTCATGTTACCAATGAACCAAAATTGTGGTCAACATAAGGAACGTTAATGTAAGAATTCTAAAATAATTATTTATATGCCTTTGGACATTGCAAATTTTTGTGATTTTCTGATGTGGGATAGACAACTAAACGGTAAGATTGTCGTTTGACACGTTAATAGAGCCAAACATTCAATTGTTTGTAAATAATTACGATTCAGAGGTCATTGAACTAGATCGTTCCAGCCGTGATCTCCGTTTGTATATGTGCTTTAGTCTCCGAGATATTAAGGGAGTTCACAAAGGTATCATATTGGTCATAAAGTCATATTGTTGTATAAATATACAATAGTCATAAAAATGTTGTTGCTTTTTTCCATACAACAAATTTTACGACCAATACAACTCAGCAAGCTGTGTTTTTCGACTCTCATACTCACTATTGTAGGAATTTGTGAAAATTGAATTTTGGGACCATTTTAATGCAACAAAGATCGTGGAGACCTCCAAAACTCTTCCGACCATCAACTTTGGCCACTTGCACCACCGGGCACACGAATACCAGGCCCAGAGGATTTTAGAAGCATTTTGAACGCATTAAACATGTGCGGCTGCTTGAAAATATTGAAACAAAGCTCACGTAAACCACAGAATTACTTCCGACCGTTGATTTGGGTTGCATCACCTTCTCCGCGATTGGTGGCGGGCATCCCGGGGCCAACGAATTAGGTTAGGTTCGACATTTGTAATGTAAGAGAGTTTATTTTGAAATGAATGCGTTCACAACTGTCGTATTTTTTCCAATATGATTATATGACAATATGACTTTATGATTACTTGTGAACTCCCTTATTGAGTATTTTGGTCCTATGTGCACTGTTTTGAAAAGCACGCTAACCATTTTGTCCTTGCTGCACCATAATTGACCATTCTCGATCATTTCTGTTAGTGGGCAAGAATGTCAAACAAAAAAATCACTGAGCTTCTAGTGCAAATAATATATTTTGAAATCCATAACTTTTCCTGTACTACGGCCTTGTAAAGCAATTTGTTCGAAGGTTTGTAGCACTAATACCATTTTCCTGATTGGCAAGCAGAATTGAAAGAGCTAGAAGACTTCTAGTTAGCTTTGCAGTTAAAGCTTTGGATTTATATATGTTAAATTAATGTATCTGTTAAAGGACACTACACCGAGAGAAAAAACTGTTAAGAAAACTGTTAAAAACCATCCGACAGTCAAAAAGCTGTTAAATTGACAGCGAAAACTATGATCAGTTTTCGCTTTTATTTTAACAGTTTTCGCTGTCAATTTAACAGTTTTTTGACTGTCGGATGGTTTTTAACGGCGAAACTGTTATTTTTTTCTCTCGGTATAATAGGGTCACAAATTTCGAAAATTAAAAAATTTTCCTTTATTTGCTTACATTTTCTTGTTTTGTGTGTTTTAATTATACATTCTTTACGTAAGGCTCTCTCTTTCCTTGATAAACAAAGAAACTGGTAACTTCGAAATGAGGCTTAAAAAATGTCATATGAATAGTTGTCTTCTCCACCATTCCACATTAATATAACAAAACAGTTATAACAATCGACTGCAATCCTTTGAAATGTCAAACCTCAAATCAAGCAATGACATTTTGAAGAACATGTCCAAGGCAAAAAAACCCATGAGAATAGAACGCCAAAAAGAGTGGAACAAAAAATAACTTAGTTCTTTGACAAAGTATGACAAAGTAGTCATCATTACATGTCACACAAGCAAAGCGCAAATGAAATGTGCTGCATGCATGCGCTTTTGAATACATAATACAAAAAAAGCATTACAAGAAAAAAAATACAAAAAAAAATATAAAACAGACGAAATTATGACAATTTCATTAGAAACACTACTTCGTCAATGTCACACAAACGAAACGAAAAATTCAAACGAAAGATATGAAATCGTACTGGAAAATGATGAACCAAGTTTATATGTGGTCTTTTGTGCTCTCTATGTTGTGTTGTGTTGTTGCTTGCAGCAAAACTTGTTGAGTGTAGAACAAGTTCTACGTCAAATGGACACACATTTGCCATACATTTCATAGACAAAAGACGACGACGACGAGAAATATGGTTGTTAAAAGTTGCCCCGAAAAATACTTGTGCAAGGAAAAAAAATGTTACACACAAAAGCTAGAGAGAAAAAATTAGAATTGTTAAAAGACCGCAACTATTGTATGATGTCGACAGACAACAAAAAAAAAAAAAAACAAAAAAATTTGTCCATGATGAAGACATATTAGACGTGTAGATGTTAAAATACCGCGTCCACAGCACATCCGTTCGTTCGGAATTAGTATCAAATTAGAGGCGGTCATGGAGACTGTGGGAAGGTTAGTACATGTGGGGGACAGAGATAATTCCGTTTGTGTCCGATTTTACTCAGATTAAAATACAAGAAATTGGAGTACTCAGGGTCTTCGGACCACGCTAAGGGGTATCTACTAGTCCAGCACCTAACCTCTTCAACAAGCAACATAACCTAACAGTTCCATCTCACTTCCCTATACTCATCAAGTCTATATTCTCAAATTCTTCACCACGATCTGATCGAATCTAAGATACCCAAACACGCTGTAGAGCATGGAAAAGGGTCAAAATCGTTGACTCAAAAACAAAAAACACAGAAGAATAATGTGTGAACGTGCTTTCAGCATTTAATTGCTGTGCAAAGTCATTTTCTCATCCAAAAAAACAATTTTTTTTTTAAATTGTGCCTCGAAAATCTTGCAATTGTCCGTCCGTCCTTTCTGTCGTCTTTTGTCTTTCAGCCACAAAATCTCCAATCTCGTGCTTTTTACCAATTTTGGGTTAGATGAGCGAGAGCAAGCTTCTAAGAATGGAAATGAAATGCAATGAATTCAAAATGAAAATCCACCAGAAGAAGAAGAAGAAAGACCACAACACCGCTCTCTGTGCGTGCAGAGATGCTATCAAAAGTGTCATGGTTGCAACATGATTGAGTGCGTGCAGATGCGTGTGCGTAGCTTTTATTATTTTTTTTCTCTTGTCCATTCTTCTTACCTTTTCTTGAATAATTTCTGGGCCCGCTGATGGATGCTTTGCTGGCCGGTCCTATTTTCATACTCTGCTTACTCATTATTACACGCACTTGTGTTATGTCAAATGTGTCAACTGTAATGCCGCTCTCGCTGAAGGATTGTCGGCAATAGTCTTTTGTGGCCTTTGAGGTACTTTTTTTCATTTGGGCTATAGCATAAAATTAAAGACGATTTTGAAGCACTAAGCTTTTTAGCCTTTTAACGAGGTCAAAAAGTTGAGAAAATTTGTGTGAGTACTGTAGGTGTGTGTGTGTGTGTTCTGGCGTGTGACGAACATCGTGTAATTTGAGTATTTGTTTATGGTTTACATGGAAATTAAATAATTTTTTTTCTAATTATCCGTCATATAAGCGTTTATGTCGGCATGTGAATAATGCTTAAATTCAGAAAAATATTTTAAAATTAAACTTCATTTCAAATTAAAACATTTGTCTAATATTTACTCGGTCAAAGCCAACTTATATACATCGAGGATTCCCTGAATGGGCTCCTGGAAACGGAACCGAAAAAAAATTGAAAGAAACTTACACATGAAAACAAAAAGTTAGGCTATACTCTGTGAGCATTTTGAGTCGAACATGCACCACTTTTTAGATAGAAAATTTATACACCTTTTGACAAGTTTGTATAAAATATGTCATGTTTCAACATTGACCCACAATGTTTTAGCAAATCGGAGGGATGCAATTTGCTTCATGACATGTTTGACATTAAACACCCCATAATTACCCCGCATCTCTGAAATAATTATCTTAATTGTTTAATAAATAAAGTGATCATGGCTCCATTTTTGCAATGGAGCATAGAACAGATCACCTAAATTTGGTTGTTATAGTTTCGTTAGGTACTTACCGAGTTATAGCATTTTTAAACTGTGGATGGGTCCACGCTTTCTTCTCACATTCCGCTCATATAATATGTATGTATGAAAAGGAACTCGATGTAGGATGTGCAAGAATATGCCAAACTGAGAGCAATAGCAACAACAACAATTAAATACTCCGATGATATCAGTCTAAAACGCTCAAAATAAATTTTAGTGTGCACAACATGCTGGCCGAGCCTCTATAGAGTTTCGCTTTTTGTACAGAAAAAAACAGTAAATTTCGGTAAAATTTCTTTATTTCTTTATTTATCTACTGGACTATTGCCCTTGCAGATATACTTAAACTTACCAGTAGGAGAAATATTTTCGGTCCCAGCAACGCTAAAATGTCCTGCACATGAGAGTACAATACCTTCTTCGACCAGTTCTCAGTAATGTTACGATCATATTTCGATATTTTATTGACAATTTCCATTTCCACTTCATTCCTGTTCCATGTCAACCTTTTGTTCCGGTCCATTTTCTTCCGTTCCGTTCCCATTCCGTTCCCGTTTATTTTGTATGAGAGGGAGGCGTGATTTTCATTCGATGTTGCCTATTTATGCAAGTATTTTCTCTGGGTGTAACAGCCCCTCTGTGGGTATGTTCAAAAATAAAGGATTATGTCGATGCAAATACGATGTAAGTAGCAAATTGAACCTAATCGATGCTCATAGCTGAGTGTGCTTTTGGGCGATTATACCAAAAAAGCTATGTTCAAAATCGGGAAAATGTCTACAGATGCAGTCGCAGAATCTGTATGTTGTAGAGCAATGAGGATTTCTATTTTCTTGAGTCTATTCACAATTTTTTTTTGTATTTAACTCTGTACATTTTTTAAGTGTTTTTGTTCAATTAATTCCACTCATTTTACGAACCTTACACAGAAAAAAAAACGTCGGTAAAATTAACCGAAAAAAGTTGTTATTGTACAACTTTTCAAAATATATGAAAATTGTAAATTTTTTAACCGAGCTCGTAGGTAGTTTCAACCGACAAAAAATTGTTAAAATAGATCTTCAAAATTCGACATAAAATAGTTCAAATAATCGAAAAAGTTGTTGTTGTTGTAAGTTCTTTTACAACAATTTTTGATTAAATGTTAATTTTTCACAAATTTACTGAAAAATTTACAACTTAACCGAGAAGAAATGGTGCAATAAATTTACCATCTCTCATCGTTTAAACGTACCGACATTGGAGGGTTGGAGCGTTTTTAACCCTCTTTTTCGGTTAGAGTTACCGACTTTTTCTTTTGTGTGTACTTAAGATAATAAGCAGGATTTTGTATGATTCCAGAAAAATCGTTAATGTGGTTTTGGCGTGATAGAATTTCAAACAACTTCCTTTAAAAAAGGTTTATTTTTAGCCCCATCTGCCAGGAGTTTCTCATTGCTACAACCAAAAGTTTAGTTCTTTCGAACGGTGTAACATTTTCTACATAAATGACAATAGTGACCCGATTTACTCACATCTCATAGCAAATAAAATAAATTAAACTCCTTGACACCATAATGTCCAAAAGAATGAAATGTGTAGAGTAGGTAGGTACATTATGGCCAAGAAAAACATTAAAAACATATCAGCTGACTGACGGTAAGAAGGTACTTAAAAACTAAAATGGAATTGAAAAGTACATAGGCGTCTCGGGCCACACATGTTTGAGGCAGTAAACGACAAAGGCAAATCATGAGGAATGGCCAAAATAAAGCGTATACCACACATACATATGTCTGATGTATTAAAGAAACACTTGCTTTGAAGGCATTATGTATACGCTACAACCTGCATCTCATATGAAACCACCCACATTTTGACAACCATTCCGACACTCAAAAGCTTAAGCAAATAATAATTTAGATTTATGAAAAAAATATACATAAATAGGTTACTCTTTCTTCAAGTAAATGTACTTAAGAAACCACATTTCACACTTTAAGACGGACTTAAAATCACTTAAACCAAACACACATTCACATGTGTGTGAACTTGTCAGTCAACTTGTTTAGAAGGCTTTTGTGAACATTCTTTTTTTTTATACATTCCTTTTTTTTTTTAATAAAAATTATGAATACTAAGCCAACAGCGGTGTTGGAAAATGCCTTAAAGTTATTCCCCTTCACCTTTCCACTAATTTATGGAGAAAAGAAAAAAAAATCCTACCACCTAACCAACTGTCAACTGTCAAAAATGTGACATTTGAAATTTCACATATCAGAAAAATATTTGAATTGCAAGAAACCAACAACCACAACAACAAATGTATAAATAAATAAAATTTAAATACTTCAAAAGCTGCTTTAAGTGTCAAAACTAAAGGTTAGCGAGCAAACTGAAAAATCAAAAATGGGTATTAAGTGTAAAATTTCAATTACCCCTGGGCTGTAAAAGCTCAGCGCACACCACACACACAGACACAAAACCCACAGTGCCTAGGGGGGTCGACATAATTACTTCAAAAAAAATATTAAATGTGACATGCATGATTTTATTTTAACAACAATTATGAATGCTGGCATAGGATCGTCTGTCCGTCCCTACGTCCGTCTGTGTGTTGGATTGTTTAAGCTTGCTGGGCTGTCATATGTCATGTTGCCATATTTGCATTAAAGCTCTCGTGGATTTTGTATTATATACTATACCTGCCTCCTTTTGAACGTTTTAAATAACAAGACCAACAACAACAGCAACAACATGAACAGGAACCCCAACAACAACAGCAAGTACTTGACAATACCAAGTGTTTGCAAAGTGTAAGCAATTTAATGCTTCAATTGTTTTGGCAATTGGGCAATCCAACACCAGTCAAATAAACAGCAAAGCAAAGGCAAAAAAACAACAACAACCAAACCAAAAACAACAACAAAAAAGCAGCTTATCCCCACCAAAAAAAATAAAAAATAAAATAAAAATAAAAAAAAAACTTTTGATTTTGGCGTCAAAACATTTTTGCGTATAATTGAAATTTAATGACAGAGCGTAAATATTCAATTGCCATTGAATTGATGATTGTTCAATTGAATTAATTGAATTGAAATTGGCGCAGTTGTGGAAATTGAAAAGATTATGGGAAAAATGAAGAAGAAAACAAAAACAAAAATGAATAAATAAGCCTTACCTTACCTTACTTCGCTTTGTTTTGTTTCGCAAGAGAAAGGTAAAATTATGGCTTGGAGCCGGCTTGAAATTGGCTGCCATTGTTAGGAGGCTGACTTAAAGTGTATATTCGCTTGATGGAAAGTAGTTCGGCAATTTTAGGTTGTTCTGTTGTGTTATGATTTGAGATAAAAAAAAGAGAGTAGAGGGAAAAGAAATTTTTAGAAATTTAACTTAAAAAGCCTACCAGAAGAAATGTGGTCGGTTATGTGTGGTTGATGGGTTGGTAAAATTAATTTTTTTAACTACTGAGATGAACCTTTTTTGGTGGCATATAGTAAGTATAATTTCTTATCAGAAATTGTAAAAAAAAATAGTAACAGTTAGAAGAGATAAGCTAAAATACCTCAGTGGGCATTTTGCACGGTACATGTACCACTCTTTGATGCAAAATGTGTACATATTTAAACAAAATTGTATGAAATATGTACTACTTACCTATAGGAAAAATTATACCAAATATCGTAAATTTTATACCTTATGGTATTTCAAATATACCGAAAAGTTGGCTGTTTTTGTGAATATAACAACAATTTTACAGTATACCACACTTCTGTACCAAATATGGCCAGAAATGCCCACGTTCTTATGCCATTTTTCTGTATTTTATCGTTAGTTTTTCGGTATTGATAATTTTTTGATATTTTCCATATTTCAATAATAATTTTTCGATATTTTATCTAAATTTTTCTACTAATCGATAATTTTTCGAAAATTTATCGATTTTTTTCCATTTTTACTTCGATCTTGACCAAAATTTTGTTCCAATTCCATTTTGTTCCAGATCCGTTCGATATTTTATCGATATTTTATCTTTTTTTTCTACTAATCGATAATTTTTCGATAATTTATCGATTTTCCAGATCCGTTCGATATTTTATCGATATTTTATCTAAATTTTTCTACTAATCGATAATTTTTCGATAATTTATCGATTTTCAAGATCCGTTCGATATTTTATCGATATTTTATCTAAATTTTTCTACTAATCGATAATTTTTCGATACTTTATCGATTTTTTTCCATTTTTACTTCATGCCCGATCAAAATTTTGTGCCAATTCCATTTTGTTCCTTCCCATTTCGCTCCCGACATCGTTCCCAATCAAATACAATTCATATCGGTTAAGTATTTTTCAAGATAAAGCAAAAGTCTGGAAATGTGGCGATCATTTTGTATGGACAAATATTTTACCGATAATTTATCGATAATTTTTCAATATTTTTCAATATTTATCGATTATTTCTATTTTTCAATCCATTTCAACATTTAGTCCAATTCCATTTCGTTCCAGTTTCATTCCCATTTCTTTGCCATTTGGAGTCGATAACTCAAAAGCTTTGGCAGTTATCGTGCGTAATGACAGACAGACGGATATTGCTTAATCGACTGAGGAGGTGATGCTGATTCAGAATATTTAAGGTTTTCCATATATATGCGAATTAGGAGTTATGGGCAATTTTTAACTCTTTGATTCAAAATTAAAACCATTTTAATATCAAACTTGGAAGTAGGTTTTGATTTTTGACCGTGACCGCCTTTATGATTTAAACCTTAGGCGAAGGTTAAGCATCTCTGTTGAGCACACTGCAACTTTGTTAAATCTGCAAGGGTAATATTAAATTCCACCACTTGTAAACAAATCATAAACGCCAACCAACTACGCGGTCTCTTTTATCCCACAAGTCTAAACAAACTGTTCACCAATTCAAGATCACTTTCCTGTGAATTCAAATGGATCAGAACTATTAGAGTATGAAGAAGATTTGAGTGATTTGAGGCGGTACTATTTGAATTGCTGAAAGACGAACATGTGTCACACTTGGAATGGAAAAAAAAATGAATACAAACGAAACATTTAAATAGAAACAACCAGGCAACTTCAGTGTACAAACGAACATTTCCAAGGAATTACAGAATTCAGAACAACACAAACCAGAAAACCCAAAAGAGTGGAACAAATTTTTAAGTGCTAAGAGGAGGCCAGTTTTCAACACATTTTCAACAACAAATTTTCAACATCATTTGATGATGTAAAGGCATGTAAGTTTATCATACAGACGAAATTGGTTACCAAATATGAAGTGGACGAGAGGAAATGAATCAGAAATTCACTCTTCAGCCAGTGTGGCTACTGCCCTGGAAGGGGTTAAGCTGCTTGCTTTCGGCTCAGTCAAGGGTGCCGAAATTATTACTTTGATAGCTGAAGTCGTAAAATGTTCTTACTCTGATGAACTGCCTCACTTCAGTGGGTACACTACTTGAGATTCTAATTTGACTTTGTGCTTCCCCCCCCCCCCTTTTTTTACGCTCTAGCTGCCCTCCTTTCTAATTTCGGCAACTGCCAGTCCGAGACACACTTGGACCAACTTGTCACTTTTTTTTCTTTTGGTATTTTTTGTTGTTGTATTTTTTTGGGGTACTTTTTTTGTTGTATTTTTTTGTTGTTATTTTTTTTGTTGTATTTTTTTGTTGTTATTTTTTTTGTTGTATTTTTTTGTTGTTATTTTTTTTGTTGTTTCTTATAAAATTCATCATCCACACACAACAACAGCAACTCAAGTGGTTTGTCAGCAACATTTCAAACAAAGCGACATTGTCGACAGTAAGCACAAGTTGGTTGGACTCTCTCTCTGTCGTGGCCAAGCGAAATGCTGCTTAGGCAAATGTAAGTATGTAAAAATGTAAAATGTTTTTCAACTGAATTTGTTTGAAATTTAAAAAATTTTTTTTTATGCTTGAATTTTTCAGTTTAATTTTTCGCTTTTTTTTTGTTGTTGTTGGTGGTTTTTTTGTTAACTCATTATTAGACACTCACTTAATCATGGCTGTGGTTTGAACTATTGTTGTTGTTGTTGGTGTTGTTGGTTTTTTGTAATGTCAGTTAAACTGACAACAAATTTCGTTTTGTAATAAATTGCGTTGGTCGTCATCATTGCCGCAGACGCGCGTGAGCCGCAGTTCAAGAGTTTCATTTCCATTCCCATTTTTTTTTCGCTGAGTGTGTGCCACACTAGTTGCATATATGCGTTAAGCCCGCGAGACGTCTTGTGTGTGTGGTTGTCATCTTCAAAACTGTTGAATTTCTCACTTGTTGCTCAAGCAGGCTTCACATTTTTTTTGGCTTTTGGATTTTATGTAGCGCAAATGTGTGGTTTTTTCTGAAGTGATTTTCCTTTTATAAAATTTTTTTTTCTGTTGCCTGGAAATTTCTTTTTAGTAATTTTACATGTGTTAGAAATCTACATCAAAGTAAAATTGAAAGTCAGTCATGTTCCACTCTAAGATTTGTATGGAGTGACTCAGACAGACTGGCTGGCCTCTGTGTTGGGCCTTAAATGTAATGAGTTGGTTTAGTGCCATGACAGAGATTCAATTTATTGGTTCTTACTTTGCAATTTAAAATCTAATGTGAAGAGAACATTTTTTAAAAAGAAATTTTTCATAATATTTGCCCGAGTTTCTTCTAAATGGGCCACAAAAGTGTGGCGACATCGGCGGACGACTGATCCATCAATCCAACTACATCTTATTCCCCAACCGAGAGGGATGCAGTGGTAATTGGACACTGCCTTATTGGACATCAAGCTTTTAGGATGGGTGTAGTGTTCAGAAACTATGGTCGGAATTGCTGCAAACCGAAAAAGGAGGACACAGTCACTTTTGTTTTTTTTAAAGACAATTTCTGTCTTTAAGAACAATGTTGACTTGACTCTTTGGAAAGGGGATGGCATATTAGTGGGAAGAACGAACTGAGACAATGGCATATTTTTTCAGTAAGGAGAGATAATTAGAGACAGTAGAACGAACGAAGCCTTTGAACCTCAGCAAGCTCGCTTCCCTCTTCGCACCAATGGATTTCACCTGACACAATGTAGAAAAGTTTCAGTGGAATTTTGAAGTCACCACAAATTCCAAAGTAAATTCATGGAAAAATTAGAAAATTGTGAAAGCACATGTGTCAACAATGGGATTCGAAGCCACGCCTCCGGGGTGGTAGACCTAGCGCGCTTCCACTAGACTACCGAGGTCTGCTTCGCTTTTGCCCAGCGCTGACCAGATGCAGACTTAAAATACTAGCAGAGGCCTTATTTAGTTCGATAAAGGACTTCTCTCAGCTGAAACACTTCGTATTGAAGGAAGGACTCCAAACGTGTAGTGAATATAGAGCTGTGGTAGCACTATGGACTGATTTGTTCTATGGGAGACTTTCGTTGCCACGTGAGCCTAATGTAACCTAACCTACAGACCTAGAAATAAGTCAAAGAGATATTTTAGTTTGGCCACCATAAAATTTGCTGTTTGATCTCGAAATGATAGCAGCATAGTTTTATATAACAACTTATTGGTCCACCGCGTTTTTGCCTAGAGCTAAGTTTGATGTAATACCTACACTAGAAGATTTAATGTGGAATACTTTTGTTAAATACTTTTGGTCCAAATACACTTGCATTTGTCTTAACTGAAATCGTGAACCGCAATCTAATTTCATTTGATGCAAAAGTTTTTCGTTTTATACAAAAGCAAACCAATTTCATGCCAATACAGCCCGTTTCATTCAAATACCACAACTTTTCTAATAACTACATTTCGTTTATTAAAAACAGAGTAATTTCTTTGCCAACAAATGAACTTTGTTTGCGAAAAACGAAATGTATTGCTGCATTTGATAGAAACGTAGTTTGCTTTTGTAAAAAATGTTTTTAAAAAATGTATTAAATGTGTGAAAACATTAGTCAGCCGATAAATACATTTCCGTCGCGCAGTCACCCATCAGTGCCACAAAAACCATTTAAAATTTCCCATTTTACTCATTTAACTTTTACCAAAATGCAGACCAACTTCACACAGCGTTCACTGGCCGATCCTCATACATCAAGGTCTTAAATCCACTTGTCAGCCATTTAACAAACGTGAGGATAGACTAAAAACTAAAAAACAAAGTCGTCCGTCGCCCCCAAAAGAGATTTGGTGACACAAAAAAAAAGAAAAGACAACAAAAAAAAAGAAACAAAGACGAACGAACGAGAAGAAATCCCCCAACACTTTGTTTCACAGATTTGTACACCATTCATCTATCGGGCATATGCGGCTAACAATGAGGCCTAACAAATCTATTTCATACGAGAGAGACTTTTTTTTGTAACACCGTATGCTAAATAAAAAGTTTATTGATGAGGACAACAACAACGACACGGAAAAATTAAACAAAATCCATGTAGTATTTGTTGGTACGTATGTTGCCCACCTTTCGCTCAGCTGCATCTCTATGACATTTTGGCCATACTACATTACGTTGAATGAGTGACAAAACACCACAAAGAATTTTAATCCCCAAATGATTGATAATCATTCGCACACACACCGTGGATGGAGTTGAAGAAAGCTTTGTCACGTTCTCTTTTTGGTTCCTACATTTTTATCTTGGCTTTGTTTGTTTGCGATACACCACGCATAGATTCATGCAAGTTGCAGTGGCCGAAGCTATAATGTTTGCACTTAATGCAACTCACAATCGTTGTGAGCGAGTGTGACTAAATTATGTTGCCTTTGTGGCACAAAGATGCCTCATTAAAAAGCTTATGTTTCTATTCTATTCGGCACACACAAAATCGTTTCTGGTAAACGAAACGTTTTCATTTTTTGTCATTTCGCCTTAAGCTCTTTTGCATATCAATTTTGGTTGGTGTGATCTTTGTGCCGTCTCTCTCCTTTTGTTTGTTTGATTGTGACACTTTTTTCTTTCTTTTTTCTTTACTTTCTATAATCTTTCTTTGCCGTATTGCGACTTTTCCTAAATGATACATTAGTAATGATGAGTTGAAATATTTAATAAAGCTGATTAAATAATAATTTATCATATTTCAGGGGATTAGTTAAAGAGAGACGAAATGAATGGGTGTATTTATTAGAGACAAAAAAATGTTGGTAAAAATCTTTAAAAATGAAAAGAAAAATTAGATAAGGACAATGTCACTAGTTGTTTTAGTTGTGAATGTAAAATGAATAATTGACAATGTCAGCGAAATAGTAAAATATGACCGACGTCGATCACAGAAGATGTGATATTAAATGCCGCATCACTAGGGAGAAAACAGTGTAGCAAAGCGTGGATATTACAAATTAAATGACCTCGGTCAAATGACCTCGGTCAAATGACCTCAATCAAATGACCTCAATCAAATGACCGCAATAAAATGACCACAATCAAGTGAATCAAATCCGCAACTCCGCATGCAATATAATTTTTTAAGGATAACATATTTGCTACCAAAGTCGCTCTTATGTTCGCTCATATCGCCCTTACGTTCGCTCATATCGCTCATATCACGAACTAAATTTCTACGATATTTCCCCTTATTACCATCCTTATGAACTCCTAAGCGCCTCCAATATGTACCCTCATAGGGGGTGCCTCCATTATTAAAGCGCTCCTTAAGTTTCAGCTTAGTTTCCACCACTAGTCCTTCCTCACTTCTCCGTTAGTCCGCCCTAAGTTTCACCTAAGCCCCCTAAATCACCATTTATTAAGTCCCTCTAACTGGATCCAAAATTTAGTCTAAGTTCTTCAAACAAGACCTTTCGAAGAGCTCTAAATATCAAAGCTTTCAAAGTAAGGGCAGACTTTATAAACTTTTTTGCGTGAACCGCCTCATGGCCCATAGAGAACATACTTCCCAATAAAAATAATCCAATTGATACTTCTTTCTCACAATTGTACTAACTATTTCCCTTGGCTGTATGAGTGTCACACAAAGCTGACAGATATTAAACTGTGAAAATGGTCCAATAGGGTGATTACATTTTGAATTTATTATCAATAAACCAAAACTATTTAAATTTCTTATAGTATTTTTACTAAAAAAATCATAATAGAAAAAACAATGCGTCACCTTACTGCATCACTTTGGCCCAATTGTACATTTTCCAAGTGTCAGCGAATATCAGCGCATTATTTCCAAAATCACACCCAACCTTCTCGTGGGTCCATTGTTAAGCTGTGTGTTTGGCATTTTGTCTTTTTAGTTTTTAAACTTTTTTTCTCTCCTTTCTTTCTTTTCATTTAGCCTTAAGCTCAAAATTACACTCCTTTATGACATGTTATTTTCTTATCTCTCACTTACCTAACTGTCTTGCAGTTCCGAACCGTTCGTTCTGTATCGAGTGTATAAGTGCTTAAACGCCAAGATAGTGTATGTACGTACGTAAGTTCAAAAAAAATACAAAACTTGTTCTTGGCCAAAGTTGTACGCGCGAACTTTATGGTTACACCTTCGATTGGCCTCACCAGGGCAGCACAAGCACATCTTGGGTTGAATAATGAAAACAAAACAACAAAATAAAATAAAATAGGAGAAAAAAAAATGAGAAAAAAGTAACGAAATACTTAAGCGGTAAAATCAGCTTCAAAGGATGAAACACATTACTGGGCACAGTGGGTCAGATACATTACATTTTTTTTTTTATTTTTATTTTTTTTTATTATTAATTAAATAATATGAAACAATGGAAACACGCTGTGAATGTAAATAAATAAATACGTTTTGAAGGTAGCGTGGATAAATATAGAGACATATGGAATTAAAAAATCTAAATATAAAAATTAGTATAATACGGGGTAATGTGGGAAATTTATATTTTTTCGGAAATATGGAAATGGGCTAATGTGGGATACCATTTATATTAACATTTCTTGTTGTATTTTTAGTGGAAATAAGGTGTCGTAATAACTTTATTCATTGCTTAAAACCTCAGGTTAGGAATATTTATTGAATAGAGTAAGAACAGACTACGAGTTTGCTAGAAGAAGTCATCTATCACTATGAAACTTAGTTCCGAAATTCGTAAAAAAAATATTTGACCATAAACTTGTAAGTATGTAGGAATTTATATGGTTTATAGGTACAATTTTGAGCATTTCCCACTTTACCCCAACTTTTTTCAAGAAGACAAAAATCGTAATTTTTTGTAAATCATTAAAAAATTCAATTAAGAGAATAAGAGAAATAAGAGAAAGTTGGGTCTACAAAGTACTCCACAAAATAGGATCATAAAATAGCAGAAAACGTTTCCCACATATAACACATATAGTTGTTGTTGTCATCAGATAAGTTGCTTTTCCAAAAACCAATTGTTTGCCACCAGACCTACTTGAAAGGCGTAGTGATAAATAAGTCAATGTTCCTACTAAAATTTTTAAAAAGTTCTACAAATTTGTTTTCCAATCATTTAAAAAATAAAAAAAAAATTTACCCTCAATATTCCGAAATTTTGCCCACTGTATCAAAAACGACCACCTAACGTACAGAATTTCCTCACACAAAAACCGATAACTTTCTGGGCGCAGTCTCAAGTTCAAAAATCGCACGGAACAGCCCACAAACAAGTTCAAAAACAACACACACACACACATTGACAAATAAACACAAAAGAAGGATTAAGAAATTATAAAAGCACCGACAAAATTCCCCCACGCATTATGAAGAAATTAATTTCATTTATGAAAAGAAACTACACAAAAAAATGTAAACCTAAAAAAAATAAGACTTGCCCATAGGTGCTGACCTACTGGTACAACAAAGTACTGCAAAAAAAAAAAACGAACTGCAAACACAAAATTGCCAATAAAAAAAGTGCGAAAAATTCTGAAACTGAACAATGTAGAATGAAGCATGGCTGCAAAATAACCCAGAGTGTAAACGAAAATTGTCGCTGTTTTTTGGGTATTGTGTGGAGCCTTGGAAAAAATTTTTTTTTTTTTTTTATTTTTTTTTTTTTGAGGTTTTAAATTGCCAAAGTGTAAATTAAGACATAATAAAGCGCAAAATGCGTAATTCATCTTCGACAGTTTTTTTTATTATTTTTTTTTTGTTATTGTAGGATTTGGGATTTTTATAATGTTCCTTTGACTAAACTTGACTGACTTTAATGATAGTGTTTAACATATTTTTGGCGAGGGTCCATCATCAGTCAAATGACGACAATAATGGCCAGGCGATCAAACATTTTTCGGGCATATTGAACACGGAACAATGAACACTGAACACAGAACATTGAACACTGAACACCTTCCCCCCCTACTTCCCTTAACCCGTTCTACACACATCAGCGCACGTGTTTGCTTAAAGGAATTTTGGTATGTCTTTAATGTCTTTATATGTGATGGCAAGAGAAGTCAGAGAAGCTTGGAGAAGGAATAAATGAATTGTATTGAATATATTGAAAATATCTTAGGCCTCAGTCTCTGTTGCAGTCTCATCCTCTGCCTTAGCCATATTTGACAAATGGGCATAATTAATCAAAATGTGACACCAGCCGAAACCAAACGTCAAGTGACATGTTAACTGTTTTGGTGTTGTTGCCTTTTGTTGTACTTGTTTGGCTGTACTTTGTTACGAAAAAGGGTTTAAATGTTCGCCTTTCTTTTGTATTTTGTATTTCTTCGGTTTTGTTTTATTTTGCTTTTTGTTTGTCAAACTCTTTAAGAAGAACTGAAATTGGTGGTATGCACCAGCAGAGAAAGAATTGATGAGCTGGAAAATATTTTCTCCAAAGTCAAGTGTGATGCTGTCTCTCTATACGATTATGATGTGGTATCGAACAGGTTCGGTTGGTAATTCTGTTTTGTGTATGGGGAATTTTTTCGTGGGCATCTTTAGTTGTAGGGAAGCTTTTGTTACTTTAGAAATTGGGTACTGACAGTGTAATTTGAAGAGTCTAGAAATATTTGCAGTTGGTATATATTGTGGATTACAAGGTGGCAAGTACCTATAACAAGAAGAGATTTGAAGCTTGCATAGGGCTAAACAAAGACCGGTTTTGTATTCTAATTGGGTTCCTCTGGGTTCCACTGGTCAGTGCAGATTAATGGGGCTCTTCACAAAGTTCGCCATTGGAAACGATTCTATAAATTCTGCAACGAGAACCAAAAAAATTCGGTTCATTCAATAGATTCTTGTGAAGTAATCATCCACACAATAAAACGTGTAGGTACTGGGAACTATTTAACACCAGAGCGTGGTAATTGGACTCCTAACTAATCCTGAAATTCCTTTTATATTGAGGGTTAGTGGAGGTTATTTGAGAATTTTCAGGGATATGATTCGTAGAACCTGGGATAGTCTCACTCGACACGGAAAAGGACTGACCAACGGTCGTAGTGCAAATCCCCTTTGCTTATTTATTTCCTCTTCTCTCCTCCAAACTGAGATTATGTTCGAGAATGACCCAAATCTGACCAAAACTAAGGGAGCTCCCACACAAAATACCAGTGACCCGGGTAACTCGACAACCGGTTAACCGGGTAACTCGTCAATTTCCACTTAACTTTTTTCACTTGACTTCATAAATTATAAAAAAAAACCATTTTAGAAACTAAAAATTATACTTTGACCTTTTTGGAAAATTTCGTCATTATAAAAATTTTTGTAAAACTTATCAGACAAATTTTCTTAAAAAAAAATTATTTTTAAATAAAAAAATATTTAAATTCTATAAAAATTTTTAAATTAAACGAAAATAATGTATTCCCCTTTAATAACGCAAACGGCGAATCGCATTGCTGGACGTGTAATGTATACAGCGGGCCGCAATTTGACCAGCACAATCGCACTTCGCATGAAATCAAGTAAGAATGGTAATAGCGTCGCCAGTCGTGGGAACTGTAAAAAAGACGAGGGACCTCGCTGCGGCAAAGTACGCCTTGCCAAAACCGATTGCGCCAAAGAAAAACAGAAGGCAACCGAGCAGATGCCGGAGAAAACAAAAGAGAGCCCCCTCAAATCAATGTGGTACAACCCAGACTGCTGCAATAATCCCTGCCCCGATATGCTGCCACGTTTCGACGAGCTCTACTATCACCCCACGGACAAGATGAAGGCCACGTACCAGCGCACCTGGGCCGAGTGTCCTGAGATGAAAATCCTACCCAAAAAGGTGTGCTCCTTTGACAAATTATCACTGCCGCCTATGGAGAAGCGCCCACGTAAGGATCGCCCCAAAACCGCATGTCTCGTCGAAGACTCATGCAAATCAAAGAAGGACACAAAGTGTAAGAAAATTAATTTGCCACGGTGTCGGCGGGCACGCGATCCACCCAAATGTCACACGGAACGATCGCCAACGGACTGCAAGAAAGTCTGTTGTCCCTATCCGAGTTTCTCCGAGTGCAAGAAACCCCAAATTAAGCCCTTGCGTCCCACTGAGTGTAAGTGCCTAAAAGTGCATTCGATGTGTACAGCGTTTGAATATATGCGCCGGATGGAGCAGTTTAAAAAATTGTAATTAAATATTTTTGAAAAAAACGTTTTTGGTACAAAAAAAAAGAGTATAAATTAAAGAAAGGGATGTTTCCAAATTGCTGTTAAAAAGTTGTAAATTTTAGGAAAATAATAAAATTATTTCTAGTAGAATATCAAATCAAAAAAAAAATATCAAAAAAAAAAACCAAAAACAAAAATTTTCTTTGAATTGAAAAATTGTTTTTATTTAGGTTTCAAAAGCATTCATAAATGGTTTAAAAAGGAGTGTCTTGGCCTACATTTTTTTTATTTCTAAATGTAACTACATCATGAGAATACATAAACATATATTAAATTAAATTGAAATTGGGTGGGTCTACTGAAAATCGGGGTTTTGACCCTAAATTCAGATTTCAGGGGTGTATTTGAAATTCCTGGTTTAAATTTTTGTAATATTTTCCAACATAGGTGCAGGTCCTGAGTCCAATGGCTGGGCAGCTCCGCTAGTCTGGCATGATGTAGGACGATTATTTCCCTCTTCATAATAAAGGACCATCAGCTTCATAATAAAGGACCAACAGCTGGGCAGGCTCCCCTAAAAAAGATAATTTTGTAATAAAAATCTGAAAAAAAATTTTTAAAAGTTAAAACATTTTTTTTTTAAAGTTAAAACTTTATAAAAATTTTTTTTTTAAGTTTTTTATTACAAAATTATTTGGTTTAGAATTAAAAAAAAATTTTTTTGGTAAGAAAGTTTGTATTTAATTTTTTGTTTTTAATTGAATATGGTTTTTTTAAAGGTAAAATACATTTTTTAGGATATGAAGTTCTGTAAAAAGGTTTTTTTAAATGTCTAAAATTCACAAGTATCTATATATTTTTATAATTTATTTTTTCTTTTGAAAAAAAACTTATCCAAAAATTTTTTTGTGTTAAACCAAAAAAAAATTTGGGATTTTTTAATATTTTAATATTTTAACATTTTATTTCATTAACAAAACATTTTATATAAACAAAAACTATATATTTTCAAAAACTATAATTTTGTAATTTCATGTTAACGTAGAAATGTTATATGTATTATTTAAAATAAAAATAGATTTTGCAAGTCATCCCTCTGCCCATTCCCCTCCCAGCACCAAATCCAAAATTTCACCGAAATCCCCTGAATAGGAGCCGAGTTACAGAGCTTTAAAAATTTTAGGGCGTGGCAGTGGGCGGATCTTAAATTTCAATAGTCATCCCTCGCCCATTCACCTCCCAGCACCAAATCCAAAATTTCAGCGAAATCCCTTGAATAGGACCCAAGTTACAGAGCTTTAGAAATTTTAAGGCGTGGCAGTGGGCGGACCGCAAATTTTCAGAATCAACATATTACCAATTCATTACCCAAAACAACATATAAAATTTCAGCGAAATCGGTTAAACACTGCATAAATTATAGCATTTTAGAATAATATTTGCCACGCCCACCTCGAACGCCGAAATTTAATGAAATGGCATATAGCCTATGATGAGATCAATGAAATTACCTACATTTGGGTATGTGTTTCATTAAAATCGGTCAAGTATTTCTTGAGTTATAAGGGAACAACCCTACAAACCTACAAACCTACTCACAAAGAATTTTATATAAGCAAGAGATAAAGTGTACTGTAGGGTATTTCCCAAAGTGCACATGACCAACTACAATTTCCAACACGTTGAAATTGCTAAAATTTCTTATAAAATGTTTATGACATTAATTTCATTTAAATGACACAAGATTGCCTAAAGCGACTGGATCGATTGCATTTAATTGGAAAGCAAGGAATTTATTGAATAGTTAAGGAATTAAAAGATTCCAATTCTCCGCACACTCCAAACTTTAATTCAAGGAATTTTCTTTAAAAAAAAACAAAATAAAATTTAACTGAAATCATGTTTGAATTTTTCATTCCAACCTCTTGCGGTCACTTGATACTATTTTTGTGTTCTTTTGTAATTACAACATATTTGTTATATTTAGTTTTCCACATCTTCTTTGTTTTTCCATTTTTTTTTTCTCGCCGCTTAAATTACTAAATTATTATAATCAGGCATTTCCTGAGACAACAATATTCCCATACACAAATCTAATGACATTGACATGTGAACTAGACACCTGACAGCTTAAATACTTGTGTATATAGTAAAAAAAAGGAATGGAATATTACGAGTATTTGTCATTTGACTGACGTTATTAGTCTAAATCGCCACTCAAATCGCCCAAATCAAATACATATAAAGGGTAATTTTTTTTATATAACGTGCTCAATGCAATTTGACGTTCTCGGTGTGTTTCTGTTTTTATTTTGAAATTTGAGTTCCGCTTTGTAGTGGGTTATACATTTTTGCTTTCTTAATTTTTTCTTAATCTTTTGTTAGGCGTCTTTGTTTGGTTTCCAATTACGTTCACATCAATTTCGGAGATTTTGACACTTTGTATATTTTCGGTTCAGTTTTTTTCTTGTACTTTTCTGTTTGGTGCAGTTGACTTTAAGCGGATTTTATTACAGACATTAGTTAAATGTCGCATTAGAGTAGTCACATACATTTTTTTGGGTAGGAGTCAATTGCAATTGTTTATTTTCTTTTAAAATCATCAAATAAATGTTTTAATTTTTAGTTGATCCTCCATGAACTCTCTGCAATTAAATTAATAAAAAAAAAATATAGCCTCATCACTAATGGATCTTTGAACCCCTCGACGAGCATTGGGCCTCAACAAAACATTTTCAACCTACTGCAATTTTTTGCCATAATTTTAATTTCACTCCATGATTTGCCTGATTTTTCTATTTTCTTGTCTAGACTTCACTTTCATTTTTGGACGACCTCTTCTCCTACTGCCTTACTACCTGTGGGTTCCATACAAGATCCTTCCTACTGATTTAGTTCGGTGATTTCCGGCCTATATGAACAATATATTTCCATTTCAGAAGCTTCACCCGTTACCGATTGAAGAAATTTTTCGTTAGTTTTTCATTCAAAACAAGATGAGCCACCAGATTCTTACAATTCTGCAAAATGCACCTATTTTCAATAATCTGTCGAGTTTTGGTCAAGTAGTTGGTAACCAGTCATGTTTCGTAGGAGGAACGACATTGCATTGAATCTGAAAACACGAATTTGTTGTTGACTGATAGTGGCGAATAACTCCATATACTGAGTAGTTGGACATAAAAGACTTTCGCCTTCCGGATGCTGATGTAGTTTTTTGGTGCTCAGATTATGCTGTCCAAGTAGGTGAAGGAATCAACTAATTGAAAGCATCCGATCAATATGGTCCATCGATAAGTTCCATACCAAATTTTCGTTTTAATCCTGGTATTTAGGGATTTGTGTTTCCTTTTGAATGTAATATGATAAAGAAATACATAAAACTATCAATCTCCATTATCATTTGTCCATGTAAAATTATGTGTTGGATTTCAAAGACGGTTTTTTTCAATTCCCTTAAAATAACAAAAATTTTGACTTGATCCGATGCCTTTAATTCCACTTCTTCGCTAACAATTTCGTGGAACTCATGGAACCTTTCATGGCATTCAAGCCTCGATTCTTAAGAGCGCTCCAGATGTTATCTTGGAAAGTGCTACCGAACTGTTGTGGATAAATAGTATAGTAGTTGTAATGATGTTTGCAACTCGTTTATGCTCAACTATGATTCCATGGGTATTCATTTGATCGAAGCATGATCTGCTTTCTCAAAAACCAGCTTATTGCTCTCTCAGGGAACTAATTGTCAAATGTAGAGTTGATGCGATCAAAGTTTGAGAGTACTCTTGAAGAAATAGAAAGAAGCAGGATGCATAAAGGACAAAACTATACCAAACATCGTACATTTTTCGTACCAAAATGCAATTGTACTCCTTATGGTACTAAAAAATATACCAAAAAGTCAGCTGCTTTTGTGAATATACAAAAAAATTAACACATTTATCAAAATTTGACTTCAAATGCCCTTTGAGATAAATTAAATTAAATAACAAAAATTAACTAATTAGAATATAATTAATTTTTTTTAAATTTAAAAGTAAATTAAATAAAATACAAAAATTAAATATTATTATTTTATTCTACACTTTAAAATTTTTGGAAAAAATTTTATTTTTTTTTTATTTTAAATTTTATCAAAAATACTTAGGATTTAAACCAATTTTTTCCAACTATTTTTTTAATAAATTTTTTTTTTCTCATTACTAAAATACATTTGAATTCTCACACATCAGCTGTAAAGTTCAGTAGCACATTTCTTGGGCCATATTTCTTTAGCCTAGATACAAAAAAAAATCTTAACATACTCGCACTTCAAATGAAGAACGGTTCCCAGACAATCAATACATTAACCCAGACCAGAGCAGGCCAGGCCAAACATATTTATTTTACACTAAAGACAATTACAGTACAATATTCAATAGCAATGATCTGCATTTTTTCCACCCAGCATTTTCAACTCAAAATTTGCATAAAATGAAAAAGAACCAAACCACCAACACTTTTGTTTGTTTATTTTTATTTTTAAAAAATATTCTAAAATAACCGCACCATGATGGGCAAAAAATCGATATGCCGAAAGACGGGCATCAACATTTAACAATTACCATATTGTGTCAAGTATTTGGGGCATGAAGACCATTGATGCTACCAATAACAACTCAAATGTGACGAATATACATTTTAAACGGGTCGGGAATTGAAGAAGAACTTCTTGAAGGAAGTACTTGAAGAAGTTAAATGAAAAAAAATAATAAAAAAAAACAATAAAATTGGTAGCTGAATATGCTAATTTGTATATGCTTAAAAGGAAAATATGCCACTGTTTATTTTGGTTACAAACTTTCATGATCACAATTTTTTTTCGAGACAAGACTGTGCGATACACAAGAAACTTGATAACATTGATCTGTAAAATATCAAAGAAATATTTTTTTTAATATTGAATATTTCACCAATTAAAATGTTAATTTATTAATTTAAAAACTAACAAAAAAAGGCGCCGCCAAAATAACAAATTTAAAAATTTACAAACCTTCTTTGTTCATAAACAAGCTGACATGTTAATCCCAAAAATTATTATGACAGCTGATAGGGCTGATAGGTGTTCTCTTTCATATTTTGCGGTTTTCACTTCAATTGTTCACAAACTAAAATAAATTAAATAAATAACAAACATAACTGTAAAGTGGGAGTGTTTAGTTTAAACTTTAAGGCCCATAACTAAGCACTCACATCATTCAAGTCCACCTCAAACTAGCCAATAGGTTAATCTAACCATTAGTCGTCGTCTCAAGCAAACCAATTAGTTGATCACATTTTTCAATTTGCTTATCGTTTAGGGCCAAAAAAAAGCACAGCTCTTTCAACGTGTTAAAAAACCAATCCAAATGCCATAAAACTGTTGTTCAATATCGTTTTAATAAATTGCTAAAAAACACAAAAGACAACGAGAAAAACGTTAATACGCATTTGAAACTGAAATTGATGTTTATTTTTAATTAAAATTATAATCATTTGCATAAAAGTTTCGTTTTCATTAAGGCAATCAAAATCATTTCAGTTGTCTCTTTTTTTTGTGTTTATAATTATATGCAAATTGGGTTGGTTGGGTTCATTTTCGTTTTATGGACTTTTCAACACACTCATTTTTCATACATGTTATCACGATGTGTTTTTTTTCCTCTTTTTCTTGGTAATGAAAAATTTGAAATTTTTATATTCTAGACTTATGAGCTTTTTCATATACAAATAGGAAATAATAAGGGTATTCATTTAAAAGTGGAAGTTGTGCAGTTGGTGACTAGCGCAGTTTTCCCCGGTCTGTTTCATGAACGCATCAGAAAATTATTTGTGCACTTCTTTTGATTCTTCTTCTTCGAATTTTTGACAGCTGTTGTTTAAAGTGAAAAAAAAAAATGCCTAAAATAAGCTAAAAAAGAAAATGAATCAAACTATTTGAAGAGATAGCTTTCGTTGACGGCGGTAAGTAAATTTGTTTACTTGCCGACATTTTTGAAGCAAACTATATTAGTGTTGTGAGCATACTCACTTAGACAATAAACGAGTACCCACTTACAAGTACTCGATATTCTGCACAGCTTTGACAATTATAAATTCAATTAACTTTTATTTTGCAAACAAATGTTACCTATAGTTCTTTTTTAAACTTTTATATGTAATAATACATTTTTCTTTTTAATTTGCAGCCGCATTTTATTACTTTTGATAATAACTTTTTTATATAATCGAATATCAATTTTATTGTTCGACATCACTACAATCGCACAACATTTGTGCAGTTCTTTCCGCACCAAAATCGACGCGCAAAGTTTTCCACTTTGTGCAAGAGATTCTCATACAATTTTTGACAGTTCTCGTCAACAACTGAACCATTTCGCGTTTCCCAGGGTTTTCCAACTTTAAATGAATACCCCTAATATCTATTTAATTCTCAGTTGAAATGGTAATTACTTTTACTGAACTAAAGAAAATAATCTTTAAATCTTTTGTAAGCTTAGAAAATTTTATTTTAAGGCATCGGATCAGTGAAGTCATAAGTCCAAATTAGAAAAAAATTTCAAGAAAATCCACAAAAAAAAGTAAATGGACACATTGTAATGGAATTGTTAGTTTTATGTATTTTCCTGGTTAAGCCAATTATTCGATAAATCGTTGTCTTTTCCCTTATACTACATTCAAAATGTTATGAAAACACTTAAATATTAGTATTAAATTTAGTATGAGGCGGGAGGATATACGGGTCCGGTCACTTGTCGATTTCTTGCATACGGTGATAGAACCATGTTTTGAATACGATTTTTGAAATCAGCGAAATAAAATCATAGCTACGGCCCCAATGGAAATTATAACCCTTTTGATCTGAAATAAATCAAAACTAAAGAGTGGACTATCTTCTGCTATGCCAAAGCTAAAATACCCCAACACAATAGAAATTTAAAAATACCTCGAACCAAAAAAAAAAGTGTTCTCAAGACCCCGTTTTGAGTCATTGGTTTTATAGCCTCGGACCATATCCAAAATCCGTTTTCAAAAATTTCCAATCAAATCCACAAAAAAGAAAAAAATTCGTCTCAAGACCCATTTTGACCGTATATGTGGTTTCGGAACCTCGGGCCACGTCAAAAATACGTTTCTAAACATTTCCAATCGAATACAACAATAAAAAAAGTTGGAAAATTATTCCTTTTTTTTGTTTCACATGGGAACCCTAGTTTTTTGTCCGATTTGGCTGATTCTCGAATTTGCTCTTACTTTTGAAGTGAAAAATATTTTTCCAAAGTTTCAAGTTGATATCTTCAAAACTGCGACCGCTATCGTGTAGACAGACGGACATGGCTACATCGATTCCATTTTCGATGCTGATCAAGAATATATATACTTTTCCTTATCATTTAAAATTCTGTTGTTGCCGCTAGGCAGTTGTGCAGTGGCTCTGCTTCACAATCGGAAGGGTAACGGTTTCGACTCCCACCTAAGACAAAGCAGTAATTTTTCTGCGTAGAAAGCCACTCTCTCGCCAAGCAATGCAAACTTTGCGAGAGGTACTTACCATGAAAAAGCATCTTTGGGAGTCTCACCGTTCGGATTCGGCATTAAACTGTAGGTCCAAAATTATTACATACAAGTAATAACATTACCACTTGCCCATGATTATCGCATCAAGAAGCTTTGCTAAGATCAAACTAGGGTTGTAGTGCCAAATATTTATTTATATTTTGTGTTCCAACTTCTGGTACCTTATTTAACGTAGCTCAACCGATCTGCTTGCGGGTAAAGATGAACAGTTTCAGAGTAAATGTTGTAGATTTTCTTCCTCGTCCAGCTCATTACAGTTGCTACACCAATCGATGGATAAGATCTCCATTCATCTTGCTTGGTAACTGATGAGATAGAGTCTTGTAATAATTTTGCCAAGGTTCTGTTTCTAGTAAGACTCCAGCTTAGCCTTCAATTGTACTAATGAAATGTAGTACACTCATTTTAAAAGTATTTTCTCCACCAAAAATATTCGAATTGTAAATACTTTCTGTCCTGTCTTCCCCACACATGATGCCATCACGCAGATAACACTTGACAATATCACAAACGACAATAAATTTACGTTACAAATCGTTTTTTGAAAAGTATTCAAGAATAAAAAGAAATATTTCAATATTTTCTGATGTTCTTATCTTTCAATCTGTTACAGTCAAACTGGAATGGACACACCCCTCATCTTTCATTTGTGTATCATTACCAGGAAAAAAAAATTGTTTTAGCCCGCTGTTCAAATGAGTGGCTGTAACGCCTTTTATGGAAGCTACTTCTTGTTAGTATTAATGCAACTTAGTGGCAGAAGTGATGTTTCTAATTAAGGAAAAATATCTTTAATAGGGAAAAAGGAAGAAGAAGAAGAATAGAGGAAAAACTGATCAGAGCCTTCATTAGCAGTTAGACTACAGGTCTGTCTAGTCTTACATGTCATAAAATCTCCTCATCTTTCATTTGATGGTCTTCACTGTTTGTGATTGGAAAATATGAATGAGGTTTTGTTAGGTGAGGGAATGTTTCCCTTTAAATAAAATGGAATGGTTAAAAAAAAACCAAAATACAATTTCGTTAACAAATTTGTATTTATACCGCCTCCATACCAATGCCATACCAATTTTTATTACTCACCACCTCGTATTTCGCATGATTTCTCAGTTTATGGCTTTGCGTCAACAAGTTGCTAGTAAAGACGACGACAACACACTGATGAGGATCAGCATTTGCATCTGCTTGCGGTACGTGCTTAAATTCAAAATTAAGCAAAAAGAAAATGAACAAAAAAAAAGTTTTTCAAAAAGTTATGAATTTCTTAATTTCAGCTTGCCACACAAACGCATTTAATCTTCTGTGCCTTTTAGTGTTATTATTTTTTTATTTTTTTATTTTTTATTGTAAATTCCCAATCTGTTCGTTGGCACTCAAACCCGCCACGTTGATCTTCCGTTCCCTCGCAACTCGTAAAATATCAAATATATTAAATATCGTTGAATCACTTTGCATTTCGCGCGAAAATCCCTGTCGTTATTTTACATTTGTGGCAAACGCACAGATGATCAAATCAACGAACGTGTTGGGTCGTAAAATTCCTTGACCTTAGGGCTAAATTGTACTTGTACAATTAAAAGGGTCTTTTTCCCTACAAGAAATTAATTTTTTATGACTCAGAAGTACCGAATGAAGGAATGAAGGAACGTGGATCAGGGATTTATGTGAAAGTTCACTACCACCGTACGTGAAGAGTCTAAGGAAATTACTTGTAGTACCTTTCTGTCAATTTCTTCTGAATAGTTTATTTCTTTACTATATCCCAATGGCAAGCCTTCAATTATGAGGTCTCATTGGTGGCGTATGTTGATGACATCGACATCAATGGTAAATGCTGGTGAAGCTTTAGGGAATCATTATCCAAATTTGTAATTAACGTGAGAACAACGAAGTACTTTCTGTCTTCAAAGAAAAAGTCTACGCATCTTGGACCATACGTCACTTTTGACAACTACAATTGAGAGGTTGCAGAGGACTTCGCCTATACTTGGACACCAACAACAACGTCAGCCTGGAGATCAAACGGAGATTAATTCTTGCTAACCGGTGCTACTTTGGGGTCGATAGGCCAATGAGAAGCCTATCCTTTTCCCTGTGTGCTCCTGGGTAAAAGCATGGGTGGCGCCGAAATCAGAGTGTTGACAAACAGTGATGAGCATGCTTTTGGAGAGTTCGAGGGGGAAGTTGAATGTCGAGCTTTTTCAGCTACATATTTATGTATATCACTACGATCCTGACATGGTCAATTCCAATAAAATTCTGCTTCTGCGTTGGCTAGGTCATGTCGATCGAGTGGATAAGGCCTATCCTCCAGCGAAAAAGTTATTAAGTTATGATACGAAACACTTCGGTGGAAGATTCAGAAAGGGGCAACCGTATCTTAGATGGAAGGAGCAGATGATGGACAATCTACCAATACTTGGTAAAGCCAACTGCCGCCTGCCCGAGCAAGACTGAGACGACTCGCAGAGGCTCTTGAAACAGGCCAATAATAACCAAGTGTTGTAATGACCCCATTATGTAGACCCAACTTAAACTCTTCCTAGACGCTCCTTGGACTCCCCTTGAACCCCTCCTGGACCTCGCTTGTGCCTAACTTTATCAGTTGACACGTTCTTTTCCAAAATCAAAAGTTCTGATAGAGAATCTGTAGTCATACCTCCACGGGCTAACTTCTGGCTGCAGGGGATTATCTCAACTGCCAAGTCCATGGCCTCAAAGAATAGTCATGTGAAATTGCAGTTTTCAAAGACCACCGGTAGCTTTAGAAGAGTCTACATTCCACAGTTAAGAAATGCTCTTATATTTGGAATTGCCACGACCTCTATTGGAAAAATTAAAAATTCTGCTCAAGAAACAGTTTGCCATGGTCTCAATGAATATAGATGGGCTTTCTAGTTCAGCTGGTGGCTTAAGAAAAACTTTTTTTTTTCCATACAAAAAATTGTACGACCAATAGAACTCAGCAAACTGTGTTTTTCGACTCTCATACTCGCTATTCAATATTGCAACAAAGATCGTGGAGACCACCAAAACTCTTCCGACCATCAACTTTGGCCAGATGGCCACAAGCACCACCGGACACACAAATGCCGGGCCCAGAGAATTTTGAAAGCATTTAGAATTCATTAGACATGCGCGTCTGCTTGAAAATATTGAAACAAAGCTCACGTGAGCCACACTTCCGACTTCCGACAGTTGATTTGGGTTGCATCACCACCTCCGCGATTGGTGGCGTGCACCTCGGGGCCAACGAATTAGGTTAGGTTCGAGAGTTTATTTTGAAATGAGTGCGCTCACAACTATCGTATTTTTTCCCCTTATAGTGATTCCATTTTAGTAGACTAATATCTTCGAAGTATTCTCATCTAAACAAAGCCTTCCTATTATTTTTATCTTGTCCTTACTTCAGACTATAAAGCCAATCAACAAACTTTTACTATTGTTGTAGTCAGTCCACAATAGTCAATAATTTCGAATTAGTGTATTACCCACTGATTATTTTATTCCCAATTGAAACCTAATTGCAAAAATCAAACAAAATATCATTTCATTATAATTTTATAAAAAAAAAAAACTGAATAAAAACAAGAGACTAAATACGAAACAAAAGTAAATACCACAAACAGAATTAACCACAAATTAAAAACCTGAACGTCAGCGCCAGACCTATCCGGTAAACTGTCATAAGTTGAACATGAAATTTGAAACTTCTGTCTGACAATGCCCTGAGTTATGGTAAAGTGAGAAAACCAAGCAAGACCAACTCACCAAGAAGGACAAACTTGAAAAATGTGAACAAGAACTGAAAGAAAAAGATTAATAAAATCAGAAGATAAAAAAAATCGATTTTTTGGGATACCACCGGGAAAAAAAAGAACTCCATATGGGAACCCTTGGTGGCGATATGGACCACATGAAGTTAATTTATATGGGAGGTTTATATGGCACAACACTCCATGGGGTTTCTAATCAATGAAACTGTGCGCATTAATTACTTGAGGAGACCGAATAAGTTTTGAAGCTCCTCAGTGGCAAAAGTACGAAGAAGATAAAGAGAGATGGGCTGGAGTGAGAGAAATGTATGCATGTATGGGTTAAAGGACTGATTGAATTCTGAAGATAAGGGGCAACAACAAAAAAAAGTAAAGGCGAGTGTGTGCATATGACGTCAGATTGAAATCTTGCGGCTGTTAGAGAGATGAAGAAAATAAAAACAAAAATACAAAAAAAAAAATAAAAACAATTCATAATTTTCAATAAAAACAAACAGGCAATGTAGTATAGAAGACCGTTATGAAACTGAGGCGCTCAGTAATATGATCAGTGCCAGCAGTTGTCTGTCCAACGTTGGAGAGGTTCCAAGCATTCTGACGTTTGACTGAGCATGTCTCCACATAAATTGCCATTAAATCAAAAACATTTTCAGAAAAAAACTTTTATAAAAATAAAAACAATATTTCTTATTGGAGGAATCTCCTGGGCATCGTATGGGTTTCTTTGGAGAACCCCATTTTTTTTTGAGCACACAGTATGATATGAGAATGTGAATGTGAAAAAGGCATACGTGAGGTATGAAGAAAGAAAAACAAAAACCACTCGCCAGATTTTTAATTTATATTTCGTTAATTTTTATGAAGAGTTGACATTTCAAGAAAAGACAGTTGAAAGAGAGCTTGCCTTGGCTTGGCTTGGCTTGGGTAGCGTATGTATTTTGACATCCAACCGGCAGCGTTTATCGTTTAACACGAAAACAATTTTCGAGCGTGAGGTTCTTCTTTGGCGAGTGTTGTCAAGTTCGGTCCAAGAGATTCAAGAGCTGAGATCACATTATGATAAATCGTCTTCTCTTTTTTTTATATTTTTTCATTTATTTTTTTTACTTTCGGTGTATTTTGTTTTATAGCTTCCACTGTGTTTATCTTTTTTATAGTAAAAACAAAATTAAATTTTTGTTGTTGTTATTTTTAATTCTTCTTTTATATGGAATTTTTTTTGTGGTATTTTTCGTTATATATGCGTGATTCTGAAATTGGCTTAGCAATTTGAACTGATTTGAGCAGAGATAAGATTTTTTTTTCCTTGACTGTGATTTAGTATTTTTAGCGGTTTAGTAAAATATTTTTGGTGGGTTTAGTTTGTATGTCATTTTTGTGTTTGTTGCTCTTGCGTTGAAGTAGAACTCGTGAAGGTTACTCTTTTTTTTGATACTGTGTATAAGAGGACCATCTTTTTGAATTTATGGTTTAACATTTGGCGGTCGTTTTGGAAATTAATCGGGATTTATTTGAGTAACAAAAAGAAATACGTGCTTTTGATATATGGTTTGATTTTAAGTTTTATTTTTTGATGCCAGTGATTCTTAATTAGGTCACTGCCTTTGCACGGGCCATTAATTCCATGAATAAAATGGAATTCTTCTATTCGAAACGATTGAAGTGGGAAATATTTCATAGTAAAATGATACCTACTTCGGTACTGAGAAACGATACGTGATCTAACCATTGAAGAAAGGAATATTTTCTATATCAGAGTGTTTCTTGGAGGTACTTCATCTCTTCATGCGAAAGAAAACACCTTTTGGAATGAAGCGGGAACCCAGCGCTTTGTTTGGAGAGCGGAACAGTGGCAGAGGAAATGTTTTCTAGTTTCCCATCTCACCTTCATATATCCTATGGCACAGTGTCCAGTGTTAACCCCCATCCGTATGCTGAGAGATTTCCTGTCCCGGAATAGTTCCGCTGTTCTTTTTCAGTTCAGTCTAGGCCATAGTTGTCGGGACGTTTTGGAGTCTCATCTATGAGACCATTTGAAGTTCTTTGGTTTATTTTCTATACTATAAATCACTGTGTATTGCTTGCATATCGGTTGCAGAATTGTCTTGTCCGCCGCACAGATCTCCATGGCAGAACCTCCTTTGGCCACTTTAACCATCTCGTCTGTTTTTATTACCTTATATAACGCTATGTCCCAGTAGAGAGTAACAGGCGGTTCTGTAAGGCATCAAAGATCCAATTTGAGCTTCGAATGATTTCGAATTTACTGTGTACGAAGTGATTGCTTGTATAGCTGTCCGCTCTATTGTCTATGCAAATCTTTAAATTTTGTATGTGTATGTTTTTATTAGCTAAGGCCCTACAGGATTGTTCAGTAGATTTCAGCTTGCAAAACGCTGCTTGTGTCTGGTAGTCTGAAGGGATATTGGAGGCCAAAACCAGCGCATGTGCCTATATCCATTTTGGATCCATCTGCATAGACGACAATGATGTTAACGTCCGTCGCAGTTCTCTTACTCCATTCTTCCCTATCTGAAAATAATTATTGTTCTACAATAAATGGAAATGGGTACTTGGAAAGACGAGCTTCTACAGCTCGTTATGAAACCCTTATCTATGCTCATACCAATACTAATATTTCCCAAAATTTCAGGAGCCCATGCCATAAAACTTGGTCTTAGCTATAACGATGCAGGAACTCTGTCAGTATCCATACCTACTACATCTAATACATAAAACCCTGGGGAACTACAACTTTTTAATGATCTGGCCGAATTATGTTTGAAACTCCTTTATTATATTCTCGCCTCCGGGTGGATGGAGAACCCATTATGTAGTTGGACTAGTGCGGAGATATCTAACATCAATTAATAATGAGCACCACAATGGGTCTATATTGGCCTAAGTGTAATGGTTGAAGTTTTTGCTTCATGTGCCATTTACAGGCAAACCTAACTTTACATAAACTAAGTATGGTTACTTTGCATTTAGATCACAATTTTAGCGTTTTATTCTGAATATAAATATGCCCTATAAGTAGTTATCAAACTTTCGTGGCATGATATCGCCCCCAAATCGCGAATTTATCGTAAGTGGTACTTTTTTCGAAAACCGGTTTTTATTACAAAATGTTCCTTGGCATGTTTTGCATCTTTCTTACTTAGAATATGCAAAATGTACATGAAATAGTACAAAAGTAGCTGTCAATTTTATCGTATCTCATCGTTTTCATAAAAAATTCATTGCCAAAAAACCACACATATGATAAATTCGCGATTAGGGGAAGATATAGACTATAAGAAATGTGTAACCGGTACTCGGAAATTCGGTTACTTCGTTATTAGAATATAGTCAACAGCCATATAATATTTTTTTTTATCCCGGTACCCGGTTATTCAGTAAGTAAATTGCATGTGATTTTTTTTTCTACCGGTTACTTTGATTTTTGGTTTTTTAGGTATAAGTTAGTGTGCATGCTGTGGCTATAATTGTTATTTTTGTACTTACTTGCGGTGGTTTTTCTATCTCAAAACCTAATTTTAAATAATTTCAAATAATCTCTTTTTAAGCATATCTTTAACTGAGCACAATCGCCTGTTAACGAAAAATAATAGTCCATTAAACAAATGTGAAATCTTTATTACACTCGTTATGTGAAAATTACTCACATCATAAATTATAAAAGTAACCGGTAGCTTACTAAAATTGCAACGAAAAATTAATTCATTTAAAAATTTCTCCGCTAATTCGTTATGAAAAGCATAAAAGTGCGGTGGCAAAGGAAATCAATGAAATTACAACGAAAAAAACCATGCCTATGATATGTTAATAAAATTGCACAGAGCCCACGTTAAAGAAATAGCTAACCACATAAACAAAATGATTAATAACTAATCACAAAGATGCCAACTGACATTTATGTATGCAAATATGCAGGAGGCATAAGAAAAATAAATAAAAATTCATGCAAGCAAGCCACATACGAGTACAGTGAAGTTTTTAGCGAGCTTTTGAGTTGCATTGCGCAACTGCAGCAATTTGCCAAGCGTCTAAAAGAGAAAAATTCAAATCAAGACAGGCAGTCAAGCGGCTAGGCAGGCAGGCAGGTAGGCAGGCGCACATGTGCCCAATCGTCTTGACACATTTCAGGTGCAAATAACATGTTGCGAGCGGCATATCGCAACAACCACCACCATCACCACGCCACATTCATGTCCACGTTATCGCCACCAACCAATGCAATTGCAAATTGCAAATTATTAACATATGCTCTCGATACAGACGCCTGATACATGCACCTACTCGGATACCAGAGCGATCTAGCGCTAATGGATGTGTGTAGAACTTGATTTATTTGTATTCATAAAGCGCCGCCAAATGTGTGCCTAGGCACACACTTCTTTCCCTACCTGATTTGTTTTATTTTTAAACATTTATATTTTTTTCAGATGTTGATAAAAATCTAATAAAAATTTAGTTGCATAAATTTTAACACCGATTTTAATCACTTTTGGGTATTTTTCATATACATTTTTTTTTTCTCTCAACTATTTTTTGGCATTCGTTTTTTTACACTTTTGGCATTTTACATGGGCTTTCATAGTCTGACCGCGCTCAGGCGTAATTATGCGTTCGGTATTTTCGGTCTTTTCAGTGTTCGTATGAATTATGGCCCAGCTGTCAAACCGAAAAGTTATATGAGAAAATTGTATTGGAAGCAATCGATGGAAAAAAAATGTAACTACCAATTTGAAGTAATTGGGATTAACACTTTTTTTTGGACTGAACTTTCGGCCAAATGCTTTGAAACAATTGATTGGGAAAAACTTAAGTGTGGTTGGAATTTAGGTAGGTAAAATATTGATATGAAATTGCAAAATATTATTATTAATAATAGGTGCTTTTATTTTCCAAATATTGTACCAAATATTCTTAGATTTCCAAAATATATTTTCTTAAATTTTTAAACCAAATTTGTTTAATTAAAAAAAATTTTAAATATAGAAAAATTTATAAAAAATTAGTTAAAAAAAATTAAAGAAAAAATACAAGTAAAATGTTCTACAAAAGAAAGGAGTTCAAAAGACAATTTAATTTTTTTTAAGAAAACACAAAATTTGTTTTTTTTTTTTTTTTTTTAAAGGATATTTTTAGAACGAAAAATTGTAATTAGTTTGGACTCTACTAATAAACAACCTATCTACGATCGAATACCAAAAATCCTCCTAGAGTTGCGAGAAAGTAGATTCTGCTGTGGCAACTGAATTGCAATTCCGTTCAACGATAGTGTAGAGTATTGTTGGTGGGCTAGACAACCGCTGTGACACTATCGTTGAACGGAATTGAAATTCATATGCCACAGCAGATTCTCCTTTCCCGCCACTCAGAACAAGTCCCAGATAGCAAATTAAAGTATTTTCGAAAATAAAGAATTCATTTCATTTAAATCAAAGGCCTTATTTTGACGGTTGAGAAAATTGGAATTCCATTGTCAAATTTGATATATTACAGAAAAACTTGATGACGTTTTCATTCCAGAGCTTTGAAATTCTACAAAATATATCGCTCGTATCGATCAAATATCTATCTAATAAACACTGATTTAAGGCAAGGTTGTGCTATGGAAAATATTCAGTTGTCGTAAGTAGTACTGAGTGTGTGGACTTGGTTGCTGTAGAATAGCCTTGGGACAATCCTGCAGGTTGCGATATCCACTGGTCGCTAGTAAAGGGGCTGCAATATGCAATTTACCCACTATCCTAGTGCAAGGGAATGAATTGATTAGCCAATATAACGAAGCTCATACATTTCCTGCTCTTTCTCCTCCCTCAATCCTCACGAATTCTGTATAACAAAATTAAGACGATGGTATAGTATAGAAATTTAACTGAAAATAAACATAGCGAAAATAAAGAATTAGACTTCGCTGAAATAATGCTGTCGATAGCTCAATCATTATCATGAGGTCGAAGGTTGGCCGAAATGAAGTCGTAAAAATATAAATATTTGTTACATACATACATATATTGGCGCTACAACCCTCGAGGGTTTTGACCGAGATTCTTAATGCAAGTGTATATGATAATTGTGGACCTACAGTTTATTGCCGAACGGCGGGACTCCCAAAGAAGAAGCTTTTCATGGCAAAGTTCCTCTCGCAAGATTGCCAGAACTTGGCGAGAGAGTGGCGGTCTACACAGAAAAACATAAAACAAATTTCTGCCTTGCCTCAGGTGGGAGTCGAACCCGATACCTTCCGATCGTGAAGCAGAGATCTTAGCCACTGCACCACGGCCGCCACTAAATAAATATTTGTTATTATTCTAAATTATAAATGTAAACTTAATATAAATGTAATTTTGGTCCCCCTAAACTCGTGAAAAAACTAGTGGATGGTGGTGCATTAGCCGGCATTCGAAACCATCCTATGCAATTCCCATATTAAAGTCGCCAGTGCAAACAAAGAAAGTAGATTAGTGCCCACTGGTGGTGGTTCCCTAGTGGCTAGTGTACTTATTCGATAATTTGGAACTAGAACCCCGTACTGCAGAGTGATGGGCAAGCTTTGCTCCCAGGTTCGCATAAGTATTGGAGAGCTTTCGTAAACAATGCAAAACCAATACCGACATACGCACTGGAGCTTTAGCCGCTGCGAATATGTGAACAAAACCATTCAGTCAATAGCAAATTTTTGTTTTAATCGCCATATTATCCAACGAAATAAGCTGTCAACGACTGACGGTAAATCTTGCTATTGACACACTGTTTTAATTACGCTAGTCAAATGATAAAATTTAATGATTAATTTAAAATAAATAAAAAAAAAAAATAAATAAAAAATAAATAAAAAAATAAATAGATAAATAAATAAATAAATAAACGATGATGCCACCTGTTTTCACTTGACTGACTTCAAACACTATTGAAAATAGAGAGTCCAAAACCAAGTATTAACCACAATATCAGGTCAAGTGCCAATTTTACACTATGTAGTTAAACTTAGGGTTACCAGACGTACCTTTTTTTAGGCCCTCCTCTTTTTTACTCTCACTTTTTTCCCGAAAGTACTATTAAGTACTCTTTTTCTTATTTCTGTGACTTTACCATATAACAACTGAATGTATCGGCTCAGTAAGGTAACCAATTTTTACTATTCGTCAATTTCTTGAATAAGGATCGGAACATTAGCACCCAGAGTCTAAAATTTACTATTATACCTTTTATTCGTTTAATTTGTTTGTCACCTAGACCCTTTGGAGTTTCAAATTTAAATGCATTAACGCCTAAAGAAACCTAAGTAGTAAATTTTAATTTTGAATCGGCGTATACTTTGGTACTTGGTGATTTTACAAAATTAAATTGATTTCTTTAGTATTTCATATTAAAAAAAAACTTTGGGCATAAATTATTGTATTTTGTTACTTAAACATTTTTTTTAAATTTTTGAAAAAAATTGTTTTATTTAAAATTTTAACAAAGGTTCTAAAATCACTTTTTGTTGTAATTTTTTTTTTGTTTTATAAAAAAAAATGTGGTGTAAAACTGAGGAGTTTGGGACCCCCTGCAACTCTGTACTCTTTTTTACTCAAGAGAATCTGGTAACCCTATGTAGTTACGGTCTCAAAAAATATAATAAAAATTCTCTGGGTCCATTGGTACACTTCAGGATAGACTACTTTTATCTGCGATACCCATATTTTGAGCTGCCAGTGGAAAACCCAACTCCTGTGAATTCTGACAGACATCCAATGCAAATATATATTTTCATGTGGCAACTAAAATAAAAATGTCAAAAAATTTCAATAGCTTAAATTTTCTAAAGTATTTTCAAAAAACATTTATTACTAAACAAAAAAAAATGTTAAAAACGTTAAAAAATGTTAAGCAAACTTTTATGTAGATACTTAAAATGTCTACTGAACAGTGCCTCAGAAACATTTTTTTTGCAACACATTTTCTTAAAGTACATTTGCCTAAGAGTGGAAAATGTAACTTGTCAATTTTTTGTCTTGAGAGTTTTTATTTTTTTATTTATTTATTTTTGTTGTTATGGGTTTTTCGCATAATTTTGTTAACTCAATGTAAAAATTTTGTTACCTCATGTCAGTTTTTTTTTGTCTGTTTTTGCCACAATGGTTTGACATAACTGGAGCACAAACAACACATGCCTACGAAGTTTGGTTTGAAATTTTCATTTTATTTACTAGTGGTTTAGTTTTAGTTTTATTTGCATTGTTATGCCTATTTTGTGTTCCCTTGCAACCTGATGCTTTTGGCTTGGTGGTTTGATTTTTTTTTTCGTGGCCGAATTTGCATTTGATCCTTTTAATTGATTGCAACCGCGAGGAGGTAGAAATAATAAAATAAAAAAAAAGACATTTTTTAACTTGTTACATTGGCAATAGCAAGCAGTTATGGGAAACCATACCATATTAGACTTTCACTTTTTTGCTTTCGTGGAAGACATTATACATTAGAGGGGATTTTTTTTTATTTTCTGTAGCTTGTTTGTCTTTTGTGATTGAAGATTTTGTCTCTTGTGGTTGACTAAGTTTTGGAAACAAATTTTTAGTGTGTGGGACATTAGAGTGACAGCGTACACTTCCTGAGACAGTGTCTGGCTGGGGTTGATTTATAACTGATTGAAAGTAAAATTAGAGGGAATGGTAGTGAAAAAAGAAAATAATATATATGAGGTGGGTTAGGTTGGAATAGCTTTCCGCAAGGATAGTTGGTTGATCGATTCAGTTTGGTATAAAATTTCTTTTAATTTTTGAATATATTTTCTTATTCAGAAGAAAAAATTGATAAACGTGCCTACTCAAGTGCCTACAATGACAAGACAATTGGCTTGTGAGTAAGAAGAAAAAAAGTAAGAAAATACCCATTGGCCACTGCCTTAGCCACAACACTTACGCTCACGCAAAAGCACTTGAAACGCAGGGTTTTTTTTAATGTGGTGCACACGCAAATTACCGGGCATTGTTATCCTGAACTTGACTTTTTTTCTTCTTCTTCTTATTTATTTTTTTCTCTCTTTTGTGGTTGAATTTTTTTTTCATTTTGTGAACATTTTGTTGATGATTTGACCAGATGATCGTGCCTTGATCATTGATCGTTTCGTGTGTCGTCTCGTCTCGCCTCTTTTCAGTGTGTTTACATTTCAGTTTCAGTTGTACAAACATTGAAATGTTAAATTTGAGACATAAACAAAATAAACACGGCACAGATACACTGTTTTTTTTTTTCTTCTTTCATTTAATGGACGACTGACGACAGTGGAACCAAATCAACAACAACAACAAAAATACAATAAGAACATCAGGCCGAGAGACCTCTAAAGTTCCATATATTCTGACTAAAGTAAGCAGTTAGCCACTGAAGTGACCAATTGACGTTGACGTCTTAATTTCGTTTAAGGTTTTCAACGGTTGCCTGGGTTGAGACATTGGCATATACTCAACACTTGGTCCAGCTTTGGTTACTGTTTAGTTTCTGCTTTTTTTTCTTTGTTTTTTATGCTCTTTAAATGTTGGTATGTTTTGTTTGGTCTTCATTAATTGCAATTGCGTGTCGATCGTCTGGTATGCAACACAGTCGTCTCATATTTTGTTGTTTCCTTTTATTTATTTTTTCCAGATTCTGCCAATAATGCATTTTACCCTTGCACAAATAAAAATATGATCTTGAAAAAAATTTTAATACTTCAACGTAGAATTTATGTGAGGTCAGTTTCCGTTTTGTTTTTGCATACCCAATTTGGTGTTTGTCGAGTGGCTTCACTGTTTATTTTTCTGTTTGATGAATTAATGAGCCCAGTAATTTTACGTGCTTGTTTGTTTGTGGTAAGTCAATATGGAAAAGTATATGAATGAAATGTGGCAAGAAGGGTTTTAAGGAATTTCGTACTCATAACAAAGCGATGTTAACGAAAGGGGACTGTTAAAACTAATTTAAACTTTTATAAAGAGAGGATATTAGTCAGGAATAAAATAATAATGAAAATAACCCTAGTAACAAACCAAAACTTTCGGACTGGACAACGACCACGAAGGAAGGACTGCAAACTTCGAGTAAAACAGAGCATTCGTGGACCATAATAGTCTATGTAAGTCATAAACCTAGTAAATTGATGTGCCATCGAGTTTACGAGCTGAACTGAAAGGCGGACATATCAATTTCGACCCATGTCTCTTGAATGGCATTCATAGGCTGTAATAAGGTATCGAATTGGCATATATTTTTTGAAAACTTGCTAAGAAAGGATGGTGTAGAGTCCCTATTGAATTTAAGTACGAAATAACTGCGGGACACCACAATACATCAATCTTTTTGTAATGAAAAGTGCTTTGGATTGCTCAGCGCATTGGATTTAAGCATTGTCCTTTTGATAAGACCAGGATCCGCCAATAATTTCTTCCGAATAATTTAGTAAAACATCAACTAGGAGCTTTACATACTTTGTAGAATACATTTTATGAGAAATGTAACCAAGTAATAAGCGATCCACCCTGGAAGTTGCACTAGCAGCACCTTTGACGTGACTCTCGGAAATATCTTCAATACTACTGGCAACTATTTGGTCCATCTACATTTTTTGAATTTGGGGTATTTCGTGAGCCTTAAGCACTGACTTTAGCGGGCTAAGATGTTTTGAAAGATACCCTGCCGGTTGTAGAACTATTACAAAACTGGTGAATCACTAATTCTCAGAAGACAGTTACTACACTCAGAAAAAAAATCCTATAAAAATGCGTCAATGGGATGCACAAACTATGGAAACAATAGTATGAATACTATCAAATACGCATTTCAATCAGTTTTCCTATTAATTTTATTAGTTTCTACTATTATTTCAATAGTATTTTGTCCTATTGACTCATTTTTATAGGATTTTTTTTCTGAGTGTATCTCCAAGGAATGCCTACTACTGTCGCATTTTACATGGGCTTTTCCTGCAAAGGGACCTATTACATTCCTGCTGAATAACCTCATAATAGTGCGCGCACTACTTCTTAGGGACCCAATATTGCTCTCTTACCTAATTGAATTTACTAGTGCGTTTCTATCTACTGCGGTAGCTATACGCAGCTCGTAAATGGATAGCCTCGTTTCGCTCTTACTTAATTGAGTTTACTAGAGCGTTTCTGTCTGCTGGATACTAGTTCGCAGGTACTAATTCAAAAATAGTGCGCTGAGGACAATTATCTACCAGCACCCTGCAGTGTACTAACACAGTATCGCTTACTAAAGTTTTTTCAACAAAAATGCTTTAATCCAGTGGTGACTTTCGACCACGTATAACTCGCTTATTAGAGCTAATGCAATAAAACCATCTATGGTGTTTTTATGTCGACCAATACCTTTCAGAATCAGTTATCAGATCGACAATCAGAACTTAGTGTTGCATAGTGTAATCGGCGATCTTTTAAAATTAATATTTTGAAAGTGTATCCTATAAATTATTAAAGGGTTTCATCTAAACCTGTAAAACTAACGTAAACGATGTAAACCTTGTACATTTCTGTCAAAATTTGTATGGGAAAAAGTTTACAACCTCCCCGAGCCAATTTTTAAATACAGGCTACCATGTTGACCTACGAATTGAATAGGGGCTGCCTTTTCTATAAATCAGTATGGCTGCTACTACATATGTTCGTATTTGGACAGTTATTGGGTGAATCGTGCCAGATGGAATTACAGCTACCACCAAGAGCATCTTTTGACTTTTCTTGGGTGATTCATGTTAGGTGGGATTACAGCTGCCCCCCAGGTGAGTCACTAGTACTTTTTTTTGGGTGTAGCACGTCACTTGTGACTTGGTCTAATCCCAAGTGACGTGATTCACCCAGAAAAGTTCCAATAACGCACTTGGGGCCAGCTGTAATTGCAACTGTCACGATTCTCCCAAAAAATTCCAAAGGACGCACTAGCAGCTGTAATCCCAGATATTTATTATTTTCAGGGTATTTTTAAAGGATTTAGGTATTTTTTTGGGACATTTAGTAATTTTTTAATATTTTTTTGGCTATTTTTTAGTTTATTAAAATCATACCTACTTCTTCTCTTAGAGTCAGTTCACACCATATGTGGGAGGACTGACTTTTTTAAGGATAAGCTTAAGGGATTCTAAAAAAATTATGAGCAACACTTGTCCATCTTTTCTGCTATTTGACGAATTGAAATACCCGATACGTTGTAGGCTACAATCCTGGTGGGCTCCTCAGTTGACAAGTGCCTTCCTCTTGGTTGAAAATTCAATAAAAAGTTTTCGAACAGTTCAATCAGAGGGAGAGAGTAGACTTTACTGTATTATTAAAATACTGTAACGATTAGAAAATTACAATTTCAAACTTTCATAACTTATCCTTTACCTACACCTATCCAGTTCCGCTTGGCTAGATTCCACCAAGCTTCGGCTGTCAATTTTCAATTAATTTTTCAACCAAACTGCTTACACAAAATAGCTATAATTAATAGTTTATCATAATCTTTTTAAAATCCCATTAGGAAAACTGTTAATGTTTTTTTTTCCACCTCTAAAAATATGTTTTAAGCTACAACAAAGGAAAAGCTCAACCTCTACAGGGGAAAGAGGATAGATTCGTTTTTTGTACACTCCCAGGCAGAGTCACATACGCGGAAGTGGTTTTTCCACTCGAATGACTGAGTCGATGTCGATACGAGGATGGTTAAAAAAAACAACCACAGAAGAAGAAGAAAAATTGCAACAAAAGAACGTTTTTTTTTTTGTATAAAAAAGACAATCATCACTAAGTATTTCTTGAAGCAGCTACAAGCAACACCATGGTCGTCACTCACGTGCTGCAGTTGTGCAGCCAGTCAACAAGCTGGTAAGAAAGAAATATTAGCGCATATTTCTTCGGTTAGATTCTTTTTATTACTGCTTTTTTTGGTTAGACAAAATCTTGAAAAATAAAATAACAACCGAAACGCCTGGCAAATTGTTGAGACCGCCCTTGGAACGAATGAATTAAAAGCGGTTTTTGTTTTTGTGTTTTTTTTTTGTCGGAGAAATGGCGGTGGACCATCAATGTTGGAGGCTTCGGGGTTTCAATATCATTTGGATGCAATGCAAGAAACTTGCACTGGTCAACTGGTATTGAAATGTGATATTGTTAGACTTGGGCCATTGAAGTGTTAATAGGCCAATGCGACCAAGATGAACTTACATTTCTGATGATTGTTCGCTGATTCTGAGCTCAACAGTTATTGAGCGGATTTCTTTTCTTTATTTCTTAATATTTCGATAAAGCATTTTTCTAGCATTAATATTTTTGGCATCTAGCGCTTTAACCCTTTTGAATCTTTTAACCCTTTCATGATCAGTGAAGTACATGCGCTACGTGAACTTCAAATGTCAATTGACACAATCGGTGTCGGTTTATAATGTTAACTTACGCCCCAAACCTTTTCAAGTTTATCTCTTAAAGTATTAAGCGATTATTTTTGATCATCTACACCCAGAGAAATACTTACCTCGATTGAGGAAAAACGGCTATCAAATTGAGGAAAAATGGGATGGATTTTTCGCCATAGAAAATTTTCAGCATTTGAGTGAAGAAATTTCTTTAATTTAAGGAAACTTTTTTCTTTGTCTTAGAGAAAAAAATCTATGAAAGGAAGAAATTTTTTCTACAATTTTAGGAAATTTTTGTTTAATTTTCGGAAAATGTTTGCCTTTGTTTTAAAGAAAATATTCTGAAAAAAGAAATTTTTTCATAAATATAGGAAATATTTCTTCAATTTGGAAATGTTTTTTTTTATTAAAACCATTGTTTTTTCATACAAGAATAACTAGTACTACTACTAATTTTACTACTACTACTAATTCTACTACTATAGTAGTATACTACTAAAATGTACTAGGTCCATAATATTATATATTATATATTTTTATTTGTATTCCATACTTTTATTTGGTAGTTTTGTATACATTAATATATATATCAAAGTATAAACCACTTCAGAATTCGTTTCCTCGCTAATTTTGAAATTTTGAAATGTTTTGCGCGTCGACTGATAAATTCAAATTTCCCAACATTGAAGAAAAAGCTATCTTCAAATTGATGACCATGGTTGCAAGTTATGAGAAAATTTTTACTCATTTCAAGGAAAATTTATTCAAACCAGAGAAATTTTTATTCAAACGAGAGAAATTTTTTTGAGGAAACTTTTTCTTTGTTTTTGGGATGTGTAATTTTCTGAGTGAACGCATTGCAACGAATAAAATTCTAAAAAAAATTCTTATAAATTCACGAAACAATTTTTAATCAGAAAACTTACTTTTGTTTGTTTTTAAACGGTGCAACTTTTTGAATCTAAAAATTATTTAAAAGAAAGTTCCATGATAGATAGACTAATTTTTAAACATACATTTTTTGATGGGTACTTAACGGGTTAAGGCGTACAAGTACTCACAGATTGAATAGAGCTTGGCCATGCCTTATTAACAAAATATTTTTTAGATGTTATAACATCTAAAAAATTTCTTTCTTTCAGAGAATGTTTTCTTTAAAACGAAGGCAAACATTTTCCGAATTTTCCGAAAATTAAAAAAATTAAAAAATTTCCTAAAATTGTAGAAAAATTTCTTCCTTTCATAGATTTTTTCTCTAAAACAAAGAAAAAAGTTTCCTTAAATTAAAGAAATTTCTTCACTCAAATGATGAAAATTTTCTATGGCGAAAAATCAATCCCATTTTTCCTCAATTTGATAGCCGTTTTTCCTCAATCGAGGTAAGTATTTCTCTGGGTGTAGTAGTCCATTTCCAACCTCATTCTGTGTCACGATCGGACTGTATCGGGTTCAATCCCTACCCAGGACAGAAAAAAAGTTTGTTGTGCATTGCCAAACGTACGAGTCAAGGAATTTTTCAATTTCCATGCGCTTTCGGATTCGACATTAAACTGCAAGTCCTTGCAATTATCATATGAGGCGTTGAAACACAAAGTGGTCCAATTCAGGCGAGTATTACGAACATCGTAACTTGTGTTAGGTTATTTCGTGATACTGACGACGATGTGAATTGGGCCACTTCTGAACGCCTCATATATTTACATTATGACTTCCCCATGATAATTGCAGCAAGAAACTTCTGGTATCACAATGGACCTTAGAGTGGCTGTCTACAAAATGGAATTTTATCTGCAATTGCCTCTTAATTTACCCAGCATACCCCTAGTGGATAGAGTTGTATGATCAACCAAAAACTCTACAGCTGCCCAGGGGTATAATGACCTCCACAACAAAATCCTTGTAACGTAATCTTGTTGTCAGTCAAACAGTGTTACCGTTCACAAATGTAGCATAGCTTTAATATTTTGCAAGGATGAATATCTCATATGCCACAACAGAATCTTCACGAGAGACTACCCCCTACTCTAGAACACTTCTTCAGCATTTAAGAAAATTAATCAGTTTACCAGAGTTTCCCCAATGAAATATGTAAAACGAAGACAAGACCCAACTGCGCGCAAGTGCTCCACAATGCATGAGAATCAGGTCAATGAGATTGGTGTCGGTCTGACAAAGTCTTACATCACCGCCATCACCAACATACTCATCATCATCATCATCATCATCGTCATCGTTGTCGTTGCTTCTCTTGACAAAGTAACGCATGAAAAGTGTCAGTGAAAATGTACCAAGATGCTGTGCTGTTGTGTGTGTGTGTGTGTGAAGTGTTTTCATTGTTAAACCAACGTAGCGCAGCTTCAACAAACAATTGTCTTTTTTTGTTCCCTTCACATCCACAATGCAGACGGTCTTCATTACAAACACTTTTTCGTCTACGAATAATATGCGACAGCAGGCAAACTAATATACAGAAATTTTGTGTGTGAAATCTCCTTCAAAGACGTATTAGATAAACAAGATGAAGAAAGTTTTACAGCACATAGGGCACATGATGCACATGCAAGTTTATGCTTTGTTTCACACCCAACAGAAACAACAGCCAACATCATCTCCCACGGTCTATGAGTATTTGTGTCAAAATCATTTTGTAAGCCAAGCTTCTTCTTGTTGGTGCAAATTTTTTTTTATATTTTTTTTTATATTTTCTGCGCACTTAATATGTGAGAATTAACTTCATTGTAGTTTTTTCTTTGTACGTGGAAAATGTATGAAAAATTTTTATTATGAGGATGTCATCTAATATATTATGTCATCATGAGCACTTCATCAGCAGCCACTTGATACTTTTTTGTATCCGCTTCAGCATTACACAAAGCATAATAAAATCCTCTTGATTTTCACATGCACATCATGAGTGCACCCCTTGACTGTAAACTGAATATAATCAGTATGCAACCATGTTTTGTGTATAAAGTATGTGTGTGTGTGCTTTTTTTATTACCCAAGATTACTAGCCAAAAAAAAAAAAAAATGTTCCTCATAAGTTTTCCGCGATCATGTCGATTTTATAATCGATCATGTTGCCTGCTGCTTGTTGTTTGTTTGCTATTGCCTTTTCATGTTCACGTTTAATTTTATGTTATAATTTCTGCAACTGCAAAATTACTAAACCATAAATTTGTGTAATCCATTTCTTGTATCTGCTTGTTGTCTGGCATTTTCAATTTTATTAGGCCTATTAACTGTTTTTTGTTGTTATTCGCTGCTTACTTTCGCTTACTACTTATTGCTTGTATGATTTTGTGTGGGGGATCTACTGTTTGTCAGTCACACACAAACATTTTCGCTTGCTAGTTAGACAAGTTCACATTATGCAGTTGATTGGCTAAATGAAAATGAAAGTTGGCCGAAGGAAGGAAGAGACATGCAAATTATAGATGAACGTTAATTTTCAATTACAGCCAAGAAAATTTGAAAGGAATGGCATAAGTGCATGTGGATACTTTGGGGTTGCCCATCAAGAATTGAGTAACTACAATTGGTTTGAAAAAAATCATAAATGCAGTTTGTTTTGTTTTTTTGCTACCAACTGACGTAACTTGTGGGAAATGTATAAAAGATATCGATACCTTAAAGCACAACCATCCTATGTCCAATTTTTCAAAACTCTAGAAGATGAAAAAAGAAGTATTCAAATTGGTATGTTTTGTATGGAAATTGATTTTTATTTCCTCATTTTTCAATTGCTTTCATTACGATTCCCACAAACCACTATAGCCTATCTGATGCAGCTTCTTCTCAGGATTCCAAAAATGCCAAAAACTCGATTTTCATGAAAACGGACATAGGATGGTTGTGCTTTAAGGTATCGATATGCCAATTCAAGAAAGATTTTTGCACTACACAGTGGTTGAAATTGTTATAAAGATTAAATTTGTTGCTTACACACAGAAGCAGTTGCCGCTACGAAATTTTGGCTGTAGCAATACAATTCCCGTTTAAGACAAGTGAAATTCGTTTGGAACATCTGAAATAACTGTAGAGATATTATATTCTTTTAAGACAATTGAATAAATGATTGTAGCAACATATTTTGTCTGTTGGGTGTACAATGGTGGTCTAAAAAGTTTCCAACCTCACAAAGATACAACAACATTTTATTTCAAAATTAATTTTTTTTTTAACGTAATAACTTTACTTTTTGCACTTCTCCCATGTCGTCCAAACAGTAGCTGGTGTCTTTGTCAAAAAAAAAAGTTGTAGTTTCGGACCATCCTCGTATCTAAATTTGATGAAATCAGCTATCGCATCCACCTTGAACGTTTTGATCGATAAAAACCGACATCGAGAGATTGCCTATTCTGAGGATTACTTACTAGCAGAATATATAGGGTTTTTTCTTGGAACTGAGCTTGTGTCTGACGGTGTAAAAATAAGCAACGTATCATGTGTAATTAAAAGGGGGAGGTTTTTTTTTTTCTCAATTTTGGAAATATCCAAGATTGTATGTTCTTCCTCGGTGAGGCTGTATTGCACATCATCGATGAAATCTTCCCAACAGGACCTCCTTCGATCCTCCTTGAAACCAGTCCTCTTTCAAAATCAGAAATCCTGATCGTGAGTCTCTAGCTTTCACAGAATACATAGTACAAATCACTCATTCCCTGCAATACCGATACAACTGAAAAAATCATATTATATGGGTAATCACGATTTAAAATTTTAGGGTTGAGTATTTTATATGAATTTTAGCGATTGGAAAGTTTTTCAAAAGGTTAAAATAAATAAAAAGTTTAAGATATGAAATCTGTATTTTGGCACCAAGTATGTAGTTTAATATCTGAGAATCACAGTGGCATTTATAACTCCAAAAACATAAAAATTTAGTTTGTGTCGTAATGAGCGATTTGTGGAATTACATCTTCCTAGGTCCACTACTGGCTGCAGGAGACCCTACTTTAATTGAACCGTTTATATTTTAAGTTTTCATTTTAAGTCATATACATTTTTTAAACATAATTAAAATATCATGCAAGTTTTCAAACTCTTTAAGACAAAATTTTCACAGTCAATTTGGTGAAGGCCACCTGTTGGACACTTGAAACACTCCGCTGTGAAAGTTCGAAATTGAAGTTAACATCAATCAATTTTAGAACTTACATATATTCAATGTTAATACCTTCAATGGAACTAAAATATGAGAATAAATATAAATACATTAAGGGTATTCATTTAAAGTGGGAGAGCCCTCGAAAACGCGAAGTTGCTTAAAAGAACTGTCAAATTTCATATGTTTTGACTGCTGATCTGCACAACTGAATCGTTTCCCAGGGGTTTCCCACTTTAAATGAATCGCCCTATTGAAATAGGTTCGTCCTGTGAAAATCGTTTCTTTGCCCATAAGTCCAGATTTTTGTGTTGTATTTGAAATTCCTGGTATGGAATTTTTTTTACTACACCTTAAACATACACTATGTTTCACACCAAGCTTTGCGGTTTTTGTTGTTGTGTAGTCCAACATCTGGGGAGATCCTGCGTCCAACAGCTGGGCAGATCTGATTTTATGACCTGATGTTGCATAATTTTTTTCCGGTTCCCAATAAAGGTAATTACCTCGTCAAATTATGAAAAAATAGAAACAAAATTAAACATTCCATACATAATTGTTTTTTTTTTATCAATGAAAAAAACAAACTTGACATATGTGACTAATGATCGACAGCAAAAAATGTTCCCAGTTTCTTTATAAAAAAAAATATTCTTGTTTCCGGTAGGCTAGGAGCAACAGATAGTTAACCATTATGCTTCAGTACAATGAAACTTATACGCTTTGAAGATTGTGGTTCTGAACATCAGAACTATCACTGTCCAACAGCTGGGTAGACCCGCTTATAAATGGTGTCAAGAAAGGGCTTTTTATGCGTAATTTACAACTCAGAAAGAGGGTATTTCCGCATAAAATACCAACACTGCCCACATTGGCTCAAATTTTAAATACGAGAAAAATTCATTATCCAAAAGACCCCCAGAAATTAATTAAAAATAATTTTCTTAAAAAATTTAATTTTAAATTTTGGAAAACAAAGTGATTTGTAATTTAAAAGAAAATTGTCAAAAATTTGTATGAAAAATTATTTTTTATTAAATTTTTAATGGATTTTTCTTTGATGAAAAACTAAGCAACACTTTATTGATCACAGGTTCGTCGATATCTACTTCAAGATACTCTAAATGTTGCAAGTATTTGAAAAACAAATTCCTTCAAGAAAAATGCCAAGGCTTCTTTCTACTGGCTTCTGCATTAAAATGTTCTCGCATCGAAGAATTTGAATGATATTTGCCCCTGCCAATGCTTGAAATTCCAACCAAATCATAACACGAAAGAACCATAAAAATATATATGCAATGCCGATAACTGAAACCAAAAAAAAAAAAGGAAAAAAATTAGTAAAAATTACCAGCAACAAGCATGACGATTGACGGTGCCGCGGCCGCAACTAGCAAACGAGAACGTGCCATTTTGCACCAATAAAATTGCACAGCAACCGAAGAACAGTGCAAAAATGAGGAGTAAAAAATGCGCGCGATGCAAAAGATTAAGGTGTAAAACTAATGTCAGGCATTAGAAGTAACAAAAAGAAAAAGAAGAAGGAGAAAAAATGGCTAAGGCCTGTTAGGAAGATACAGTAGAAAGAAGTATCTAAGCAACAAGGCTTTGGAGGCAGTTTTTTTTTGTTGAATTTTTTTTTTGTATTTTTGATGTTTTCTTGCTTGGAATGACGAAAGTCTGCCACCATCGTTGGTGTAGTTAGTATATATGCACCAGCATCGTTTTTGGCACGCAAGAACTTTATAACTGTTCTCTCTTTCTGCCTATTATTGCATAAGATTGGCAAGAGTGATGATGCTTCAACACCTAGTCTTTTTTTACAACAATTTCAAAAAAAAAAAATAATTTTTTTGTATTTTGTTCACCGAAAACTGGTTGCTGGTGTTGTTCACTTGCTGGCTTCCTGGCCACAACATAGCCTAGCAAATTAAGTTGGCACTCTTTAATAAGATGATGATGGTTTGCCTTGATATATCAGTTGGCGGTTGGCAGAAAAATTGCAACAACACAAATGGCTAGAAGAAAGCTTGGGAGAAAGACTACCTGCTGGAACTTGCATGTTGGCAATAGAAGAAAATAGTTCCCAGGTTTTGTTGTTCTTTTTTGCAAGTGCTTCTTCTTCTTCTTGCTTGTCTTTGGCTACGAACTTGTTGTCCATTTGATGCATTACTGGTCACAGTCATTATGTGGAATTTTGGGATTTATCATAATTTTTTTTTCTTCGAGTTACTCATTCGTCTACGAAACAATGCACGCCTGCAAGCGGTCATATGTGGTTTTCTGTTATTTCTTTTGGGGTTTTTTTTTAATATTATTATTTTTTTGCAATTTTTTAAAAATATACTTACTTTTATATATTTTTTTTCATCACTGACTACTTTTGCTATCGTTGCAATTTATCACACAACGTGTGTTGCATGGTGTCGGTAAATTGAAAGAGGTGTAGTTTGGTGCCTTGTTGATGAAGAGCTGTTGTTGTTGTTGGTGTTGTTCTTACACATATGATGGTGTGAAGTGTGTGTACGTGTTGATGGAATTTGCGCGTTAACAACTGTAAAATATGATGGCGGGAAATGCGGTGGAAATGTTTGGCGGTTTTTTTTTCTACTTTTTTTTTTAGTGATCATATTTTTTTTGGGCCCCTTTATTGGCATGCAAATGTTTCTCTTTAAATTTTTTTGCTCATCATGCTTTAAAATTTTTATTATTAATCATTGTTAATTCATATTAAGCAAAGAAATCTTTATCACTTTCATCTAAAAATTGTATTTATAATCTAAAAGGGAGTGTTTGGCATATCAGTTTTATTTTCACAACCTCAATAGGATGACAGATCCTACCCTACTCTAGTACCTGAGTACATCTATACATTTTGTATGGCGTAACATGGAATATATATAGACAGAAATATGCACGAAAGAATCAAAAATATGTATTCAAATATGCACGAAAAATGGAAAAAAATATGGCTTTAAATATCCACGAAAAATGCAACATATGCCCTTAAATATGCACGAAAAAAATTAAAATAGCCTAATTTACATATATATATTTTTTTAAATAGATTCATAGTTTTAATAAGTCAATAATTTATGTTAAAGCACAAATTTGAAGCATACATTGAACATATGAGAAAATGCTCATTTAAAAACAGGTACATATTTATGTAGTGAATTAGATGCGATTTCAATGAGCAATCAAATGATATTTTCAAATGAAAATGTTCTACAGTTTTCAGCCGAAAGAGTGCTGATGAGGATTTTGTGGCTAAAATCCGAAACAGCTGTACACTCTGCCAAGGCTGGTTTTTGCTTGTTGTTGTAACAACCTATTTTGCCAAATAATTTTTTGGTAAAAATGAGCTATAGCCCAAAAATAAATAATAAATAATTTATTTGGAGCTCGATAAAATCTGAATTTAACAGTTTTCAGTCATTTAGAACAATTGCTCTAAATCGCACCATTAAATCCTTTATTTTGTATTTTTTGTTTATACCCTGAGCAATATTTTGAAAATTCCATTTGAGGAATCCAAAACTGGTACTTACATTCTTTGAAAAAATGCATAAAAAAAATCTGTCCTCAAAATTATTAGAAAATGGCAAAATATGCAAAAATATGCAAATATGGTAAAAATTCTCAAAATATGCAAAATCATATGCAATATGCATTTGCATATAATTGTCTTCCCTGGTAATACCCCAAAAATATGAAATTTTGGTACAATTTGTATGAAGGTACACGGGTACGAAAAGTGTACCTTTTTGGAACAGACTGCTCTCTTGTTGGATACAGTTAATACGAGTTATCTGATTTGTTTTTCTAGGTTAGATCATTTTGTCCTTTAAATGGCTATACAAATCTTTAATACTAAAAATATAAAAAAATGCAAATATAATTTTTTTTGCCAAAAAAAAATTTGTAATCTTCGAATTTTTTTCGAAAATTTTTTTTTCATTTTGACATTGGGCCTAAAAAACTTTTATAGTTGCATTGTTAAACTTATCCTATAAGCAATTTTTTTTCCTGAAACCTAAAGGTAAAAATTTCACCGAAGTTAAAACCCCACAGATATGGTAACACTGTTTGGGTGGGGAGAAATTAAGCCCTAGGTGACCAAGAAAAATTTTCAAGTCTATTTTTGGAGGCTTTATGATCCAAATTAAGTTCCAGCCATTTTTTTGAATGATTTTGAGGTCGATTTTTTTTATCTGTGCAACCCAGTTTTTGTTCACCAAAATGGGAAGAAAGAAAAAAGTAAAAAACCATTAGTAAATGAAATCTCATAACTAATCCCTTTACCTATCAATTGCCCGATAATATCATAGTGTAAACGGTTAGATAGATTACGATAATCTCTTTATCCGATTTGGATTCAACTTTGAAATGTTTATAGAAAATTTCTCCTCCATAGTTGGTCTAATTTACATTTAATATTTTTAATAATTTCCATTTTAAAAAGGTATGGTCATTTGACAGTGGCTCGTTCGAACTTCGAAGTAATGAAATTCAAATCCAAGTTCAATAAGGCAAGAGTTCATTATAAGAATGTTTTAAGTTCTCACAGTACCTAATCTGGATTTATTTACGCTACAAGTCAAGCGAATTCATACCATTTTCAAATCCACAGAAATTGTTTTAAATTTTATTACCTAAACACAAGTCCTTAGAAATCTAAAGTCAGGCGCCAGTGCTAAGCCTACTGTAAACATATGTTAACAGAACGCCTCCTTCTTTAAATGCCCATCGAAAATCCCTACCATAACATATGTATGTCAACCTCATATAGGTACGATAAAACAAAACTAATTAAAGCACAAAATTTACCGCAGCCAATATTGTCAAAATGTTCCCAAGGACCATTAGATGTGCTACCTTATGGCCAAGGCAAATCTACCAAACACAAACGCAAAAATCACCGCTTTTATATTAGTCAATAAATTTCAATATTTATAACGTACTTTGTACACACACACACACACGGCATAAACATGGTATAAATTTTTATAGGTAGCAGCGGCACACACTAAAAACGCCTCAAAATTGTTTACATAAAATAAAGCAGCTCACGATAGAAGCAAAACCCAACCGAAAGAAGAATGAAAAAAAAACAGAAAAAGAAAAATTAAACAAAGGATACGCGACTGCATGTTTGTGCAAAGGGGCCACGCAAATAAATGGGCGTTTAGAGTAGGCAGCCAAAATAGTAGACTCGACAAGGTATAATATATGTCAACATATACACGACAGGAGTAGAACATAAAAAGTAGGAAGTCAAAATGGGCGTTGACAGACAATATGTCGCTGCTACTGAGGCTGTAAATATTCACTCGAACGGAGGAAGGTGGGGCACTTCTTTTGTTTTATGCATTCAATAAGAAAGTTGGGCCATAAATCTGAGGGAATTTTTGACAGCGTTTGATGTTCTTGTTGAATGACAGTAGTTGTATGTGGTAGCAACCAACTACGACTAACTACGACTACCTGTGCCTATTTTGACATATTCCCATCGCATCACAAATTCTCACTTAACTGCATTTCCAACTAATCTCCTGACTGCAATCATAAACTCATAAAACTTCAACGAAATCAAGGCAAATTTCAGGATACATTTTCGGGTACATGATTTTTAATTGCTGTTGTTTTTTTTTGCTGTCAGTGTGTATGTCGTTGAAATTTATGACCACCATAAAGTGTCACTTTTGTTTTTATAGATCAAATATGCTTCTGGTTGTAAATTGTTCGTTGGGGAATTCTGAAGTCTGATTTATTTTCCACAGAAATTGTCATGCTGAGAGTTTTTTTTTGTTGTTGTTGTTGTTGTTCTTTGGAGGTTAAAAGAAATAGTGGAATAAAAGTTCTTATAGCAGGACAAATATCAAAAATTATTTTATTTCAAAACAGTTTAAGTCCATAAAAAATATTGTTCAAATATGAGCAAGTAAAATTGGCGATAAACTAGAGAGTGGACTATCTTCGGCTATACCGAAACTGAAATACCCCCACACAGTAGGAAGAAGTACCTCTAACATAAAAAAATGTGGTCTCAAGACCCTATTTTGAGCCAATTATAGGTGGTTTTGGAGCCCGGACCAAAATCCGTTTCTATAAAAAAATTGGTCTTAGGACCCTATTTTGACTCTTATATATGTGGTTTCGATCCATGTCAAAAATACGTTTCTAAACATTTCCAATCGAATGCAGCAATAAAAAAGACTTGAATAATGTTGACCTTTTTTTCCGGTGTATGGGAGCCACGCCCAGTTTTTTTCCGATTTGGCTGATTCTCGAACTTGATCTCAGTATTCACGAAAAAACATGTACCCAAAGTTTCAAGTCGATATCTCCAAAACTGCGACCGCTATCGTACGGACGGACAGACGGACGGACATGGCTAAATTGACTCCGGCGGTGATGCTGATCAAGTATATATATACTTTTCCATACCGGACACGCCCCCTTATGGGCGTTACAAACGTTGTGTCAAAGTTAGTATACCCTGCCACAGTGAGTGTGGGGGTATAAATATTGTACAAATATGAACACGTAGAATTAGCGATAAATAAATAATAAAGAAACTGGATGCATGATGAAAAATATCTTCAGTCTCTGCCAACCGGACAGGCTTAAAAAAGCAGCAGAGCAAGTGGTTCTAAAGCCAAATGTTCAAATATGAACAAGTTAATAATATCCTGCGATTGTTCTGGCCGAATGAGATATCCAACATTGTGTTCTGGTCGAAAACGGTGCCAAACGCGATCACCACGGAAATCCAGTAGCGAAAATATATGTAGATCGGTCATATCATAAGGAAACATCACGAGAACACTTAGAGAGAAAAAAATAACAGTTTCGCCATTAAAAACCATACGACAGTCGAAAAACTGTTAAATTGACAGCAAGAATTGTTAAAATAAATGCGTAAACTTATAATTGTAACAGTTTTCGCTGTCAATTCAACAGTTTTACGACTGTCGGATGTTTTTTAACAGTTTTTGAACTGTCTTTTCTCTCGGTGTACTCTCTCAGCTTTGAGTTGGAATCCGCAACGCATTCCAGCAATCTCCGAGTAGGGTCTAGCTAATCGGGTCGATTTGTAACTAGTTGACCTACAAACTAGTTGACCTCTCATCAAAATAGATGGTGTAGATGTTACGGAGTCGGCCGCTCTTGATGTTCTGGGCATGTCAATCCCATGTGATTTCCATTGGAAAGATTACATTTTTGATGTGTCGAAAGGTGCAGCCAAGTGCTTAGGCAAGAAATACTTAACTACTGTCGATCTCTGCTCCATCTATACCACTCATATCAGGCTTAAAATGGAGTATAATTCGCATATATGGCAAGGAGCCTCAAGAACTCTTGGATCATGTTAATCTTATTGGTGAAAGTAGTGTATCCAGCACTATTGACTCCTTGGATTATCGTAGGATGTATGATGCTATTCTACCTTTATTTTATTGCCAGATGTTCGTTGAAAAAGGCAATTCAATCAGTCCGAGTATTCGCAAGAACTCCTCGGTTATCCAGAGAGGCCCACCCGTCTTTTATTTCGACGATGCACCGCGCACTACCGTGATAGTTCCTTCTTCAGTCGCTCAATCCGAATGTGGAACAATCTCCCCTCAAGTGTCTTTCCCACCAATTGCACTATTGCCAAATTCAAATCAAACATTCACCGACATTATTCACTATTTTTTCAATATACTTTCAACAAAAAAACACACTTAACGCCTCACTGCAACATTGTTCTCACCTTCGGCTTCTCTTTGCTCTTCTCCTACAGCCACACTTTGAAGTAAGTGTTTCCTTTTCTGCACCTTATCACTTGAAAGTCACACGCACATCGCGGTCACAAATTTATCCTTTATATCAGTTTCAACGATATTCTTCTTTTCGCCATCAGTGGTTTTTTCTTTTCTTTTCTGGTAATTTTTATTTTACCTTCGTTGCGCTTCATTCGTGTTTTGTTATCTCCCTGCCAGTGCTATAATTTGGCATTCATTCTTGTCTCGTTCGCAAGTCTCCCACCATTTTTTTTTTGTATGATGTTTTTGTTATAAGTTAGTGGCGATGACGATGGCTGCGCATCGTAATCTGCATGTCGCATCTACTGGCATTTGCACACGTAACGCATCCTTCACACACACATACTTATACTTGTTCTTGTGCTTTACTAAACTTATCTTTATAGTGCTGACATTTTCGGTATCATTGCGCTGACTTTGCTGCACTGTGGTGAAATGGCATCGAGTGATAATGCCTTGAGGGATTTAAAAAAAGAAAAAAATACCAAATGCATTTGAGTTCATAAATAAAAATTTATTTTATTGAAAAACGATAATTTTTTAATAATTTTTATTTTTTCTTCATTCCTGATAAATTTTAATAAGGGAGTGTGGGGTATTTTGGCACTAGTTTCGTATTTTGTCTGTTAAAATCGGGTTGGAATATCGAAATATAATATAGATACTAATAATGTATACAATGCTTCAAAATGTCAATAATCAATGAAATCCAACAACAAAAACTGCTAATAATCTAGAGCCAATTTAGCCGACAAAAAAGTGCCAAATTACCCGACAGTGGGTAAATTTATTGATTTTAAACAAACATACATTTGGTTGTTGTTTTCGATACAGTAATTGATATCGCTGAAAAGTAAATTCGAAAACCTATCTAATGTTTTTAAAGATATTTCCGATATCTTAAATAACACCACTTTTATCGAAATTACCACAATAGCTGAAGTGAAACCTTTTAAATATTTTTTTCACACAATTGTGTCGCATCGGTAAAAACACTTGCGATCGAGTCGGTTTTTACAGAAAGTAAAGCTTGAGTATAACAACAACTTTCGTAATTACAGTTTTCAAAAATTCCAACAACAATATAGAAAAAAGGACCTACTGCCACATTACCCGACACTCACTTATTTTTATACCCTGCACACTAGTGTCCAAGGGTATATTGTTTTTGTCACACCGTTTGTAACGCCCATAAGGAGGTGTGTCCGGTATGGAAAAGTATATATATTCTTGATCAGCATCACCTCCTGAGTCCATTAGTCCATGTCCGTCTGTCCGTCTGTCCGTCATTTCGCACGAGCTTTTGAGCTATCGACCCCAAATTTTGGGATTCCTCTTGTTTTGGCGAATGAATGGACGGTATTGAAAATGGGCAACATCGGATAAGAGCCACGCCTACCTCGCATACAAAATGGCCGCCAATTTTATATTATTTTCGTTTATCTTGAGAAGTACTGAACCGATTTGGATGCGGTTTTTTACATTGGGTTGGAAATGAGGTCGGGAACGAAATGGGAATGAAACCGGAACGAAATGGAATTGGAACAACATTTTTAAATGGATCAGGAAACTAAAATTATCGATAAATATTATCGAAAAATTATCGGTAAATTATCGAAAAATTATCAATAAAATATCAATAAATTATCGAAAAATTATCGAAAAAAAATCGAAAAGTTATCGAAAAAAAATCGAAAAATTATCTATAAAAAATCGAAAAATTATCGATAAATTATCGAAAAACTATCGATAAAATATCGAAAAATTATGAATAAAAATCGAAAAACTATCAATAAAATACCGATTTTCGATAAAATTACTAACATATGGTCTCAGCATGTGCAGGGTATTATAGCTTCGGTCAGACCGAAGATAATTCTCTTACTAGTTTAAATTTAAATTTCGTTATTTTTTTATGTCCGAAATTTTTTTAGTATGGCGCATTTCCGTACGAGAAAAAACCGAAAAGCTTGTAAATGGAATCACCTTCCTCATTACTTAACTATTATTGGAAAAATAGTTACATATATATTACGTATACATACAAAATGTTGTCAGCTGACAGTTAATTTGGAATATTTGGAGACTTAGTTCGACTTGACATCAAATTAAAAAATATAAAAAAATTTCCTATCAAGATTAGGGCCAATTATCCAGTTACTTTATTCCAAACTAAACCCCAGACTATTTGAATTCCTTCAATCGTCAGCTGCACCGTCAGCTTCACCATCATCCGTCTAACATGATAGAAAGATCCTGACACTTGATACACTTGACACCTAAAACTCAAATTTCAAATTTAAATTCCGAGTGCCGAAGTACTCGTCTGCCAGCCACACAAAATTTACTTAAAAAGAAAGGAAATAAAGAACATAAGAAAGAATTTCAAGTGAGCAGAACTACACAGAGTGTTCATAAAAATTGCCACCAGCATTATACCAGCCAAGATGCTTAACAGTAAATGGCATGCAATGTGTTTGCACCAAAAAACTAAAGAAGGAAAATGCCTAACTACTCTTAAAGATGCTTTTGGGACCCTACACCAAAAATAAAGTGACTAAATAAATGCATACAAAATTAACACCCAACAAAGGAAATATATTTCAAAAGCTTAGGCTTGGTGTTGGTCCTTCTTATGCAAACTCCTTCTTTTTTTTTATTATATTTTCTTCCCGTACATTTTACCATAAATGCAGCTTAATTAATGTATCGCCCATCTAGAAGATTTAAGCGATAGGGGAGCCAAAAGTATTTTAATTGCCTTGGCCACACTTGGGCGCAGAACCCTTGTGGCAATATTTTATTTGGCTTTCTGGTAGACAAAAGGAGTAGTTTTTTTTTATTGTTTGTGAACAGCTTCAAGTTCATATATAATTCATGCAATTTAAGTGATACTTTTGGAATTATAATTAATTGGACTCTATTCCGGACATTCCTTGAAATATTCCAAATGACTGCAGTACCACCATGAGGTATCATGTGACACTTATCATAGAGTGACAGGGCTTTCTCACTAGTATCGTTTGAACTGTAAGTATATTAGGTACACAGAAGAAAATTTTAGTTATGATAGCGGATTCTCATGCCCCCATCATTGGCCAAATAAGAGAATGGAACTAATTTTTTTTTATTATCACAATTTTTTTTTCTCAGTGCTTCTTTTGTACATACAATAAATTCAACCAGCATCCATTATACATTGTGAAAACAAATTCCTCTAAGAAAATATTTGTGTTTATATCGTGCTGTGTGTATGAACTCATTTAAAATATCAACTTACAATCTTGATAAGAGTTTATGTCCAGGCAATGTTCACTATAAGGAACTAGCCAAGGAGAAACATAGAATATTTTTTTATTGCATTTTTTGTATTTTTTTTATATTTCATTTATTTTATGGTTATTTTTTATAGATATGATTTCGCAATCACTATTTTTAAAATCCTTGGAAGTAAAAGACAGACTTCAGTCGTATGATAAGATACCATTGTCACTGTTTATTAGTAGAGTGTGAATCTATATGTACGACAATGAAATAGTTACATATATTTGGCACTACAACGCTTGAGTAGGGTTACCAGACGTACTCTTTTAAAGAGTACAGTACTCTTTTTTAAGCCCTCCTCTCACTTTTTTTCCGAAAGTACTATTAAGTACTCTTTTCTTATTTCTGTGACTTTATCATATAACAACTGAATGTATCGGCTCAGTAAGGTTACCAATTTTTATTATTCGTCAGAATTAAAATAAAAACCTTCAAATATAATGTTTGTTAGTTTGAAGCATCATTCGTCACATTGCATTCAAAAAGTTACAAAAATGCTACGATTAAAACAAAAAATTTAGTATGAAACCTATTACTTTTTTAACCGAAATATTAAAAACAATTTTGAATGTCTTTATCAAAAACAATCCAAATATATATCTAAATTTTTCAATATCTTGGGGAAGGATCGGACATTAGCACCCAGTGTCTAAAATGTTGTGTTTTACCTTTTATCCGTGTAATTTCTTTCTCACCTAGACTCTTTGGAGTTTCACATTTCAATTCATTAACGCCTAAAGAAACCTAAGTAGACACGTGTACGTGGGTATCTGGTGAGTTTTACAAAATTTTAAATACATTTTTTTAGTATTTCAGATAAAAAAAAACTTTGTGCATATTGTATTTTGTTTCTTAGGTGTTTGTACTAAAACATTTTTTTTATTAAAAATTTTAACAAAGGTTGGTATTTTTTTGAAGAAATTTTTTCCAAATTTTGTTTTTTAATAAATATGTGGTTTAAAACCGAGGAGTTTGGGACCCCCTGCAACTTGTACTCTTTTTTACTCAAGATAATCTGGTAACCCTACCCTTGAGGGATCTTGACTGAGATTCTTAATGCAAGTGAAAATTTATACTTTCAGACTTAAATGGAAAAATGAAAAACTAATTTAAATTCCTAGTCAATCAGTCAATCATTTTTGTTTTAATAGTAAGGACATCCTGTTGACCAGATTTAATAATATTAAATTGAATTTTTTTCTGAGTGTAGTAAGAGAATTATCATTGGTCTGATCGAAGTTGAAATACCCTGCACATGCTAGTTAGATATCTTCTTCAACAATTTTTCGATATTTTATCGGTAATATTTCGATAGTTTCTCGATAATTTTTCGATAACTTTTTATTAGCTTTTCGATTAATTTTCGATAGTTTATCAATAATTTTGCAATAGTTTTTCGATAATTTTTTGATATTTTTTCGATAATATATCGATAGCTTTTCGATATATTTTCGATAACTTTTCGTTAATTTTTCGATAAACTTTCGATATTTTTTCTATAATTTTCCAAAAGTTTTTCGATAAACTTTCGATATTTTATCGATTATTTTCCGATAATTTCCATGTCCACTTCATTTTTGATCCATTTAAAACCTTTGTTTCGATTACATATTTTTCCAATCCTGTCCTTTGATAAACTTTTATAAACCATGCCTTGGTTTGGGCGTTAGCAACGGTGTGGCAACAACAATATACCCTTAAACACTTGTGTGCAACGTATAAAAATGTAAAATGTTTGCATGCAACCACACCATTAAATCTCTGAACCGAACTATGGCTGAAATTTGTTTGTTTGACAGCCCCACAAAAATGAAAAAAAAATTAATTTTAGTTTCTTTTTATATTTTTACATCTTTGTTTTTTTTTGGTTTTTTCTTTTATTTTTAATTTTATAATATTTTATTGGAATATTAATTTTTAAATAAAAAAAAAAAATTTTGATGAAATTCTATTCAGAAAAATATTACAGTAATTTCCCATCGATTTCACAGCCCTTAAAATGTTACTGCAAATAATGTTCTCTTTTATCCTAGCTGTAAAGGATGTGCAAGTAGGTAGGCTCTAAGATATGCTCTTTCTGTAAGGACAAACATAAATATGTGCATTTTGCCGTTGAGCGGATATACAGCAGAGTGGCGCAGTGGAAGCGTGCTGGGCCCATAACCCAGAGGTCCGAGGATCGAAACCTTGCTCTGCTAAAAATCTCAGATGGTGAAGATTTGTTTTTTTTTTAAATAATTTGTTTTTTTAAATAACTTAAACATTTAATTTATATGAAGTTGCTATGAAAATACGAATTAGCTGGCTTAGGAGTCACTTCACGGTTGCAAAGTGATCAAAGTGGTTTTGATTTTTTTTCAAAGTTTTTTTATGAGACAAGGCAATAGTGTAAATATTGAATGAAGAGGCAATTATGGTCTTAAAGAAGAATTTATAATTTAATTATACTGATTTCATTGTGGAAACATGCAAAAGTCAAAGCACATAAAAATTCACAACTAAAAAAATAGTAAAAAGCAGAAACTGTCCCAAAAAAAGGTAAAAAAGAAATCCCCATGTTGCCATGTAGTCAAGCTAGTTGGTAACACAACTGAACACCGCAACCGCATTCACACTATCGGCGCTGAAAATGAAGATGAAGACAAAACGCACTTTTATGCAAATTGTGGAGGAGATCAAGCGGAGTCGACTTTATCGGGCTTACCTGGGCTAAGCGTCTAATACGAAATATGTTTCGTATAACATTTAGTAGATGTCGACAAATTATTACAACAATCTCAGAGTCGAGTGGCATTTTTCATACCAAAAAAAAACCTCACATGCACAAAAGGACATAAAAAAGCACAAGAAGAAGCAAAAGAAAAATCTTCTTCTGCTAGCAAAAAAAAAAAGAAAAAGAATGCCTTCACCTTGGCAAAAGGGACATAAAAAGTTTTTCTTTTTCTACATTTTGAACATTTTCTCTGTCGTTTCTTCCGCTCTGTTGCGACGACGCCAAATGTAATCGGATTACAAGAGGCGATTCATAAATCCTCTTAGGGCTTATCGTATAAAATTATTATGTCGACGAATGGACTTACATGCGTCGCTGCTGATGCGATGCTGATGTTGCTCAAAATAGAATAGAACAAAAAATGAGTGTCACTTGGCTCTTACCAGACGACTGGACTAACTGACTGACTGGCTGAGTGACTCTCCATGGCCAAATCGTTCCTAAGTCTCATTTATAATTTAGCCTTAGTTCGAAGCTAAGCAGCCGTTCGTTTTTCTTCTAAAATGTGGAGTCTTCCTTTTTTTTTAGTACCTCTATCTGAGTTCACCATTTTTGCATCCTTTAGCCGAACATTAGCATGCAAATGGTTAAGTGGGCGGAGAGTAAATGTGTCGGATTTTGCGCTATGTAATTTGCTGCTGTTGGCGTTTTGCAGTTTGGTGGTATTAGCGAGAGAGTTACGAATCAAGTGAATATCAAGTGAATTTTTGCGTGGAAATGCATAAATTAACAGAAAAGCTTTTCTATAAAAAAAAGAAGAAAAGAGGTGACCAGGTGGTAGCAAGCAGTAGTAGCAAGAAGTAGTAGCATAGTTCTGTTGGATATATTAAAAGAAAATACCAAAAATTTATTCAAAACATATGGCCACCTTCCAACGCTGCGAAGCTTATATTTATTATTTACAATCAAGCAAAAGCTGCAAGTACCAACGAAAATTTATGCATAAAGACTGTTTCTTCTACGCAAGTAAACAGCCGAAGAGGATGAGGAGGTTAAATATATACCAGAAGCTATCAAACTGCTAGTTTTACACGTGTTGGAAGTCAAGGATCAACAGGTACAAACAACAACAGCAACAGCAAATACCATCATCATCATGCACACTTGCAGCAGTAGCAGCCAACGACCATGACAATTTGAGTAAAATTAATGTTGTATCATAACATAACAACGCACACACACATGCATATGTTGTAGATATTATAAATGAAAAAAGGAAGGTGGTAGCTAGTCAAAAGGTAGTATTTAGTTAAGGTAACAAATTTATTAGCAAGCATGGCGAATTGTGACAAAAGTAAGTGGGCAGCTTTTTGCGCAAAGAGCAAAAAGAAGAAAATATAAAAGAGGATAAAATCAAAAGTGAAGTAAGCCGGGGAACGTGCCTTTAGCAGTAGCGTGGAAAATTCTCTAGATAAGAGGTAATAAATATCAAGCTGTTGGCTGCAAGGAATATACTTGTACTCACTTCAATAGATTGTGTTTCCGAGAAGACTAAAATCTTCTCTCCGTAGAGTAATAAAAATATTTTTCTTCACGGGAAGATTCTTCATAAAATCTTCTGCTTCATACTGCAAGTAGGTATGATACTACCTGTGTTAATTCAAGTCAGCTAAATATTTGGAGAGAGTCTTCCTTTTTTCGTGTGTTTACCCACGAAACTCAAGGCGGAAGCACGTGAACCAACACCACAGGGCATCGCTGAAAGGATCAGCGGACTCAAGCGGCTTCTTGCGCTCTTCTTCTATTTCTCCTCCTGAGTTTACATTATTGCCTACTGAAAATATTCGTCTGCTGGGAGTGTGCCTATGCCTCATCCATGACAAATTTTCCTTTATTTCGGATTCATTGAAAAAAAAAAGGTTATAAGCGCTGAATTTACAGTAGTTCAAAGTAGGCTCTCGTTTCTCTTCATAGTCAGCTATGTGCGTCTCTCTGTTTTGTCACTTATAGCGTCGCGACAGTCACTCACTTGGTGGTCGTTGCATTATGCACTTTTACATGGGAAATAGTTGTCGTATGAAATTTTCAATTTTCATGGCACATTTACCTTTCTTGGTGTCCGGCCTTGAATCCTTGAATAATTTTCTGTCAAATGATTTTTATTAGCATTTTTGTCACACTCCTTTGTCTTATTTATGAGTTGTGACAGTGTCACACGACCTTGGTGAAATTTTGTTATTGCCTTTAGTCAAATATTTCCCGAAATTGGCGTTTTGACATCCGATTTGATGTTTTTGGTAGCGTGTAAAATCAGGTCTTGTGCCGTTACGCTGTTGGACATATTAAAATGCCGTTTTCAATGGGAACGTGGCAAAAATTTCAAGGTTTTCAAGGCAAAAGTGTTACTTCAAAAAAATATTTACAAGAAATAGGATAATAGCAAGGATAACAGCTTGGATGAGAGCTTGGATGAGTCACGGGCCTCAGTAGTAAGTTTAGGATTATAAATTTAGGTTTGCCATTTGTGAAGAAAATTGGAACGAAATGAAATAAAAATGGACCGGAAGAAAATGGACTTGGAATAAACTTAGAAATGGAACGGGAACGGAATGGTCAGGAATAAAATGGAAAAAAAATTTCAATTGAATCGGGAAGGAATATTGCACCCTTCTTTGACTCCTGCGACCCTCCTTATCGACACAACCGCTTTGATCCCATTTAGACCTTTTTGGAACCAACTCAAAAACCCTGATCAAGAATCTATAGCCATGCTTTCATATAATATATATGTTGAATAACAGCTTCCTAGCTCCAGTGCCGACTCCAGAAAAGGGCAAGGTCATATTTTGAACTGCCCCCTTTGGAAAAATCCAAGATCCGCCTTAGGAATCTATAGCCATGGTGTTATTAAATATATATATATGCAGTTGTGGATTCCTAGATCCACAGGTAACTTCAGGAGAGTATACTATATCTGCCACGCCCACTTTATTCAATACTTTCATAAAAATCTCAAATTCTGCCCAAGTGTCTCAGTCATGGGTGCTTAGAACATACATGTGAAATAACAGCTCTCTAGGTCTACATGTGGCTTATGGAAGCTGAGAACAACCACTCGGAGAAACAAAAAATGAGATTTTGATTACATAAAATTATCATAAAATTACCGAACAATTTTCGAAGAAGAAGAGCGAAGCTGAACTCAGTGGGGTGTTGTTGAGTGATGTTTTCAAGTATTGCGATTCTGGTTAAAATTTACCCTATCGGTCATAGATGTATTCACCTTTGGAGCACTTCTTCTTCGGTCATTTGGTGATCGATTCATATTTTAGTCGCTGATCTCAAATATGAAGTCGGTATGATAGTTCGGGTTGGCCGGATGGGATTTGACATCCCAGAACCAGATTTTGACCAAACTGATTCTGGGTCCGTTCTTTTATTATCCTGAGGTACGTTTGCTAAATTGGATTGACTTCTGCTCTTCTGTAAATGACCATGGAAAAGATATTACTCACAACATAATAGCTTCCAGTTATCTTTTTTAAAACACAGTACAACTGATGACGAGGCATAATTGATAGATTCTCTATACATTTTTCAACTCAACTTATTCAGCTGTTTAGTATTAAAAACTCCGAGTTAATGAACTGAAAATGTCAACAACAACCGTAAATTATACTTAAGCTATTGTAGTGAAATTTATGCTTACTGATCACTCTAGCAATTGGATCAACATCAAATAATTACAACAAAATATATCATTTCATTTCACCCGAAATGAGCCAATGTGTGGTCCAAGCACGTACACTTTTATAGAATTAGCAGATGTGGTTTGTCCATAAACAAAATAACAACAACAAAGAATTGTGGTCTACATTTTTTTTCCAGAAATATAAAATTGTGATTTTGCATTCAACACACAACTCTGCACACAAATCCTCGCATTACAAATCATCTTGTGGCGTAACAAAAATGCACATTGAATGCAGTAACACATTCATGGGATTTCCGAAAAAGTTCAGACGCCATTAACCCTAAATAAAATATAATACACACACTGGAAAATTAGTAAAAACAACAAATGACTTGATCGAATTTTTGTCAAACGCACGTGATCATGACATCAGTTAGTGAGATTAGAACGTGCCCGTGTGAGTGTGTTGATATTTTCTATAGGCTGTATTTTTGGTTAAAAAAAAAAATCATAACATATTTTATCACAACAACAAAAAATACATAATAAAATAACTCGAAATCTTACTTAAGTCTGAAATATATTTCGCAGCTGTTTGTCATAAATGCAATTTTTATTAGAAAAAAACTGCAATGCAAAAGGGTTTTTGCCATTGAGTCTCGTTCGCGTTCATATGAATATGTTAAACAGGTGGTGGCGGTCATTCACATTTGTTGGCTTATATTTAATACTTATATGTTTCCTGTTTTCAATCACTGTGGATTGTTGTCCTACTTTTCCAAGGATTTAAATTGGTTTAAATATTTTGATTTTGCTAAAGAAGTGGTTAGGGAACGTGTAGTTCAGTGCAGTTTGTGGATTATGTATTTTTTTCTCTTGTCTGTGGTCAATTTTATGGGCGAATTTAGTGATGCAAGGAAACTAATTGGGAATATTTTAATCACAATATATAATAAGACACTGTCCAGATACATGTCCTCACCTTCCTAAAGCTCGTAGGTCCAAGAAATTATCATATACATTATAACTTGCCCATAATAATTGCAGCAAGAAGCATGTGGTATCAGAATGGACCTTATTTGGTCTAAGTGTGTCGGTGTTCCGGCAACTTTACCTAACCTAACCTTATCTGTCCCCTAAGTCCCCTAAGTTTTATATGCTAATTTTGGTACTGCCTCTTAAGGTAGAAGAGAACAAATTGTAAAAAAATTTCAACTCGATAACTCCGTGCGGACATCAAGAATATATATACCGAGCACGCCTCTTTATGGGCGCTACAAAAGTTGTGTGTGTTACGGTAGAGTATACAAATTAACCCAGTCCATTTTTATGTTGAATAGAGAGTTGGAATTGCACTGGGGGTCTAAAGAAAACCGGTGGGGTTATGAGAAGGTCTAAGACGGATTACGTGGAGGGTCAAGTCGGGTTCTAGGGTGGGGTCTAAGAGAGGCCAAAGATGGTTAATTGAGCTGTCAAAAAAATGACCTAATCGGTCACAAAAGTGGCTTAAATAACCCAAAACTCTTAAGTTTAAAATTTCAACCCGATCCGATAACGGCAATCCGGCCCGCAAAGGCCCTAAAGTTGGCCAAAACGGGCTATCACTTGTATGGAAAAAAACACAAATTTTAAGTTCGTTTCAAATTAAGAAAAATACGAGAGAAAAACCACAATTAACCATTTTTGGTGGAAGCCCCTCTGAAATTAAATAAAAAACATTTTCGTAAAAATTTTAAAAAAATTAATAATTTTTTTTTGGATAGTCAAAGAAGTCTAATGATAATGATACAGAAGCTGCTGTCAAACTTTATTTATTTGCTTATAAACTACTGCTGTAGAGTGTGGGCTGTAGGGTGTATAAAGGGATTTTTTACATTTGTTGAGCCACTACACATCTCAAAGAATGCCCATATTGTGTCCAGGTCCTCCAGTGTAGACTAGAGGCCACCTTCAGGTCAACAATATATTTATTATATTGACCAAAGTACTAAAAAAACCTCTCATTTCATGCCCTAAATATTCGATTTTAACCCAGGAACCTCTTTTCATACCATGTCCAAAATTCTGTTCTATGAAAAATATCCTATACAACATTTTCCCCATCACATTTAATGCTGTCATTATCATTATTAATGAAACCATAAATTATAGCATAAAATATTTTAAATACCTCAGAGAAAAAAATACAATTCCCCCACACCCAACTGTCCCCTCTGTGCTGCATTGCTGATAAACTGTGTCAATCACACCTAACAAAAAAATCGGAGCAAAAATAACATATCCCCCAAACGAGTAAGTATCTATGCAAAGTGCAATCAAACTCCCGCTCATGTGTGGTTTCGGTAATTTATGACAATTTCAACACTAAAATTGTGTTAAAAACTCACTTCGCCTAGTTGTTGTCTAGTGTAAATTGTAGAGCAGTGAAAATGTGTTGCCATAAAATGCATTTTTTTTTTCCGCTGACTTTTTCTATAATTAAGTTAAGCAAGTTTGTCTATGAGTTGGGGGGGAATTAATAGAAAATGTGCCACTTGCTGTTGTGTTGCCAGTGGGAGAGAGAAAATGTCAGTACAAAAATCGATGGAAAAATAAAATGCATTTGACACAAAACAAATGTGTTTTGATGTGGTGGGACCTTCATCGATTTGTGTCCAAAAAAAAAAATACCCCAAAAAAAACAACAAAAAAGACCCAAAAAAAAAATACTAAAATTTAGTTTAAGTATTCATTTTTTTTTTTTGGTGGGAGTGTTCATTGTTGAAGCTTCTGTGTTTTTGTTTATTGGGGAGCAGCATTACCACACGCTGTTCGCCCAAATTTGGTTGCTTCTGCTGCTGAGGTTGCTGCATTTGACAAATGCAATCACCAACAATGGCGCAGTTGGTGGTGAATTTTTGTATTTTATTGCATTTTGATGCTCGCTGATCGCCTCACATAAAAGCCGCCTTTAAATTTATGGGGAAAGAGAAGACCTTCTCTTACTACTTTTAGTTTATTTTTGTTCCCGGGCGGCTAACCTACTCAATGGAGTTGTTGTTCGCATTATAATTATATCAAAAGTTCTGCGCGCTCATTTGAATTTATTTTTGTTTCGGTTCGGTTTGGGGATTTTTTTTCCATTTCATCTTTATTATATTTCGGGAATTGGGTCTTTTGTCCGCACCGCCACCACCAACACCACACACAGATGGTGGACTGGAGAAAAACGAGATATTCTGATATTCTATTGATTTCGCGGTTTGAATGTTACCAAAAATTCTATTAATGTCTACCCAAAAAAACAAAATTTGTTTCTAATGAACTTTTATGTGGTTAATATGCTTCGTCTTCGGTAGTTTCCGGGCGGTATTTTGTATTCTTGTGAGATCATAAATTGTCTTGCTGTTTTATTCCGGTTGCAGTTAGCATCAGTTAATATGCCATAAAAATTCTTTAATTTAACTTATGGTGAAAGTTTACTTCGTTGGGAATATGAAGAAAGAATTTTTCGACAGATTTATTTGGTCGTCTTCAAAATGAAGCTTATTGTATTCGGAATTGCTCGAAGATAAAATATTATAATGGATTTTGGTTTGTGTTTCCAGTTTCAATTTACTTTTGGATGGGTTTGGCCTGATTATGTTAAATGGGTACTATACTATGAATGATCTATATTCGAAAGAGTTGTCGCAGATTTAGGTAAGTAGGGATTCAAAGAGAATCTTAGCATCGAACCAGTCTTAAAGCGTTGGAAACCCACTACTTACATTACTTTCATAAGTACTTATTTGGCGATTATAAGCAGTGGTCGGTTTTACTCCAGCTGCATTCAGCCCCTCCAGCTGGAACCAGTTGGTAATCCCAAGTTCTGTCAGGCTTCCCAATAATTAACTTGAGCTACTTCATGCGCCCGCTCGACAGATACTAGTCACCTCCTATCACAGTTGGCCTAAAGCGTATACAGTTCGCTGTCTCGTGGTATTCGGTACTCAACTTTAACACAAATAAGGTGACCTTATACTGGATTTTTCTTATTCTTTCTTGTCGTTGGACAAGCTAAATACGCTATGGAGCAAATCGATGATGATAAGAACTTGTTGTAACTTTGGTACAGTTTACTTTCGGTGAATTTCTGTGAATTTTTAGCAGAATGGTCGATTCAAACAATGCTCAGAAGAACTACGAAATATTATGAAAGCATTGAGAGAAAATGATAAGGACATGAATAAGGACAAGGATAAAGACGAGATATCCTTTGTGAAGCTACAAGATATCCTTTGTGGATCTGCCAACGCTCTGAAATGGGTAAATTAACCCGAAACAGGGTAACGTCTGAACGAATTGACAGAAGAACCATCCAGTTAGCCCAGAACAATCCTTCTATCAGCTCCATGCTAATCAGGCACAATCTAAAACTTTCTGAGAGTACAATTATATTATTTGTTATTTGTCAAATGTCCACGAAAAGTTTCTTACCGGACAAAGTAATATTTAGCAAAATATATGTACCGGACTGGTCTTTATTTGAACTTTTTCTTTCCGATTTGAAACCGCCGGGCGGAATATGTTTCCTTTTGACATAAAACAGTCAGAAAAAATGTAGGGCCGATCGGATAACGTTTAGGCTCGCTCCCGAGGCAAAAAGGAGCCGAAAACGGGTCAAAACAAACAAACCGTTGCTGCAAAAAAAAAAAAACAATTTTTAAATCAATTGAGACCTAGAAAAAAACATGAAAAAACTAGAGAGTGGACTATCTTCGGCTATACCGAAGCTGAAATACCCCCACACAGTAGCAAGCATTACCTAGAACATAAAAAAATGTGACCCTATTTTGAGCCAATTATAGGTGGTTTTGGAGCCCGGACCATGTCTAAAAATTTCCAATCAAATCCACCAAAAAAAAATTGGTTTCAAGACCCCATTTAGACCCTTATATATGTGGCTTCGGATCCTCGGACCATGTCAAACATCGCTAAATTGACTCCGGCGGTGATGCTGATCAAGAATATATATACTTTTCCATACCGGACACGCCTCCTTATGGGCGTTACAAACGTTGTGCGTGTGGGGGTATAAAAATGTTTTGTCATTTTTAGCGGACAAACGAGGTAAAGGTAAGAATTCCACCAAAAAAAAATTGGTTTCAAGACCCCATTTAGACCCTTATATATGTGGCTTCGGAACCTCGGACCATGTCAAACATCGCTAAATTGACTCCGGCGGTGATGCTGATCAAGAATATATATACTTTTCCATACCGGACACGCCTCCTTATGGGCGTTACAAACGTTGTGCGTGTGGGGGTATAAAAATGTTTTGTCATTTTTAGCGGACAAACGAGGTAAAGGTAAGAATTCTAAAAAATTTGATTTCGATTTCAAATTTACTTTTGATTGAAAACATGTCAAATTGTTAAGCCGATCGGATAACGTTTAACGTCGAAATCAAACAAAAATTGTTTCAAAATCGTTTCAAATCCAAAACATATAAGAAAAACCCGAATCTGACCATTTTTGGATAAGGTCAATCCTTTTAACGGACAGTTTGATATCGAAAACTAAAATATTCGAAAACGATAGAAAACATGAAACATTATCGCAGAGAACATACCTTTTTTGCTATAATTGTATTATGATGGGGTCATATTATTATTTCAGAATCGTAATATGCTCGGTTTAAATTATAAAGTTCAAATATTTTGAAAATGGTTTAAGTTTTTAGGAAAGCGTGATTGAATCCTGTCCTTTTTTTTTTTAAATTTAAGCGGTTACACTCAATTCTTCTGAATAATGACTACTCAACATTCAAAACTATCCCTTGAACAATAATGGTGACCCACAAAAACCACTGATTCATACGTAAATAGTCTCCAACGCCACTACTTTTCACTAACCACTAAATGTTATACATATATTTCAAAATGCAGTTTATAGTTTTGCAATTTAAAATTTGCAGCTTGTGCCACAGCCATAACAATAGCCTGCAGTTGAACACCTGAAAATGTCCATAGTACATACAAAAAAAAAAAAAGACAATCACCGCAAAATGGCATGAGGGTACATACGACCACTAACGACATTCTAATACGAACAATAAAGGCAACATGTTTATGACTTTTAATTGTTAACCAAAATAGAGGAGCTACTAAACAAAGGCCAAACAACAGCAGGATGGCAAAATTGGCAAATACAAAATAGAAGCCCTCGGGAGACAAAATATGTTTTGCCAATAGAAAAGCACAAAAAATTAAAGGCAATAAAAAAAAATGAGTACAAAAAAAAACAGAAGGCATGTGCCTGCCAGCTAAAAAGAAAGTAACTCTCCTGAGAGTTAATTGAAGTGAATGGAGTACAGTAGTACAGTAGTCAAGGCTGTTGGTTCTTTCCAAACGGCAAATGACAATCAAATGTCCCATGGCTAGGCAGGCTTCCTTGACCACATGAAGTGCGTTCAGAGACACACATATACCAAGAAATTTCATACTCTACTGTTTGTTAAGCAAATTCTATTTCAAATTCATTGGAAAGCCTTTCAAATATCAGAGAAAAAAATTGCAGTAAAAATCTGTAATTCCCTAGAACGACTACCGTTCCATTAACCTTGACTTCTGTACGGCTATTTGCGAAAAATATATAAAAATTTATGACCAGCCATTAGCAATTTTATATGCGTGACCGGTAGTTCGTATGCCAGTAGTTTGCTTGCCGGTAGTGAGCATCCATTTTATGACCGTGAAAAATACGTTTTCCCTCTTTCTCTCACTCGGGCCAACACTGATTTGAAAATTGTAAATATAAATATGCGCGTGCTTGGCTAGTTGACACTTACCTTCACAAATGTTATACAAATTGTAGACTTGCTGCTAACTGCTAACTGCTAACTGCTAACTGCTACTTTTCTTACCTTTTCTTCTCCCTCAGTTGAGCGCATCGAATTGCTTACGTGTGTCCAGCACATTTGCACAATGTAAATTTAGTCACACTAAATTATTTGCTTCTAGTCGAGTCCCCAGACTGATTTCATGCGTGAGAGCATGCGTATATGCTTGCCCCGTTCAGTCTCACTTCCAATCTCACTTCCTTTGGGTATTTAGTACGTACACCCACCTGGTTGCTTGTCTGCCCGCTTGTCCTTACTCCCTTTAGTCAAAAAAATTGTTAATGCCTTTGTCGAATGACCGTCACTAAAGCGACAAATGTCATATGGAAATGCGAGGCAGTGATGAGCGTGTAGAAATTGAAATAAATTGGTTTATTTGTTAACAGGAGGAAATAATTTTTGTTGTTGAAATGATTCATTTAAATGGCACATGAACTCAATATTGAGAAAAAAAAATGCTTGACATAATTAAAAATTCGGTACATTAACAATATTAAAGGAAATTGGTATGTTTGTGGCCTTGACCTACATACAGAGTTGGTCATGGTTTAAATTTTCCACAATTTCTACATTAAATTTAATTAACTATATAATGGCATTACGTTCATTCAGTCGTAAAATAAAATAAGTACACATTTGCCACTACAACCCTCGAGGGATGTTGGGCGAGTTTCTTCCTCATTCCGACTTGCGCCTGATTAAATGCAAAGTCACATTGTCGCAGTTTTCGGGTTAAAGGTCTGACTGAACAAACAGACGTGGTATGTACGGTATCGTATGTGGTATAGGAAAATATTGCAGTACTAGTGAATCACCCATTACATCGAACGTATATATATATATTGTATACCTCTTTAACCCCCCCCCCCCATTGACTACTTATCCCCCATGGACTACTTATGGAATCCCTTTGAATCCTTTTTGCACCCAACTTTAACTGTCGCGGCCATATTATGAACAGACACGCCCTTTTTAAAGGAGAAAACCCCTGATCGAGAATTTCCAGCCATGCACTCAGAAAACTACACATCCCAAAAACAAAGAAAAAGTTTCCTCAAAAAAATTTCTCTCGTTTGAATAAAAATTTCGCTGGTTTGAATACATTTTCCTTGAAATGAGTAAAAATTTTCTCATTACTTGGAACCATGGTGATCAATTTGAAGATACCTTTTTCTTCAATGTTGGGAAATTTGAATTTATCAGTCGACGCGCAAAACATTTCAAAATTTCAAAATTAGTGAGGAAACGAATTCTGAAGTGGTTTATACTTTGATAAACATATTAATGTATACAAAAACTACCAAATAAAAGTATGTAATACTAATAAAAATGTATGACATATATAATATATAATATTATGGACCTGGTACATTTTAGTAGTATACTACTATAGAGTAGAATTAGTAGTAGTAGTGCAATTAGTAGTAGTACTAGATATTCTTGTATGAAAAAACAATAGTTTTAATAAAAAAAAGCATTTCCAAATTGAAGAAATATTTCCTAAAATTTATGGAAAAATTTCCTTCTTTCAGAGAATATTTTCCTTAAAACAAAGGCAAACATTTTCCGAATTTTCCGAAAATTATAGAAAAATTTCCTAAAATTGTGGAAAAAATTCTTCCTTTCATAGATTTTTTTCTCTAAAACAAAGAAAAAAGTCTCCTTAAATTAAAGAAATTTCTTCACTCAAATGATGAAAATTTTCAATGGCGAAAAATCAATCCCATTTTTCCTCAATTTGATAGCCGCTTTTCCTCAATCGAGGTAAGTATTTCTCTGGGTGTGCTTTTGCAGAATATATCTGTAAGTGTACGCCATATTTTTATGCCCTTATGTAAACATTGAATAATTTTAACATTTATCAACCGATTGACTTGAGTAAATATGTTTTTGAAACGTCAATTCAGTAAAATTTCAACCAAGAATCGTTCACACCGCAACAACGCGCTGAAATAGTGAAGCCGTACATTGGAAATAGTCGTTCTGTTGTGTTAACTCAACGTGCATATCGTCGAGTCACATTTGACACTCTCTGGCGTCCACTCTCTGGCGTCGTTAAGAAGCAAAATTGCCGCATTTGGGGAACGGAAAATCTACACGAGATCCATGAAACACCATTGCATGACCAAAAGGTGACTGGTTCGGCCTGCGTTTGCTTCAAAACCATCATTGGACTATTTTTTATTCAGAGAAGGCAAAGCATGCGATGGAAATCGATATATGTGAATGTTGGCTCATCATGTCTGCCCACAAATGTGTGAAAAAGGCCTGAATGGTTACTGGGTTCAATAAGACTGTGAAGAAGACGGTTTCTGTAACGAAAATTCACTGGACGTGTGGTGTCAAAAAATGGCTACATCTACTGGCCACCCAGATCTCCAGAAGATGGCGCATTCGTATGTGGCATTACAACCTCATATAGTCACTGGTGACTGCAGGAGAGTATACTATAATTGACACGGTCATATTTTGAGCTGGAAAGACGCCTTTTTTTGGGGAAAAAATCTAAAAATCACAGAACAAATATGTGCAATTGCAGCTTCTTAGGTGCACAGGTGGTGACAGGAGAGCCTACTTTCCCCAGTCCACATTTAACTTACAAGAAAACATTTCAATTTGCCACGCCCCCTGTTGGTAAAATCAAAATTAGAACCTCAAGAATCTCTTGCCATGGACTCACAGAATACATGTGCGAAAATTTAATTTCTAGGTCCATAGGTGGCTTCAGGAAAGACTATATATATTTGCCATGCCCATTTTTAGGTACTGCCAAGCCTATTTCATGGAAATAACAAAATGGATGCATAGGACATATATGTGAAATTACAGCTCTCTGGGTCTACTGGGGTCTTCTAGAAGGTGAGGACAGACATTCGGACAGATGGACATCCGGACTGACAGACAAACAATGTGATTATTATTTACCGGGACATTGTGCTCCATCTAGAACGTATAGCAACTGTAAAAGTCTTATCCCAGCAAGAAATTGTAGTGTCGGACCTGCTTCTAGAGATTTCAGTAGGAGCTCTGGTACTCGGTAGTTGCCCTGTTTTTTTTTCCCTTTTTGCATGAGTGTAAGGCACTCTCCTAAAACGTGTTTTGAAGTTTCTACGTTGCAATTCAACCTTCAAGGTCCTCTTCATGCATTCCTTATGTCATCTTAGTTTTTAAGTCCCCCTAAGGTCAAGGAAACATCTTGCCTCTTCCTAAGCCCATAAATTGCGTTACTAAATTGAAATATATTTTCCAAAAAAAAAAAAAAGTGTTTTTAAAATGAAACAACAAACAATGAACACATTTCCGACATAAACCACTTGAAAAACATTTTTCATGCATCAATTAGGAGGAAGGAAAAATGCGTTTTCTCTTTTCATAAAATGCAATTGAGCGAGCAATTTGTGAGACACACACTCAAACACACATGCACATGCCAAAAGAACATTTTCCAAAAAAAAAAGAAAAAAAATAGAATGAAAATAAGTAGCTCAAACCTTCAGCAGAAAGATGCAAACAGCAGCAGTACACACGTGATGATGCAAAAAATCCCACATCGAAGCTATTCGTTACGCATTTAACCATACGAGCAGCAGCAACAGAGCAGAGGCAAATCTGCTTTTTAGTACGCTTACAGCTGCCGAATGACAAAAACGTGAAAGAGGAAAAAAAAAAGTCCTACCAAACGAATGCAATGAAATGCAAGTAAAGCGACAAGGGGCTACGGGCAGCATTTGAGCATGCGCAATTTAAATTTGCCACGGTGCTTTGCGTTTTTGCTACTTTTGAATGCTTTTGGCCGCTGCCTGTGTTTCACTCTAAGACCCAGCAAAAAAGAAGACGATGAACATAAAAGGACATTTCATTAGCACTTTTGCATCTTTTACGCATTTCACAAAATTATGTATGTTCTCCCTTAAGCCGATTGTGTTTCTTCCTCCACTGTTTCGGCTGCTTGTTGCTTATTGCTTGCACTTTCGTTACGGCCGAGCGGATTTCCAAAAAAAAATGTCTCTCTGCTCTTTCATATGTTACTGCTGCACCGGGCCGTTGAAAATTTCGTTCGTCACATTTGATTTGCTCTTTTTTTTTGGTTTTTTGTTCCTTGGTCGCTTGTCGCCTTGTCTCTGGTGTTGGTTAATTGTTCGTAAAATATGTTTAACCTCGTAAATCCTTGTTGGAATTTAATGTCACCGTCATGTTTTTGATGTGGAACAAATTTCTTATTTGATTTCTTTAAAATTTAAATGGATGTGCGCACTTTTGGATTTTTAATTTGATTTTTTTTGTAATTGTTTCGAAGTAGTGTATCTCCTGTGGGCAGATGTTTCATACGTTTAATTTTTTTGATTGATTTTGCTAAAACTATACTTATTTTTCTATATTTTCTATATATTTTGGTTGATGAAGTTAATTTCGTTTTATGGCAGTCGTGAGTAAGCAACTCGTTTCAAAATTTATGTTTCTTCGCCTACTGTTATTTAGTAGGAAACATCGAGATTGGCACACAAAATTTTACACGAGTTACTCCTTCACAAATGCCATGATTCGGCCTCAGGAAAAAAACGAAATTCTTATGAAATTTAATTGATTCCAATTATGTTCTAAGGAAAAATTAATATCTTCAAAAAAAGGGAGGTTTCCCCCGCGGTAATTATTAACCCATTTCCCTGCAAAGCTAGGAAAAGGTCGATTTTTTTTCTAGATTTTTTGTGAAATTTCTTATTTTGATCAAAAAATATTCAAATAAAAATTTCAAATTTTGTTTACATCCGCAAATGCATCGCTGGTCTGATACATGGTCTAAATTTGCATATGTATGAAAAATTTAATTATTTTGTATTTAAATGGGTATGATATAAACCTACGACATAAGGGACATAGAGCCACATAGGGAGACCATAGGGCGCCCATAGTGTGGTCACGAGCGGAACGTGGGGAGAACTATAGTGGACATATGGGGGACGTATATGGGGATATCGGGGGTCTTGGAATGAGATGCGTGACATAGGGCGACATATGGGGGTCACATTTTTGACATAGGGGGGACGTAGAGGAACATGGGAGGACGTAGGGGTGACATAGGGGCAGCCTAGGGGGATATAGGAAAGCATAGGGGGCATAGGGGTGCATAGGAAGGCCATATGAGGGATAACATATACGGACATAGGGTGACATGGGGGATGTATGGTGGACATAGGCGGTCATGGGGGACATAGTGAAAAGTAGGGGCGACTTAGGGAGTTAAGAGGTTCGCATATGGGCCATAGCGGGACATTTGGTGGCTTAGGAGGGACATAGTATATCATATGCGGACATAGGGTGACATGGGGGAGACAAATGGTGGACTTAGGGGACACATATTGGTATACAGGTGCTACTTTGAGGGACCAGCAGGTCAAAATTTACCTTTTCCGCATGCGGTTCTAGCGACAGAGGATACGCATTTGTGAAACCTTCAAATTTGAAAAATTAATTTTTTCTATCGTTTCCGCCCAGTGATGCCTTTGCGCAACGTTGGTCAGCGAATTGAAATGCAAGTATTTATTTTGCTTTCAGCAATTGAGGAATTTGTTATGTCATTAGATAAAGGTTCAAACTAAATATAACCACTCAATTTTCATTACAAAAGTTTACAGTTTTTTTTTTTAAAACATTGAAAAAGCTCAATTTTTTAAGTAATAAAGAAAAATAAATTTTAAAACTCCACACAAAAAGTTGTGCTAGACTAATATGCCTGTAAAAAAAAACTGGTAAATTTGATATGGAAAAAAAGTGCTTATAAACAGTAAATATTTATTAAGTACTGTCCCGAATTAAAATCGATTTAATGTACGGCGCCAAAACAATCATCAGGACCCACTCATGCGTGGCCATTTGGCCGCCAGTGTTGTTTACCTAGGCGCGCGGATAATGCAGTGTTTATACCGTATTGCCGAAAGGCTAATATACAAACACATAAAATAAGTGCGAGCTGCAGCCGCAATGCGGTAGGTCAAATCGAATGGTTTTGGGTAAAAACAAAAAAAATCAACAACAACAAAACACAGCAAAAATAAATTGTACTCTTTCCCGAGGATAATTGTGGCCCCAAAGCAACAAAAATGAAAATACTTACTTGGAAATGTGATTTTTGTTGTTGTCTGTTGTCACGCGGACAAAATGTAAACATGTTGAGTTGTTGTTTTTGTAATTTTTTTGCTTTTGGAAAATTTTCTGTTAGGGCTGGGAAGAAAAAAATCAATTGTAAAAGGATTACGTATTAATTTCAAATGAGCAAATGCACGCGGAGTATCCTTTTTTTTGTATTTTTTTTTCGTTGCTCAATTTTTATTTATTTGTTTTTCGAGAGGGTGAGAGAGGTGAGAGATTTGCTTTCTAGTGTGTTGTTGTGCCGCTTAAAACTTTCAAATGATGTTTTTCCAATGCCTCTTTTGTGTGTGTTACTCAATTTGTGTGCTAATCCCGTGAGTTGTTTATTTTAAAGGCTCTGGTAGCTTGTTTTTACAGGATGGGCGATTAAAATGGATGAAAGTGTAGGGGAATTGTTTTTTTGTTGGAAAGGAAACTTTTGCTTAGGAGTTTTAAATAGGGTTTCGTAATATTTATACCCTACACCGTCTGTATGTAAGCCCCTTCATTTGTAAAAACGATGACAGCAGCAAAAAGTAAGCTAGGCGCTCCAAACTTTGCATTCGCTTTTCTTAGGTCCTAGAAGGAGTTGGTATTGTAAATGGGTGGAATCGATCAACTGCCCTGCCTACCTCCCATACAAGTGAAAAATCGTGTTTGTACACTCAGAAAACTACACATCCCAAAAACAAAAAAAAGTTTCCTTAAAAAAATTTATCTTGTTTGAATAAAAATTTCTCTGGTTTGAATAAATTTTCCTTGAAATGAGTAAAAATTTTCTCATTACTTACAACCATGGTGATCAATTGGAAGATACCTTTTTCTTTAATGTTGGGAAATTTAAATTTATCAGTCGACGCTCAAAACATTTCAAAATTAGTGAGGAAACGAATTCTGAAGTGGTTTATACTTTGATATACATATTAATGTATACAAAAACTACCAAATAAAAGTATGTAATACAAATAAATATGTATGACATAAACATATATAATATTATGGATCTAGTACATTTTAGTAGTATACTACTATAGTAGTAGAATTAGTAGTAGTAGTAAAATTAGTAGTAGTACTAGTAATTCTTATATGAAAAAACCATGGTTTTAATAAAAAAAAACATTTCCAAATTAAAGAAAATTTTCTATGGCGAAAAATCAATCCCATTTTTCCTCAATTTGATAGCCGTTTTTCCTCAATCGAGGTAAGTATTTCTCTGGGTGTAGCCCGATTTCGCTGATATAGTACTAAACTTGGAATATGGGGGTTTTTGAGATCGCTGATTTCGGATTTGATGTCGAAAATTGAGAATTAAAAATGGCGGATCCAGTATGGCAGCCGTAATTTTAAGTTTTCATCGAAATAGAGTTTAATTTTGTGTAGGGGGGTTTGGGGTCACTAATTTCGAATTTGTTGTTGAAATTTTGGCGAATCCAAAAATGGCTACCGAAATTTCAAGACTATATTGAAATAGTTTGAAACTTGCTAGAAGGAGGTTTTTGGGGTCGCTGATTTCGAATTCGATGTTGGAATTTCAAAATTCAAGATCGCGGATCCTATATGGTGATGACTGAAATTTCAAGAAATCATTAAAATTGTGTGAAACTTGGTACTAGGGGGTCTTTGGGGTCGCTGATTTAAAGTTCGGTAATGAAATTTCAAAATTCAAGATGGCGGAACCAAAATGGATACCGAAATTTCAAAACTGCATCCAAATAGTGTGAAACTTGGTATATGGGGGTTTTTGCAGTCGCTGATTTTGAATTTTGTACTCAAATTTCTAAATTCAAAATGGCCGATCCAATATGGTGAACGAAATTTTAAGAGTTCATCGAAATGGTATGAAACTTGGTTCAAGGAGGTTTTTGGGGTCTCTGATTTCGAAGTTGATGGTTAAATTTAAAAACTCAAGATGGCCGATCTAATATGGCGACAGAAATATAGAGATTTCTTAAATATTTGGAATAAGATATAGTGGAGTTCTTGCACCAGTTGTTGTAGAGTATATATAAGTCGGTTTTGATCAGCTAAAGCTTCCTCACTTGTTTTAATCTAAAAGAAAAAATTCAAAAAAATGTTTTAAAAATTTAAAAAAAATTTTGGATTTTGTATTTTTAATTTTAATGAAGTGACCATCTTTTATTTCTGGAATACTCACTTCTTCATATGCTCCATCAAACATGCACAAAAATTCCAAAATACACCAAAAATGCATTCCTCTGCGTTTCCTGTGAACTTTCTCCTTTCAACTATCCACCACTACCATGGCAAAATCTTAATTATCCCTACGCATTCAGGGTACCTTTTGTGGCAATGCGCTTATACAGAGTAGTGGAGCGGGCAAGGCACGGCACGGCGCGTTACGGCACGGCAATTTCGCGGTCACTTAATTTAGTCGCACCGTTTAAGGCTCAAAAAGCGACAAACTGATTAATGCGATAAAATCTTCAATGTGCTGCTGTTGCTGCTTGAGTCGAAAACAACAACAACAAAGGCTCCAACAAAAACAATGAACAACTGGAAACTACAAGTTCACACTTGCTGTTCTGCACGGTGCTGTGTGGATTGGCCCTATACGATTAATCGTATTTAATCTCATGAAAATTGCAATGCAACGATTTCACTTTATGGCGAGGACGACGCATTTTTCGAATTTAACGCGCGCCGGTATCTTCAAGCATTTTGAATGATGTTTTGTTCTTGTAATTATTGGCAATTTCATGGCAATAAAATCACAAGCGTATAAAATTATGAGTGATAACAATAAGAGCAGCAACGGCAGCAGGTGAATTAGCAACTCCTTGTGCCCAGCCGCCGCATTTCGTCGCAGTTCATCGTTCGTTATGGGTGAAGGCTTAAGGGTTTGTTTAATTCTTATTTTTTAAGGTTTTTTTTTTTGAAATTTTTTAAATGAAGTGGATTGGAGTTAAGCTGCTCTGAAGTGGGTACCATATATTTTTTGGGGCGTTTGTTCCTTAAGTATGGCAAAACATATTTATACTTGTTGGCCATTTATATACTTTTTTTTTTGGTAAAAACGCTTTTGGTGATTATAGGCTGAGGTGTGAAAGCGTCAATGTTGGTTCGGCCAATGTGATTAGTTGGTAGTTGGGCGAGTTCACTGTGTTTTGGGCGTGGTTACCACTTATAATTAAGTCTTATATTAATTCACAAATGAGTTTTTCTCTTATGGCAATTATTGCCGAATTGTAATGGCTCGGTAAGGATATGCACAGTGGCGCAGAGTCGTAAAGGGGACAAATATTCACTTTTGAGAAGACGAATTCATAAATAAAAATTAAATGGTCAAATTGACCAAATTTTTATAAATATTAAGGTCGAAGTAGTAATTTAAAAAAAATTTAAATTTTTAAACATAAATAAGTTTTTTATTAAAAATAAATTTAAACAACAAAAAAAAAAATTTTTTAATTAACATTTTTTTTTTTTTTAAATATTTTCTTTAAAAGTTGTAATTTTATACCCGCCGTTGCTCGGGCGCATACTTACAGTAGTGGATAAAACCTCTAGTCAACCTTCCCGGGAATCGCCACCCCGGGACTGCCCTCTATAAAATCAAATTCGAAATCAGCGATTTGAGTCATTCTCAATCAATCGGAACAAACATTTTTATATATATTTGTGTGGCCCTTTTTTGGGAGATTTTTCATATGCTTGAATTTGGTTGGCCCACGCACAGTGGCTCCGTTGTAGGGAGACGATTTCTGAAAGTTTCATATGAGGCGTTTGGAAGCAAAGTGGTCCAATCCACAAAATTTCAAAATCGATTTTATGCGATTTTATTTTTCTACTGGGTTAATATTTTTTTAAGAAATCCCTCTTAAATAAAAGTTTCACTTTTGCATTGACAACTTAAAAAAATTTTTCATTATATGAGTGGTCTAACGCACATTTAAAAAATTTGTATGCCAAATATGAGCAAACTATGTTCGGAGATCGATTGCTTCTTTTGTTCTTATATTTTGTTTGGTTTTTCTTTCATTCTAGTAATTTGTTTTTAATCATTACAGTTTTCGAATCACTAATTTTGTATTTTGTTAAAAATTTTCTACTTACCTGATAATAAAATACTGCTAACAAATTTTTAAATTCTTCCATTTCAAAAACAAAAATGCCAGAAGTTATGTATTGTGAAACAGGAAACTATTTTTAAACATTTTTCAAAAATATTTAAAATTTTAAAAACCATTGTCTCGGTTTTATTTCGATGTGGATTGTACCACTTTGCTTCCAAACGCCTCATATATAGCTCATTGGATAGGTAAAAGATCTCTCTTTCACATGGTACAGCCAATTTTAGGGAATATTCACTTTAAGTGGACAAGAAGACAGCATTATTTGATGCTCATTTACTTGGCTTTACCATGTGGAAAGCTTAGAATTTGAACTTTCCAAAACTTAAAAATATTTGATGATTTCACTTCATGGGAATCAATGAAAAATAACACATTGGAATATCAATTTTTAGTATAATCAGAAATTTCAATTAATGTTTTAGTAAACGCCTCCGTTGAGTTTTTAACATTGTTTTGTAGGGGATACATCAAAGTTAAAGGGCTGATCCTTTACTTTTGCAGGTTATCTATAAACTAATACATTTGAAAAAATTTCCCAATTTTTTAATTGTGTCCTGTAACTTTCCATAAAACCGATAGAATCTCAGTATTAGTCTCAAAATTTATCTAAAAAATTTCCAAAAAATTTAATTTTCAATTAAATACGCTCACCTATGTACCTTTAAAGTAAGTGCCTTAAATTGAATACAAAGTCAAGGTATTCCAACAAATACGTTCATTTAATTTTCCTCCCTTTGCCAAATCGCGTACGAATTCCTTTTGACAGCAAATACTTGAAACTAAATCGACAATGAATAATTTGATTTCATGCTTCATACAAAATGAAAATTCGCTAAATTTTCAAACACAAAGCTTAGCTGTGGCAGCTTACCTAACTTGAAGCGACCCAACGCCACCCACAAGCTCTTCAGCTTTATTCTAAAAAAAAAAGAAGAAATAAATGAAAAAAAAATAGCAGATCCGCTGATTTTATCCTGTTTCACTGTCAATTTAATCACGTGAAATTACAATATGGCGCACAAATCACAGCGCACACAGCGTAGGTACGTACTTTTCACCTGATTCAATACTAGAGAATGGAGTCTTCCGTTTCCGCTATTACACTGTAAGAAAGAAATACAGTAAAATGTGGCTACACTTAAAAAATTTAATTTTTAAAATCAACCAAGCATTGCACAATGGGGGTAACTGAATATTTTATTAACATTTTTTTAATTTTTGTATTTTTTATAAATAATTTTCTGAATGTACAAAGTTTTCAATTCTTTTTTTACTTATTTCTCATTTTAATTTGCTACTTTCTCATTTCCCATCCGCAAAAAAAAAATAGCAGAAAATACGCCTATTGAAGCGGAAAGCTTGCAATTCCTGCATTTTCCCTGTGTGTTTGTGTGGGTGTGAAGTTAATGTTGAAAAGGCACATTTTATTTTGTTCGCCACTCAATGCCAGCAGTTGAGTGAATTTACATTTCTGCTTGTCTTTCGCAAAATGTTCAAAGCCGAATTTACTTTTGCGTTTCGGCAAATTGGCTTAAAAGCAGGAATGTTGCATACGCGTGCGGTTTTACGTAACTACTCTTCTTCGACTTTTGGGGTAATTAGGTAGCAATGTTTTTTCCTTATTTGAAACTTATTTCTGGTTGAAATCTCTTTCAGTTTGTATTTTTTTTTTTTTTTTTTGCAAAATACAGTGCTTTGCTGTTCTTATGATGATGCTTTATTAAAAGTGAATTTTTTTTTGTGGCTGAGTAGAATGTATTTTTTGATGAAAGCTGCAGTTTGGCTGGGTTGAACATTTCCATATTTGTGGAAGTACATTTTTTAATGAAGGACACACTCGCACGTGTTCTTTAATAATTCGTCCTAGGGTAATTTGTGGAAATTCTTTCAATAAAATTGTCAAAAGCATTTCTAATATTTTTTTTTTATTCAATACTCATTTCCTTCCTATAGCTGGGCACTGGCACAGAATATGTTCTGACGTTTCTGCCTTTGATTTACAGAGTCTACAATGATAGCTAAGTAGGCAGTGTCCTATTAAGTAGCCTGTAAGGATGAATAGGTCTGATTTGTTAGGTTAGGTTTTATGGGGAGATGTTTTTACAATACCCGATCACTTGCAACGCCTATTGCTTTAAGTAAACCGTTTTGAGCTATATAAAATTCATGATGGATTTTAGATCTTTCTTTGCAAAATCATAGAGGTTATTAAGAAAGTAAACCGAAAACGTGGTTTTGCCTGCGCCAGACATTGGCAATGGTAATGAAAAATAGTCAACGTCAGGATCTTTGTTAAGTCCAAGTAATATCTTTGATGGGACTTTGGGCTAAATTCAATGGTTTGTAAAATTTGTATCTTCCTATTTCCTTACTACTTCTTCAGTATACCATAGAAAGGTTCGGGACCAAAAAGAAGCCACTGGGTTAGGTTATGTTAAAGGGTAGATGGAACACTTGGAGCAGAACTACTCCAACCATGCCATCACAGCTGGGTTTTCTTTTGGCAGGGGCCATTTGCTTTTTCGTTGCTGTCGAATTCTGATTTTCCTAGTGAGTTTCTGGCTTCGATGCAGTCAAGTACCAGCTTTGATACAAACATATTATCTTGTAAACCTTTGAGTTCTGCTTCTTTTACAGTTTTCCAGTTGCAATAGTGTGGAAGTTATACCGTATCGCAAACTTTCGGATCTAGCACATTACTGGAGCGTTGTCAGCCCCTTTCCAAATATATATTTTTTTATTTTGTCGACACTTTCGGCATTTTTATAACAGATTTTTTGTTGGAAAATTCTTTTTGAGTTCTTGATAAGTATTTGGTTTGATTTATTCAGAATCCAAATCGATTAAGTCCACTTTTCTGAATACTCATATTGGTCTCCGTAACCTCCTTGTTTACAAGCATGTTATCTCGCCAGAACAGCACTGAGGATAAAAAATGTTCTATGAAATGTTCAGGTGATTGGACACAATAATAAAAAAAAAAAATCAGAAAAATTGACTTAATCCATTTGGCTTCTGAATAGATAATTTAGTAGTAAAGTAAAAATACTGTGAAGTTATCAATGTCATGATATCAGAAATTATAAAGTGATTCGGACGTGAAAAAAATATTTAAAAAATATACGAAATTCCTCGAAATGTGGAATAAATATGGCATATGTCATTGAGAGGAACAAAATTGACATGAACGAACTTTACTCTCATATATTTGATTATTTTTGGCGAATTGTTGGAGGTTAAAACAAATTTTCACGCATATTTAATTTTTCAGTTACACTTTACCTTTGTCTACAAATCCCCATAATAAATTGTTCAAATTGCCTGATTTGCTCATCTTCAAATGACCACACACGCACTGATTACATCGACCTTACCCACCTTCAAAAAACGAGCAATTGCCGCCCATCATTTAATGCACAATTTAGCACTTTGAGACGAAAGAGAAGCCGACAATTGCACAAGTTTACTGCCAAAAAAAAATACATTTAAAAAAAGATGAAAAAGAGCCGAAAATGTTAGCACAAAACGTTACCAAAACACTTTGCAAAACAATTAACACAAACACAAAACAAATCAAGCCGAAAAGCATCGGGCAAGTGTGGTAGAAAATGATTTTCAAATTGAAGCAAAAGGCGGCCTTCAAACGAGGCCGCCTTGGCTGAACATAACAAAGAAACAGAGGTCACCTTGAAGTACATGTAAGTAGGTTACCTGAAAGGTAATTGTGGATGATGAGCAGAGCAACGTGGAGTTGACAAACAAATACAAAAAAAATGTAAATGAAAACACAAACAAATCGAACAATTGAATAAAGGAGCAGCGGCGAGAACTGATGTGTGCTACCCACAAACTATGCTACTACCCTTGGCTACTTGCTACTTAGGTGGTATTTAATTGTAATAAAAACTCTCTGGAGTGTAAAGATCCCTGAGAAAGTATGGGCTCATTTAACAATATTGGATGTCTATAGAGACCAGCTAAGACAACAATGTGGGTGACATTTTCAAAGACACCAAAAAAAACGTCATACAAATGAGAGAAGAGAAAAATTCACTTTTGTGATATTTCATTTCATTTCACTCATCCACACAACTGTCAACTGTCAAATTAATGAAAAAGAATTGGAACTAATTTTTCACTTATTTTTTCTTTGCTTTCCCAATATGAAATGTCATTTCTTTGCGGTTTTTTTTCCAGACAGAAAGAATATTTGCCACACAGAAACCAAAAATTGACACATGATGATATTTGTGTTTCTCTCTCTCTTCATACTACCAATGTGGGCCTTAGAGTAGTGAGTACTCTAGGCGGTCTATAATCGTATTAGAAGGTATAACAAAAAAATAAGAAGATGACTGCCTCCAACGCCTTCTTGTCTGGCCATTGTATAAATTCGATAAGAGAATAGCATTGTCATCTCAAAATTTTTGACTGATTTCAAGCAACAACAAGTAGATACAACTACACCATCGACCATTGTCACCGTCACTTGTTACAATGACAAAATACCAGCAATTAGCTTGATGATGTGTGGCATTTCTTTTTGTTAGACCTTAGCAAATTAGTTAATAAAGGTGGGAATATGGGAGCGTCAGAAGAGATGAGTTTGCAAAAAAAAAATGGTATTTCTTTGCTTTTTGCGCACTTTGACATTATTTCGATTGCGGCGTTTCGGTTCTAGTCGGTTGCTTTCATCTTTTTCAAAGAGTGAAATTTCCGTTGCCAAGTGTGTGGCACAATACGTTTGTGTGGCCCGACTGGCTACTCCAACCACTTGCTTTGGTCTTTCGGCGGCATTTTCCCATCATTACGAAAATAAAAATAAAAACAGTAAAAAAGTTGAGTTCTTTTTGTGAAGCCTTTCTAATATTTTGACAGCCCGAAACAATCGCATTGAGTGCAATATTATATTTTTTTTTGTGAAATTTTGTGGTTAGATTTTATATTCTTTGATGAGATTTTAGTTTTTTGTTTTGCGCCCATCTGCTGGTTTCAATTCTCACGTTTATTATTTCCAGAATTTCCAGTAGCCTATTAAAGCGTTAAAGGATTTAGCCAAATAGTTCTTTCTGGGTAGGTGTGGCTAATGATTTGTGCGAATTAATGCAGTTGGAATTTTTGAATCGAACCTTCATTGTGATGTTTTCTTAGACAGCAGATGGACGTATTTACCTTGTGTATGAAATCAGCTCATTCATATTGGTTATTTTAAAACAGAGGGACTCCAAATATGAGATGGAAATTTGTCCTTAAAAAAATATATCATAGATTATGACAAATCGCTGGCTTTTGCAAAAAACCGATCTATTACACGATACAACAATTACATCACTCAGTCAAAAAATTCTATAAAAATAAGTATCCTACACTCGAAAAAAAAACCATGTAAAATTTAACTGTACTTCCTTTCAATTTCATGGCAACAATTATTATTTTGATAAGAAATATATCATTCTAGCCGTTTTTCATATTAAATTGAAAGTATTTTTGCTAAATTTATATGAGAAGCAATAAATTGTTAATTTTACACTGCATTAAAATTCACAACGTTAAAATTATAGCACCACTTATCATTTATTGTTCTACCAATTTTACATAACTCTCGAAAATTCATAGGAAATAATGACACTTTGATAAGAATTCATATACTTCCACTTCCGACCTCAGCCTTGCCACAATAAAAATCCTACGTTGAATAATTTTAGATGGCTTGGAACTCTTCCCATTTTCCTGTGCTAAAAAACTAAAGTTACAGATAATGTGAAAAAAAATGTTGTAGTGAAACAAAAGTGTTTATGAAAGAATTCTCATGTCAATTTAAGTTGGATACATATCAAAATTACGTTTGTATCACATTAGTTTACTATTTTCTTACATTAAAACCAGGGTTGGCAACCGAAACCGTAACCGAAACCGAAACCGAATGAAACCGATTCATTTTAGGCAGCGAAACCTAAACCGAAACCGATTCGTCGTAACCGATTGAATAGGTTCAACCAAAACCAATTGAAAAGGTTACGGGTTTTTAATCGGTTTTCAAACGGTTTTCGTACACAAAATTGACTTGAAGTTTTTTTTCCTAAGAGAAAATTCATCGTATTTCATTTATTTATTTCATATATTTGTAAAATATAGGAAATATTTTTTTTAAATATTCAATTAATCTTTTTATAAGGCCGGCGCACACAGAGGCGGAATTCGCTATATAATTTCAGAACCATTTCCATATTTAAAAAATCTAGCTTCGAAAACGCAAAGTGCCTCACACAGGCAGCGATCTCACCGCAGTAGATTTTGTTTGTTATTTATTATATTGCTTTGGAAACAATAAAAAAGTCTGACTGAAATGGTTCTGAAAATTACTATTTTCTTTGTTATTTATTAGACTACTATGGAAACAGTCAAAAGGTTTATTTTCAAACTGATTCGAATTGGTTTTGAAACTGGCTTTTTGTGTTTGTTATTTATAGTATTGCTTTGGAAACAGGCTGTATAAAAAACGCTATATTTTCAAAAATACAATTATTTGTGACAAAATTAATTTCGAAACCGCCTGCGGCACGAATAACGCCTCTGTGTGCGCAGGCATTTTTATGGTTTTTGAAAAGACTTGGAAAATTTTCGCTATTTTTTCGTAGTTTTATATGGCAGCTTTTCGTCCAATTTAGCTGATTCTCGAACTTGATCTCAATTCGGAGATAAAAACGTAAACCCAAAGTTTCACATCGATGTCTCAAAAAAAAACATTCCAGCCTGTATGGTGACAGAAAGACGGGGATATGGCTAAATCTGTTTTCGATGCTAATCATGAATATATATACTTATCCATACCGGACATGCGTCCTTATGGACGTTTCAAACGTTTTGTAGGGTATAAAAACTAAAAATTTAAGCAGAAATTGGTTTGAAAATGCGATTAGATAAGGAAATTCGGTAAATGTAGTTAGATTCAGCACCCTTGATTTATATTGAATTAATATAAAATTTCCTAACATTGGGCCATCTAGAAACCTTTTAAAACCTAAACCGAAACCTTTTCAATCGCTCCAACCAACCGAAACCTTTTCAAAATCAAGGAGCGAAACCGATAACCAAAACCGATTGGCAAGTGGGAGTAAAACCGAAACCGAAACCTTTATTCGATTCGGTTGCCAACCCTGATTAAAACTACTTGACATTTACCAACTCTAAATTTATTTCATGTTTAAATGTTACCTCATATCAAAATGATACATCAACAGTATCAAATTCGATATGTTTCACTATCGGCCCATTGTAAACGAAAATTCAAGGTGGCCGCAGCGACAACGAGACTTCATTTCTGCTCTTTTAACAATTTTATCTAAACTAATCTCTAGTATCTTTCTTCGAACTGGAAAGTCTTAATCCTAATAAGTTAACCTATTGATAAAATTATATCACAAAATGCCTAACCCTTTGAATTTTCCAAAACAATCAAATTGTTTCTGCATGTTTTTATATACTAACTTTTCCAAAAAAAAAATTACAACAACATCCCCATTTTTTAATAAATTTCTAAAATTGATTCGTTCTCTTTTTTTCAGTCATACTTGAGCTAACAATTAAATTACCATTAACTCCATAAGAAACGATTCTCTAAGGTTGCGACAAATTGATAAACCTGTTAACAAATTACCTTAACATTTAACTCATAAATTTCACCAAAAATTATCCACTCACAAGTTAAGCATTGAACCTTGATACACCCTATTAACGCAAGACCACAAACTAACAAGCAATTCAAAGAAAATGTCCTTGACTAAAAGGCGTAACATTTGAATTAAATTTAATATTTAAGAGGGACGTCTTGCTTTTAAATGACAATTTCCCAAAAATGATTTTCTTAAGGGGGAAGACAAATTTTGAGTGTAACTAATGGCCACGAAATAGGTGAAGGGTAGAACATCAAAAGATAAATACAAATCAATTAATTTCTATTTTGAAATTTTGTATATTTTGTGGAGCCCACCAGTCTAGGCTGTCAGCATGCATAATTTTACTTCTCACACTTGCAGACACACTGTGCACTGTGTGTTGACTTTAGACATTTGCAATATGTGGTGGCTGACTGACTGACTGGTTGCTGATGTTGACGTGTGTGGGCATTAGACATTTGCCATACTTAAGAGGCTTTTCATATGTTTAGACGACGACTGTGTGAGGTTGGTACGAAAATAAACCAACTTCGGAAAGAAAGTGCAAAAAATAGTAAAAAAAACCAAGTGAATAAAAGAGAGAAAAGTCATTCATCGATTGAAGTCGCTGTTAACTGTAACAACAACAACGCCCACAGTACTTTGTTACGTCAAATGTCACGGCGTCTGGGCGGCTTTCATCCAAGGGAAATGTGTGCACACGTGTTTCCATGGCAAAAGTTTTAGTTTTTGGCACTTATGTGACGAAAGAGTTTCTTTCTTGTTGTTGTTGTAGACTTTGTCGGCATTAATTAAATACAAAATAGGAGACTAGACGGAACACACACGTAACATACGCACAACAGGATGGCAAAATGAAATCAAACGAGAAGCCGAAGAAAGGAAACTATTTTGTCAGCCTAGAGCAAGAACGGTGGAATGAAAGAGAGCACACGGCAAAGGGCGTAACAAATTTGTGTCACATTTTTTGACACTTCTACGGTTGAGCGCATTGAATAGGTCTCAGCGTCGTCGGCAGGTCACACAAAAAGTCAAAAGTCGTTGATGATGATGAACTGAAAATAAAAGAAAGGACCAAAATTTGTTACACTTGTTACATGGTTCACACGCCGCACATCCTGACAGGGGGGGGGGAGAGAAGTAGATATGTCCTGTTAGGTGTTCATACACAAAGAGGCATCTGGACAGACAAACAAGCCCGCAAGAGTCTTCAAAGGCGGTACATTGACTTACCTTTTCAAAGGAATGCATTCTTCAGGCACCACTTAACTCAACTGGGTGCTGTTTTCTTCCGGCTTCTTATAGGTTTGGCAAAAACTTACTGGAGGGTCTCTCTCTCTCTCAAATCTATTTGTACACATTTGCAATAAAACATTCCACCCGATGTTAGCAATCATTTTGCGGTGGGTCCTTTTTCTACTGTCTTTTTCTACTGTCTTTTTCCACTGTCTTTTTCCACAGTCCTGCTGACTCATTCATCGTGCACTTGGTGACAGTCCTTTGGTATTGTCATCAAAACGTATCGGTGCATTACTAATACGAAATTCGTTCCGAAAATGTGTTCACTGTATTTTTATATTTTTGCATGTTTTTTTTTCCTTCGTATCCTCCAACTTGGTTGTGATTTGCTATCATGTAGGGCGCTTATAATTGTCTGTCCTTTTTTTATTTCATTTTCATTGTTGTCTTTTATACTGGAGAGACCACATATTAAAGATGTTCCCGGCCGTGCATGACAAAGTCGGTAGAGAAAAGTCTTTAACGTAAAGACCTCCTAAGACGTGACAAAGTAGTAAAATTTGATATGCAAGTATGAGTTGCAAAAAAAAAAATAGGAAAAAAAGTGGCTAGAAAGTAAATAAATTAATAATGATTTTTAGAAAACTTTGAAATTTTATAAGCAAAAAACAAAGATGTTCTTCAAAAATTCAAGAGATACTGTCTGGTTTAAACTGTGTCTTCTAAAATAATTATCGTTGAATGTATGAATATCCTTTATATAGTCATTCGTTAGCTATTAAACAAATTAAAATGTCATGGCTTTTAGTTAAGGACGCATTTCCATTTTTGTGGTCTTGGAGTTAATAGAGTTAGTCAACGATTTAATGCGTGACTTGCTCAGTAATTTCTTGGGAAATATGTTCATTTGGTGGCTTGGGTAATTTGTTTGCCGGTCAATCGGAAGAGATTTTAATTATATAAATTTGTGAGAGACTGGTGGATTTTGATATTCTGTAGACTATGCCCTTAAGTTTTTGATAATGTGCTGCTCAGGCGTCGAGCTGTCTGTGATCAGTGACCAGCCATGTCTCTCAGTCATACAAAAAATACTAATAATATTTGATCCACAGTTTCGTACTAGTGGATAATTGAGTCGTCAGGAATCAAAAGCGTTTATCCCCCCCAAAAAAATCGAGTTAATGATGCAGTTTTGTTCGGGGTCCAACACTGCATAACCGCGAAAAATGAATGCAAAAAATGGATACTGTTTCAAAGTTAGTTATCTGCATACACTTAGCTGAATCAAAAGGGTTTATGTACAAAAAACTGAATCATAAGTGTTTATGTGTATTTTTAAATTAAGGCTACAGCGAAACGAAGAATGGTTCAACACTAAAAATTTATCATAACGATCGCGAATTGGAGTTTTAAACACCCGCATTATTACTTTTAGAAATTTCCGCGAGTAGAGCCTTGCTGCGATTTTTTACGTTTTTCTCGATACGAAAAAGCTTGCAGATAAACGCTTTTGATTCCTGACGACTCAATTAATGGGTGGATTCAGTAGATGGAGCAGTTGAGTGAGCCCTAAGCTTTAAACCTTTAGTTCTATTGACAGTTAGGTTTCCAAAGACGGCTGAAAACAATAGCTAACAGCAGATAGCCTTCATATAAAGCTAAAAGATGAAGCCGTACATTTTGTATTTTCAATTGCTATAAAATCTATTTCAATTGCGATAAAAATAGTTTGTTTTTTTGCGACCATCTCCATTGATTGATTGGTGGTTATACAGACTGACCCATTACCACCCAGTCCAAACTGCTGAACCTAGAGTTCTGAATGTTTTTATGTTATACTGAAGGCATAATTTAAGAAAAGTTTAAGATTAGACGCTCCATTCTTTGCCACGCCCACCAAAACTTACTGTAGATGTGGAATGGTTTACTAAAAATGCCATAACTCCGGCACTGATGGACCAATTTTGTTGACATTTGGTAATTCGAAGAAATGAAATCGATTACCTAAATCTCATTTTATAAATACTTACGGTTTTTGAGGGGTTTTCGCTGATTTCGAATTTGATGTTATTTATGATCGGGGAGTTCAAGGGAGTTATCCTGGTAGTTTTACAGGGGATAACGTGGGGTTCACTGGAAGGTTCAGGGGAGGGACCTTCCTACCACTGAATGGTTCACGGGAGGGTACTTTTACTACTCTTGGTCGGGGATTTCGTGAGGGGTTCACGGAAAGGTTCACTGTAGAGTGCTTACACTACTGTAAATACATGTACTGTAAATACATGTCAAAAATAAAATCCATGAATTTAGTGAACATTCAGTAAAGAAGCGTAGCAATTTTTTGCTGGGTCGCTCTTCCAATATGTGGAGAACGCTAAAAAAGAACAATTCGTTCAGTAGAATTTGACTCAACTGCAGTTTCAGGAATACATTCATTGTCTCAATGAATCGTTCTTTAATTTCTATGAACAGTTCATAGCATAAGGAAGTTATTCATGAAAGTATGAACAGAGATTCATTGACTCAACAAACGCAATGTTTGGATGAAAAGGTATGATTTTTACGTTGGGACAATGCATTTTTTCATTGATTTTTGTTACTTTTTTGGTTCAGTGTGCTCTGGCACTGTTCTGTTCGGTAAACGCTCCATGATCATTGATCATCGACCCATTTTGCTTGGAGGATCATTAGTAAGTTTAGTAAAAAGTTTATATTTGGCGAAACTGATAGAGCCTAAAAGAAGATATCCACAAGCTCGTTGGCAGTTTCTAAGATTTTGTGGTTCTTCCTGAATTTGACCTTATTCGTCTTCGTTTTGTTGGTGTTGAGCTGTAGGTTGCAAATATCATGAGATTAGGTTGTGCTCAAAGTGTTTTATAAAAAGCAAGTACTGGAAACGAAAAGAAAATCGGTTCCGGTATCGGTTCCTGTACTCAGATTTTCAAAATATCAATTTCGGTTCCAGAATTGCCAAAACATCGTTTTCGGTTCCAGTTTCGGTCCGTTCCAGAGATCTTTGAGTTGCTCAGTGTAGTTCTAGGATTAGTGTTGCTTAGAAGTTGTACAATCGGTCTTACTAATTTTTATATTTAACCGCTTAGAATTGCCATTCATTGTTTCTACATCTATCCTAACGCAACATCATATTGAGTTTTAATGGTGGATATAATTGTCAGCTGGACCACTATTAGAAGCTTCGTTATCCAACTGACAATTCTCTTCCTATAAACACATTCGATTTCGATTTTATATATTTCGCAACTAGCAATTAAACTACAAAATGTATTTGTATTTGAAATAAACTGTCGCATAAGAACTCAATTGACCAGAAGTTGCCTACTCTTCGTTTAACTCTTGAACATTAACCCAGAACCTAATCAAACTTCAATTAAATGTACATAAATGGAAAATATCCTCCAGGGTCCACAACTAAATTGTAAAGTTTGATATTTTAATGCCACTCATTATCGTAACTAGCTTCAATGCATTACAAAATTACACACTCACCCAAAACATCAGCCATCTAAAAGCAATGAGCCTAATGCAAAACAGTTCACAACAATACCACTTATCAATTTATCCTTTAAGTTTTGCAAACTACTAACCTACAAAGTTAAACCCAACGACCTTCTAATGCAACAAAGCAGCACACACCCAGCCCAAGGGATAAACTGAAAATGTCATTACGCTAAACTAGTAGCAAATTTCATTTGCTTCTCCTAATGTATCGAGTATGCCCCAAGGAGAGACTACTGTTAGGGACTAGAACAAGGCAGAGAATATAGAAAATCTTCCATCAATGTCAGAGCAGAACAATAATAATTCTTACAAAATTACAATCACAACAATAATCAGGGAAATAATCGCTAGAGCGACACAGTGTCTATAGAAGAAAGCATTATCCTAGAGGATTTCCATTGGCATGGCATGGCATACATATTCTCTGAACTAATTCGTTATCGTTTATGCACTTCAATAAGCAAATACGGAAAATTTAACGAAAATCCCTGAAGCAGCAATGCATTGATGCATAATAATACAATAAAGGATATTGCCACCCACTAAGTTGAAAGGAAGCTTCTCACATGCACACACACACACACAGAGGCATTTACCCACTTAAATATTATGTCAGTTAGCTTTTCTTTTTTTTTTTTTGCTTTACTGTGTCACCACTGTGTGCAAATGCAAATGCCATCAATACTGGGCTGGAATCCATTGGGTATAGGGAAAGCCCTACACCCTTCAGTTTGTGCAAGAGAAGAGTTGAATAATGTCCTTGACTGTTTTCACGTAGAGAAGTTTATGGGTGGCATAAATATTCCTGTCAACTGTCTGTGTAGGTATGTCTGTATGTCTGTCTGTTTGTATGATTGACTGATTGACATAATGACCAACTACAGGCGAAACTACTACAAGTGAAAGCTTATTTTTTTCGTTTTTTTTTCTTTTTTTTCGCCCTTTTCACACTTTTTTCACTCACTCTCTCTTCAGTCTTTTCTCCAGAGAAACATTATAATCAGTAGGTCTCTGGGCTAATAAAAATGTACTGAAATCTGTGTCAGTGTGCGACTTCCGTATGATGTTGCCATTGTTTGTTTTGTGTAAAAAAAGTCTTCTTAACTAGGTTAATGCTAATTCCCCTGAAGGACTCAGGCACGTGTTCTTCTTAAGTACCTTTTTTTAGACAAGAGATGAGATGAAAGGATGAAAGCTGAATTGAAAAGGAAATATTTCAGTGGACAAACTGGAAGTCAATTTAACAAACAACAATTTTCGTTGGCAACATTTTAAAATGGATTTAAGGTTAGCTCAGATTATATCGGCAGATGTCTGTTATATAACATAGTCCACTGTATGGGCCCGTAGTAGTTTAAGTAAGCCATTTTGAATTTATAATGAAATACACAATGGATTTAAGTTATTTCTTTGCAAGATCTATATATATAAAAGAGACGTGTATGTTTGTCACGAGTAGACGCGAAAACTACATCACCGATTCTCAACAAAATTTATATATGTGTTCTAAGGGTGGTGAGTCGTGGGTAGGTTTTGACACGCCCACTGTCACTGCCCAATAGATTAAAAATACGTATTTCTCTCACATACCATATGATCAACAATCAACTTGGTTGCCTCCTAGGACTTTATTTCTCTCCACCCAAACAGTGTTACCATATCTGCGGGTTTTAACTTCGGTGAAATTTTTACCTTTCGGTTTCAGGGAAAAAATTTGCTCATTGGATAAGTTTAACAATGCAACTATAAAAGTTTTTTAGGCCCAGCAAAGCGGGTCGGGCCCAGGCATATTAGTAAAAAGTCTGGTGCACGGAAGTGTCAGTTTGCCAGCGCCGGACAGTCGCAGTGGTAGTGAAAAATAGTCTGTTCAACGTCAGCTTCTTTGCAAAGATCGAATTGATTGACGAGGCCAAGCTCTTGGCCATGCCTTGCTATGAAAAAGTGACCAGTATTTATTCCAGTCAATATTCGTAAGCTCGTTCTTTCCAGTGATACTGCAACTCTGGTTGGTTCTTTAAGTGCTAAAGGAAGGCCATAGCGATTTGGTGATAAAATAGTTTGAAGGGGATTGACTATCGATGGTTGGCTTTATGTACACTCAGAAAACTACACATCCCAAAAACAAAGAAAAAGTTTCCTCAAAAAAATTTCTCTCGTTTGAATAAAAATTTCTAGGGTTTGAATAAATTTTCTTGAAATGAGTACAAATTTTTTCATTACTTGCAACCAAGGTGATCAATTTGAAGATACCTTTTTCTTCAATGTTGGGAAATTTGAATTTATCAGTCGACGCAAAACATTAAAAAATTTTAAAATTAGTGAGGAAACGAATTCTGAATTGGATTATACTTTGATAAACATATTAATGTATACAAAAACTACCAAATAGAAGTATGTAATACAAATAAAAATGTATGACATATATAATATATAATATTATCGACCTAGTACATTTTAGTAGTATACTACTATAGTAGTAGTATTAGTAGTAGTAGTAAAATTAGTAGTAGTACTAGTTATTCTTGTATGAAAAAACAATGGTTTTAATAAAAAAAACATTTTCAAATTAAAGAAATATTTCCTAAATTTATGGAAAAATTTCTTTCTTTCAGAGAATATTTTCTTTAAAACAAAGGTAAACATTTTCCGAATTTTCCGAAAATTATAGAAAAATTTCCTAAAATTGTTGTAAAATTTTCTTCCTTTCATAGATTTTTTCTCTAAAACAAAGAAAAAAGTTTCCTTAAATTAAAGAAATTTTTTCTCTCGAATGATGAAAATTTTCTATGACGAAAAATCAATCCCATTTTTCCTCAATTTGATAGCCGTTTTTCCTCAATCGAGGTAAGTATTTCTCTGGGTGTAGGCACCGTAACTCCATGTCAAATTTTATGTAACCAAAGGATCTACTGACAGGCAAGTCAGAGGAAAGAAGAACCATATCTGAACCTTTCCCTTGAGTTCCTTCGCATATTCTTTTCCTACGAAGTCACTTCCATCCAGTCTAAGGTGGCATTACACTTCGTTGCCACGTTCTGGTATGAAACTTCAACCAACTTATATTTCTTTTCAGTTTTCAAAAGTCAACTCAACCCAAATCCACAAGAGTTGCTTTAACAAATATTTAAGCTCAGCCCTCCTCCCCGCCCTCAATCAAATTGCCCTGCTTTCCACACTTTCCATTTCAACAGCCACCACTCGCATTCGCATTTGCCACATTTTCAACTTGGCAAAAAATTAGCGTTCAATTGTCTAGTAAACTTCACGTTCGAACACAGTTTCCTTTATCCACTTAGTCGAACTGAAGTATTTGGGAAATTCCACTCTCGTCCATTGTGCATTTGCAGATTTTCCACACTTGGAATTTTTTTCTTTACTGTTGTTGTAGTTGTTGTTGTTGTATGCTTCGCCTTAGCATTTCCAATTCACAGTTTTTTTTTGTTTTTTTTTTTTTGGTTGTGTTTCGTTGGCGTGTTCGTCTGTATCCTTGGCTGAAAAGGATTTTCCGCTGTGACCGACATTCGTTCCGGATTCGCATTTCAAATTGGAATGAATACAGTTCGATGTTTTGGGCCAGGCTTTCCTTTGCTGGTTTTTGTGTTTTGTCCTTTGGCATCTTCCTTGTGTCAATTGGGAAAATGTATTGGTCCTGCTGCCGAGCCGGTGTTCAGGGAGTGTGAGTATGTTGTGTGTATGTGTGTGTGCGTGGTGCAGTTCTATATCTCGCCTGGTTTAGTGCATTTTCAGCAAATTTTCTGCTGAGTGTGGCACATCAATCCGTTCCGGGGGGCTGCGGCTCTTGCTGCTGCATATACTTTGTGTAGTGTGTTTTCGTCAGTTTTAGGTTTAACCATTTTTTCCTTTACGCTCCTCCTCTTCTTCTTTCTTGGTGTTATTCCTGCTTTTCACTGGCATTGTTTGGACCATTGGAATTTCGAAGCGTTTCCCTGCATGTTGGTTTACTTTAGCTGATTTGAGCTCAGCTCTCGCTTCTTGTCTCTGTGCTAATTTGGCATGCATCTGTGACTGTGAATGGGTTTTCATACAACAGAAAGTATGTCACTGGTTTGATTGACTGATGGCCAGTTGCCTGATTGTACGGGGATAATATTGATGAGCTGTGAAGAGATTTTAAAATTTTAATTGAACTTAAGGAGAGTTTTTGAGCGATGATTCTGGGACATGGGTGTGGTACATAAAGTATCAACCTTGTACTCAAAGATACAAAAATTATTCCTGATCTGCTCCATAAATTATAATGGTTCAACAAAACACTTGAATGCGTCATGATATACGACTTAACAGTTACTTAAAAAGGATTAGCCACACGCACGCACGCGTATTAGTCCCACGAGTACAAAAACGACACACAAAAGTCCATTGTAATGTTCAGGCTAATGCTAGGCTTATCGGGCCAACGAAAAAAAGATTAATTTCGCTTAAGAGGCATTCAGTAAAGCATTTATTCACGTAACCTACATAAAAGCACACCTTAAAAAAATGTAAACTATATCAAATTCGAAAAAAATATTGAATTAGGCTATGGACTAATCCGTTCACATACAGACACACGTATGATTGAGTGTGGACCATGTGGACCATAGTGTAAACGCCCCAAATGACAGTTGCAACTCATGTTGAGAGACACTTTATGACACTTAAAATGTCAAACAAATTGACAATCACAAAGGCATGACATTTCAAGATAAAAAAATTGTATTTCACCAAAAGCCATCCACAAGGCAGACCACCTACTTGCATATAAAGAAAAAAAAAAAAAAATAAAAAAAAAAAAAATGAAAACAAAAACAAAAAAGCTTTTAAAGCTTAAGCTGCATGAATGAGAAAATGCTTTATATGTCAGATAAGCGCTTTAACCCATTTATTTATTCATGTTTCCAATGGTAATCGGTGGAGGAAATACATTCGATTTTTATTGAAACAAATTAAATTGCCCAGCCGATTGTGATGTGGAGTGATGTGTTGTGTTGTTAACAATGTTTTTTCCTCAGTTGTCATTAAAATTATCATCATCAATGCACACACACACACAACGCACACCATATAAGCACATTAATGTTAATGTGCCCACTTGTGCTATGTCTTCACCTAATTTCCTTACAGCAGTCAGACACTCACACGCCCCATGGTGATGGTATTTGTTGGAGAGAACTTTTTTTTACATGATTTTTCTTCTCCTTTTTTTTATACTTTAGCTACATTTTTTACACTATTTCATTTCATTTTATTTTATGCTCATTGTTTTTCGTTATGACATTCTCGCTGGGCTTTTAATTAGAACAAATTAGGTTAACAGCCTTTATGGGTTGAACTGAGCCCGTGCTACTACCATCATGGGCATAAATCATCAACTTTAAACTATAAAAATTTAATTAAATTAAGTATTTTTGGTTTTATTTCATTATACTACAGCAATCGAAATCAAAAGTGTTAAGTGTGAAAGTGAAGAGTGAATGGAAAAACAAAAAAATATTCTCTGTGAAAAACACTTTAGATAATTTGATTAAAGTCATTAGTGAGGGCACTGGAGTAACTTATAGTTATGTACTTAGCATAGACTGCTCATATGAGACTAGGAAATTTTTTGATTTTTTTATACATTATGGCGTGGCAGATTTGTGATTAGGCTAAGCAATTTCTATACTACCCTGGCGAAAATATAATAACTCCATTGATACCAAGTTGACAAGATGTGTGTACTACAGGGATATACCTTAGGGACGTACCCAGGAAAATATTTCGGGGAGGGGGTGGAGGGTGTTCATAAAACACTAGTAACCGGTTGCAACTAATAACTAGTAACCGGTTGCAACTAATCACTAGTAACCGGTTGCAATTAACCACTAGTAACCGGTTGCAACTAGCCATAGTAACCGGTTGCAACTAACCACTAGTAACCGGTTGCAACTAACCACTAGTAACCGGTTGTAATTAACCACTGGTAACCGGTTGTAACTAACCACTAGTAACCGGTTGCAACTAACCACTAGTAACCGGTTGCAACTAACCGGTTAGTAACTAATTTATACCAATTCCATAATTTTTCTATGACTTCATAAATTTTGTGGGGGGTGTATGAACACCGTAAATCCTCCCCCAGTGTACCTGATATACCTACCGTGATTTATGATCCATTCAGTTGTCAAATCGATTAACTCGACTATTCAGAATTCTTAAATATTTCATATTGGTCTCTGTAACCTTCTGAGTTAAAAGCATGTCACATCGCCAAAAAAGTCCTGTTAGTGGTTTTTATCCTTATGGAAAGTGTTTCAGAATATAGAATAAACTTTTATGAGGTTTTCAGGTGGTTTGACATAATAATATCGAAGTGGAGTTGAGATTATCGAAGTTGAGGTTATCGATTTGACAACTGATTGGCTCATATATCGCAGGATAGATTAATGCTGTTAGCAGCCTTACCCTCTTCTTTATTAATGCCATTGTGTGCGGTGAGGAGCCACATCCTGTACGATGTGACCCTTATATTACAAAACACTACGAATTTAGACTGTCGAGTTGATATTGTCGACGTCAGTTCGTGATATTGCAGACGAGTGAGTTACACCAGTTCGTGATATTGCCGACGAATTGACCAATATTATTTTTGTTACACCGTTTGTAACTCCCAAAAGGAGGCGTGGTAGGTATTGAAAACTATTATTGCCCAGCATAATCTCCAGAGTCGATCTAGCGATGTTCATATTTTTTGCTTCATACACTGCAAAAGCGAAATGAGTTGTTCATACACACCTAAAGTGTGTAAAACTTGTGGACACATTTTACACTCAAATTTCCGTGTATAAACGGTGTAAGTGCTTTGTAAAACACGCATGCGTGTTAATATAGCATGCCAAAATCTATAACGTGTGCTTTTTTTATTTATCAAAAAAAATACACTCTTAAAAATGTGTTTTGTGTGTTAAATTGCACACCAAGAGATCAGTTCACTTTACAATGTATCGGACGATAACTGCCACAGTGGTTGAGATAGGTACTGACTTCTGACATTCTCTTCTTCTTGCTTCTATTTGGATGCTATTGAACGCCTACCTCCCATACAAAATGGCGTCCCCAAATTTCTCTATTTTCGTTTATTTTGAGAGATAGTTACCGACGCGATTTCGAAGTAATTTTTTATTTTACTGGAAATGGGAATGGAACTGGAACGAAATGGAATTGGACCGAATCAATGTGGAATTGGAACAACATTTTGTAATGGATTGCGAACGAAGTAGGAATGTAAATTATCGATAATTTTACGATATTTTATCGAATTATCGACGAGTTATCGAAGAGTTATCGAAAAATGTCCTACATAAAATTACCGAAAAACATTCTAAGATTCATGTGCAGTGTATTTTAGCATCGACAGTTCTCTTACAATTTTTATACCCCCACACTCACTGTGGCATTGTATACTAACTTTGGCACAACGTTTGTAACGCATATAAGGGGCGTGTCAGGTGTGAAGAAGTATATATATTCTTGACCAGCATCACCGCCGGAGTCAATTTAGCCATGTCCGTCTGTCCGTCCGCACGATAGCGGTCGCAGTTTTGGAGATATCGACTTGAAACTTTGGGTACATGTTTTTCTCGTGAATACTGAGATCTAGTTCGAGAATCAGCCAAATCGGACAAAAACTGGGCGTGCTATACACCGAGAAAAAAGGTCAACATTTTTCAAGTCTTTTTTATTGCTGCATTCGATTGGAAATGTTTAGAAACGTATTTTTGACATGGTCCGAGGTTCCGAAACCACATATATAAGGGCAAAATGGGGTCTTGAGACCACATAATTTTATGTTCGAGGTACTTCTTCCTACTGTGTGGGGGTATTCAGCTTCGGTATAGCCGAAGATAGTCCACTCTCTAGTTTCAATAATGGTCGTAATTTACCAATAGAAATCCAGTGTAAACTGTAGAAACTGAATATTTGTGTGCAAGTAAAGTGAATGAAAATGGAGGAGGTAAGTCTAAAATTGGTTATTATTCAATTTATTTATCATATCCACACACCATCCGATAGTTTCTTCATGTAAAGATATGCAATACGCATTACAAAAAGTTGTATCATTACATGAATCCCATTTATATTTACTAAGTAAAAATATCCAGTTGTAAATTATATTGACCTTATACGATTGCTTCCTCATTGTTCAAATTAAGATAATTTAAAAAATTTTGTGTTTTTTGCGGTAAACTTAAAATTGTTTAATACGATTAAGTGTTAAAGTAATTGCCTGGTTTCAGGGAGTAGGTAATGCTCTCGGAAAAATATTCAAAACAGGCACATGCCATTCACTGTGCAAACAATTTCTTTTCTATTGGAGTATGTGAAAAGTTTCCACAAACCAAAAAGCAAACTGAGTTTGCTCAAAATTTCTATGCAAATGGTAAATAAAATATTTTTTGAAGTGTTTTTTTTAAATTTTATTTTCTATTTTTTTTCCTACTAGACTCCGTGATGAAAATGAAAAATCTTTTAAAATAATTAATGGAATGGGCCGAAATTGCAATGTACACAAAGGGATAAAGTCAACACCAGGACAGACAAAGCTAAGCGTAGATGGACAAAGAGAAATAGTTACACAAAAAGTGTTAATGGTATTTTCATTTGCAATGAGTAATACACTGAGTAAAACAAAAAAAAATCAACTAAAAATGGTACAGAAACGACTACGCACGCTACAACGTCAGACAGAAATTTGAAAAATCTACAAAAAGAAGCAAATCATGGAAGAGGAGTTAGCCACACATGTGCCCACATATGCTGCAAGAGTGAAAAATGAACTTTTGTCGCTCGACTAGTCGGTTTGGTTGCAGGGACTTTTTCATGTCCTACCATACCCATTTGCCATGGAGCCTAAAACTCTTACGAGTTTTCAATTGCAACTCGAAACGATTTATAATAAATTCCAATTCATTTCATTTCATTTGTCGAAGGCATTTTCAATTTATCGCATATGTGTGCAAATGGGGGGGAACAAATGTAGATACTTTGCTCGCGTGTTATTTGCATTTGAAAATGATTGCAAAGAGAGAAACTAAGCTTTACTTTACTTTATTGGAAATACTATTTTTCGTTATATTTAAAAAAAATCAAATTAAATTTTCAAGTTTTCTAGAAGGTGCATGCAGGCAGGCAGGCAGGCAGACAGCCTTGTTTGTCTTGAATCATTCATTCACTTTTGGTTTTCTCAGCTAGTTGGCTAGACCAACCCCCCTTAGCTGGTTGCAGCCCACATGTGTGCCTGACGAATATTTTCAATTAGTTGCAATGAAATTTTAATTTGTTTTGGCCACAAAACGTGTTTTTTTCCAAATTAGAATTAGTTTATTTTTTTGCCTTCTACTACTTCAATTAAATTTAATTGCAAATTTGTTTTTTTTTTTGGTTGCTCAAACTAGAGCAGCTTTAGTAACTAATATTGGTAATTTGTTATGCGAATATTTTGAATTATTATTTTTTATTTTATTTATTTTTTTGTGTGCTACTCAGGTGTGACTTGTGTTTATTTTGTGTGTATTTTTTTTTCTTCTCATTGTACTAGTATTCGACTGCCAAAATATAATTGATTTCCTTCGAATGAACGTTCGCTGGCTCAGTGGGTGGTTGTCATTATGTAAATTAATTAATTCGTTTTGAATACAAATTTTATGATTTATTAACCTCTTTTTTCTTTAAGATTTCAGTAGCCAATTAAGTTGTTATTTCGGTTCGTACACTTGGCAGTACACTTTCAATTTCGTGTGAAACTGAAAAAAATATTTTTAGATCGGATATTTTATACACAAGGTGTAACAGTCCAAAAGTCAAACATCGATTGGGTACTCAAAATCAAAAATAATAGTTTTAAAAATTTGGCATACTTTGCTATTGATGTAATTTTTTTTGTAATCAGGCGCCGAATTGCACAATTGTCTCGCATCGAAATGTGTATTCCAATCACGATTTTTTCTATTGAATAATTGGATTTACAATATATAAAATCCCATTATTTGTCTGTCCCGATCAGAGATGGTAAATTTTATCAGGCAGTTCCCCCACATGACTCTACCGAATTACCCAATTTCAAAAAATATTTCCCCAAATGTTAGAAAGTTTTTTTTCAATTTCTCCCGTATGCAGATGAAAATAAAAATTGTTTTGTGGAAATCATATATTTTTTAGGGTTAAAATGCTGCGTGCAATGTTTTGGAAAAAGTTCCCCAAAGCAATCCTTGCAATAAATGGAAAAAATCCCCTCCTCCTCGTAAAACTACAAATTACTAACAAAATGGGAAATTCCCCACAATCCGGCATCTCTGGTCCAGATATCCTGATGAAAAATTCACCTGAATTTGTGGAATTTTTTTTAAAAGTTGAATTTTATGCTAACTGTAACAGTTATCATTTTTGAACAAATTTAAAAAAAAAATCCACTTTTTAAAAAATTTTCAAAATTTAGGAGAAATTTTTTTCACAAAACTTTCTTGCATCCCAAAGAAAATTTGTATAGCCCCCCAGGAAAAAAATTCGAAAAATAGATACTTTTTCTACCGGAATTTTCTCGAAGTGTACTTAAAGGATTATGGTGTTCAAGGTACTTATTCGAAAGGAATTGAATAGACCTTTCCATTGATACCTATACCTGTAACAAAAATGGTGCCAATGAGCCACTACACACAAAGAAAGGGGTGTAAGCAAAGCATATTAATCAAAGTAGGAGCGACATTTCATGTATTTGTGAGTACAGGGTCTGTCCTGTCAAAAAATGTAAACGAAACAGTTTAACCCTCATCCGATTAAACAAACGCGCTAAGAACTATCCAGGACAATCCCTCAGTTCGATATCCAACGCTGGCGCTTTGCTTCACAACTAGGCGGTTGGAACATTTGCACACTTCCGCCATTACCGCACACTGCACATCACATCACTTTATATTTAAATTTCTCTTCATTTTATTTCCCGAATTCAACATTGTCACACAAATTTCTTATTATACCCCCACACTCACTGTGGCAGGGTATACTAACAACGTTTGTAACGCCCATAAGGAGGCGTGTCCGGTATGGAAAAGTATATATATTCTTGATCAGCATCACCTCCTGAGTCCGTCTGTCTGAGTCCGTCTGTCTGTCCGTCCGTCTGTCCGTCTGTCCGTCTGTCCGTCTGACCGTCTGTCCGTCTGTCCGTCTGTCCGTCCGCACGGACGGACAGACGGACAGAGCAGGAATTTGGATTTTTCCATAAAGGGGCTTGGTAATCTGAAAAGTGGCCGTATTAGATGAAGGTAGTAGTTGTATAAAGTGAACTCTCCTGAACCCGCCAGTGGTTTTTGAGAGCTGAAATTTCACAAATATATATTCTGTGAAAGCATGGCTTTCAGTGTGGTTAACATTTTGTCCATAAACGGTTCAAAGGCGTTCCAAGGTGAACCAAGGCGGTCGATAAAGCGGTCTAAGGTGGACAAACATATCTATAGGTAGTAGTAAATCTGCAGATGTTGTGCTAAGAGTAATACCTAAACAAAGGTGTCTCTGGATTTTCGCCAATTTTTGTATTTTTGTTAAAATATAAGCTTGTCGCATTTTGGCTTGAATGACTCATATTTGCTGCTATGAATCCCGGAGTTGATGTTCCGTTGTTCAATTCTTAATTATTTCTGCCGTATTTACTACGATTTTCATTCAAACCTAGAAAAAAAGCAACATACTACGACAAGCTTTAAGCTTTATTTATATTTAATACTTCATTATCTCTATTCGTTTCCGAGATATGATTTTAGGTATTTTTTCACCTTTGAAATCCGAATCTTTGAACTCATTTCCAAGTGGCTGACTTCGCTTAGTTCCATTCCCAGTTCCGCTCTAAAGCATTTTTTTAAGACTATGTTACTTTAGTTACATCAGAATATTACCTATTCAATGAGACCATTACTTGACTACAAATATGAGCCATTCACTTTATGCTCACTTTAAAAATTCCATAAAATTGACTACCAATTCCTCACACCGAATTTTTTCTATCTCCTACAAATATTTGCATATTATTTTAAACTCAATAGAACATTAATCAAAAAACTACATTCCAGTGAGAAAACAAACATAAAAAAAACGCTTTGCTAAAAACAGAAACAGGTTCCACTCCAACTCCAACCCTATCGATGACAATTAATCAATTTTAATATTTCACTCGCCTACGACAACACGGCCAGAGTTGCCCACGCCGTAGACCAAAAAAAAATCCAATACGATTGGCAAACATATTAGAGCAAGCACAAGAAGGCTCAGTCTAACCGAGCTGTTTAAAAAGCCCATCAATTAAACACTTGTGCAGCATGTGTTTTTGAAAGTCAAACATGCAGCAATGTCCATCAATGCCACACACACACACACATAGACACACAAGACCATCATCACATCCGTTCATGTAGGAAAAATCATTTTTCATAATTTCCACACTTGCCACAATTGCAGTTCTGGGCGAAAGCACATATAATATTCCGGAATGAAGGAGCCCACCACCAATAACTCTCTCAGACTGCCCACAAGTACTTCCTCATACTGTTGGTGGCTACGAAGTCTTTCCACATACAGATATGTGTATGTGTCCCCCCCTATCAAGGAATTCACTGCCATCGCCAGTTCGAAACGTAACCGCCAATGCCAGAAGTCAACTTAATTAATTTTTACGCTTCCTCAACATACTGGCAGCGCGACAAGACCTTGTTCCCCAAGCCCTCAAGCATAATTTTGATTTAAGTTGGTTACTGACTGCTGGCACTGCTGCTGCTGCTGCTTCTGCTTACTGCCCCGCTGAGCCAAGGCCAGTAGAGGAGAGTGCCTACCAGAGAAGCTTCCGTACTCATTTTTGCACTGTGTGCATGTGTGTGTGTGTGGTGCGTTTAAGGCACCTTCATAGTTGCAATCTCAATTGAATGGAGAAGGAGGCAAAAATGAAGCACAGGAAGTGGAGGCGTCAGTTGATGCATTAATATCGAACAGATTGTGCCGAAGTGAAGTGAGTGGATATTATTAAATGCAACAGAAGCGGCCGTGCCATCGAGCACCGTAGTCTGCCTTGCCTACTTCTACTCCACCGCTGTTATGCCCTGTACTGTTATCTGGAAGCATGCCACTTTTCCATTGCATGTACTTACTTGCTGCAAAAAGCAGCAGCAGCAGCAGCAGGTGCTGCTGATATCTGATTCAATAAACGCATTTGGGCGAAAGCTGATTTTAAAGTGAGAAGGAAGAAAAAAGGTGGAAAAAGTATTAAGGCTGTGAAAAATTGTAATGTCGGTACTCGGTCTGAGTGAAAGAAGAAATTAATTAGGTAGAACTTTAATGAATATTAAATATTGGTAATCTAGGAGAACAAGAGGGAGTGGTTGAAGGGCAGTACATCTCTTTGATATACAGAAGAAGTTAATGAAGAAAGTAGTTGCGCATTAATATTCACAGGTGACACCAACTCTAAAGTACCATAGGTGGGAAAAAAGGCTATTAGCCATTTTGAAAAGTTAATTAAATAATATGTAAAATTTTCATTAAATTGACCATGGACTTACATGATTAACATAATCACCAATGAATCACTGCATCCTGGGTGCCCGGACATGGCCTTATAGAAGATAACAAAACCGCGGCTTAGAGTGATGTTATGTCTATACCACAGTCGAGAAGAAACCAATATGCATCCATTGATTGACGATATTTTAAAGAGACCTTACTGTAAAACGTCGCAACAAATCTGAGCCAGACTGAGTTTAAAAAAAACTGCGTCACTGATGCTTTTGGATAGGAAATTCTTTACCACTCAACACTGCACCATAGGACAAATGGCAAAGGTCTTTTGAGTTTTTTTTTTTTTGATTTTCTTAAATGATTTCGATTCACTCAATTGAAATTTGAAAGGAATTTATTAGATGACCATATAATTGCGATAGAAGTAAGTGAAAATTTGGGTAAATAGGAAAAGAAGGGAGAAATAAAAGGGAGATGAAATATTTTTAGAAAATGTAAAAAAATGGGAAAAATGTAGAAAAAAGAAATAAAAAAAATAAAAATTTCCTTTAGATTAATTTCAGCAATTTTGATTTAAATTTAAGAGTTTTTGGCCACTTCATAATCTGCAATGATATTAGGAACAAACCAGCCAAAAAACCCTTAATTATACCCTACACCTCATGAGGTATGGGTAATACCCATTGGGTATATTCACTTTGGTCTGATGTTTGTAACGCCAAGAAGGAGAAGTGTCCGGTATGGAAAAGTATATATATTCTTGATCAGCGGCAGCTCCTGAGGTGATTTAGCCCTATCCGTCTGTCCGTTTGTCCGTCTATCCGTCTGTCCGTCTGTCCGTCCTCTTTTCTTGCAGGAGCACGATTGCAGGAGCTAGAAGAAAGCTAGTGATCCCAAATTTTGGATTTATCCTTTTTAGGCCCTAGAAGGAGTTGGGATTGAAAATGGGTGGAATCGGTCGACTGCCACGCCTACCTCCCATATAAGCGAAAATCGTGTTTTTAGCGAAATTTTAAGATTTCATCAAAACAGTACGAAATTTTGTATAGTGGGGTTTTCGGGGTCGCTGATTTCGAATTTGATGTCGGAATTTAAAAATTCAAGATGGAAAAACCAATATGGCGGCCGAAATTTTAAGATTTCATCAAAACAGTATGAAATTTTGTATAGGGGGTTTTTTGGGGTCGCTGATTTCAAATTTGATGTCACATTTGCAAAATTCAAGATGGCGTATACAATATGGCCCAGTAGGTGTAGGGTATACATCCATACAGTCGGCTTGCCCGAATGAAACTTACTCACTTGTTTTAAATCGAAATTGATGAATTTTGTTGCTAGGGAAAATTAAGAATCTTCTTTGTTTTAAATTTATTAAGTATATAATTTTTTTATTAAATTTTTTTAACTTTATTTTATTTTTTTTTTTTATTTTTTTTATTTTATATTTATTTATTTTTTTATATTATTTTATTATTTTTATAATTTAAATTTTTTTGGTTTTTATTTAAATAAATTTTCCTAATTTCATTTAATTTTTTTAATATTATTTTTACTGTATATTTTTATAGTTTTCGGAAGTTTTGTTTTATTTAATTTTGTTAATTTTTATTATTTTTATGAAATTTACTTTAATTTTTTTTTTAAATATAAATTTTAGCTGTTTCATGTACCGTTATTTCATAATTTCCACTGAGAAATTCACGTTTTACATATTTACTGTAACTAAATTTTGCAATAAATTTATTCCATCTAATCTAACTGAAAAAATTCTAAAATTAACTTGAAAAATATAAAAAAGAAATCAAAATTTATACAAAACAAATCGATGCCTAAATACCGTGAGCGATATAATCCATAATAATATACCAACCGACGATTTATACGCTAAACGGATGCGGGCACAAACATATTCGAAATGGAACTCTCTCACATCGGGGCTCTTCGATACAACTCAAACCGTGCCAGGCCAGACCGATTCAATTCAATCCACTCCACTGAACGCCTAAGCAGATCACATAAATTACAAACCAATTTTTTTTTCAAGTTTTTGGAATCATCTTTTTGTTCAGATGTTTCAGTTTTTTTTGGAGACTATTCGCGCTGTGTGCCTTGTGTGAAATCCGCTTAAAATACACACACTCACACACACACACAAAAGAAGCGTAAAATTCACCAAATTCCCGAAAACATTTTTCTTGCATTTCAGTTCAGTTTTAAGCAAAAGTTTTGTCGGATGATGAAGTGGTAGAGAATGGAGAAGCGGTACCCACCAGCAACGGCACACATAGCCACTTTAGGGCAAGAATTAAAAATAAATAACAGAAAAAAAAGCGAACTTAACTGAAACAGAAACACATGTCACAGATTTGTTTCACTTTCGGAAGCACTTAAGCACTCAGCGAATCTGTTGGTAGAGTCGCGCGGCAGCTACGACTGGAAAATGCAAAACGTCTCATTGTGAGTGTGAGGGAAAAAAACTGAACCAAAAAAAAAAAATACAACTGAAAAGCATGGCACATCTTTTAAAACCTATTCGAAATGAATTTCTGTTTTTTTTCTCGGGGGGTAGGATCTGCCCGAAAAACAAATTGATTATTCCCCTTTGACACTTGAGACCATTATTTATGCGCGCTTCTTTGCGATTATACTTACTTGTATGTATATATATTTTTTAATACTTACTTATAATTTTTTGGTACTTTATTTAGCATAAAGCAGGGATGCATCATCATCTTCGATACCCATAAATTCACTAGTCATTGTAATTTTTGCCTTATTGCCATTTGATTCAGAACAGTTGACTGAGCTGACTGTATGTGTGGTGTGTGTGTTTTTGCTTAACTGCTTTGTTTTAAAATTCTTATTCCGATTTTACAAATCGAAAATTTTAAGCTCATTAAGCGCTTAACGGCATAAAGTGTTTGATTAATAAGTTTTTTAGTCATTTATTATAATTTTCGGTTTTCAGTTTTAAGTTTTAAGTAGTCGGTGGCATTATTCACACATGATTCGTATTCAGTTTACTTTTAACAATAAACAAAAATTTAAGTTGAATTAATTCTTCATTTTACTGAAGAAATTTATGGCTGACTTCTGGTTATTTTGTGTATACCTACTTTTTATTTTATTTTTTGTTGGTGAACTTTAATTTGGTGTAGAACAGATAAGCTTTTGCGGTTAAAAATTTCTTTTTAACGAAAGAGCATTGACCCCCTTAAGGACAAAAACAGTACAAACATTGTGTTCTGTAATGAAATCTCAAACATAACTGATTACTTCATTACTTCATTACCATTCCAATTCCAATTGCAATGTTTTTTTACTAGAGTTTCATCTCCCATCTCAGCTTTTAACCTGGGAAATATTTATCTCATCTGTAAAAGCATCAAGAGGTTGTGCTCTGTTGTAGAATAGACCATGTTTTAGCCCTCGGTTGCGTTGCAGCTTCCAGTCCACTATTCCGTTTGACATCTATAAGATAATCACAGAGAATAAGAAGATGGTAAATATTATTGAAGTCATTGCAAGTACATCGAAAAGGGTCATGAAGTAAGTAATTAAACCTACAAAAGTTGAGGTGTAGAAGACAGTAGTGTCTAGGGTCTCTTATGGTGGAATTCATGATATTCAGATACTAAGTGGTGATATAGTAGTTTATGGAGGAATGTCACGTTAAGCATTTGTTCTGAGGATTCCAAACCACAATTGGATAATCGAGTATCGGTCTAACAAGCGAGGTGTATAGTAATGAAATTTGTATTGTGCATTTCCACTATCAATGTTATAGCAGTAATTGTAATGGTAATGTAATGGCAACCAATTGAGTTTATGCACGATAGAAAGACAATTGGGGGCTCCCTTACTCCCTGTATATCACAAAAATGTTCCATAAGTGTCCACCCATATGCTCATCGTATGTCCTCTCAGTTCCGATGAATTCCCGCAAATCAACTAGCTAGTCTAGCATGATGATTACATCCTATCGTAAAAAGTTTACCTGTTTTTTAAAGGTATATTTTTCCTCTATCTAATACATATTTAACATTTCAAATCCAATTAAAATTGTATTTTTGAAGAATTATTATGGGCATGGGTAAAATGCAAAACCCGATTTAAGCGGTTTTAAGAATTGATCCAGAAAAACTGGGCAATACGAGTGCTCTTTCTAAACCCCGCTAACCTAATTTATTAGTCCCGTTCATGTGCATTTTTTAGTGTCGAACGATGTTAGAAGGCGCAGGTACTTGGCGTCTTAGATGGTTTCATTATTAGCTAATGTTGTCGGTAGCAGTCCGTTCCCCACAATACTGTAACACCAAACTTTGAATTTAATGCTCCAAAGTCATGTTACTTAATTGAGGAATCACAATGAAACAAGAGAAGAAGTCTGATTCAGATGAGAGTGATATACCATCTGTATCTCCAAACGGTCTGTATTTCGGAGGATAAAGACGAAACTGAGAGGCTAGGAAACACTTGCTCAAAATCAAGCGATCACCTTGAAAGCAATATCGGATTATTCTAGTTATTTTTCACCTTCAAGACGTTTCTTTTTTATAAAGCTACACAGCAGTATACTGACTATATTCAATCGGAAGGGCAAACAGGTTCCAGGATGGATGTAGATTTTTGCCGTCCAGCACTAAAAAAGTTTGATCCGTTCACTGAAAATGAGGGCTGATGCCTATAGAATACTTGGCTACCATTTTTTGTACACAGAACTTTTCGCAGTGATTTGACAGAACTGGAAACGATGGAGTAATTTGTTGTTGTTTTGAAGGATTGACGAAGTGAATGAATCAGCTTTCCTTGGACTTTAAGTAGTAGTAGGAGTACATGGATGAAATAAGGACGTACTCTGACGAAATCTACACTGCAAAGTGAAATGTGTTATTCATACACACCTAAAGTGTGTAAAACTTGTAGACACATTTTACACACAACTTTGCGTGTATAAACACTGTAAGTGCTTTTAAAAAACACGCATGCGTGTTAATAGAACATGCCAAAATCTTGAATGTGTGTTTTTTTTATTTATCAAAATAAATATACACTTAAAAATATGAGTTGTGTGTAAAATTACACACCAAAAGATAGGTTCACTTTGCAGTGTAGATGTCGGTATCCACTCCATTGACTGGTGCTGGTATGTCCAGAAACCTGTACCGAGCATAGACATTTGAATCAATAAAGAAGACCTTATACGGATTTATGCTGAAGACAACCCTTATTATATTTTAAAATCAATTCCGGGTATCTTATGCGATAGGAATGCAAATTTTATAAATTCCAATTAAAACAAAAAGAGTACCTGTGCACCTAGCCAGCCACATAGGCTTTAAGTTTAAACTTGAAATGTTTTCTGCCCAACATGTAACATATAAATTAATTCCTAGAGTTCACACTAGGGGCACCTACTGTCACCTCGAACATACCATAATTAAAAAGAAAAAAAATATCAATAAATCAATTCTTTATAGGCTACTCTCAGCCATAATGAACCGCAAAAAGATGCTCTTAAGAAAGGCATAAATAAAATATATATTTTGCCACAAAAACAATATGGTATGGTGAGGCAAAAAATAACCATACATCATTTGGTCCAATGTCACATACTCGTGTCAGTTACAACGTAAGTAAATTATATATATGAAAATTGCATCCTGTTCCTGTAGCGTGAGCGCGTTGCAGGCTCAACATTGCGCTGCAATTCCAAAGTGTGAACGATTCAATTAATCTCAACACTATTTATTATTGTTATTATGACCACAAAACCGAAACGCATAGAGAGAGCGACTCGCCTGAGCTGCGGTTCATTGACTTGGACAGAGGATGGACGCGAACCGACAATGTCTATGGGACCGCAATCGTAAGTTTTCCAAGTCGTCGTTGTTGTCGTCGTCGTCGTCGTCGTCGTCGTCGTCGTCGTCGTCGTCGTCGTCGTCGTCGTCGTCGTCGTCGTCGTCGTCGTCGTCGATGTTGTGGTCGTCCATGGCGAAACGCATCAACTGTAACTTTTCGCACATGGCATGGGTGTAACATTAATTAGTCGCACGAGGGCGAGAGAGAGAGACAGAGAGGAATGCCATGCTCTGGTGTGCCACACCATGTGGCGACAATGACTGTGTGGTGTGGTGGTGCGGCTATCGCGATAGCTTCTTGCTGTTACACTCTGCTCTGGTATTATCATATTTATTAAAGCACCATCATCGATATGACGATGCGTTGTGGATTTTGTGACTTTCGTTCGGCGCGACGGACTTTGACTATGAACACCATGAATCCATGACTACCTGTGGCTATCACAACAACATCTAAAATTGATTGCTTCTGTTGCTACATATGATCGTGTTAAGATATCCGCTTGGAGTAATTCTTACTTAAGTAAATTTTTTCCATGGAAGTGTACATCCATTTTCCGTTGTTGTTGTTGGTGCTGTTGTTGTTGTTATTTTTTTTTGCACTCATTCAACTATTTTGCGACAGTCCATAAATCAAAATCATTCACGCTTTGGAATTTCAATGGCTTGGTTGTCAGGGTGTACACTTGCAGTGTCATATGTGTACCACATACACGGTTTGGTCTTCTTTCGTAGGCTCCTGCTCCTCAAATTGCATCTTGCACAGTGCAGGTGGTGGTAGCGGCTGAGACTAGACTTGCCCATATCAAAAAAAGGGCTTCTCTGGCCTTTTTTAAAATAATAATGGTATTTATTATTAAGGCTTGTTCTGTTGTGCCGCCACCGCCGCCTATATTTTATGATTTTATGAATATGCAAAAATATGCTTTTGACAGTGGAATGTTAAAATTGTCATTAATTATTTCTTTGGCAGGTTGGTCTGAACAACTTCACAGAAGTAAGGTGGAATATTAAACACGAACAAGGTTAACAGAAATGCAGTGAGTGATATGTACAAGTACTAGGCCTTGGAGGATAATGCACAGTAAATGCAAATAAATGTATTACAATTAATTCTTAAAAGCAAGGAGAATATGGGTTCCATGAATGAAACTCTAACTTGTGACCATCAGCCATATTTTTCGCACGACATTGTTAAAAATCGCACCCAAAATGTGATTTAATGGGCAAGACCTTGTTCTGAAATTAATAGCGATTGCAAGATTTTCTGAGGAGGGCATATGGTACGGAAGAAGTATTGTTCCCGCGGACAATTCCACTCTTTCCAGTAAACATTCGCTCTTATTAGCTCCCCAGATACAAGGGATGACAACATAGCAAGAAATAATCGTCCATCATACAAACATAGTACCGGTCTGGGGTATTCGGGACCACGTACGAAATACTACAAATCAATGGGCATATTGACCAACATCTTCCAAGCAGAAGTCCATGCAATTCAAAGATGTGTGGAATTCAACCTAAAGAGAAAGTACATTGGGCGGGAAATTGTAATACTATCTGACAGCCAGGTGGCCAGAGATGCGCATTTCATAGCACAATTGACACACTCAGAATAAAAAGCGATGAAATGTATGGAGCGTCTGTACATTTCATCGCTCTTTTGCTCTGAGCATGTCAATTGTGCTATTCTGTCTCTTTCTCTCTAAGCAACTGCAAATCATTTTGCGCACCACTGCTCTAGACTCTCGCATCATTAGCTCCAGGCTACTGTGAAAATGCCTGGGAAATTAGACCGGCTTAGCGAGACTAACAAAGTTATACTTTGCTGGATGCCAGGATACATCAGTGTGGCGGGGAATGAGCCTATAGACGAGCTTTAGAGAAAAGGAGCGACTGCGCCTCTTACTGGGACAGAGTCATTCTGCGGTATATGAGATATGATCAGAGAAAGAGTAAGTACTTGCCAAGGAGAGATTTGGCCATCCTAAATCTCTCCTTGGCAAGTATAAGTATGAAGTTGGCATTGGGCTAAGCAAAAAACGGCCTCGTATTCCTCAAAGGTCACTGCAGATTGAGGGGGCTACTCACGACGTTGGTTATTTTAAACGACGACTCGTGTATATTCTGCATAGGGGAGTCGTCTTGTGGGAGCAATCATTCACTAAAAAGTGATTTAATATCAGAGCATGATTGGACAAAATTGGATCCCTTACTAATCCTGAAATAACTTGGGGATGTAGGAATGGTTGAGGGTCTTTTAGAATTGGGAGGCGTATGGTTCAAGGAACCTGTGATATTTTCACACACCACGGGATCAGGCTTGAGGAAAAAAAAAAAAAAACAATCGCAGGGCGTATCCCCTTTTTTTATTTATTTATTTATTTATTTATTTATTTATTTATTTATTTATTTATTTATTTATTTATTTTTTTATTTATTTATTTTTTTTTATTTATTTATTTATTTATTTTTTTATTTTTTTTTTATTTATTTATTTATTTTTTTATTTATTTATTTATTTATTTATTTATTTATTTATTTATTTATTTATTTATTTATTTATTTATTTATTTATTTATTTATTTATTTATTTATTTATTTATTTATTTATTTATTTATTTATTTATTTATTTATTTATTTTTTTTATTTTTTTTTTATTTATTTATTTTTTTATTTATTTATTTATTTATTTATTTATTTATTTATTTATTTATTTATTTATTTATTTATTTATTTATTTATTTATTTATTTATTTTTTTTTTTTTATTTATTTATTTATTTATTTATTTATTTATTTATTTTTTTATTTATTTATTTATTTATTTATTTATTTATTTATTTATTTATTTATTTATTTATTTATTTATTTATTTATTTATTTATTTATTTATTTATTTATTTATTTATTTATTTATTTATTTATTTATTTATTTATTTATTTATTTATTTATTTATTTATTATTTATTTATTTATTTATTTATTTATTTATTTATTTATTTATTTATTTATTTATTTATTTATTTATTTATTTATTTATTTATTTATTTATTTATTTATTTATTTATTTATTTATTTATTTATTTATTTATTTATTTATTTATTTATTTATTTATTTATTTATTTATTTATTTATTTATTTATTTATTTATTTATTTATTTATTTATTTATTTATTTATTTATTTATTTATTTATTTATTTATTTATTTATTTATTTATTTATTTATTTATTTATTTATTTATTTATTTATTTATTTATTTATTTATTTATTTATTTATTTATTTATTGCGAATCCGAACGGCGAGACTCCCAAAGAAGCTTTTCCATGACAAGTTACTGTCGCATTTTTGCTATTACTTGGGGAGAGATTGGTCATCTACACAGACAAATTTCTGCTTTACCAGATAATAGATAACAACATACAACATCCGACTAAATCCCTTCCCACCTCATCTAATGACGCATTATACACATTTTTACCGGGGTGCCTAATACTCTAATGACCGATGCCACATTCTTAACTAAACGAAGGGTTGACAAAAATTATACAAATGACAGATGAAACCAGTTGACCGGAACTAAATACTTGATAACTCTACTTATGATCCCATATTCCTGGGAACGCGTATTACCGAAATATTACAACCTAATCATAAAAACTATTTAAATAACCAACTGCACCTCGTTGCCAGTCTTATCCTTTGCCCCAAATGCACTATCTAATGGATTTTAAATCCTCTTAAATACCCTTTTCCAGCATTTTTACCAACATATTCTTATGAATTCAAACATTTCAAAAATAATTTTTTTATTATTCTCTGATCCTTACAAAATACACCCTTTCTTTCGAACACCATCGTCATTTCAAATTCTTTTACAATACCATAAAGTATTTAATTCCTTTTTAGCATTTGGCTTGTGTAGAAGTATTTCAAACGATCATCAAAGTGTCAAAAGCATCCAAGAGCCAAACGAACTAACCACTTGCTGCCTCCAGCAAACAAAAGACGCATCTCTCGCGGGATTATTGTGCTGCAAGATGGTCTCGTGTGTGTCTTGTATCATAAAACGAAATCGAAGCGTCAAAAGTAAACCGACCAATTCCCTACGCTAATAAATAATGTGGCATTTCTTTGCCTGAGTCAAGAAATCATAATAATTCTCTTTTGAAGACAATAAGCGTTCCAACTACGAAAACGAGATCCACCCATGCACAAGCACACACACACACATGAGACGCATAAACTGAAGCCGCAGCAGGCAAAGTGGTTGTTGGGCTTTTGTATTGATTGCGATCGATGAGGCTTAAATGCCACCATCTAGCGATCGATCTACCAGCCTGGCACAACACACATCACAGCCATCGAATTGAATGTGTCGCACATTCACGCGCGCCTGCGCGTCTTTGTGGTATCGTTTTGGGCTTGTTTGAGGAATTTCGACTTTTTTGAATGAAATTCTCTCGATAATAACTTAAAGGATTAAGGCATCGTTAAATCAGTTTAACGGCCGTCTATGTTATACTTACAGTCCAAACAAATCATTTGCTTTTGTTATTTTCTTTTTCTCGATGGCATTAAGAATTCTTTGAGCTGAGTCGTTCTATAGGTTTTTTTTCCCCTTCCAACGTCAAATGCATCTGGGGATTTTTTTCCAGTTCTTCTGTGTGTAGTTCTTAGGTTGCTTAGCTTTGAATTTATTTGCCTGATCGTATTTAGATTGATTTTGTATTGGAAATTCAGATTTCAATTGTTTGAATCGATTTTAAAATGCCCATTTGCCCATTGAGGAATATTAAATTGAGCGATTTCGAATTTTAAGACTTCAAAGGATTACATTTGGAGGAAAATAAATTTGTTTTATTGCTTTATCGTTCATATGGAGGTAATTTATTGCTGTTAAGATATTGCAGAGTAATTTAGGCATGCTTTTAATGGACATTTTACGAACGAGATGGATATTGAATATCTTTGTGAATAAACGCGGACCAAAGAAACACCAAAAAGTACCGACAAATTTAAAATTTTTCACTTACAATTTTCTTAAGTAAAACATACTCGCATAAAATGTTTTATTGTTCCAACATTATTTTTAATTAGTTAATATTTTAGCGTGAAAAAATGTAGAATTGTGATAAATACCAAGTGGTATCGATATGAGAAAAACTTGAAGTGATGTGATACCAACTCATACTCATATGAGACCAACGTAATTTTGATATATTTTCATATGTCAAAGTTATAATAAATTGTTGTGATATTAAAAGAAATTATTTTGGTAAGAGAAAATATAATTTTAATATCGAAAAATGTAATTTTGATATGAAAAAATGTAATTTTTATATGAGAAAATGTCATTTTGATATGAGAATATGTAATTTTGATTTGAGAAAAAGTAATTTAAATATGTGAAAACTTAGATTCTATAAGATAAAACGAATTTGCCTTTTCAAAAATAAGTTTTTTATAAAATGTCTCCTTGATTTCCTTTAATCTGATTATGTAAATGGGAGCGTTCCAAAGTCCCCAAAGTCCCCGAAATTCCTTAAAGTTTTACAAAAGACCCAGTTTAAAAATCCCCAGGATACGAAATAATTAAATCCCATTTGAGTTGTAATTTCTACTGAATAAAAAACAGGTGAGAAAGATTTTGTTGGTCAATGCTGACTTATATATACCCTACACTTACTGGAGCAAAAACTCCACATACCAAGTCTCATACTATTTCTATGAAGTCTTGAAACTTCGGTAGCCATATTGAATCCGCCATTTTGAGCGTAGAAATTTCGACAATAAATTCAAAATCAGCAACCTCAAAAACCTCCAAATACCGAATTTCATACAATTTAAATGAAATCTTGAGTTTTGGGCAGCCATCTTGAATTTTTAAATTCCAAAATTGAAATCATCCACCCTTAGAACTCCGTTGTAGCAACTTCCAAAATATTTCAAAAAAATCCTTAAATTTCGGCGGCCATATTGGATTCGGTATCTTGAACTTTGAAATTTCACCATCAAATTTGAAACCAGCGACTCCAAAAACCTTACTATGCCAAGTTTGAAACTATTTCAGCGATGTTGGGTTACATATTTTACATAACACGATTTTCACTTATATGTGAGGTAGGCGTGGTAGTAGAGCGATTCCGCCCATATCTTAGAAAGGCTTTCCAGGACCTAAAAGCCTCATGCTAGTGCGTGTTTACAAATATAGAGGACGGACCGATGGATAGGGCTTAATGAACCCAAGAGGAAGTAATGAAAACTTGGAACCAAAAATCGCGCGTTTTTTCCATTCTAGTCCCACACAGAAAGGACTTCAATACAGAAGTACTATTGACTGCGTACACGGAGAGAAATGTTGGCTCATGATTTACGATTATGGAGTCCATAAAATTATTGTTACTTAATTACTAACTATAATCATTAATTGTGAATATTAGTCACAAATTATGCGAATTCGTACATAAACTATGCATATGGATTGTGAATACATTATGATAAGGGTTTATGAATTTCGTGATTTATTTTATTATTCTTGAAAAATAATTGATGATTAACTAGGTCATGAAACTGCACGTGTTATCATGAATTATGAATAAATGGGTTGATTGTCATGAATTGCTGAGCAATATACAATACATTTAGACGCTTTTACAATAATGCCAGGGTAGCCTGATCGGTTAGGCGTCCGGACTGGAGAGGATCATGTCGGTTCAAATTCCGGGTAAACTGAATTTGTGAAAAAGTTATTATAAATTATTCTAAGCAAGTTGGCAAATAAAAAAGTAAAATTAAATAAAGAATTGAGTAAAAAATTAGCAAATAAAAAAAATTTTAATTTATTTAATTGGAAATATGTGCTCAAATTATTATTACGAATGATTCATTTATTCTCACTTAAGCCTAAAATTATGAATTTTTAATCATAATTTATGATTTTTGTTTGCACAATTTATTCCATCTGGTCATTGATTATGTCAAAAGGGAAAATAGTAATTCATGTTTAAGTGGCACAAATCAAGCAAACACCAATCACAAACTATGATTTTCACTTTTAACAGTTCTTATGATTAAGAATTCTTGATTATTGACTTCTAATTAATGGATCAATATCGTGACTAATTTTTACCTAATTGATTCCTATAACGCATGATTTCAGCAAGCATTTCCCTCCGTGTAGCTGGTGTTAGACATACTGAGGGCTATAATCGCTGAGAAACGGATGAATGTCGGCTACTCAGAAGGAACTTGAATGCAGAAGTATTGCTGACAGCGTAGCCGGTATTTCCATGTTTTTTTGAACTGAAGTTGAAACTAGTGCTGACTTTTTTGGGGGATTTAGGAAATGAGGCGCTTTAGCATTTGAAAATTTTTGTATTCAACCCCATGTAAACAAATAGATTTATCAATGTGTTGCCCAATTGAAAAAAATCAAGCAACCGTACATGCCCACTAGTAACTGATTAGAAACGTTCAGAAATTCTTTTCTCACTTCCTTTTTCGCAAGTATTCCCTTGCATCCATCTGTAAAATGGCAAAATGAAATTGAAATTGATTATTTTGACCTCATAAGTATCCACTTTCATTCCTTTTATCAAGCCCATCGGTCAATATGAACTCTGCTTAAATGGCATGGCGAAATATACTCATTTGTAAGTGCATTCTGTGTTCACTTTTTATATCTGGGTTGATAAACAACAGGTGGTCTCCATTTAATCAATTAGTCTGATCGCTTTGAAAAAGCGAACCACCCACCCACTGGGCAATTGTTGTTTTGAGCAACTTGAGTCTGGAGTTGTGTTTAAGAAATATTTCTTATGATTTACAATAATGGGCTTCTGGTCAGTGGAGATTGCGGAAGAAAGTTTTGAAAGAGCTTTTTTTTGTTTGTAACTTGTTTATTTGTGGAGATACTTGGTGAGTGATAGGGAATTTATTGACTATATTTTATTGAGGGAATTTGTTGTATTTTCATTAAAAATATTTTAATTCAAAGAAGATTTTAATTGCGTGTTACTGACTCTCTGCAAATCTTATCAATTGCAATTACCTCTTCCTCTCCACCACTTAAGCTGACTGCGCGCACATGCTTCTTCAATTAATCAAAATTCGCATAAATTAACTGCAAACTTTTATCCAAATGTACACATGTTCCGCGCTGTTAGACAAAATCATTTGAACATGTAAACAGCACACATCACTAAAATACTAAAACATAATTAAGATTTTTCCCATAGTTCAATGATGGGGTTTGGCTAACTCAAGCTGTAAAGAGGAAATGCACTTGGCTGGTGGCTGGCAATGCTGATAATGAGGCTAACTCCACTCCACTCCACTCACATGCTCCGCTCAATTTACCACAGCTTATGTACAAACGCATGCTCTGAAGTGTTAATTTTGCATAGCGTATGGAGTGTGTGGAAAACTAGAAGCTGCCATTCCAGTTTCAAATCACATTTATTAAAAAAGTTGCATTTGATTCGATTTGATTGGTTTGCAAAAGAAGAAGATGCGAATGAGCTTGCTCAGTCAGTAATTGCTTTGACGCATGCGTGCGCCGCCGGACTCAAGCCTCTTACTCACTACTTGACGGGTTAATAAACTTGTACTGGCGAGAGTTGTTAATTTGTCATATTGGTGCGTATTCATTATTAACAACTTCTTCGGTTTTAATTCGCAATTAAAGCAGATGTTTTGCGCTTTAGTGATGGTTAGTGGCTAGTTTTAATGGTGACTGTGTGCAATTTGGTGTGAGTCTTTATTGCATACAGTAATATATTTTATGAACGCATTTAGCTTTCAAGGCTTCACTGTAAAATATTTTTATATAATTTTTTTTCATTTAACTTTAGTTACTTCCACAGATTGTATCTGAAGGAAATGTCACGGCATTTTATGGGTCTATTAAAAACCTTCATATTTCTCAACAAAAAACCTAACAGAAGGCGCCTCACTAAACCGAAACTAAGCTATAAAAATTAGACCGGTATGGCCATAAATGTGGCATACTAATTTCATGGCCAAGAACTACCGAAATAAAAAAATTGTTTCCACTCACGTCTTCTAAAGAAATTTCTCAGAAAATACTCAAGCAGTTGGTTAGTTTATTTAGGAATGAATGACTGTATTCAATGGCTTAGATAGAAATGCTCGTAATCTAGGCAAGATCATCTCACGTATCAGAACATGTGAAATTTGTCTTTGATGTGTGAGAATTTTCGGTTATCTCGATTGAGAGACCGTGATTCCATTGATGCTTCTTTTTTTTTTTGCTGTTGTGATAAAGATGTGACCGTGAAGAACCCAGACGTGAGGAAAAATAAAGAATTTTAGTTACTTTATTGATGTAGTCCTCGATGCAATAGCGCAACAAAAACTATTCTGCATTTTGACTAGAAATTAAAACAAAACAAAAAAACTCAAAAGGACACAAAATTTTTTAAATCTGTATTACATAATTGTTAGATTAGAGCTACAATAGATTTGAACCAAAGCACCTCAAAGTTCAAAAATTTGTTTTTATATGTGCCTCACTCCCCGATCCATATTAAAACGGTTATAAATAAAATTTCATGGACTATTGAAGAATCCCAAAATGTTTCAAGCCTTATTTTGGATTTTACAGTAAATCAAATATAAAAGTACCATTTTCTTTATTTTTGAATATTTCTTTATTTCTTATGTTCTTTATTTTTGAATATTCTGGAAAAAACACAACCTCTATGTCACCCTATGTCCACTATATATCCCCCTTATATCCCTCCATGTCCCATCATGAGCTCTTTATGTCCCTCCTCAATATCATACCTACTCTATATTATCCATATTTTCATTACTATTATAATTTCTTTTGCTAACAATTTGTCCCGGAACTCCTCCCGCACCCTTTATCCGATTTAGCTGAGATTTCCATAGTATTTTCCTTATGGATGGGATAATGTTTTAAGATTCGGAAACTTCTTTATATACTCGGCTTACCCGACGCTGAAGTTTACCAATACAAAAAACTTACTGCGGACCCAGTCAGTTCTCTACCCGTTAGCGATAACATCTTAAGTCTGTTTTTCCACTTGTTCAGGAGAGCAAAAAAAATCGGAAAAATCGAAATTCTAAAAACATCAACCAATTGGCTATCAAATTGACAAAGTCTTAGATGAAAATTTTTGTGATTACAATTTTGGATGCTACTCTTACATACCATTTTTTAGATTAATTGGGCGAAAGAATTCAATGCATTTAAAGGTTTTAGTGACTTAAGATGTTATTCAAAATTGAAAATACTAAGCAACTAATTGCAATAGGAGCAAACCGATGACACAGAATTGTAGGTATCCTAAATGCGAAAGTATTGCCATAAAAATCTCGATTTTTACTTATATCGACATAAGATGTTATCGCTAACGAGAGTTATATAGGCTATAAATATATTTTGTCAGCAATTGTCAAGCATGCCGATGGGTTGCCTACAAATATAGATTCAATTTAAAAAAAAAATTTAAAAAAAACTCCATTTGTAGGCGTGGCAAAAGGTGTAGCGTCCTATCGTTCTTAAATGGTAATGATTTATGTCTCAAATATTAAAATTTTCGAAACAAAGAATTACAGACCAAACGATGCCATAGATTTTTGAATTGTTCGTACCTCGCCAGCCAATTTTAGATTCGAAAACCAAGACTGATCCAGATTTTTTTTTGGATTCAGTTCGATTTTTTTTTTAAGATGTTCCAAATTTTTTTTTATTTTAGAGGGGGGGGCCCTTTGGGCAGTTTGCGACCTCGAGTACGCCGACGACATTTGCCTTTTGCAGCATAAGTTAGACGTACTCTACACCGAAGCGTTGAAAGTTGGGATACAGAATACCATAGCAAAAACAAAGTCAATGTCCAACGTCAGAGGTGTCACATCAATTAAAGTAAATAAAGAAGTTATTGAGGATGTGTCAGGTTTTAATTACTTAGACAGCATCATAGCAAATGAAATTGATGTGGACGAAGACGTTTAAACTCGTATAAATAAAGCCAAGCCAAATTGCAAGTATACACTCAAAGAATTTTTTCGTTCGTAAGAAACGAAAAATTAGACAAACACACTTCGTTTCTGGTTTCGTTTGCAACCAACGTTTGAGTAACGAAAAAAAAAAATTTCAGCTCAGCCAGGATTCGAACGCGGGACGTAAGGTTCATAAGTTACGCACATACACGCTGTGCCACTGAGCTACTTTCGTTTTAGTCGATAAAAACAAAGCTTATATCGAATTCGTTTAAACGTTTATTAGAAATTAGTTTTTAATATGCAACAATTTAAAAACGTTTCCAATAAAAGTAAAATGCAGTACTTTTATTGGAAACGTTTTTAAATTGTTGCAAATTTATTTATTATTTGCGGCAAAACGACTTGATTTAAAGCAAATGTTTTTTGTTTGTAGTTTCGTTTAAGTTTGTATTCAAAAGTAGTATATTTGCAGCAAACGTTCTCCAAACATAATAATTCTTTGAGTGTACCGAAGCCAATAATCTTTAATTCAAACATTAAGAGTCTGTGCTGTATTATGGTTGCAAAGCCAGGAAACATTCTAAGGGGATGCAGAATATGATCCAGGTCATCATAAATAAATGCTCTCATCGAAGATTAAAGATTTGGTAGCCAAGCCGTATCTCCAAAGATACGTTGTGGAAGCGAACAGGACAACGCCAGGCTGTATCAGAAATTAAGGACCGAAAATAGAGATGGATTGGGCAAGCTAGCGCCAAGCCCACAGCAATATCTCGAGCCAGTCTCTACGTTGGAACCCTGAAGGCAGGTGTCGCCCACGTTCTCCCGCGAATACATGGCGCAGGACAGTTGACAGCGAATTGGGGACCATTCACTACACGTGGACTCACATTTTGCGACAAAGCTACGAATAGAGTCAGATTCAAGAAGATAGTAGGGGCCCTATACTTCAGTGGGAGTTGAGGATGCCATTGAGTGAGTATGTGGCCACTAGCCTATAACTCTTTAAATTAAAATAGGCATATAAATCTAGTTGGACTATGGTATGAACAATTTTAAACCTTTCGCCAATGATTTTTTTGCAGCTGTTGAAGGTTAAAGTAATTTCCAATGAATTCTTTATAATTTCTGTACTATTCACATGAAAATATTTGAACTCCTTTCATTTGGAAATCTTGATTACCCTTTCCTTTGTTGTATCTAGTAATTATAACAATATTTTCCACTTAATGCTATGTTATGCCACTGACAAAGGATCAACTTTTCTAATATAAAAATTAAAAAAGAGAAAAAAAAACTATTCAAAATGTTCAGTACTTAAAGATTGCCTACAAACGATAATGACTTGTCACAATTTTTTTGACAAGTTACTTGTGAGATACCATGACATATTAGAGTAGAATATAATAGGTCAGTGCTTGCAGTGGTGAATTAAAGAAAAAAAAGGTTAACACACAAATTTCAAATGAAATGAAAATTTTCGAGTTGAATAATTGTAATGACAAGATAAAGATCGAATGGAAATGAAATGAAAAGGGATCAAGTGAGAGCGTGTTAAATGTTTTATGGTTGGAAGTTTGAAGTTGTGAGGGAGGGGGAACACAATTACAGGTTAACATTTCACAGAATTTATTAAAAACGAAATCCCGCAACATTATGACAGTTTAGGTTTCGATTTGAAGAGGATATGTCACTCAATGAGGTTAGGTTGAGGTTGGGTTACAATAGCCTTTGACAGTGTGGCAGGCAGGTGAATTGTATAATTTGTCACATCTGAGTGAATTTTGAAAATATACACATTTTAAAAGAAATGATAAGAATAAAAGCAAAATTTTAATAAAAAATTAAAAATTTTTCACGCTTTTTGTGAACATTTTATCTGCAGGTGAATTTACTTTAAAACTTCTTATATTCAATTATAATCTATCAATTGTTCAAATTCCTGTGAAATACATTTCCTTTAAGAGCCAAGAAGTGACATTTTTCCACCAGTTACTTGTGACAATTTCCAAAGAACCTGCCTAATGGCTTTTGGTCGAAGTAGAAGCTCAAATATGTTATCATTTATATCCACTTGACTTTGTACACGTTTCTTGGGAAGAATGTACACAACTTTTCACAAGAAGTGGGTGTGTTTGTGTGCGTTTTTGTGTGTGTTTTTGTGTGTGTTTTTGTGTGTGTGTTTGTAAATGCCATATATTTTCTATATCCCTGTATAAATATTCAAAGATCACTTATGTGTAAACATCACTCACATTAGAGAAGTGGAATCTTCTCTCATACATGCATTCAGTTTAGTATGCTTTTATCCACTTGTATGTGTGTGTGCATGTGTGTGTGTGTGTGTATGCTTTACATTCACCTAATCAATATTCATGTCACTCTGGCAACATTGTCTTTTAACCGAGAACGTGTCAACAGTTCCTAACAACACTCAGTTGTGTGAAACTCAGCAAAAGAAACGAAAGCAAGACGCATCCAAACTTAAATCCAATTCCTTTCAACAATACCAAATGGAGAAAGGATAACAGAACTAACACCACAACAACAACAACAAAATAGTAAAACAAAAAAGCACAAGTTTGCAAAATGGGTATAGGAATTGTATTCCTTTATCAATTACGTTAACATTCATACCATATATTCCCTGCCAGCCGCACTTAACACGAGAGCGAATTGGTATTAAAAATTCATTTGTGTGCAATTGAATTAGGAAACAGAAGAAAAGAATTGCTCTGACATGCAAGATGTATGCCTTCACGTGGCCTGTGAATTCTTAAATATGTTAAGTGAAACAGTATCAATTAGTACTAAACTCAATGAAAAGGAAAAGAACAAACCAACACTGAATACCCTACAAATCACATGAGCGTATCAAAATCCAAATCAAAACTCGTATTAATTTAAGGGCCTTCACAAAAAAAAAAAAACGTAGTCTACTAAAATTAAAAGGTAATAAACTGGGTAATAACAAACCACGAAATGAATTGAATACTAGTAAGGCAGTGTAGTTCCCCTGCCAGTATCAAATCAATAATATCAAAGCTAATTTATTGATGAGTTTTTAATGAGATATCGGCGGCGGCAAAAGTACAAAACTGCACTCTAGAATCGTGCAGCATAATTTGCTGTATGCTGTTGCTTTCGGTGTAATCTTTTTTTATGTATGAAGGAAGTCTTTTAGAGGCAATCAAAGCATACCATGAGCCTAAGTCACCATTAAATAACAATAAAACGCGCATTAAGAGGCCACAAAAAGAAAAAAAAGTAAAGTAAAGTAAAGCGATCCTTTACTTCTTTCCTACCAGTACCTATTTATTATCTAGACAAGATTGACTCTAAAAAAAAAATACATTTTCCATAGCATCCCAAGCAAAAAAGTTGGAGTTGGACTTCAAAGGGGTCGAAAGTGTGAATGAAATTTTATGTAACTTTTTTTTTTTGTATTATTTCACAGTTTGTCTCTTCTGTTGTAAGCGCCCGTTAGTGCGAAGATGCTCTCAGGCTTAGACAACAACAAGGTTTTTGTTTGAGACACCATCAATAGCGCCTAACAACAATGGTAGAAACTTGTTACATATCTTAGACGGTCTTGACGACTTTGATGTGAGATAAAATCACATCAGGTGGACTTGAAGCGAAGAAAATGAGAAGATCTCACTAGTGACCATATCGATCATAGCTTCTCGATTATTCAATATTTTTAAATTGATCAGGACTTCACTGTTTTTTCATCAAAAGATTAAAAAAGAATCACCGATAGTAAGACAGTTTGCCCTTTTGTTGGACATGCCCAGTTGTTGGACAGCGACAATTACAGTGACTATTCGCAGCGTCAATGTTTCTTCTCATTGTATGATCACTTTTAGAGGAAAATTCTATTAGAAACCTCGCGAAAACGAGAAAAATATAGTAAAAAAGAAAAACAAGGAAAAGCTTATTTTTTTCTCATCAGGTCCATATGCTAATTGATTTTTTTCATCGAGAAAAAGGACATTATGATTGGAATTTTTTGTTTGTTTACTTTATTGTGAAAAATAATGCCAACAACATGTCAGACTAGTGAAACTGCCCTTATGTTGGACAGTGGATATTATGCACTTTAATCATCCTCTTAGATTACACAACGCTTAGGTTAGGTTAGATTAGAGTGGCGGCAAATTACCTCACATAGACCAAGTTGTTTTGGTCTGCAATGCGAAGTGTTTCAATTGAGAGATTTCTAGTTTGGACACCTCCCGTATCGAGTTAAAGATGGCCTCTCCTAGTATTTTGAGTCTGCATCTGACCAGCGTAGGGCAATAGAAGAGCAAATGTTCAAGTGTTTGGTTCATTACAGTTCCGACACTACTTGTTGGACACCAGACCCATCCTAAAAAATTGATGTCCAATAAAACAGTGTACGGTTACCATTACTACCTATTTTAGTGTCATTGAAGGAATAAAAATTTAAGGTCAATTTTGAACTTTGAGGTGTCTAACAGGTGGGCATAAATCTGTACAGTAGAATTAGCTATCATCCTTAGCTTTCGAATGAGTTATTGAGCTCCATAAAAAAATATTTAAAAAAATGGATTAAAACTAAAACATGTCCAACAACTGGACAGGACCCTTATAATTAATCGATTCATTATAATTGGGTGAAATTTGAATACAAACATTTTTTCGTTAGATATATAATAATTAAAATTATTATAGTTTAATCGATTTTTTTTATTATACATTTTTCCGATTAACTTCCTCTTCTTTCCAAATCGAATATGCCCACCCAAAGTGTAGTAGCTAAAGGTTTATATGAAAAATATTGCCCGATCGTGTTGTAAGGAGAATTGAAGCTATTGTTAAGAAGCAATGACTATTTTGGTAGTTGTCTTAGTCTTTGTTGTACCTAAAACCCTAAACAGGAAGTTTTATTTCATAAGTTTGCGAGTAGTTAGTTGGTGGCGTTGTGTGGCTGAGTGACTGTGTATGTGTGTGGCAGTGTGTTGCTGCTGGAAGTACTGGCAAGCATGGCTTACCTACTAAATATAAAATGAAATTGTATCTAAACTACATAATCGGTGGGTGGATACAAGCACAACAACACCAATTCCAAATTGGTAAAAAAAATAAACTTGCAGCAGCAAACAGTTGATGATCGTGTCTAACTGTCTGAGAGCCATGGCAGTTCTTTTGCACAATTTTTTCTTATATTTTTTTAAACTTTTTTTTTTAATTTAAACTTTTTTCTTTTTAGGAAAATTGGGTTTTGCCTTTACGGGGATCTTGTGTAATAAAAACGATTTTGTTGTATTTTTTTTTGTATTTTTGCAATGATTTTGTAGTTGCTTTTGTTGTTGGTTAGGCAGGCTTGGTAACATGTTTTGAAAAATAAAAGAAATTCTTAGTCGCGTAATTTGAGTAGGAATACAATTTTTTTCCTTGCAAGTTTCTCACTCTTTAGGATTATGGTTGTACATTTTTTTTCTATTCTGAAATTGGTTCTAACTATGAAAAATCTTTGTGAACCGTTAGCAAAATTCATGCTAATTGTAAGCAATATTTGATTGAAGTGATATCCTCGGTAGTTGGTTTTTATTGTTTTTGTGTGGCTTGGCTCTTAAAGAGGCTGGCTTACACACGATATTACATATTGCTGCTGTTGATGGTGATACTTGCTCTATTTTTGAGAATTTGTGGTTTCCTGTGAAGTAATTGTTTCTGTTTTCATAAGAGATTTTGGTTTGGGTTTCTAAATGAGGCGTGCATGGAATAGGTAGGAACGAGCTGAAACGCTGAAACTAAAGTATAAAATATAATCGATTTTTAAATTATTATTTTGTGTCTTATTTTCAGTTCTGTCAACTTTTGCTTAACAAAGAAAGATAGAAAGCTAGCCGCACAAAATATAAATAAAATATCGAAAAATATCGAAAAGATATCGATAAAAAATCGATACATTTTCGAAAAATTATCCAATAAATATCGAAAAATCATCGCTTCAATACTTAACCGATTTGGACGCCATTTCTTGTAATTGATTGTAAATTATGTCGGGAACGAAATGGGAATGGAACTGGAACAAAATAGAATTTTCCGGAACAAAATGGAATTGGAACAAAATTTTAAAATGGATCGGGCTTGAAGTGAAAATGGAAATTACCGATAAACAATTGAAATATTATTGATAAAATATCGAAAAATTCGCGATAAACAATCGAAAAATTATTGATAAAATATCGATAAAATATTGAAAAACTCTCTATTAATTATCGAAAAAATATCCATATAGAGGTAATTAATGGATACTTTTTCGATAATTTATCGATAATTTCTCGATAATTTTTCGATAATTTTTCGATAATTTTTCGATTTTTTATCGATATTTTATGGTCATTTTTTTAATATCGATAAAATACCGAAAAATTTTCCATAAAATGACCAACAAATGGTCTAAGAATGTATCGTTCTCGCTTGTGCAGGGTATTTTAGCTTCGGTCAGACCGTCTCATTATAGCTCTTCTATACAAAAAAATTTGAATTTTAAACTTTGGATTTATTTTTTAACTCCCAGAAAGAGTTGGGATTGCCAATGCGCAGAATCGATCAACTGCCCGGCCAATCTTCCATATAAGCGGAAAATTGTGTAACCCAATTTCGGTGTGGTCTCATCGGTTGGTATAAGTTGGCTTTTTGGAGTCGGTGATTTCAAATTTATCCGACAACATTTTTTATCAAGTGGTGGTCGACGGGTTTTGACCAGGACTTCAATGTGTTGACAAGAGCATAAAATTTCAAATTAGCAACTCCGAAAATCCCCTCATAATGCAGTAATGCAGGTGTTGTCAAGGTGTGATCTATCCACTTCCATTTTCATCTTTTGACTTCACGGGTTATGGGTTCTTCACCGGTATTAGGCCAGAATTTTTAAACAAAAAAAAAAAATTTTTTTTTTGGACATTTAAAAATATAAAAAATAGTTTAGAAACTGGACGTTGTTTCGTAAAAAAATTATTTTTTAATTGATTTTATTTCATTTTTCATTGCTATCAAAATCTACTGTATGGCAGACCTACTTTGGTTCAACCGACCAAGACTCATACGAAATTTTAATTACCCAAAATTGGCAATTGTCAAAACTTAACAGTTTCATGAATTACAACGGCTAAGAGAAAACCAAAAAAAATCATCACAATCTCATTTCCAATAGCACACAATCTAAAAGTACTTTCAAGAATTCGAGATTTTGGGCTAAATATTTCTCATGCCAAGGCAGCTAAATTGGACTTGTTAACATTTTTGACCGCCCGTCGTCGTTGCGATAGGAACGCACGGAACACGCTTACTGGCTCCGCAAGAGAGAAAAAATCCAGTGGACACAAAAAAGAATAAGAATAATATTAACGAAATACATGTAAGATGCAAACGTGTTACGCATAATAATTGGCAATAAGTAAATATTCCTTAACGCATTACGGTTTTCACTTAAACACTTTTGGTTTGAGGGCCCTTTGCCCTCTCACAGCTACTCAATCATCAAATGTGTTTTTTTTTGTATTTGTTTTCTTTATTTGCTTTATACTAGTGGGTACAGCATCATGGAGGAAACTCTATTGCTTTGAGAAATAAGTATGACAATATTGATAAGAAAGAAATGTTACGTGTACGTTACGGAGTATCATAAAATCCATAACGATATGCCATTAAAATTGTAAACAAGCCCACTGTGAGACATCATCAGGTAATGCAGAAGCAGCCAAAGCAACAACAGTAACAAGAAGAACAACAACAACAACAACTGTGCCCAGCACAGCACATAAATTATCGATGATATAGTATTTTTATATATTTTTTTAACGTTTGTCCGGTGGACTTCTTTCGGTTTTTATTTATTTACATTTGCGTTTGCCACCTTTAGTATCGCTACGTGACACTGACGCACGTTACGTGTTGACTTCTGCTTCTTCTTGTTCAGGGTTGGGATGCTGGGGTCATGTGGTTGCTGTTGTTGTCATTTCTGTGTTTACTGAAGATGCTATCGGTTTTGTCTTTTACCCGAAAATTGCTTAATCTCATTTTGGTTTTATTTATTTATTTGCTTTTTTTTTTTAGTTTATTTTTGAATGAAATTTCCTTATTTCCTGCAATTGCGGGTGTGATACTTCAGCTACCAAAAAAATGTTTCCTTAACAGTTTTCTTTTCTTCTTCTGTTTCTGTTATAAAAGATGCTGTCACTTTGATAGCCCTTGAGGATGTGATCACTTCTCTGTTTAGCCTCTCAGCGGTAGTTTTTTTATTTATGACTTTATCTGTATTTTATTTGTACCGATTTATTTCTGGGGAATTTTACTTAGTTGGTTTTTTGGTTTTTTTTTAACATTATTTGGTTGCCTTTTTGTGGCAACCACAATCACGTTCAATTCGTGGTAATTATTCCTTTGTGGGCTCGAAAATGATTTCAGATTTTTGTGGTTCGCATGTGACTGGACTTAATTTCGAATTTAATTATGTGATTTTTCCGAAAATATCTTCCAGGAAATCAAAGAGGGGCTAGAAAATATTTAGGGAAATGCGGTTGTAAATAGAACAATATAATTAGGGTTACCAAACGTGCTATTTTAAAGAGGATTCGGCACTGGGACGCATATGCCACGCCCACTTTTTTGAGAAACTAAAACTCTTTGAAATTGACAGTATGGGTAGTTTGTGCATATATCGATAAAGTTTCTTCCTTAAGTACATGACCTATCTACCCCAATCGTAATCAGGGTAAAACGTGTTTGCTTGTTTTTAGGGGTGCTGCGAAAATTATTTTTGGATAAGTAAATTTGGTGATAATTAATTCAGTTTTTGCATTAGGAAATTTCTGGTATTATCCCGCTGATATTAATGCATATAATAAAAGCTCAAATTGATTCAATGTCTTAAAAGTAAAAATATGAAAAAAGAATTTTTGTGAGTGGGAACACCTGGGGCACATACGTCAGTGTATTTGGTATAAAAAAACCGATAAACCAAATTTTAAAGTAGAGAAAAGGAAGAATCAATGATTTAGGCTCCTCAATTAATTTAGAAAAATCGTTTGGAAAGTTGCATTTAACTCGGATCTCAATTACTAATTTTTTTTACATTTTGTGAAAAATTTTTACTAAAAAAGTAACTAAGGCAATTTTTTAATGTTTTATTTTAGCTTCTGATATTCAATACTTAAATAAAATATTATATTTACCGAAAAAGTCTGCGCGTTTCTGAATTATACCATTTGGCGATTCTACCCCCATGGGTGGGGCAGTTTTGTTGGAAAGCTTTTAGATATATGCCGTTAAAATATTAAAGTTAATAAATGTAAATTTCGAAGTGTAAAAAAATGTGTAAGAAACGATGATTAATTAATTTTTTAGAGCCTATTTACATGACGAAAAATCTGACAAAGAGCTAATAAGAACGGCGGTAGTAAAAACGGGATAGAAAATTTTGCACCGAAAAAAAACTTTTAAAAAATCCTAAAATATTTTTAATGGCCCCTACACCCATGTATCAATTTTGTAATTCTTATCACACATTGGTACTGTCCTGTCAACCACGTAATATAATATATATAAAAAGTGACACAGTTCAATCCAGATCTCTTTTAAAGGAGCTGGTAGTTATTATAAAGTATAATCTGTTGAATGGAAGACGCCATTATATCTCAGCATTATCGACTTTGAAAAGCTTTCGACACCAAGATGCTTTCCGAAAAGCACTTAAATTGTAGGTGTCACATGGGTCTGATCCCGTTCATCACTTCTTTTTCAATATTGTAGTGGACACCGTGATGAGGACGATACCAGAAATTAAAATCACATGGAGGTTTTGAGTACATTCCTATAAACTTGACAATGTAGACGAAAAGGGGTTCAAAGTCGCATCAGGAAAGCAAAGTCACTGAAACCAATACAAAAAAAAAGTTGATAAAGTTCGCCCTTATTTTGAATGCTTCAAGAGGTTTTCAGCGCAAAAAAAATTGTCAACCGAGAAAATCTTATTTTCTTTCTTTCCATGTGTGATTGACTTCTCCGATGATATTTCTGACATACCTACTTGTCGGTCGAACATCAAAGAAACAATAAATTTTGACAATTTTTCCACTATGCCGGATATCCGAACCATTTTGTAACCTTTTGTGGAGCTGAAATCCTCACGAGGTAAGCTTTCAAAACAAAGGGCGAACTTTTCCAACTCTTTTTCCAGACCCCCTTATTGTATTCCGTTTGGTTTTCGACGCATATAATTCACAACGAACCACGATTATAGTTATCAATTCCAGTGTTAAAGTTTATCTTGTACAATGTCTGGAGATAGGTCGACCATATTTTATGCAGACAACCGGATGACGTCTCATACCAACTGGAATCTCCAAGAGAGGTGAAGAGTAGGGAGACCAGCGATTTCTAGAAAACATATTTTTGAAATTGGAAGACCGATCTGTCTGCTGGAGGGAAGTGAAAAGACGCATAAGTACTAGACGACTCGGGTATACATATATGAACATACTTAGTATAAGTCAGCTACCCAAAATTCCTGTAACTATTCCGATCTTGAAATTCAATTACACAAATCCGTTGAAGCAAATAGTTGCACAGCCTCACATCCATTACCATACCATGAAACAGCCCGAAGCATTTCTTCTTTAACCACAAATAACCGCCATTAGTACACACAAATTTAACAAATTAAATACGCAATTACTTACGGCCAGACCGAAAATAGATTAACGAAATAATAATAATGAAATGAAAAAATAAAATTGGGCACGGTCTCACCGCATTTCTATGAACAAAAAAAGTAAATGGAATGCGTGGAAAAATTTCCAAACCACGCTTGGAACAAAACAATTTGAAGTAGACCAAATTCTTGAAAAAACAGCAAAACCTGAACAAAAGCCGACTGTGTGCCGTGTAAATTGTTTAAATAAACCACAAAGCAATAAACAAATTAGAACCACAACATGGACGCTTTGGAGCGGCCAAGGAACAATGAACGAATGCTATTGCGTGATGCTAATTAAGGTCTGAGTGTGCATAGGATAATTATTTCATCGGAAACTCAAAAGACGAAATCTAGCTTTTCAAATTTAAAATGGTGCAAATTGCATTTAAAGTATATCGTGTGGAGGAAATTTGTGTGGCAAGCGTAACCAAAAAACGAAACGCGTCTTACTTTCAACCTCATCATCATCATCATTATTAGAAACGTCTACAACCGTTAAAAGACAAGAACAACAATGATCATCTCACCTTCTTCAAGTCTCCAGCCATTAGCTAAGGTCTTGCCAGTGTACCTGTGTGTGTTTGTATGAGTACAGGTGAATTGCCCGGACACTTGTCAAAATAGTCATCATACAATGGAGGATCGTTTGAAATACTCTTCAAAATCTAAGCACATTAAAATAACACATTTTGACAGGCAGACAGGCACAGGCTCGTCATAACTCAGGCCACAGCCACCAAAACGTTGCTGTTCTGCTGGTATTAAGCGCGCCATAAAAACCCATTTGCGCCTTTGATCGATAATCACCAAAGACATCCCATAATTGTTGTTGTTGCTAAAGCAAATGCGTCGCGACGTTTCAAAATCGGCTTAAAGATTTTCATAAAGATCTCTACTTCGTCACTCGTCTCTGGTCCCCTCAAAAGTGCTAAAAATTCCTCTGTCACGCTTCGTACAATAATAACATTAGCTCAATTTGGTGTTGTTGTGTTTTTTGCATTTCCCTTTGTGGTTAACCATAAGTTCCCTTAACAGATATCCTTTTGGTTGATGAAAATTGCCTGCATTATTGTTTCAAGTATTTTGAATTCACATAAGCACTGTGATGAATCAGATTAGAACAGGTTGCTTCTCTACTTTGGGTGTTTGGCAATTCCTTAATCTTCTTTTGTTACTTATTCACATCCTTTTTGCATTGATTCTTTCAATAAGTTTGTTATTTTTCATTGGAATCTTTTATATATTTTATGAGATGAGACTGGGAGATTTTAAACTATTTTCGAAAATATAATCCTGTTGACGGAAGAATTTTGCAAGGTATAATCTAAGGATTTGTTTTATGATTTAGAATACTTTTCGCTTAGGATAAATTCTAAAGCAAGGCTTAGTATAAGAAAAATATCTTTTGCCAAGAGTAAATTTGTATAAATAAATTAGAAACATTTTTACAAACTCAATCCCAGCTTGGTTTAGTAAAAATGCTTTACAAAGACTCCCCAACAAACCATGAAACTTCAGGTTCTACACACAACGTCAACCTATCGCTCAGTCCCTGCAATAGCGACACAACTTAAAATTCTGGTTTTTAGACAATTTTAATAACAGGTACTTAAATTTCCTTAACCCTATTCATACCAAGCAGTAACTTTGGTTCATATTTCAGATTCAAATGCTTATGGGCTGGGTATAATGGTCGGTGACGGGACGGTGACGGGACGTGGCCTATCGTAGGAAACGTGGAGGTGGTTATAATGCTACGTTCCGCCACGTTCAAACGAACAGCTGTTTTCTGTTTACAATTTAAATTTATCCTCCAGATGGAGTGCAAAAATCGCCGTCCCATCACCATCCATTATACCTTACCAGTTTCCAAAATTTTACCTTTATTGAATCGAGTGTACAATGAATTCCTTAATTGGTTGTTATACCCCCACACTCACTGTGGCAGGGTATACTAACTTTGACACAAAGTTTGTAACGCCCATAAGGGGCGTGTCCGGTATGGATCAGCATCACCGCCGGAGTCAATGTCCGTCTGTCTGTCCGTCCTCCCGTCCGCACGATAGCGGTCGCAGTTTTGGAGATCAAGTTCGAGAATCAGCCAAATCGGACAAAAACTGGGCGTGGCTCCCATACACCAAAAAAAAAGTCAACATTTTTCAAGTCTTTTTTTATTGCTGCATTCGATTGGAAATGTTTAGAAACGTATTTTTGACATGGTCCGAGGTTCCGAAACCTCAAAATGGGGCCTTGAGACCTTTTTTTTTTTTGGTTGATTTGATTGGAAATTTTTAGACGCGGATTTTGGACATATTCCGGGCTCCAAAACTATTTATAGGTGGGTCAAAATGGTGTCTTGAGACCACATCATTTTATGTTCGAGGTACTTCTTCCTACTGTGTGGGGGTATTTCAGCTTCGAATGTCTGGAATATAAATCGAATAAATTTCTTAACAAATTCCACCCAAAAAATTAGTATTTTGCAAATTTTTATTTAGACTCCTTTTTTGTGGAAAAATATATATGTAACGGTGAAAATGTAATGATGCAGTTTTGTACCCTGATGAATTCTCTACAAAAGCTGCATACAAAGTTTTCACTTACCGATTATGTGAACACAGAATCGGCTGTGACTGTAAGTCACTGGTCGGTACTTAATGTAACAAAAATTGATCGTTACGAATAGGGTTGAAGTCGATAATGCTGAGATATAATGGTGTCCTCCATTCAAAAGATTATACCATAATAACTCAACAACTACTAATGATATTTAAAATAATGGATTTTGTATACTTATAATATCGATGAAAATTCGATATGAACGTGATTTGAAGACTACTTACTTGAATAATTCGATCTGAATGCCTCTTTCTCCAGACAGAGCTCTGATTGCCTATAGTCTGACCAATGACCTAGTTTACCGTGCAGCGTAATTTTGAACCGTTTTTAAAAAAATAATAGACTTTGCATATTTTCTACCCTTTGTAAGGCAGTGCATCATCATCAGCATTGGATCCTTGAACTCATCGGGAAGCATAGGGTCTGCCAGGCGGTGCAGTTAGTCATATTGTGGCTTCTGAAGTAAAAAATCCTTGAACTTTCGTCGAAGCTTTAATATGTTATTTTCTATACAGCCCACAAGTTTTCAGAAGCAAATTACTTTTCTGGAGTAGAGTTGCACTCACTAACTATTGTACGAAGACATGTACTTCCTTGCAATCCACCAATTGAATTTGTACTGTCTTCTAACTATTTAGCCTTTAGTCTATTACTCCATAATTTATGTCATCCCAGTGTCGTTCAGATTCATTATTTTCTTACCTTTTTACGTGTATTACTCTTCAAGTAAAGCAACGCAATTATTATTAAATTTTTTGGGGGCTATTTTCGTATGATTTCAATGCCCCTTGGCACCACAGCCGCAACCAAACCATGTGTCACATTTTGTGTGTGTCCGCTTGAAATTTATGGGACGTGCGTTTATTGTTTGCCTTTTGACACATCTCCTCGGACAACAAAAGAAACCAACACGTACGACGGGAGAGGGACTCACCTTTCCGAAGAAGGCTTTTAGTTTTTTTTGGTGGGCTGCTTCAGGTTCATTTGGCTGCACACCCCACATAAAACACCAATATGTATGCATTTTGTTGTTATTGTTTATTATCTTCACGGGCGATAAAAATGTCCTGTACTGACTGGCCTGTGTTAGTTGTTATTGTTTGTGGTTGCCCATGATTTCTTATGGGTTGACAGCATAAATGGACATGTATCAATTAATCTTTTGTATCACTTGTGATTGTTGTTGTTGTTGTTGTTTTTGTTGTCTATTTATTTTTCACACAAAAACACTTACTTACTATTTAAGTGTGTGTGTGTGGTGTGGCCTCTAGCTGTTGTGGTTTAGCAATTATCCTTCGAGCACTTTGCGAACACATCAAAATTCAATGGACAGGCCATCTTTTACTTTTACTTTATGATGTAATACACTGGGCCCCGTGTGTGTGAGCATGTGTGTGGTAATAAATTAAATTAATATTCTGGGGAATACCAAATTGAATTTAATTATTTTAATGTAATCAAATTTTAATTTCAGTTTTTTATTGAGGTAGGCATAGTTTGATTTTTATTAGGAAAATTCCTGCACGTAGGTGAAAAGGTAAAATTTATATTCCAGACAGATTCTAGCCAAGTTAATATTCAATTTAAGAAGTAATTTCAGTAACGGAAAGTCTTTTTTTAATTCAATTTTCATAAATAAGTAAAAATAATTCATAAGACCAATAGGCACCTTTAGAACGGCGATAAGTGAAGTTGCTTGTTAGTAACATAACCAAGGGTGTCTGCACAACCTATAAAGCTCACCACTGACCCATTAACCATTGTCCTTCACATTCATCTTTGATTTAGCACAAAAGTCCTACTTAGCACTTGAATCATTAATAGTTTGTCATACGATTCCCAAACTCAATTCATCAATTGTCCAAATGAAGCAGCCGCACTTCATATGAACGGAGTAATTTGTAAAACGTTTGAAAAATACCTTAGCTGTTCATGCTGCAGCATCACAAATTTGATTACCTCTTTTACTCTATCCGTAAGGTAAACAATCGGAAATTTACTCATGCCGCAAACATTGAATCATTAACGTGTGTGTGTGTGTGTGTTTGCCCACAGAAATGAGTACGAAATAAAATTTGTTACGGGCGGTACTTTGTTTTGTTTTTTGTAAACGTCGCGTCGGTTAAGGTTCAAACGTTTTTCATTTGTTTGAAGTCTTGAAAAATTTAGCGGCAGGTCGATAGGCAGACAAACTAATTAGCGAATTGGTGCTAATTGCGAGTAAAGCGTTGGATTGTTTTTCTTCGGTTTTCATCTCTTCTTCAAAGCAATAAAAATTACTGAGAAGATGAAGGAAAAAGAAGAAGAAGAAACCTACCTTCTTTGGGAAATCGAAAATAACTGCACCTTTAACCTAAATAAGTTTTTGGACAATATTTTTGTTGCAAGAAAGTGTAGGAATATTTTAAAGATTTCGTAAAATTAATAAAAAACATAAAATTAATGAGATAAAAAACCTAAAATAATACTAAAAAAAAATTTTAAATACTTAAAAAAAACACGATTATTTGTAAAATTTTTTCTGATTTTATTTTTGTAATTTTTTTTATTAAAATTGTTTTTGTATTTTAAAATTTATTTTTTTTTTGTAAAAATTAAAAAATTTTATTTTTAAATTTATTTTTCACATAAAAAGAAGTTTTCACAAAAGTTACAAATATACACATTGAAACCATGGGGGTGTTCACAATCCGGTGGATTTTCTTGTATTTAGTTAAATACTTTTTCCAACCATCCAAAGACTTTACATTGGTTGGATGTAGTTACACAAATGTAAAAAATCTTTTAAGAGTCAGACAATAGCTGTATTCACTATGTACGTTAGATGGTCTTCAATAAGGGATGAAAGACCTAACACAAGGTCAAAACATCGAATCTGGGTAATCTTCCTAACATTTTGAATACCGCTAATATATTTTGTTGTTGCAGATCAGATTTTTCATGCACTTCTACAAAGTTACACTGCCAAATACTGCATCGTGAGTATGTGGTTGTGTTATCCTAAGTATAATACTTGGTGGTTAGATACTATCAAGCACTTTACCCAGTGCTGGACTTACCTATAGGAAAAGGACGCACCTGCATACAGCGCTGGCCTCAGATACCACCACAAAATGCCCTTGAAATTGTATAATGATGTTATGTTATAGTTACTATAATATCAACTTTATCGTGATGTGAGACCTAAGTGGGGTCAACGATTTTCAGAGGAGAGTTCTAAGGACAAGAGATAAACATGGGCTGGATTAAGGTGTTAGACGACCCGTATCGATACTCAATCTCTTAACTAGACAACAAACTTTCTTCAATAAAAAATATAAATTCCCTCCAAAGGTTTGAATTGTATATGGTATTGAGAAACAAAAAAAAAATATAAAAATTTCAAAAACATCCAAAAAAAATTTAAAAATTCTGCTCTAAAATGGCATTTAGAGTGGATATTTACAAATAAAAAAAATATTTCCATGTGTATATATGATTTTTGAAGTGTTATAATATAGCTTGAACAAATTTCCTTTTACACGAATCACAATATATTGCTTTAATCGGTTGTATCTTTAAAGATACAGTAGGCAAAAGTGGGTGAAATATATTTTTATAAAATAAATCATTATTAAATTCGTCATCTAAGTTTATTTTTACATATTTCCCGTGAAAATCGAGGTCCTTCGGCATTTAAGGGTTAAAATGGAGCAGCTGGTTATCGCGATCGCAATGTATAACACAACAAGTCAGATCTGAAGCGTTCGAAGATACTCATCTTGGTGTCTGGGACTGGCATATTGGTGTGAACACTGTTTGATTGGACTCCATACTCCAAGGTTATATGTCTTCGCTAATAAGTTTTGTAGATCATCTGCTTTCAAGCTCTGCCTGGAAGAGTCTTTCTGAGATAATTATTCCTAGACATTCTACATCGGTTCACCATGAACTCAAATTGGCAATTATGAATAGAAAATCCTTATCCTATGATGCCACAATGGTCTAAGTCCGTCGTTTTACAACGAGCCACCTGGTTAAAGAATATTTTTCTACCTTAAGAATTAGATTTAGCTTACAATTGATTTCGTTGATTCATCACATGTTTTTTTTTTTTTTTTTAATAGTAATTTTATTCAATTGAATCACCTAATAATAACTTAGGTCTAACAATGATTTTTCAACAATTCAGAAATTCAGCTTATTTTTATAATATTCAGATTAAAACTATTTGCCCTATATCCATTGATTTACGCAATGTAGAGTTATCGTAACTAATATATGGGGAATGTATTAGTTTCGTTTGAGACGTGAGGGATTCAGAGGTCTCAGTAAATTTCTAGCTAGAATGTTTGGGTGAAACATGAGCTTCTGCTTGTACTTCGAGGTAAATTTCGGAATTTCGTCTTTTACTGCAGGTATATTCAGGTCTCTGTGGATGTTAGTACATGTGAATCAAAGGAAATTTTGAAATACATTTATCTCTCTTAAACGCAACTAAAATATTTAACCAAAAATAGTTAATCTCTGACCTGTTTTAAAACATTTTACTGAAAACAAAAAAAAAAAAAAATTCAAAATTGCTTAAATACAAAATCTGTAAAATTTCATACAAACTGGACGTCACAATTTTAATGACACCTGTCCGCTGTGATAACATTTTCCTCAGCTGACATCTTCATCATTAAACTTTTGACACTATTAGCGTGCGCTGTCTGAAAACAGGCAAGCAACACACAAACATAGACCATGTCAAAAGTTTGAAAGTTTATGTTGAAAATATAAAATTTTCCCAATGTCGGAATGTTTTTTTTCTGTATTTTGCTGTGATAATACATAGACCAGCAGCGGTAGAGGCAGCAACATCAGCTTCAGACGATAGACTTCAAATTTCGACTCATCATCATTATCATCAACAGAGTCATTTCAGTCTCGTTGTGTTCATCATCATTATCAATGCTGAAGACATATTTTCTTTTTCAAAAATTTTTAAATGAAGCTACTTCCAAAACGCTTCTTCTAATTTAAAATACTCAGCTATTAAGTAGCGTTTTTTTTCCCGTTTCTTCTTATTTTATTATTATTATATTCTGTGTCGTCGTTGTCGCTCGCTGCTGTTCTTAAAAACAATTCAATTAGCTTCCTGTCAAATTTACATTGTTCGCCTGTCCATCACTTTCGAATGCATATTTTTCATGGTCGCTGTTATTGTTGTTGTTCTTCATGTTGCTGCTGTTATTTTCATGGTGCGTTCTAAACTTTATATGTTGTTCTTGTTGTAGTTAGTAGCTCAACGATTTAATAAATTGCTTTAGGGGGGGGTTTGGGATGTTGTTCGGTCGTTTGGTCGGTAGCTTGTTGTATTTTCTTCTTCTCCGCGGTAATGAAGCAATTAATTTCGGTCATCCCACCACATTACCACACATTATGTATGAAAAGTTTCTCGAAATGCTCATTTAAACTGTCTTATTGTTTGACGTTTTACGTTCGCTGATATTTTAAGTGCAACTGTTGCTACTGGTACTGCCGTTGCCGTTACTGATCATTTCAATGGCGCCGACATTTGTTTTTTTTTGTATGTTCCTTCCAACTTTTCCGTTTTGTGATTTAGTTTTAGTTTTTGGGCTTTTGAGTGCGTGTGTGTGTGTATAAATTAATGTGTGACTGCGGTTTTTGTCTATAGTGAAAAGGGAGGGGGGAGTGATGAAATACGATTTAGAAAACAATTTTCTTCGCTCTTGTAATGATGATGCAGGTCAGCTAAGTTCATTCATTTGTGGTTAGAAGTAAATCTAAAGCAATCACTCAAATCGAATGAACTCGAAATGATTTTAAGTATTTTAAAAGGTTTTTTCAACGAAAATTCTTCAATGAGAATACTCACAATTGGCCAACGAAATAAACTAAAGGGAAGTTGACCAAGTGAAAGAGGTGTTGGGAAAAAATTTAGAAGCCCTAGTCACCGCTCGAAAACAAAGGAAATCTACTCAGAAGAATTATTTTACAGGGGGAAAAATCATCACATGTTCAAGGCTCAGCTAAGCCAAATTATTTTACATTTTATTTTCAAATCGCTAAAACTGGAAGAAAGCTCAAGGAGTAAAGGTTCAAAAATATCTGAATTGGTTCAAACGCTATAGAGCTTATGTTGTTGTTTTTCTGGAACTTTTTTTTTTTAATATTTCTACTAATTGGTTTTTTTTCAAAAAAATACAAAATGTTACATGTTTTTTTTTGCAAAAAATAATTTTCAATCTTCGAATTTTTTTCGAACATTTTCGAATTTTTTATGGAAAATATTCGAAATTTTTTTAAGGTTTCTGTCTTGAAAATTAGTTAGAAATAGACAAATAAAATTAAAAAAAAATCCAACATTTTATTTTTAAAATTCGAAAATGTTCGAAAATATTCGAAAAAAATTCGAACATTCAAAACTTTGCATTTTGAGTGTCAGGCTGTTATGTTATGTTATTTTCAAACATACTATACATACATACTTTCACATATGCGGAGGATTACTAGAGAATTGCAGACTTTTCTTTGCAATGAATGTCAAATTCTAAATGTTTGACATTACATTAACAAATCTCAGTCGCTTTCACTAGCCACTCCCACGTAGGTTTCAGTTTAGCATTTGAAAGAACAACAATAATAGCATTCCGTTAATTTCTTTCATGTACTCCTGTTACAAGTTGCCATCCCAATAATTTTTGTTATTGTAATACATTTTACTTGTTTGTACCTTACGTTGGTGGGCTTAAAGTTTTATAATAAAGACAAAATTACCTAACATAGAAAAACTGGTAAAGTCATTAGAATCGGCGTACTCGAATTACCTAAACCCAGTTGGCATATGATAATGGCGGACCTACAGTAAAAGGCCAAATCTTTTTCCAAGCTTGCCAACAAATTGTTGTTTCCCACATT